>JAWZYV010013930.1:0-667500 GCA_038373885.1 Cheiracanthium punctorium
CTTTCTATATTTCTGCCAGTATGCTAATTCCATTTTTTTGTACTCCTACAATGCAAACAATATTTCGCACGGTTAGTAAAAACCCATCAATGACGGATGGGTACCTCAGCTAGTAAAGTTATATAGAATGATATTCTTCGGAATATTTTTTAACAATTCTTTTGCTAATACAAAATGTATTTTTCAAATTCGAGCCAAAATGCCGCCCCTAAAATTTGCCGCCCCGGACAGGGGTCCGGTTTTTCCGGCCCTAGGGCCGCCCCTGGCCAGGGGATATCCTATAACATCCTCAGCGGGTATCCGCAAGCTTGAAGGTGTGGCACGAGACAAGGGAATACGTCTATGACAACTCCCAGTTCTATACAAGCGTTGAACAGCAAGGGCAATTGTACAATAAGATAGATGTCTTCGACTGGGAAATTTAATGGCATAAAGTCTTGCCGCCTCTCTCTTATTTCGATTACACTGCCCATACAACAGTACCATTTCGCAGTATTCTTCATTTGTATACATCTCGTTCTCCTGTACTAGAATTCGTAATATTAGAATAGGACTGTATGCAATTTCAAGCGACTACACAACAGATTTTTAACGTTTGCCATGATCAGTACCGCAGCAAATCAGTCTGAAGCCGCAGGCAAATAAGTCTAAGTTTTTGGAACTGCTTTTGAAAAGATTTCTTCGTCCAAAATATTTTGTTTTATCTATGTTTTACACGTACACAGAATAAATTTTGTTTCTTAAGTACTCATAGTTTTTGTAATATTAACGTAATGTGTGTACTTTTAAATTTAAAAACGATTTACATAAGAGTGACGTGCAAGAGCGAATGTTTCCTGGCAGATTTCCAATTAATTTCACTTTGGAGACGGTCCCTTACTAGCTTCTTAAAAATTGACCGAGAAAATGGATGAAATGTATGATTTTCAAAGTTCCATAACTTGGTCAGTTTTTATCGTAATAAAACGAAACTTTTTGTGTTTACTTTGTTTTTGTGTACTGCATCTTTTCCTAAATATAAGTGATAGGACCTGGGGACCGTATAAAAATTTAATTTTTGTAATTTTTTTCTAAATGGGTTTTTTGGTTTGAAAAGCACGTAAAAACATTCTTTACCTTTTTAAAAACATTTTTCAAATTGGAAGTGCATATCTAAACCGAATGGTTCGGGAATTAGCTATTGGGTCACATTAAGACTGGACACCCTGTATATATGTTTGTACATTCATTCGCATTATTGTTTTAACAATCCCATTCCCGTTCGAAGAACGGGTACTTCACTTAATTGTATATAAAAATGTGTAAAAATCTCCTCTGGTACAGTGTAGACACTAAACAAAATCAGAAAATGCTCTTGTAGTACCATTTTTAAAATAAACATCTTATTCTTCATCTGGTTTACATTTGACATTTATATCAAAGTCCATTAATCAGTAATGAGGAGGGGGGGAATCCCAGGGCATTGTGCTAGTTATCACGAGTTAAAATCGGAATTCTCTCGTAGTTTAACGATTCATTTTTCAGTTGTATGGTTCCATTAACTAATTATCTCGCATTTTAGAAAAATATTTGCCGCGTTTTACTTTACGAGCCCAACATTTCATTTTAGATTTAAAATAGCGCTAGATTAAATTTCTTGAAAATAAATTGCATGCTCAGTATCTGTAGTTCAATTATTCAAATGCATCAGGGAACTGCTATTGGCATCACTACTGAATGCATGCATGATATATTCTGCATAATTTATCTTCGAATTAGCCAGTAACAAGAAGTTTGTCTGAATAACACTTCCAAGGGAAATCACACGTTGTAGTTTCCGATCGTTTACAGATAATAAATTACGAGCTTCATTCCCCATTAGCATTAACCCTTTCAGAAAATGTCAACTAGTGGCTGAAAGCTTTCGTCTCGAAGAATAATAAATGGGCCATTTGTTTTTATAATCTCAATGAACCGTACACCTCGCATTCTTGTATTTGAGCTTTCTCCTTTTCTGGGAAGAACATCTAATACAATGAGATATTTAGCGAAGCGGTGGCAAAACATAATAAGTAGCGTTCTATTTTAATTATTTTATCATAATGACCTGAAATGGCGTTTAATTTATTAGAGTACTTACGCGAAAACAAAAATGTGCAGTTTGAAATGTTATTTGAAAAGCGAAAGTTTGTTTTATGTTGAAAGGGCAGATCAGTTCACTCAAGCCGCCGTTTAACCCTTTGGGGCGCAACCCTTTCCCAATGCTTAAAAAAAGGGCAGCCGTTGCCATCGCTCGACTTAACTACCAGTAAATGGCGGACGATCGAAACGTTCATCGCGTGCCACAGATCTAGAGACCCTTTTTTGACGCAGCTGGCTGTGCACAGCCAGCAAATCAAATCAGATTAGAAATCAAATCTATTCTTCGTGACTGGCAACAGTCAAAACGTCAGAGTTTATGGTGATCCCAGAGCGGGAACACTGCGAGTTAAAGGGTTAAATTAGAGCCACTGTAATGAACAGGCCGAAGCACATCCGTCTGTCAGATTTGGCACTTTCATCGCCTCTTTGGCACTTTCCTGCAAAGCTTAACACTTCGTCCAGATTACTAAACTATCTACGGAGTTCTTTGTCAGCATTTATTTGTTGCCATCAGTAGGAAAAAAAAATGGAACATTCTTTGTCCTAGAATGATTAGAGCAATTGAATTCTTAACAAACATCCACATCTAACATTCTTTTCATCCAAGAGCTGGCGGAATGTTTTATGTCTTAAAATTGCAACAACAAATCAGTCGTCTTTGTTAAAGTAATGGTGCGCCACTTATGGCAACTCTTTGGCCTAAGATTGACGGATGTGTGTCAGCCATAGGCGTAGAGTTATATGGGCCCGTGGGGCTCGAGCCCCCCCAATAAATTGTTAATAGGGGCTGAGCCCACCCAATAATTTATCACTCAATACAGAAAACTAATTTATACTAGCATAAAAAAGTATTCACGCCATTTACAAACGTTTAAAAAAAATTTACTTCCACTTTAAAAATTTTTCTTCTTTTGATTTCAATCGTGATTTAGTATTCATTGCGACGCCACGTAACACACAATGTTACTTATAAGCTGCTCTCGCCAGGCTCTGGTTAATTAAAATCAGATTATGCAATGTAAAGTATGAAATGAAGAAAAGTTCAGATGTGTCTAAAATGCACTATCTCATCGAAAATGTTTTTTTCCTCCTTTGGATTTTTTACTTTGCTTCTATTTTTAACTTATAACATGGTAGGAAAATACTAACATGGATACTTACCTTACATAGTATGTTTTTTTTTTTTTTCCCCCAATGGGCAGGCACTGGCCACAAGCCTTTGCCATCAACGGCCCTAGTTACTGTCCATTTTATTATGGGACCACCCAGTGGGCGGACAGCACTACCCCCTATGAAGGGACGGACAAGTTAACATCCATGCCCAAGCCAGGATTCGAACCTGGACCCACGGCGTGATAGAATGGTTCTCTAGCCACTACACCACCTGGGCGGCTTACATAGTATGTAGAATTCTGTGTTATTGAATTATGAGAATTCAATGGACCCATAGAGCTCAAGCGCCTCCAATAATTTACCTTTATATATAGTCATAGAAATACCCCAAGTCATAGCTGCCAACTACTATGGAATATAATTAACTGCTTTTTGTAAACAGTATATTTTTTAATTATTCTTTTCAAAATAGTAACCAGCTCGCGCGCGCAGCACAAAAATTTTGCCATATTTTAAGCCGAAAAAATCATGTAGAAAAAGTGGTTAATTATATTCCGTAGTAGTTGGCAGCTATGAGTGATTATATGGACGTGAATCAGTGGCGTAGCCAGAAATTTTTCATGGGGAGGGTTACGCCTTCTGCAGTCACACATATGTATACGGGTGTATGATAAGGGAGTGAAGAATATACATTTTGTATGGCAAAAAATTCCTCATGGGAGTGGTTATGACCCCCCTAACCCGCCCCCTTGTCTACGCCACTGACGTGAATACATGTGGTTGTGGGGCCCGGCCCCCCCAATAATTTTGAAAACTTTACGCTTATGGTGTCAGCTCGTACTTATAGCAGCCGTTTAAAGCACTGATAGCATTCAATCCCTGATTAGCGACCCCAAAGACGGTAGCAAGATGGGATGAAAAAATTGTAAGTAAATTTGACTGCTACAAATATATCATTGACAAACATTTTTGGAAAAATATTATGGGTTATTTAAAATGTGAAATTTCACTAAATGTCCACATTTAAGACAATGTAAAAGCACAAACTGACACATTTGTTATTATTTATAACATCTTGAAAAATAACTTTGTGAGGACATCTTTTGAAATGGCATATGATCTCGATGTCCGATTTAGGGTCACATTGCTAAACAGTTTACCGCTGTTTAAGAGAGCTATTTGAGTATTTCTCCAAGATTATCACCAACATTCCAGAATTAATGATACTTGCGAATGTAAACATGCACATTTGTTTGTTCAGATTCGGAAGTATCCAAGGAGGGTGGGCGTGAAAAAAGGGAGAAGGTTGCGTCAATTTTTAATAAAAGAAAAAAAAATTATCTATAGAATTCTTGATTTCAATGCAACAAATACGAATACTATGATTAGGTACAGATTATATGTGTAACTGAAACCTTATGAAATTTTCTTTGTTTGAATTTTAAGTAAAAAAATCGACATTTATTTTTCAGCCCCACTAACCCTTTAACGCGCAGTGTTCCCGCTCTGGGAACACCAAACTCTGACGTTTTGACTGTTGCCAGTCACGAAGAATAGATTGGATTTCTATAAAAATAGTTGCGGGTGACATAGCTGCACGAGAATCCTTCACTTTTTAGCACGTCATTTCCCGTGAAAAGATTCTTTTTAACAGCACTGACATCTGCTGAAAAATGGAAGAATGCGAGAACAGCTGGATAGATTGCCCAATGCTGAAAAAAGGGCAGCCGTTTCCATCGCTCGACTGGCTGTGCCCGCGCACAGACAGCTGCGTCAAAAAAGGGTCTCTAGATCTGTGGCACGCTATGAACGTTTCGATCGTCCGCCCTCTTGCTGGTCGTTAAGTCGAGCGATGGCAACGGCTGCCCTTTTTTCAGCATTGGGAAAGGGTTGCGCCTCAAAGGATTAATATATCAGAGTTCTGTTTAATGCCTATTATTGGTAACACTTATACTTTATAATTGGTATAATTATTTTCGCAGCCTTGCTGGCGTCTCCCGAAGTGCCACTATTGCGGCGGCCTACATCATGTCCGTCACTAGCCTCAACTGCAAAGACGCTCTGAAGGTCATCCGAGGAGCCAGGACCATTGCAAATCCCAACTACGGGTTTCATTCGCAGCTCAAGGAATTCGAATCTTACGCTCTCACATCAGTAAGTAAACAATCACATCAGCGTCTTTCATTCAAAATGAAACAATTCAACTCGAATTTGAGCTAGTCTAGCTCAGGGCCTATAGCAAACTTCGGTGTGCAATTGTTTAACTTGACAACCTTCCCTTCCACAGCGTGAGGTCCTGGACTGAAACTATTGTCAATCATTGCCAAAGTTCTTTGGAGTTTAATTTGTCTTCACCCTTTTCGGGTGGATACAGATGGCAATTTGCAAATCTTTCGATATTCTCTGAAATTTAAGTTTGTTATTAATATTTTACCTGTAATAATGCGACTAGACTACCAGAATTTTGTCCATAGATGAAAGGTTAAGGGGATTGAAGAAACAATCTGGGCAATGGCTCAACAAAGTTTTGTTCATTACGTAAATACCGAAAAGTCAAATGAATGCTTCTTGGGTTTTTTTTTCCGGCGTTGAGTCAATTTTCCTGGTTTTACAACAACAACAACAACAACAACAAAAATCCCCCCCCCCCAAAAAAAAAAAAAAATTGACAATTCATCTTAAAAATATGTGTGTGAATTCAAGATAAAAACTATACCCATTCGGTCCGAAACATTCGTTTTTCTGAAAAAAAAATCTATGTAGTTACAGCAAAACGATTTTACAAATTTTTTCCTGATCAGTTTCTAATCCGCCAGTATGTGTAAACTGGTTATATGTAAAAGAATCTAGTGCACATATTTTTATTTTTTAGTTTATTTGTCTATAAACTGCTCTGGCCATTTAATCTGTATCATTGAACCATAGAAAAAATGTAAACATACCATTTCATACAAATGCTTGGAAAAATTTTAGAGCTTATTCAAAGCAAATGAAAGACAAGGCAGCAGTCATTGTGCCAAATGGACTTGATAAATTCTATCTTCTACGAGGAAAGTTTTATATAACCCTTTGAGGCGCAACCCTTTCCCAATGCTGAAAAAAGAGCAGGCGTTACAGGCGCAGCTGGCTGTGCCCGGCACAGCCAGCTGTCATCAAAAAAAGGGTCTCTAGATCTGTGGCACGCGATGAACGTTTCGATCGTCCGCCCTTTTGCTGGTCGTTCAGTCGAGCGGTGGCAACGGCTGCCCTTTTTTTCAGCATTGGGCAATCTATCCAGCTGTTTTCGCATTCTTCCATTTTTCAGTAGATGTCAGTGCTGTTAAAAATAATCGTGACCATTTTTTTACGGAAATGACGTGCTAAAAAGTAAAGGATTCTCGTGGAGCTATGTCACCCGTAACTATTTTTATAGAAATCCAATCTATTCTTTGTGACTGGCAACAGTCAAAACGTCCGAGTTTGGCGTTGCCAGAGCGGCATCACTGTTAAAGGGTTAAACCATAACCTGATTTTTTTTTTCCCAATTTCGGAATTATATATTTATCCCAATTTGAAACGCATGTAATTATAGAAGTTACATTCTGAAAGCTTGCCTCCCAGGAAGTGTAAATTGTGTAAATTATTAGTAAGGTGGCACTTGTAATTTGTAAAATTTTCGTGTTTTCTCAACGCTGTCATCCATTAAATTAGTCAATAATTGTTAAGTCTCGTGCTAATAATCTCGAAATGCCTTTCGAGTGAATCATCTCAATCATACTAAAACGTATGCTAACTATAAGTTTGTACAAGTATGCACATTGAGTCATGCACACTGTGTCGTTGCCAAGTTCGGAGGAAATCGAAAGTATATCTGTGGAGTTAATTAACTTTCCCAAGCATGTTGCTACGGGTTACCAGACTAGATTTCAGAAAACAACTGTTTTCTCCCAGGACAATATCCGATGCTTTTTCGAATTCTGTTCTACGAATGGAAGTTTCTTGTTATCTTTCGGAAAGCAAAGAATTTCTAAATTAAAACTGATTTGCATTGTTTTTGGTTTGCGAACGTTATTAACGATAAGAAAAATTTGAATTAACCCTTTAACGTGCAGTGTCGCCCTCTGGGAACACCCAACTCCGACGTTTTGACTGTTGCCAGTCACGAAGAATAGATTGGATTTCTATAAAAATAGTTGCGGGTGACAAAGCTCCATAAGAATTCTTTACTTTTTAGCACGTCATTTCCCGTAAAAAAATGGTCACGATTATTTTTAACAGCACTGACATCTGCTTGAAAAGGGAAGAATGCGAGAACAGCTGGATAGATTGCCCAATGCTGAAAAAAAGAGCATCCGTTGACATCGTTCCACTTAACGACCAGCAAGAGGGCGGACGATCGAAATGTTCATCGCGTGCCACAGATCTAGAGACCCTTTTTTGACGCAGCTGGCTATGCCGCACAGCCAGCTGTCGTCAAAAAAGGGTCTCTAGATCTGTGGCACGCGATGAACGTTTTGATCGTTCGCCATCTTGCTGGTCGTTAAGTCGAGCGATGGCAACGGATGCCATTTTTTTCAGCATTGGGAAAGGGTTGCGCATCAAAGGGTTAAATCATACCAAACGCATGGGCTACAGAACATTTTCGAACGCTATCATATTAACTCTATCTTATTTGCACACACATGACAGCTAGGAGAATGGTCAATTAATACTCCACCATCGTTGAAAGGAAAAAAAAGAAAAAAAAAGTGCACACTACCTTTTTTTTTGTGCATATCGCGGTTTTCTGGCATGCGTCAAAAGTGCCTAGCGGCTACATGGTAGAAGCATTGGGAGACCCTTGCTGGTACATAGTAGAAAGCATTCGAAGACCCTTGCCAGGATGCGACGATAAGCATTGAGCGAGAACCACTGCCGCCGCTTCTCTGAAATGATGTTAAGTGAACAAACAGGCTAAAAAAAAATTCACACTGAAATACTTTTTCGATCACTGACTTTAGAATCTAATCTAGGAGATTTCTATTTTTACTTTCCGAACATGTACCATGTAAGGAAAGTATTGTAATCAGGAAAAAATCCGACTTCGAGATTTTGGTGTATGGACACGCTTTGAGGTCTCCTGAATTCATTGATGCTATTTTTGCGAGATGTATGTATGTATGTGTGTGTGTATGTGAGTGAACACGATAGCTCCTAAACGGGGCATTCGATCGAGCTCAAATTGGGTATATCTGTTATAAACCGCCGTCGTAAGACTGGTATTGATTTTTATGTGTATAGGACTTATAGTTTTTGTACAGGGCTACGACAACGTTTTCTGGGGAGAAAGTCTTGAAAGTGCGCTAGCATTTATTTAAATGCTTGGTAATGATCTTAATCGTAAGTGTTCGGAAAGTAGAGTGGAGTCACTCCAGATTTTTTGTTCCTGTAAAAAAGAGTTATAAATGTTGCATATAATATTTTCAACATACGGTATTCTTTGCAGACTAGTAGCAAAAATATGCCAAGCATAATTTCAATTTATTTAAAATACTATGACTGTCATTTAAGGGGCAGGGTTCTATCAGTGCTCACTTCCCCCTTGATTTTGTTGTCAGAAATAAATGAACGTTCTCGAAAAGCATTTTAAATAATGACTGTTCAAGACATGGCATACATAATGACCTATATATAAATAACATGTATGAATTTCTCTCAATCCATGCATATTTACGGCAGTTAAGGCGACACGGATCACAAAATAACTATTTTTGTATTTATTAGCCATATTTATATCTGTCTTTATAAGCAATATTAAATATTGTAGATTGGTATAGTGTTGGTTGACTATGAAAAATACTAGGAGCTAATCTCAAACTTTAATTAATTATGAAATTTGCTCATTGGTGATATTAACTTTAAGGGGTCAGGTACTTTTGAGCAATAAATATTTCAATGAAAACAGACTACAATTTCATTTGTAATAATTCGAAAGTAATAATTTTGAAAAGCAATTTTTACCATTTATTTAGGAAGGTTTTATTAGTCTTTTATAACTCTTGAAACAATTCTATATATTAAATAAAATTTTTGATAAATAAAAATATTAAAGTTCTGTTTTTGCCTGTGTGCTGCCGTGCGAGCAGCATTTCATGGGAAAATATGAATCACTCAAAAATTGTTATATAGAAAAATAGCTTATTGTTAAAGTGTCAAACAATAATTTTGCTGAGACTCTTCTTTCGTTTTTAATAAAAGGAATAATTCCGATGCTTAAAACTATCATCTGCATAATTATGCATATAAATACAAAAATAACAATGTTAAATGTATCCCGACAAAATCATTTTTCGTACTTTTAATTATGGGCTATTTTTCTATATGCATTACAATTTTTAAGTTACTGTGATACTTATATTGCATGAAATCCTGATCGCAAGACCATACCTACAGAGGCAAAAATTGATCTCGAATACTTTTTTTTAATAAAAAAAATTAATTTAATATCTAGAAGTGTTCCAAGAGTTGTGAAAGGCTGATAAAAACCTTCTAAATAACTGGCAAAATATGTAACTTAAAATATATATATATAAACTTTTAGAGCTATTGCAAATGAAGTCATGGTCAATTTCCATTGATATTTTCATTGTTCAAAGTTACCTGAACCCATAAAAGATGCGCATCAATTTTTACCTCTTATATGAAATATTTTATTTTACCCCTTACGCTAGCTTTATGCAGCTGCATAAGCGTTAGTAATCAATTTTTATTTACAATCAAAACTTTGGAAAAGAAAAATGATATTTTTTTTTGGGGGGGGAGGGGTTGGGTAAGCATATATTGTTTTTCAGTAAAATTTACAAATAAAGCAGCACAAAGCTATAAAAATTAAGGTAAAAAATAAAACTAAAATTTCCAAATAAAGCAGCACAAAGCTATAAAAATTAAGGTAAAAATAAAACTAAGTTATATTAAACAGTTTTGAAGAAATGCCTTATTTCAGTAAATTTAAACAAAATTTATTGCACAAGGATTTTTTTTCTCGATGATGTCCTTTAATAAGCATATTTTATTTATTTTCTTAATTAATCAAACTTTTGAGATTAACTTTGATCTAAGATTCTGCACAACCCGGAACGCTAAACTAATATACAAAATTTCCTATCGATTTGCTAATAATTACAGAAATGGTGTTTTTACAAATCGCTGTAGCCTTAAGGGGACAAGGAACGTTCAATATTCAAAATTTTCAATTTTGAATTTTTACTTGTAATCATATGTAAAGTTGTTTAACATAAAATCATACTTGTTTAACATAATAGTTTGCATCAATATTGAAACTAAAAATTAAAAAATAAATTTTTTTTTAAATGAAAACTTGATATTTTTTTGAAAAAATACGCATTCTTTTTTTTTTTTTACTTAAAATATCCCATGCGCATTCCAAATAAATAAAAAGCTATAATTTTTTAAGTATGCATTTGCATTATATATATGAACATATCTGCGCATTCATTTTTATGTGTGACAAGGGTAAGCTTTATAGAAAAAATAAATTCATGTGAGATGTAGCTTTTTTTCGAATTTACACCCTATTGTTACATTTAAATTCCTATATCTCTATTAATTAACTTTTGTTTGAAAATTTAATGCTCAGTTATGTTCATATATGCATTACAAGTACACTGTGAAAAAATAACAGCTCTATATTAATTTGCAATGCGCATGGGATATTTTGAAAAAAAATATTGAATGCCGTTTTTTTCGCAACGATATTAATATATTTTTAAAAATAAGATTTAATTTTTTATTTTTAGTATTAATGTAAATGTAAGCCTTTGTGTTATACATTTTTACGTATGATTGGAGACTAAATATTAAGAAATGACAGTTTTCAGTTTTAACGTCCCTTGTCCCCTTAAAGAATGCACAAACAACACTTTTCAACTTTGTAAAGAAAAAAAAAAGTTCTTCCTGAAAATAAACGCTGGACACTCCCATGATCGATAAACGTTCCTGTTACACTGTGCTTGTTTAACGGCGTCCTCCAACAGTAAGTTACACCACGGAAGTTAATGAATGAAAGTTATCCCTTTCCACTAATGAAATGTGTTGCGTGAGAAGTTTTCGTGTGCACAGGCCTCTCAGTTGATCCTATTTTTACTTTCCGAACATGTACCATGTAAGGAAAGTATTGTAATCATGAAAAAATTCGAATTCGAGATTTTGGTGTATTGACACGTTTTGATGTCTTCTGAATTCATTTATGCTATTTTTACGAGATGTATGTGTGTATGTGTGTGTGTGTGTGTGTGTATGTGTGTTTGTGTGTATGTGAGTGAACACGATAGCTCCTGAACGGGGCATGCGATTGAGCTCAAATTGGGTATATATGTTATAAACCACCGTCACAAGACCGGTATTGATTTTGGTGTGTATAGGACTTGTAGTTTTTCTACAGGGCTACGACAAAGATTTCTGTTACATTATGGCCTATGGGGGGGAAATTCTAGAAAGTGCACTAGCGTTTGAACGGTACATTCGATTGAGCTCAAATTGGATATATATGTCATAAACCACCGTCGCAAGACCGGTATTGATTTGGGTGTGTATAGGACTTATAGTTTTTCTACAGGGCTACGACAAAGATTTCTTTTACATTATGGCCTATGGGGAGAAATTCTTGAAAGTGCGCTAGCGTTTAAACGGTACATTCCAATGAGCTTAAATTTGGTATATATATTTGAATGATTCATCGATTAAAATTTATTTAAATGCTTGGTAATGATCTTAATCGCAAGTGTTCGGAAAGTCGAGTGGAGTCACTCCAGATTTTTTAAAAAATTCCTACCTCTATAAATAATAGAGTGAAATGTTCTGCTTCTTCAACAGCTGTTAAATGTTCTTTTAGATGCTAAGGTTTCGTCTATATCAAACTATTAAAGTACTAGGCTATATAAATAAAACTTTGATGAAGGTAGGAATTTAAAAAAAAAAATAGGACCCATTCAGAGGCCTGTGTGCATTGTAATTAAACAGATCCTCGTCTTCGTTAACCCTTTGACGCATGGTGGCTGCCCCGTGGAAAAACCTGATTTCAGTGCTTTCACTGCGAGTCGCAGGAATATATATTTAAATGGTCCCAAAGCTGAAAAAGTGCAGCCGTTGCCATCGATCCATTTAACTGACATCAACATGGCTCATCGATAATAGTCCATCTGGCGCCACAGAGCCAAAGAAGTTCTCTGGCACAGCCACCTGTGTCAGAAAACGTCTTCTATCCGTCTGTCCAGCCGAGCTCTAACTGCACAAAACAGATACAGATTGAAGTAATTTATAAGTGTTATTGATACGTACTGTACCATGTTTCCTATTGAAAACAATGCACGTGTAATTTACAGCTGTTTTTTACAGAAGCAGATTAAAGAATTCCAATACGGTACCGACTATCTGCAGTCATTGCTTAAAATGCTTTTTGTAAAAATGTACAGCACACCCACTTAAACACGTATTCGGGCAATAGCAAAACTTCCTATTACAGTTATGTAAATAACTTATTAGTTTTCAAAAAACTTAAAATTAGAAAGAAATATGAGAATTTATTATTATACTAGCTGAAGTACCCGTTCTTCGCACGGGAATGAATGGACTTTTTGATATTACGATTTGTGGGGATTACTATTTATTGTAATAAAGAGATATAGCAAAATGGATATCGCTTTATATTGTGTTCAATAACCATGCATACCGAATTTCAAGGCAATCGTTTGTACGGTGCAGAAGGTCATGCGGCGTAGCGCAATCTAGTGGCGAGTTTTAGCAAAACGGATACGGCGGAAATATTCTTCGCATTCAGATATCGATGAATACGAAATTTCAGGACGATCGGCTGGACAGCCCTGACGACGCGACATCTAGTGGCAAATTATATAGGAAAATGGATAGCGCCAAACTCTTCCCCGTGTTCAAATATATATGTATACCTATTTTCATAGCTATCAGTTGCACAGTCAAGAAGTGATACACTGCAGCGCGATCTAGTGGTTAATTAAAGTAATGATTTGCTACAGTGCCGTCAAGTGGCGAGTTATAGCAAAATGGATAACGCCAAAATATTCTCATTGTTCAAATAGCTATGTATACTGATTTCCATAGCGACCGTTTGAATGGTCAAGAATTTGGCCTGCTGCAGCGTCATCTAGTGGCGAGTTAAAATAATAATGCATTGCAGTGCTATCTAGTGGTGAGTAACATCAAGAGGAACACAGTTAGAATATATTCTTCGTGCTGAAATGTGTAAGTATAAGAAATTTTATGCCGACCGGTCGAACGGTATAGAAGTTGATGTGTTGCAGCGCCATTTAGCGGCAAGTTACAGCAAAATAGATACTGAAAAATAGTCTCCGTGTTCTAATATCCGCGTGTACCAAATTTCATCGAAATCGGTTGGACGATATTCGCATAGTAAACGGCTAAACGGAATAGAATTCGACGTTCTGCTGCGCCACCTAGTGGCAAGTTAGAGGAAAACGGATAGCATAAAAAGCTTCTCCATGATAAAAGACTTAGGTGAACCAAATTTAATGGTGCAACGGTGCTGGAGTTTTTCAACCTCATACACACATACCAACATTCATTTTTATCTATAACCAGTATCATTATATATCCCAGTCTCAAATAAAATCCAGTTTCAAATCTAAGCCTCGCCAAAGTGCCAACATACGCCATTTTGCAAGAGTTTTTTCAGGAAATCATTCAAAGCATTGACTTAGCAGCAATCAAAGATAAAATATGAATACTGATAGGATTTAGTTTATAGAGAAGAAAAGTAAAAGCTTGTGAGCATGGGATTGAAATTGTTGTTCTGAGGAAGAGGATTCTAGAATTAATTTTTCAGATGTTTGGTAAGGCATCAAAAGTGGTTCAATTTTTGACGACCATGCAGTTTGGCTTGTATATTCTTCCTTTTCACGTAGCATAAATTATAAGAAATAAAAGATTTCAGGTCATGAAATTGTTTCCAAGACTTGTTTTGAAATAATTTCATATTAACGAATATTAACGAAATTTCATATTAACGAATCTGTCTCATACCTATAAGTAGGCACAAGGATGAAGTGCGCCACTTAAAATCATCCAATGCGCCAAGTTTGGCACATGCGCCACAATTTGGCCACGATTATAGAGCATCAGCAAAGAGGGGGTCATTTATGGATCTACTGTTTTTTAGCTATAAACTGGAATTGTGTACTTGGATATCATTCCTTGGAAACATGCACTACATTTCACTGCATTAACACATTGGGCAGAGAAAGTAGTTTTTCAGGCAATGAAAGGTTTCTGAAACTCGAAAATAGCACATTTAACCCTTTGAAGATCAACCATATCCCAATGTTGTTAAAAGGGCGGTCGTTGCCATCGCTCGATTTAACTACCAGCAAGATGGTGGTCATCGAATCGTTCATCGCGTGCCACAGATCTAGAGACCCTTTTTGACACAGCTGGCTGTGTGCGCACATGAACGATTCGATCGACCGTAATCTTGCTGGTAGTTAAATCGAGCGATGGTAACAGCTGACCTTTTATCAGCAATGGGCTGTCTGTCCAGCTGTTCTATATCGATGTATTTCCATCGTATTCTCCATTTTTCAGCAGATGCCAGTGCTGTTAAAAAATAAACCTGACAATTTTACACAATTCACAAAATTAAACATATTATTTCAACAATAAATCACAATTTTTACGGGAAATGATGTGCTAAAAAGTAAAGGAATCTCGTGTAACTGTGTCCCCCACAAGAATTTTTATAGAAATCAAATTTATTCTTTGTGACTTACAACAATGGAAACGTCAGAGTTTTGTGTCTTTATGGCGAGGTCACAGCGCATTAATGGGTTCAGTAATACCATTACATACACGAACCCGTAGTTGCGCGATTTTCAAATTTCGTCGATTCGCCTTTCGTTTACTTCCAAAATAACTTCACTTTACGGCTTTTACTGATATAACTTGTCATACATATGTATCATTTAAGATTCTACGGAACATTTTTTTAAATTCTAAATTATTGTTTTCCATAGTCTGCAGCCCCAATTAGAAATAATTTGTATGTGCTCACTTATATACGTAATAATACCCCCAATTTATGCGAATTCGACCTACGCGATTATTGCTCGGTCCCATCTATTGGGTATGTTCGGGGTATTACTGTAGATATTAAAAGTTACTGGATCCTTCTTGAAAAGGGACGTCCATTTACGGCGTCACGCTTGAAGGGAGAAGGGGGTTCGTGAAATTGTGACAGTTTGTGACAAGGGGGAGGGGGAAGAAGGAGTGGAACATCACAGATTTCGTTTAAAATAAAAACATTTAAAAACAGGAGATTAAATTTAAAAGTTACGTATTTTGAAATTACGAGAATTTGAAGATATTTTTAAAATGAAGTTAAAGCAATTTCCATGCGATTTATTTTATTTTAAAATTTATATTCCTATCTTTTCGAAAAAAGCATTCCGGAGTTGGTTCTGAAAATAAATATGGTAGCAGCAGAAATTATTAACTTGAAAGAAAGTATGCTCACTAATTTCATTAAAACACATAAAACAAAGATTAAAAATAAAATGTGAAATATTATCCATAACGTAATGTTTGACTTCTGAATTGCAAGTTTATGGTTATGAAATAGAGCGTGATATGTGACAAGGGTTGAGGAGGGGTATGGTGAGGTTTGACAAGAGGGAGGAGGTTCATTTTTTTCACAAATATTGAAGGACGTGTAACATTATTTATGGACAACCCCTTAACCTTATTGCATTTTATGTTTTCCTGCGCTGAATGAGCTCCCTTGCATGTGCTTTTTACTCTATTTACATTTTTTTTCTTTTTGTAAAGATACATGGTAAATACTTGGTTCGTAATATTGTAAACAAATGTAACTATATAGAACATATTGTAAACGTAAATAAATAAATAAACATATTTGATAAGCAAAATATACTAATCAAACTGGAAAAAATGACTTGTATCCATAGTTAAATCTCACTAATAATACTGACGATTATCAGCAAAAACAGTGGGTCAGACATACATGTGGAAAAAACAAAATACATCAGAAGACATTGAAAAAACAGGAATGAATGCAAATTTACAACCTCTGATAAGCTACGCTTATTAGGGGGCCACACTCAGAAGATTACACATAAAAACGAAAATTGCAGGACTTCAGTAATGTGGTTAAGCAAAAGAGCTAATTTAATCTATTTTTAATTATGGATGCATGAAATTGAAGTGCAACGCCTTTTTTTGCATCGTGAAAACTTTTAAAAACACACACACACACATATGTATGTATATATAAATTTATGTATATATAGATAGAGTTTACTTTGTTTAGTATTATCATACCTTCCCGGCAAACACACACCTGCTGGCGGAGTACCTTGCCAGTGCCTTTCTGCCTTTACGTCCAGTACCGGCCCGGCACTGCAAAAAGTAACTGAATCGTACCAAAAGTGGTCGCCCGAGAAGTACCTTGCCAGAAGCCCGGGAAGGCAACGGCACTCTGCTGGCATACTGCATGTGCCCGCCGTTACTCACAATAAAGGCACTGGCCCATTAAGTTTATAATGCCCAAAATGAAACGGCCGGGTGCCGGCTATTATTAAAAATAAAGGCACTGGCCTGGTACCTTAACAGTGACTACAATGTAATGGCACGGTACCGGATTAGTGCCTATTTACAGTAATGCTGCCATAATTAAAATACGAGCCAGTGGCGGATGCGGGGTAGGGGGCTTATTCATCAACCCCCACCCCCACCCCTCAAAAAAATGAAAGATAAAAAACAGCAAAATCTGTTGGTCAATCGTTTGCAAATTATGTGCGCCTATCATTAGTGAATTGTGTGCAGTTTTCATAAACTGAAATTTTCTTACAAATTTGCAGTCGCAAAAGATTTTTTTTTTTTTGTGAGAGAGGCGTTAACACATTTCAGAACCAACATAAAATCATTTATAAACAGTTTAATTTCAATATTTCAGAGTTAGAGATTTTATAAATGAGTTATAATACTTTATGGTTGATATATATATATATGTGTGTGTGTGTGTGTGTGTGTGTGTATGTACTAATCAAAATCTTACAGGAAGTAATAATAAATAAAATTGTACTATGATTACACACATAACTTTAGGGTAACATTTTGCTTAATTGTACATTTTGTTTAGATCAAATTATTTTTTAAATCTTAGCTATTCTGAAAAGAAATTTTCTGTATCTATATCTGTTGTATACTGCATGATTCAAATTTTATGGAGGAAAGTACTTTTATACACTAAAATAAGTATCATTAGTAACATCACCGACTTAAAAAAAGTCACCAGTTTAGTAGCTATTTTCTCAATTTTAGTTCCCAAAATAGTAACATTTTTGAATGATTTTGTAGTTAAGAAATAAACATGCTTAATTTAGCTTCATTTAAGAAGGATTGAATAAAATGATAAATTTAAAAACTTCATATATATATAACAGAACATATAATACATTTATTTTTACAGCACGATTAAAAAACAGATTAGAATGTTTGCTGAAAGCTCAGTAGCAGCTTTAAAAAAAAAAGGAGTTGATAAAAACCAACACCAGATTTTCAAATGAGTCGCCTGGAGTATGGTACAAGTAGCCAAAACTTGAAAATAGTATGAAAATGCATTTTTTGGTTGAAAAAGTCGCCTTATCTTTAAATTAGTTGCTAAATTCACCGGTGGATACCGTATGTACATAAAAACAGTAAAAGTAAAAATTTACATGTAATATTTTCCAGACTGTTTAAAAAATGTAAAATCCAATGAAATCCACTGTAAAATCCAATGAAATGTAAAACTTCCAATTGAAATCCATTTTCTGTATCCATAACCAGCAAGATATCACTGCAGAAGCAAATCTTATTATAATTATTATTGCTCCTAACAATCTTACTAGTCAGCAATAACCTTCTCGAAAGTCTGCAACAACCGGAAAAACTGTATCCTAAAGAGCATATTTCATAACTGTCTTCCCGCTCAACGTTTCAAGATTTGCAAAACGAAATGAAACATCAAGACTGCCGATTTTATGCGACCTACCAAAAATAAGAACTGAAGCTAAAGTGATGTTCTCACGGAGTGAAACAAAAAGCCTTACAAAAGTTAACTTACAAACTTGGCAGTGCAGCGCTAACAAAAATATGCCAATATACAAAAATTGGCGAACGCAACCACAGTGGTTAAGAATAAATCAATGTATTTAATTTAGTAAACAAAAACAATTAGGCGCAGAAATTTAAAAGGGTTACCAAAACGTGTCAAAGAAGAACAACTCGATCATAACATCTCTGGGAGACATAAGTAAACAAAGCAAAAATTAACAGCCTCGCCCAAAGAGAGCAGCTGCAAAAGAAATTCTTTTTAATGTACAGAATAAGAATTAGCAAAGCTGCGCTCATAAACCACAAAGAGCGAAACACATTGAGACATTGAAAGAAATAATATGTAAATACTGGTTCATTGCTTGCTGAATTTCTAACAAAATAGCTGCAGGAGCTCTAATTTGTTTTATTGTAAATTTGAGCATTAATTACCTAATTTATATTTAAAAATTAAGTAATCTTTTGTTTTACCACTGCTATATTTAATTTAATAAAAAATGTCAATAGAAGCAATTATGTAGGCTGTTAAAATTTTTAATTTAATCTAAAATTCTCTGAAGAAAAAAAGACTACAGGAGCTGAGCTCTCATGCAAAACCCTGACTGGTCTTCGTGTAATACTCTTTAACATATTTCTGCACCCTAATTCGGTAGATTTTAAAAGGGGCTTAACGTAGAAAAAAGTCTCCAAATATTTTTTTCAGGAAAACTTTAGCAAAATTGTAAAAAATTAATATAAATTATAAAAATGTTAAGATTAAAATTCATAATTCTGTACAAAGTGGGGGTTGTATACTGTCGTATACAGAGTGGAGGTTCCACTGTCTGTGTAGTAAACATTTTTATAGCATACTGAACTCGTTTGTATTATTTTAGTTTTTAGTACTAAAATATTTGAAGGCACAATATGAACTTCTCCCCTTACATCCCCCCTCCCCCTCAAAAAAAAAAAAAAATATTTGCAGTGACCCTGCCTTTGGGTGCCCGGAACTTATATCCCCCTAACACTTTTACACCGTATGAATGTGAAACAATATTATTTAATTAAAATAGCGAAATTTTATGCCAACACTTCAAAATATATGCAGGCCCATTACTGCCAAATAGTGCTGGCCCGGTACATTTTAAGCAGTACCACGCCGTTAACTTTTTTGTGCATGTCATAGACACATGGCAGTTCGCCGTTACTAATTATGTACCGGCGCATATGCACTTTTCAGGCACTGGTACTCCAGTGACTTCCAGACGATGGCAATCTACCTTGCTTCCGATATACGGCACTTCGCCAGCACGACGGGTACCCGGCCGTCATTTTACGGGCAGTTCTGCGTTTGCTGGGCTTTACAAAGAAAAATTTACTGTTGGAAGTTTATTTCATAATACTATAAGAGAACGCAATATATCTGAGAACATAATATATCTGAGATAGCTTACTTTCATGTTGTTATTATTTTCTCTTTGTTTGTGTGTGATTACGGCAACGCTACGCTAGAAAGATCTGCCAAGGATGGGGGGGTTCCTTGGTAGGAGGACTTTCTAAGGGGTTCTAACGCGTATTCACGTTACATCTGGCGAAAGCCTACCAAACCTCTAGACCGTTAGATCGACAGCCGCGCAATGGGACCCGAACCCGGGACCTTCACACTTCGTCAGTCTAACCATTTCCAGTGACAAAACCACTGTGCCATGGTGAGGCTGTTATTCTCTGCAAGAGGCAGCCGACCCCTTAAGGTTGACGGCTACGTATCCACCAGGGGAGATCCGACAATTTAAAAACATCACCGGGAAGAGGGTCATTCCCGGATCCACACATCACTCCTATCTACATACCTATTCAGCGAGAGGATATACGGCTTCACGGGTTTAATGTGCACGTTCACTGCATGCGCACGGTGGTCTTTGATCAGCTAGGATTCGAACCCGAATTCTTCGACCGAGAGTTTGACACCCTGACAACCAGGTTACCATGGCCTGTATTAGTTAAATTGTAAAAATTATTTCCTCACAAATATTTACGTTGCTTCAATAACGTTAGCAATGCTACCTGATCCGTAAACATGACATTGCCAAAGCTGACGTCAGGATTAAATTATTTGCTAACCTCCTCCATCGCTATATATTGGGTTGGCAACAAAGTAATTGCGTTTTCTGGTATAAAATTGAAGCAAATAATTTTTCAACAAGTTTTTAACTACAGGTAAGCTGTGCCTGAACATATGATTCATATTTGTTACATTTTAAAGAAAGAATTTCACTGGCAGTATTTTTTTTCGTCTATAAAAGATGGCCACCCTCCCCCTTTTTTCGCTTCTATCCTCCTTAGAGGACACTATTAAAAATGTCCTGAAATTGATTTTTAGGTATTCGTGACTGCTGTATTTTACAGAAAGAATTTCACGGATATCTCTATTTTCATTTGAGATCACGCGGGATATGTGAAAAGAACTTTTTGGCTCCTTACCCCCCCCTCCCCCCCTAAGATTATGAATTTTGGAAAATGCTCTCTGATCTAGCACCTATGTTGAAGAACTCACGTACGTGCCAAATTTCGCATAATTAACTTCAGTAGTTTTGGCCAGGCGAAATATTGACATACGGTAAAACGCAATTACTTTGTTGCCAACCCAATATATTGAACAATCAGAACATGGCGGACAAATAAGCTAGTGCTCTTTACCAATCACTAACCTCGTTACAATATTCTTGAGTTTCAGAGAACTTGCATCTCTAGAAGAATAGCGGAGGATATTGAATGCCTGCTTCTAGAATTGTATAGGAGTGCAGATTAGTAGATGGAAGGAGACCTGCATCATTCAACCCAGAGTTCGATGCACTGAAAACCGAGCTACCAGCATATCAATCTTCGAATTCCCCCAAGAGACATTGCGGCATTCGAAAACCAATGCAGTCGGAAAGCAATATTGGGCTCACAAAAGAATATGCGCCGTTGCATTGCGTCTTTGCAACGGTAGAGGGCGAACAGGTTAAGTAACAGAAAATAAGACTGTGTTGTAAAAGGATAAGTATTTGTTGGAACATATTTTCCTTATTGGTGTGTTCACTTTGCTGGTTTGTTTTCTTTCCTTTATTTATGCATTATTTTAAATACGGAAATAGCTTTCATAACACCGGTCAAAAAAAAAAAAAAAAAATGGGGGGGGGGTTCCGTTCTCATGCTTAAATTCATAAACGAAAGATGGCAGCACTTTGATTAACCCGAGAGTAAACTGTATTATTATTTGTAACTCTGTAGTATTGCTTGTAGTATTATTTGTAGTATTTTTTATTTGTTTGTATTATTATTTGCTCATACGAACCTAAAAGAAATACGAAAAATAGTCACTTTTAGACATTCATTTCTTATTATGTTACATTTATAGGTTTTTGTTTATCACAAATATTGAATAAAAAAGACGTTTATATCCACCAAAGACTTTCCTGATCATAATTTAGAGTGGAATTATAAAAAAAATATATATATATAAATCAGTGATTTTTGCCAAAAAATTGAAAAAATTGTTTAATTTTTACAAAAGTAAACTTTCATTAAAAAAAAAATTATTTTCCTCAGTTTTGGCGTAGGAGAAACTAAAATAACATGTAGAAGTCAGACACAAAAATCGTATTGACCGGTGTAATCGATGTGTTCGCATTATTTATTTCTGTTCCCTTTATCTATGCATTTTTAAAATTTGGAAAATATATTTATAAACGATGCGTTTCTATAATTTATGTTCCTTGCTTCCTTTATTTATGCATTCTTGTAAATTTGTTTTCCCATCTTATTTTATAATCCGTCGTTTGTGTCTTTAAAACGATAAACACATAAATTTACTGTGGCACTGACAAAATTATTTATTTCTAGACTTTCCTTTAAATTTTATTCTGACTAATTTATATCTAAACTATTTATTTCAACTTGCGGGGGAAAAATAAAAAAAAATAAAATATTCAGCCTTCAGCTGAAATTAGTTTCCCCTCCGCTAAAGAGGTTTTTTGACAGAACCTTTTAATTTGTATTGGCAGCCATGTACAGGATGTATTTGCATGTAAATCAAACGGGGAGAAACCAACCGTTCTTCCAGTTTTTCAGATTTGAGAGTTAAATATGCACACACGTACACCAAAAGTCGCCAAGCTTGGCGACTTTTGGCATAGTTCTTGAGGGAGGCACGTGACCGTGGTCGGACCATTACCTAACTTATGTGGTAGGACGGTATTGTGCTTGAAATGGATGAATGCCCCTAAAATTGGCATTGACCGTAATGTATTGGAAATCTTTTGAGTGTTCCTGTAGCAGAACTGTAAATGATAAAGACACTTTTTCAATGGAGAAATTCATTTTCTAACTCTTTACAGCATATATCACTCCTGCGTCGTTTGAAATAGCCCAAAACCTCTAAAAAACGCTTTGATGAATGTCGGCCCATAGAGCTTAATGTATTTCGAATCTGTTAGGCCATTCTGTTGATAAACTATCCAGTCGAATGGAACCGAAACGGGAGGTGCACAAATAGATGTTACAACAATCCAAAATATGAAGTTTCGACATTCTACGCCTAATAGTTTTTGCGTTAGGCGAGTTTAATGAATTTCGGCCCATAGAGCGTAATGTATTTAGAATCTTTTGGGCGGTCCTGTACATAAACTATACACTCGATTGCGACCAAAAGGGGAGGTGCACAACTAGATCATAGAACAATCCTAAATATCAAATCTCAACATTCTACGACCAATAGTTTTTGAGATATGCGAGTTACATACATACGTACGTACGAACATACGTACGTTCGTACAGACGGCATGGAAAAACTGACCACAATAGACTCTTTGAAAGTTACTTTGAAATTTTTCAAGTATCCATTATTCCAATCATGTGTCGGATCTTGGTGTGTTTCAAATTTCCGTGAGATCTGTAAGATTTTATTTACTATCAATTATCATCCACGACTTTTTTTGTCTGCCCAAAACTATTACCCTCTTTAGCGGAGGGTAATAATTCTTAAAAAAAGACTTGATCCCACTTAAACGGTCGAAATTTTATTGTTATTTTATCAGGAGGCCCTTGCTAAGAGAGGAAGGAGTAAATAGTAATCCTTTTCTCTGAGTGTGACGCAGAGCTTTCCATTTGGGAGAAAATCAGATTAAGGGAGAAAGTGAGGAGAAAATCAGATGAGCATGGGGCTCTATAATTTACAGTGCCTTTAGGGATCAGGTTCATAAATGAATTCTCGTGTACTGAATTATCTCATTAGATGGTATAGATGAAATAAATGGTTTATATATGAAAAAGATATGGACACGTAAGCTCGAAACTAAAAGAAATAATGAAGTTGAGTCTCACTGAGATAGTTGCGCCATATATAGAGAGGCGCATTAACTTAAATATTTCGCTGGTACATCTTACCTGGTGGTCCCTCTGTCCTGGAATTACCCTATTAAAAAATAAAAATAAAATAAAATACTGCTTTAAGCATACTAAACAACAAACTCCTAAAAGTAAACTAACTATTAAAAATGGGCTAAAAATTGCAGTTAAAACCATTACATAACTTTATCTAATGGTACTAAAGGAAGAATCAAAATTAGGAATAAAGTGTAATCTAAGACTTCATTTCTCTTTTATAGATTAGCCTCACCATGGCGCAGTGGTAATATCACTGAAAATGGTAGACGGCCCGAAGTGTGAAGGTCCCGGGTGTGGGTTAGAGATGAGACGGGCTCAGACCGAGCCCGAAAGCCCGAGCCCGAGCCCGGGCCCGACTCGGGCTCGGGCTCTGTAATTCACGATTGTGTTCGGGCTCGGGCGGGCTCGGGCTCGTGAAAAATTTCTCCTTTGTTGAACATACGCCTTGAAACAGATTTTAAAAAGTGATTCATGGGATAAATAGACGTACTTATTTAAAAAAAATAGCGGCACGGGGGACTAGAAGGTGTGTGAAGCTCCAAAATTTATTGTATCCTTTTAATGAAGTAGTTAAATTTATCTGTCTTTAGCTGAAATTTCGGGCTCGGGCTCTAACTTTAATAATATTGCTCGGGCTCGGGCGGGCTCGGGCTTCAAAAAATGAGCCCGAAATCATCTCTAGTGTGGGTCCCATCGCGCAGTCGTCGATCTAACTTGAATACGCGTTAGAACCCCTTAGAAAGTCCTCCTACCAAGGCATCCCTCATCTTAGGCAGATACCCCTCGCGCAGGTTTGCCTTAATCACAGAATCACTCTTTTATAGATTTTTTGTGTCAGTTAAATCTCTGTTGCAATGATCACGTTAGATATTGTGTCACCTCCTTTAAGAAGCCATTTTTAAAAAGCAGTGTAAAAAATTACAAAATCTCTCTTTTATAGATTTTTGTGTCAGTTAAATCTCTGTTGCAATGATCACGTTAGATATTGTGTCACCTCCTTTAAGAAGCCATTTTTAAAAAGCAGTGTAAAAAATTACAAAATCTCTCTTTTATAGATTTTTGTGTCAGTTAAATCTCTGTTGCAATGATCACGTTAGATATTGTGTCACCTCCTTTAAGAAGCCATTTTTAAAAAGCAGTGTAAAAAATTACAAAATCTCACTTCTACAGTCTGATTCATACCCGAAATATTGCCAAATGCTTTTTTGGCGAATAGCGCTAAATTTTCACAAATTTGTTGTACATTTTTTTATTTTTAAAAAAGGTAATTTAAGTGTCACTTAAATATAAACTGTATTTATTTAAGATTAGAAAGAGAAAATATGCTAAAAGAGTCAATGATTTCCCTTTCCCTCCAAGTCTAATAGCGTGTTCATTAAGTATCTCGTTTGGAATTGATAAATCGATGTTAATTCCAACTTAATATTCACACGAAACTATTTAAGCAATCATAATCCCAACTTGATATCTATACGGAACTGAGTTAGACGTGTTAAATCCAACTTAATATGTATAAGAAACTGATTTATCGATGCTGATTCCAATTTGATATCCATGCCGAACTGATAAATTGGTCGTAATTTCGATTTAATATTTATTCGGAATTAATTAATCGATGTTAAATCGGTCTTAATATTCATTGTTAAATCATAATCACATTAGACTGTATGCTGTTCTGTTTTAGAAAAGTATTAATCCTAGAAATGTTATTATTATGTTTTGAATTGTTATACACTATAAAAGAGGACAACGACACCTAAAATTTAGATGGTAGTTATAATAGCTATTCTACCATTGCTAACTGTATTTTGCATAAACAGACCGACATATTATCAAATGATCTCAACATATTGATCACTTCTTTTGTTTTTTAAAATACCACTGAAAAGTTTTCAAAATTATATTAAAAAATGTCCCCTAATCTATCCGAAAAGTATCTCAATCAAAGAGAAAAGTTACCGAAAATGTCACTCATCCCAAAATACAAAATTTGTTTCCCCCAAAACAATGAAATTTCTCTAAATCCAGTGAAAAATTCCAATTTACAAAATTGCTCATTGCTACAAAATTTTTTATATATGCTCACTCATTACGAAAGCATTCCATTTGGCCTTTCTTTAACCCTTTGAGGCGCAACCCTTTCCCAATGCTGAAAAAAGGACAAGTGCTGGCTGTGCCGCACAGCCAGCTCTCATCAAAAAAAGGGTCTCTAGATCTGTGGCACGCGATGAACGTTTCGATCGTCCGTCATCTTGCTGGTCGTTAAGTCGAGCGATGGCAACGGCTGCACTTTTTTCAGCATTGGGCAATCTATCCAGCTGTTCTCGCATTCTTCCATTTTTCAGCAGATGTCAATGCTGTTAAAAATAATCGTGATCGTGACCATTTTTTGGCGGGAAATGACGTGCTAAAAATAAAGGATTCTCGTGGAGATATGTCACCCGCCACTATTTTTATAGAAATCCAATCTATTCTTCGTGACTGGCAACCGTCAAAACGTCAGAGTTGGGTGTTCCCACAGCGGGAACACTGCGTGCTAAAGGGTTAACCCTTTCCGACCAATTATCTAAAATTGAGGACCCAATTTTTGAAGGAATATTACAAAGTAAATACTAGTAATTTTAAGCTGAAAACAATTGTGCACAATTGCATTTTACGGGATTTTTTTTAATTTCTAATATCCGGCATAGCTGCCTACTGGAGGCTTGACCGCTACGATTACAGCAAGTGTTTGACATTTCATTATGGGGGCGCCTAATAGGCGGACGAACATTGCCTCTCTATGAGTGGTCTCCTAATTTTGAACCCATTCTTGATGAGAGGCCTAGCACCCGAAATCGGCACCCCCAGAGGTATAGTTTGAGCATGGAGGACATTGGAACCACGCGCAGATTTTACGTGCTCCCCATTAGCGTAAACGGTTCCACAGCAGCCCAGCCGCGAAAGATTTTCACCCTCTGAAGTACTGGCCCAGCCGGTGCTGCTTCATTTTTTATCTTATAATGATAATTTTTTTTATTTTATTTATTTTATTCCAACTAAACAATGTTATTATAAAAATATACACAACTGTCAACTCCGGATATAGAGAACCTGGATATACTGAACTTTCGGCTACAGTGAACGCATTTCATGAGTGCCGATTCACTTACATTAGAAATATACATAGCCTTTTTTCGGTTTTGGTGAACCACAGCTTCGGTTATAGTGAATTTAAAAAATTCTGGGAGGCAGAGGTGATGTTGTTCGATTCCTACGCAGAGTGTCTCTTGTGTGTTCGAGTAGACAGAAAGATTATAAAGCACGTGCTGAGAAATAGAGGTGAGCCAGTGTCTAGCCTAACGTACTTATACTAAAGAAGGGGAAAGGGGGCGGGAGGGTTCATAATTTTTTTCATTGCTATAATGCATTCTAATATTTAAAAGCATTCATGAACAAAAGTCGGGCACTTTTGAAAATGAACCAAGAGCGGAAATTTCGCCTTCCCCTTGGGCGATTTCATTTCCTATTCGGAATGCAATATCACAGGTTTGACCCTTTAACGCGCAGTGTTCCCGCTCTGGGAACACCCAACTCTGACGTTTTGACTATTGCCAGTCACGAAGAATAGATTGGATTTCTATAAAAGTAGTTGCGGGTGAGATAGCTCCACGAGAATCCTTCCCAGCAAACACACACACACGTTCTCTGAACGTCTATTAACGTTCAGAAGACGTCTTCTGAACGTTAATAGACGTTCGGAGAACCTGTGTGTGTTTGCGGGGTTTATTTTTTAGCACGTCATTTTCCGTCAAAAAATGGTCACGATTATTTTTAACAGCACTGATATCTGCTAAAAAAAGAATGCGAGAACAGCTGGATAGATTGCCCAACGCCGAAAAAAGGGCAGCCGTTGCCATCGCTCGACTTAGCTACCAGCAAGATGGCGGACGACCGAAACGTTGAACCAAGAAATGAACCAAGAGCGGAAATTTCGCCTTCCCCTTGGACGATTTCATTTCCTATTCGGAATGCAATATCACAGGTTTGACCCTTTAACGCGCAGTGTTCCCGCTCTGGGAACACCCAACTCTGACGTTTTGACTGTTGCCAGTCATGAAGAATAGATTGGATTTCTATAAAAGTAGTTGCGGGTGACATAGCTCCACGAGAATCCTTTACTTTTGAGCACGTCATTTTCCGTCGAAAAATGGTCACGATTATTTCTTAACAGCACTGACATCGGCTGAAAAATGGAAGAATGCGAGAACCACTGGATAGATGGCCCAATGCTGAAAAAAAGGGCAGCAAAAAGGGTCTCTAGATCTGGTGCACGCGATGAACGTTTCGATCGTCCGCCATCTTGTTGGTCGTTAAGTCGAGCGCGATGGCAACGGCTGCCCTTTTTTCAGAATTGGTAAAGGGTTGCGCCTCAAAGGATTAACCCTTTAACACGCAGTGATCCCGCTCTGGGAACACCGAACTCGGACGTTCTGACTGTTGCTAGTGACGAAGAATCGATTGGATTTTTATAAAAATAGTTGCGGGTAACATAGCTCCACGAGAACCCTTTACTTTTTAGTACGTCACTTCGCGTAAAAAATGATCACGATTATTTTTAACAGAACTGACATCTGATGAAAAATGGAAGAATGCGAGGCCAGCTCGATAGATTGCCCAATGCTGGAAAACGGGCAGCCGTTGCCATCGCTCGACTTAACGACCAGCAAGATGGCGGACGATCGAAATGTTCGGCGCGTGCCACAGATCTACAGACCCTCTTTTTACGCAGCTGGCTGTTCGGCACAGCCAGCTGCATCAAAAAAGGGTCTCTAGATCTGTGGCACGCGATGAACGTTTCGATCGTCCGCCATCTTGCTGGTCGTTAAGTCGAGCGCGATGGCAACGGCTGCCCTTTTTTCGGCATTGGGAAAGGGTTGCGCCTCAAAGGGTTAAACCACAAATGAAATTAAAAAAAAAAATGCAGTTGTGTAATCCTCCACGGACGCCGCCTTCAAACTTCTTAAAGACAGAGATGTGAGTGGGGGGGGGGGAAGAATGCAGTGGCAATATCCCGCGGCAGACGACCGAAGTAGCGGGGAATCGATAATACAGGCGCCCCTTAATCTCGGTGTGACGGCCTGTGTGACAAAATAATTCAGGAGTCGAAAAGGTTAGCAGGAATTTTCGCTGATATTTTCTTTTACTGGCCTTTTGCCAGTCTGCCCAACTTTTCAAAACTATACTACAACGATACCAAGACTGGAAATAGTGCCTTTTACGAATGCGCACCTAGTTACTAACGCGGTACGATACTCACGAGGGCGAAAGTAATTTGATGGACAGTAGAAAAAATCAAAGTGAACCCAGTATAGTTCTTTATATGACCTTCGATGTCATGTCGGTCATGAAATGTTGATATTATTATTATCGTCGGCATTTGAGTTACTGATTTTCCACCCCACCAGTTGTAACGTAACATTTTATTCTCTGTGATACATATCTCTTTAAAATACATCATTATAGAATGTTTTTAAATTTTAAAGTTTGGAAGTAAAATTTAGTACTGATTATGACTTATTCGAATTTATATTTTACATTATTAAAGTTGCTTAAATTCACTTACTTGCGTGCACGCAATTTTTCCCCAATACAGCGTCATTCTTTTTAATTTTCAATTTTATTTAATTTTGTACACCTAGGTTTAATCTCCTCGATTTTGTTTGTAATAGGTTTTGCCTAAACTAATAAAGATTCTAAAACTAGGACGTACATAAATATTAATATATAGGAATTATTTTGTGTGATCCTCTAGAAAAACCTGTTAACGCTATATAGCGCCTATTTCAGTAGGACAAAGGTCGATAAAGTACATAAATTTAGGGGAGTAAAATTCAATGCACATTTATGTCAGTTAAAGCCCAGACAGGCAGAAAGATTGAAAAGTTGAAGACTTTGGAACTGTGTTGGAAATTTTAGAAGGTCCTAAAATATTCCATATTTCAAATGGCTCTTTCATTCATTCACTGTGTTGCACGGAATGCTTCCCCCCCCCCCCAGGTAAAAGTGGTACAATGTAAGCTTGAAAAGGTCAAATTGTCAAACCTGAAATGCATAAAAAACTGTGTACATAACTTATAACCATTTCTCAGTGGGTGCTTGGGGCTTGAAGATCGGCGCTCCATCATTGAACGAATGAGCTTTTACAAAGAGAAATAAGTTACAAACTAATAAATCATCTCCCCCTCTTTTTTCACTAAAGAGCCAAATTGTGTGTTAAACTCTTAATTTCACAGCCTTTGTCAAATTTTTTTTTAAATTATCACTAGGAGCCAAGGCCCCTAGACTCGCTACGCTCTCTTTTCGTATGAGGCATTTGGCCCCTAAAAAGACTTATTTGTAAAAAAGACATAATTTCAACAAACAAAACCCCAAACGTTGGATAAGATAGAATGTTACCGAGCTACACATTGCTTGGTTCTTGCATGTCGCTTGGAACATAAAAATTTAAACTTCGCACTATTTTTAATAAAGTGAAACCCGTGGAACACCATGCGTATCAGCCAATTATGGCGAATTTTCATTATTTGGCGACTTGAGTGTATGTATAGTTAATAATTAGCTGTAAGAAAACAGTACTTCATATGTCTTCTTTGATAAAAACTACGGAACAGTTAGGATCGTTTGCCACCCATGGCGACTTTTCATTATTGTATGATTTACACATTTCACAACCTATAATGACTGCTCATGTAAGGTTCCTTGAAATCCATATTTTCATATACATAATCCTTTGCAGATTGGCGTATTTAGCACCACGTAATATATCATCTCGCCACGCTGGCAAACATCCGAAGTGTACTACAACTGCTGTTATGGCATAGTTAACGCCACCAAATATTTCTGCGGTATCAAATACTCCAGTGGACCAACTGGCTTTAAAATAATCTGCATTTTAATTATTTTTCATTTTCAAGATATTGGGTTCTAACATTTTTGAACTCGCGGTTTAGATTCACCCGCTTGGAAAGATACCATTTTGCCAGATCGTACCTAATGCCAAGATGGCGATTTTAAAATCAGTTACAATTAGTTATTCTGTATTGGAAAAACGAATAATCGCTCATTCTAAACTCCTGTTGTCTAAGCGAAGTTACTATTTGAAAATTGTCAACTTTGTGTAACACACTTTGAGATATTTATTTCATATACTTTTTTTTTGGCGTAAAATAGGTGTCATTCTATTTCATGTTTGACAATTTCACGCTATTCTGCATACTTGGAATTGCTTTGTTGCAAAGGAATGAATGATTTTATGCCAAATCTGGCAACCATTATGGTTTATTTTTTTCAGTTTTTTACTAATATCTTCTAAAATAATTCGATTTTCAAAATTTAAATCAGCTTATCAGGTTCCTCGGAATTTTCCGAATCCGTGGACTTGTTTCTCGAAATTCAAATCCCCACGGTTTAGGAGATGATAGCCCAACAAGCTCTTGACAGCGGCGGCGACAGCGGCCGTTATTACTTCCTTGTACGTAGTATAAGGAAGTAATGTGATCCCGAAAAATTTTGGGGGCCAAATTTCGACAAAAAATCCGATTTTGACTACCTCTAAATTTAATTTTAAGAATTTTTTTGATGCATCTCATCGTAGGCTAGCATGCACGATCATATTAACGCGTCTGCAACTCATTTTGACCAGCGGCGAGTTTATTGTGGTTTTCGACCAGTGGCGAGTTTTTCTATGCCGTCTGTACGTACGTACGTACGTACGTACGTATGTATGTAACTCGCATATCTCAAAAACTATGGGTCGTAGAATGTTGAGATTTGATATTTAGGATTGTTCTATGATCTAGTTGTGCACCTCCCCTTTTGGTCGCAATCGAATGGATAGTTTATGTACAGGACCGCCCAAAAGATTCGAAATACATTACGCTCTATGGGCCGAAATTCATTAAACTCGCATATCTCAAAAACTATCAGGCGTAGAATGTCGAAACTTCATATTTTGGATAGTTGTAACATCTAGTTGTGCACCTCCCCTTTTGGTTCCATTCGATTGGATAGTTTATCTACAGCACCGCCCAAAACATTCGAAATACATTACGCTCAATGGGTCGAAATTCATTAAACTCGCATATCTCAAAAACTATGAGGCGTAGAATGTTGAAACTTTATATTTAGGATTGTTGTAACATCTAGTTGTGCACCTCCCCTTTCGGTTCCATTCGACTGGATAGTTTATCTACAGAACCGCCTAAAAGATTCGAAATACATTACGCTCTATGGGCCGAAATTCATCAAAGCGTTTTTTAGAGGTATTGGGCTATTTCAAACGACTCAGAAGTGATATATGCTGTAAAGAGTTAGAAAATGAATTTCTCCATTAAAAAAAGTGTCTTTATCATTTACAGTTCTGCTACAGGAACACTCAAAAGATTTCCAATACATTACGGTCAATAGCAATTTTAGGAGATTCATCCATTTCAAGCACAATACCGTCCTACCACATAAGTTAGGTAATGGTCCGACCACGGTCACGTGCCTCCCTCCAGAACTATGCCAAAAGTCGCCAAGCTTGGCGACTTTTTTGTGTACGTGTGTGCATATTTAACTCTCAAATCTCAAAAACTATTATGAAATTTCATATATAAGATTGTTGTAACATCTAGTTGTGCATCTCGATTTTTGGTTAAAATCTACTGGAGAGTTTATTTACAGGACCACTGAAAAGAATTTCAATACTTTAATGTCTATGGACATCTTCAATATAATACAATTGTAGAGAGTCATTGTTTGGTAAATGCCCAAAATCTCGCCGTCTGTCCTCGACCTTGGCGAGTTTTGCCGAAATGTCGCCAAATTTGGCGATAGTCAGTCATTTGGTCCATGCCCAAAGTATCGCCCTTTTTCATCGTTCTTGGCGAGTTTTGGCGAAATATCGCCAAATTTGGCGATAATCTGTCATTGTTGGTCCATGCTTAATATCTCGCCAAATGTCGTCGACATTGACGAGTTTCGCCGAAATATCGCCAAATTTGGCGCCAAAAATTATTTCGTATTTTGTATAACTCTAAAACTTTAACCCGTAGAATTTTGAACTTTTGTATTTAGAACTATATTATAATATCTAACGGTTTTCAATATCTTTTTTGACAGCAATCGACTGGGAATTTATTTACAGGGTGAGCCAAATGACTTTAAATACATTAAGGTGTATGGATGCATTCAATTCGTTGAAAGTCTGTGGTCAATGACTACTTTGGCTATCCCCAAAATCTCGCAAACTATTTCAAGTTTGTCGGCTTTTGGTGAAATATCGCCAAATAAAGTGTCAGAAAGAAATCTTTCAAATTGAACTCAGCTTGGCGATATCGAAATGTTTGGCTAGAAATCGCTATATCTTACTATTATTGATATTTTATATCTTTCAAACAAATAAGTTTAGAGGAAGAGCGTAAAAAAACATTTTTGATTTAATAGACGTGCAAGGAAGTCATGTGTTGGACACATCAGATTTTTTTTTTTTTTTTTTTTTTTTATAGAATAGACAGATACATACCCAGATGTGTGTGTGTGTGTAACAATTTGGGCTAAAAGGAAAAAAAAAACTTAAAACATTTCATAACTAACGTTGTCATCCCAAGAAAAAAAAAAAAACAATAAAAATCATGGCAATAATAATACATTTTCATCTCCTTGTATTAAAAAGTTCTTCCGGATCTTTTTCAATCCTATTTTTGTGATTCACTATAGGGAATTATATCGCATTCCGTGCGAAAACTTTCAGAGCAGCAAACGTTATATGAACCCGATAATCCAAGACAATTCTTTAAGGAGCTAGCTACAGCTTCCAAAACCGAGAGGAATCAATAGTAGGCTGCTTTCTCTTTCTTGTGAAGTTCTGAAAGGTTAAATTCTTATCCGGTTTTTTTTTTGGTCTGGCTACATGCCAAATGCTCCTGGACGATCAATTAGCATTTTTGTGGAATTAAGTTTAAAGAGAAACTAATGTTGAAAATTATGCAGTGTGAGTGATTTAATACTATTTCATATACATTTTGCTGAGTGTGAAGTATTTTAACCTCTAGCGTTGATTCGGGAAAGTTTTATTTAAATAAAAATGCATGTTCAGAATATTGATGGAGAGATTAATTTTTCGTTATGCATTCGTAAACACAGAAATTGGTCCTGGAAAATATTCTATAATTGCTGAGTTGGCATGATAGAGCTTTCTAATTTATTTAGTAATCTTGGAGATTATGATCATGGAATAATATCAATGTAGTTTTATGCACGTATGGGTATAACGGTTCAAAATATAACATTTAAAGTAAGACAATTGAAAAAAAATACAGACAGCACGTACCCAGCTGCAAAATTTAAACAAATGAATATGAATTAATATGTTTTCTTAATAGACCTCCCTCTTTTCCCGTTTTGTTTAATTTTAGTGATATCTGTAGTATGATTACATAAAAATGGTACAATTTAAGAATTGCGTGTATAAAAAGAATTTTTATTGTTATCTAAAACTGATGAAGGCTGCAGATAAATACTTTTATTTCCCATAACTAAATTATCATGTTTTAAGTATGACAGTTCCATTGATATAAAACTCTTGAAACTGAGTGGTGGAATTTATAAAAAATGGTGACTTCAGTCAATGTCGGTTCGAGATATTTGTCCGCCTGTGTGACTTATTATTTGACCGCTTAAGTACAGTTAATACTTAGCTATCCTTACACAGTGAATTTCAAAAATGTCAAAATTTTATAAAAATAACGGTTTTATAAATTTATTTTATTAAATTCATTTAAAAAAAAGATTTTAGTGACTGGAAGCTGATGGGACACATTTTCCATTTCCCGCTGTAAGAAAGCCTAATTCACAAATTCTTTTTTTTTTTTTTTTTTTTCCAGACAGTCAATTCAAATAGTTTTCCGCTGTTGTATACAAAAGTTGTCATTAAAAGTTAAGCACACAAATCAGAAATACACGTTGAACAAACAAACAAATTAAAAATATGTTTTAGAAAGTTTCATTCAGATTTTCTTACTTTTTTTTTTCCTTTCCGTTTTTTGATAACGGCCGATGTATCTAGAAGTTCTGCATAATCAATATAGGACGAGAATAATTTGTACCTTTTTGCAGGTTTTTATCATTAAACTATCTTATTTTTGTAACCAGGGGCGGTAACACAGTATGCAAGGTAAGCATCGCATCGGGGCGCCGGCTTCGAAGGGGTTTCATTTCGAACTCAAAAGCTAAGTAGAGCATAAAAGGGGGCGTCTTCTTTACGTTAGCAAGCAGCGCCACTTACCCTAAGGCCGAACCTGTTTGTAACTATCTCAATTTTAAATTCCATTCAGAATCTGAGGAATTTCAGTGCCTGGATTCTCTCCGAACAAGATTTATTAAGATGGCGAACCAACGGGTCGCCGAAGGCGGCTATTCACAAATAAAGTTGTAACAGTCTAAAAGGGTTGTAAGTTCTCTCCCACACGTAAAAAAGGTTCAAAGAATTATATTTATATGTTAAAATAGTTGCCACATCCGTCAGATTTAAGGATAACTAAAAAAAACCAAAGGGTGCTCTTTTAAATTGATCAATATGCAGTATTGATTTGTATTATCGATTTTCCTGTGTATCTGTAAGGAACCTATATATTTTTTTTCTACATGTGATATCAGCAGTATTATAAATTAAAAACAAAATATCAATTTAAAACATTAATTTTTCATTATCTTTGCAAAATTTAACAATTTGTAGCGCGCCTCCTATATCATCCTTCTTCCATGCGACGCTCCCCCTACCGGCGGTGAAGAAACCATAGAGAACGTTCGTTCATCTCTCTCTCCTCTTGCGTGTTCGCGCGTAGCTGCTACAATATGTCCTCATACAGTGTTTATTCGAAATGTATCTTTTGTGTTTGTAGCCTTTGTTCTCGTTATTAAAATGTGTTGTTTTGTCAAGTGGTCGGTTTCATGGAGTGTTCTACGTCCTTCCTCACGCCCCTGTTCTACGCCCCTATCCTAGCCCCTGGCACAAATTGAATTTTGAGATCACACTTATCTTGGTCTTTCGTTGAAAGCAAACTTTCAAAATAATATAAAATTAATTGAAATAGAAATATGTTTCACGTTAAAATAATTTTACACAAAATTTATAATTAAATGTATAATTACTGACACAAAATAATGGTTTAAATTTGAAAAATGTTTGAAGCTTGATAATAACAGAAATTTTTGTTTAAAAGAGTTAATAGGGAATCAAAACAAGCATTTATTTAATATGAAAGAAATCACTCACCTTGATGCTTAGAAAGTTTGAGCACCTTGTTCTAACAAACTGTTAACTAAGAAAGGTATACACGATACGGTAAGAGGCTTTTACTTCCACCTATAGATGAAATTTTGAACACATAACTATATTATTTCATGCAAAAAATCAAATTTCTCACAAGCTCCCTTGTCTCATTAGCTCCCAATCTCCCGTACATATTCATAGAAAGAGCATTATACTTTACAAGCCTTAAATGAAGTCTTCAAAAACAAGATATATGCATTAAAAGGAGAGAATTACAAAAATTAAGAAATATATATTCAATAATCCTGTATCGAAGCATTAAATATTCGACAGAATAAAAATATGAAGTAGATTTTAGTTGCTACTTATTTCGGCCGCTCGTGTAGGGTGCACACTGCACACCTTGGACATGTGGCAAAACCGTGCTTGACTCCAATGACTTAAGTACTTGCACAAATTATCAGTGATTTTATTATTGAGTTTCAAGAATAACCTCCCACAATATAGCTGTGCAAAAGTTTTTCTTAAATTACAGAACTTAAATATGCCAATGTGATTTTATTTTAATACATACTTATTACTTATAGTTCAGAATGAATGTTATATATATTCTGGACTTGATTTAAAATATTCTGATTACTACACAAAAGATGTTATAAAATACTTCTTTCTTTTTTTTTTAAATTACCCTTAAACATTAAAAGCCATTTTAATCAAATATATTTTTAAAGTTTTGCTGAGTAAAATTTCCCTTTTTGCCTATGTAAACACAATACATTTTTATAATTTTTTTGCATTCATCTATAAAAATATTAATTAAAAAATCAGCATATAAAACGCTTCCAAATCATTTTAAAATAAAATTAATCATTTGTCTATTTGTTGTTAGAAGAAACCACTATCCTTCTTTTTCGGATCATTCAGACTTTCCCTAGAGAAGTGGTTTCTAATATTTTCTGAACTGCCCCTGCCGCCCACTTTAGAAGAAAAAAATCCAACACCCCCGAATCCATTTATATCCATTTATAGTTTATTTTATGCAAATTATATTTTATCCAAATTATTTTATGCAAAATATTAAAATGCTGTTGCATAATATCTGTATCTAATTTATCTATCTATTTATTATTTTTTGCATATCATAAAGTAGACATTAATGGAAACAACCGAATGTACGATAAAGTTGTTTATTAAGATTTTAAAAATCAACATAAAAGCAATAAGAAGAAACACCAAATTAATGAGATGATTCAGTTGGTGGAGTTTTAACCATTTGTAAAAAACACACAAAATAGTAAACTCTCTTCTAACCAACTTGATACTTTGCGACATCTTATTGCTAATACTATCTCTTCAAATAATATGCATGCCAAATCTAACCTCTCTCGTTCTCAAAAAACTGCTCTCAAAGAACTTAATTCTAACCCTAATTTACTCATTACTAAAGCTGATAAAGGCGGCCAGACTGTTTTACTTGATAAATCTTCTTATGTTGATTGTATTAATAACATGCTAACCACTGGTCCATACACTAAATTAAATTCTGATCCTACTAACAGTCACCTTTCTGAAATTAAACACACTGTGAAGTCCTCTGTAATCTTAAATGCTCAAACTAAACGTTATGTTATTCCTTCTATTGCTAACTGTGCTCGTTTCTATGCCCTTCCTAAAATTCATAAACCTTCTCTTGCCTTTCGCCCCATTGTTTCTAACATTGGTACTGCTTCTTATAACCTTGCACGTTTCCTCTCGCATACTCTTTCACCTTTGACTGCTAGTAATACCCACACTGTTAAAAACTCTTATGATTTCGTTAACAAAGTTAAACTTCTTTCTCCTACTAATTGTAAAATGCTTTCTCTTGATGTTAAATCTTTATTCACTAATGTTCCTATCCAAGGTGCGATTGACTGTTTGGAAAAGCGTTTACGCGAGTTTCATTATTCTTCTATTGAGATTAAAGAGTTTATAGCTTTAGTAAGCGTTTGTATTAAACAAACTGCTTTCATTTTTAATGGCTCTTTCTATAAACAAACCGAGGGTCTTGCTATGGGTAATTCTCTCTCACCTCTCTTATGTGATATTTATATGCATTATTTTGAAGAGAAACTCTTCAAGGTCTTTAATTTTCCGTGCTGGGTCAGATATGTTGACGATACTTTCGTTCTAGTGGATTCCAATTGTGATATTTCTAATTTACTTTTGATCGTTAATTCTGTTGATCCGTGTATCCAATTTACTCTAGAAGAGGAGTGCAACAATTCTTTACCTTTTTTGGATGTTCTTGTTTCTAGGAATCCTGACGGTTTCTCTACTTCTGTTTTCCGCAAGCCCTTTTCTATATCTTTACCTCCTCATGCCCTATCTAATCATCCTTACCAGCAAAAACTTTCTGCTTTTTACACTTATGTGTTTCGTGCTATCAAAATTTGCTCTGATTCTTCTTCTCTTAATAATGAAATTAGTTACTTAAAATCCTTAGCTGTTTCTCGTGGTTTTAGCCCCTCTATTATTGATAAAGCTGTTTCTAAATTTAATAAGCCTAATACTTCTACTAATACTATTAATTTTCACAACGAATTAATTGTACTACCTTTCTTTTCACCTTTATGCTACAAAATTTCTAAACTTCTCAAAAAATTTCGGTTTCAAAGTCATTTTTAAACCTGTTAATAAACTTAAATTTTCTTCCCTTAAAGATCCTATTCCTACTGAGAACCGTTGGGGTGTTTATTATATTCCTTGTGAATCTTGTGATTTGGGCTATATTGGTCAGACCAGAAGAGCTCTCAAATTTAGGCTCAAAGAGCATGAGAGATATGCCTCTAAGCACGAACTTTCCAAATCTTCTATTGCCTCACATTGTTGGAATTCCAATCATCGATTTCAGTTTTCTAAGGCTAAGATTTTGTGCACTCCTCAGTCTTTGTCCCATCTGGATTTTTTGGAAGGTTTTTCCATTACCCAGCACTTAGATCGTCTTGTGAACGATGGTTCTTCCGTTCCTTTCGTTCATTCTGCTTGGAAGTTGCTGTTGTAAGGTTCTTTTCACTTTCTTCGTCTACCCCCCCCTTTCCCCCCCTGTTTCTTTAATGTGTATGTACGTGTGTTACTGTCTTTCTTTTTCGTTTTTATTATAAAAATATATAAATATATATATATATATATATATATATATTTATTTATTTATATATCTATTTATTGTGCTGTCCTGTTCGTGGTTTTAAATAAAAAAAAAAAAAAAAAAAAACGTGTGCTATTTGTTTTTTGTTTGTTCTGTTTTCTCTTTTTTGTGTGTGTGTTTGTACTTGTGTGTTCCCTTTTTTATTATTTTTCTTTATTCCTTTTTTATTTCTGTATTTTTTGTGCTTCTTTCCTTTCCTTTCTATCCCCTTTAATTTTTTTCTCCCCTCTCCGTGGTTTTGTTCGACTTTTCTTTGCCCCTTGTGGCAACATCTTGCTTGTTTTTTTTCTCTTTTCAGTTCCCTGTGTTCTTTACGTCGAAGGGCTTGGACTGAAGAAGTTCAAAACAATTTTTGAACGAAACGCGTATCCTTTTTCCTTTTACTTCTTATGTGTGTTTTTTACAAAGTTTTTTAATTACTTTATCGTTTAACACCAGTATTTTGAGTGTTTTTTCAGTTTTAACCATTTGTTAATGTCGGGTTTCAATTTTGTTAACATCCATCGCAGATCGCCGCATTGTGTATTCTGTGATGTGTATTCTGTTCCTTAGTTTTGATAGTAAATTAGCTACTGCACTGAATTCACACTCAGCATGTTGGAAAAAGATAATGAGATCAAATACTTGTATTCTATTGCCCATAGACCAGGGTAGAGAGCTAGCATTGATTTTTACCACCATTCTTAATACCCATGTTTGAATTTTACTTCGAGCTCTCGTTAATAGTGAGTTCTACGAATTCCTCTTCAAAATTTGATGATTCTACAGTATCTGCATTTTCAAAAGGATCAGAAAACCACCTCAGTATATCCATGAATTACTACTTAGTCAATCATTGATTTTGTACTAGAGATGGCCAATGATTCGATGAGTCGAATCAGTGATTCGAATCTTGGTACTGAGTGGCTCAGTCTTTACACTCACTCTCTACTGATTCGAATCTCAAGCCCTCAACTGTGGGGAAATACATTCCAAGTTCGAAGGGAAGGAAAACTTATTTTCCCTTTTCCGTTCCCAGAGATTTTCCCTTACTCTTTCAACGCTTTTCGACTCTTTACGACTCTTTTCGACTCTGAGTGGATAGATGATTTGAAACAGCAAATGAGTGGGTGTGGGTGAGTTGGTCACTGAGTTGCTGCAGCAACGAATCTTTACTGATTCAGTGTTTCGCTCTGTTTCGGTGATTGTATACGATCGTTGAGATTCGTTAGTTTTTCGAATCTTCTATCGACTCAGAGTCGAAAGGAGTCGAAAAGAGTTGAAAGGATGTTTCATTTAATTGGAGGTTTTTTTTCGAATCTTCTATCGACTCAGAGTCGAAAGGAGTCGAAAAGAGTTGAAAGGATGTTTCATTTAATTGAAGTTTTTTTTTTCTAATCTTTGGTGTTTCATTTCTTGGTTGGTGGTCGGATTTAAAGTTTCATCTGTCTGTGGGTGTGGAGTGGGTCGAACATCGTTTGCTTTTGGCGGGGGACATAGGCGTTACTTAATAAGGGCAAGAGGGGTCAATCCCCCCCCCCGAAAAAAAATTAAGAAAATTCAAGTATCAGAGCTATTTATAATAACGATATTTTCTACAATCGGAAACATTTTGACACCCCATCCAAATATTACATGCCAATTTACGCCAATGCTCGTGGAAGAGCGGGGGGTGTCTCAAAGTTGTTTAAACCTTTTTCCCTCGGGGGTACTCCCTCCTTCCAACTTGTCTGGCTGGTCTAATATTTGTTTAAAATTTTTTTGAAACATCTCTTTTCTACTTTTAACTTCAATATATGTCCCCCTGCCCCCACCCTAAAAAAAAAAAAAAAAAAAAAAAAAAAAAAAAAAAAGGAACGTTAAGCGGGTTGAATGAAATAAATTGAATGAAATAAAGTTAGGATTGTGCTTGTCACTTTTAATGAAGGATACAGGGGCGGTATTAAGCGCTCTCACAAAAGGACTTTCTAGTAAGCAAAATAACATTTCGCTTTATTGCTGCAGATTTCGTTTAAGATATTTTTTTTTACCTTGTTTGTCGTTTAAGGGGAATTATTTTATTTTCTTTCGTAATTCAGAGAAATACAAAATAGGGTCTAAAGCAGTGGCGTAGTTAGTGTTATTGACAGTAGCGTAGCCAGGATTTTATTTCGGGGTGGGCTGGGTATCAAATTTAAAGATAAAGTTCAATTGTAAGCTAAGTAAAGGGTCCCATTTTTTTGGGGGGGGGACAACAGCCCCTCAGTAGGACTGGGCCAAAAATCGATAAATATCGACATATCGGTTTTATTTCAACATCAAATATCCGATATTCCCATTTTCATTTCAGTGAAATCTCGAATTCGATAAAGGTCAAAAATACAGGCCGGCCAGGGGCGTAGCCAGAAATTTTTCACGGGGGGGGTTATGACTACTGCAACTCATATATATGTATACGTGTGTATGATAATGTAGTGAAGAATATACATTTTGTATGGCAAAAAATTCCTCATGGGGGGTTATGACCCCCCCTAACCCCCCCCCCCTTGGCTACGCGCTGAGGCCGGCGATAAGAAAATCCTGAGATCAATACCAGCTTGTGATGCTTTTGCTACTGCTTTCTCTCCGTTGATGACGATGCCGGATCGCGGAAAAAACAGCTCCATGGTTTATTAGTCTAATTACCATAATTAATTAACGTATATCTCGGAACCTATCCACCGGAGCGCGTTTTTATTGATTCTCGACCCCCCCTAGACTCAAAACCCCACCGATACTTAAAATTGCGAATGCTTTGACACCAAACTTAACCTTTTAATCTTACAGGCCCAGGGGGTCATACGAAGCTCCCCTGTATTTTCAATTTGGGCATTTTAAACACTAGCCTCCTCCGGCGGCATCTCCAAAGTCTGGAAACCATCCAGAGCCAATTTCTACATGTTTGCAGTCCTTTTAAGCCTCAATCATGGTTAATTAGTCTAATTACCATAAATAATTAACGTATATCTCGGAAACTATCCATCGGAGCGCGTTTTTATTGATTCTCGACCCCCCCCTAGACGTACACCCCCATCGATACATAAAATTTCGAATACTTTGACACCAAACTTAACCTTTTAATCTTACAGGCCCAGGGGGTCACACGAAGCTCCCCTATATTTTCATTTCGGGCAGTTTAAACACTAGTTTTACTCGAGCAAGGAGAGAGAGATGCTAACTGCCCGAGAACTCAGCGGAGAAGAAACTGGATGCATGGGTGAAGGGTGTTTAAATAGTACGGCTTTCGGCGCAGAGAGAGGGAAAATTTCTTTAGTTGTTTTATTAATTCAAGATTCGAATCACTGATTCGAATCATCGAAGTAGTGAGTGAGTCGAGATTCGAATCAGTAAAATGAGTCGAACCGCCCATCTCTATTTTGTGCTTATTACTGTATCGATATTCATGAATTTCACTTCTGCCATTCTAGGAACGCAAGCGACTCAAAATCCGGTACTCGTCTTACGACAACCAGAAGGAAGACGAAGAGGAATGCGCGAGGATGATCACCGTCTACCAGAGCAACGTACTCACTTCGAGCACTTCGACGCCGACGCACATGTACAGCAAGCTGCCGCCTCCCCCGGCGAGCAGCAGCACTACTACGCCGACCCACAAGTGCGCCGGCAAGTTCTCGCACTCGACCCATTCATCGCCAACCCACGCCAAGTACAAGATGAGGACGTCTGCTTCAGCCAGTTCGACGCCGACTCACGCAAGCAGCGGCGGCAGCAAGCCGTCGACGTCGTCAGCTAGCAGCACACCACACTCGTCGCCACTTCACAGGCTGTACAAGCATTGTCGCAGTGCCTCTAGTAGCCCTAAACGTAACAGTAGATGAAAGTATCTTTTTGGTTTTTTTAACGTCATAGGTTCAATTTCATGACAAGGAGCTACTTTGCTGACAATCTCTTCTAGACCGTATTCACCTGAAAGTGAGGTGTGCAGGCATTGAATTAAAAGCATGCACTAAAGGCATTTAGAGAATTGTTGACGCGAAACTAAAGAAGCTATCCTCGAAAATGTAAATCAGCCTTATTTAACATTAAAATGGATATTTCTAACATCCTTTTTTCTGGAGGTAATACATTAGAAATAGATAGGGGGGAAAATGCCCAATTTCAACTGAATGAAAATTTCCAAAACTTATTCTCAGGTGTACTCATAACCCTAGTAGCAGACGATCATCTCAAAATCGCACATCAACCATTTTATTTTTCGCCAAATTAAAAAGTTGCACATTTTAGTCTCGGAAAATTTCCAAATCCTATTTTCTTTTGAGTATAAAAGATTTCATTCCTCCTCTGATTTCACATGCACACGATATTTTAATTAAAAAAACAACCTTACAAATAATCTAAACAAAAAAATCGTTATTCTCTTATTTTTACTTCAAGAGTCTGAATCATTTAATAAACTTGCCAAATATGGCAACCTAGATATGCTATATTCTCTCTTTTTCCACAGCGGGGTTATAATTGCGAAATGGCGGAGCAAAAATTAGCCTTTTGCGACACGTTTTTTATCGATATCTCCTAAAATAATTCGAATTTCGAAAAAATCACTTCGAGGTATGTCGGGACCTGTCCTGGAGAATTTCTATACAAAATTTGGTAGGTCTACGATCACCCGTTTTAGAGCGACACGAGGTGCAGACAAACTAACTAACTAACCAACCAACTAACGGACAGTTTACACACTGTTTTATTTATATAGATTCCATTGTTTTCGATCAAGTTTATCTTTACCTAGTCTTCAAACTTTCGTGTAAATGAACTTTGTTTTCGTTATAATCTTAAGCTAATAATCTCGAATTATTGAAATATTAGTAAAGGAGAAATTACAATTTGAACGAGAGCATATTCAAAATAAACCATAAAGAGGGAACAATTTTCACAATCATAGATAGCACCATTTCTTCTAATAAAAAATATCTAAGTAAAGTTTTTGACGTGAAAAGAAAAAATAACATTCCAGCGTTTACTATTTTACGTTTTTGATCAAACTACAAAACGCTATGCACGTTTATGCAGTTAAATTTCATAGCTTACTTTCATTGGCCTAAATATTAATTTGTAAACCAATCGGCTCTTTTCTGCATTCATTTAATCTTTAGAAGAGCAAATAGCATACCGTAATTGGCTGAGTCAAATTGAAATCAATTCAGGGTCCAACCTCAGTAAATTGGAAAAGTAACCCTCTTTTTATATTAAAACATATTTTAATTATTTTTAACACCACCAATTCAATTTTTTCGCTTTTAATGACGGGCACTTGCCGTTTATAGGCATTGGATACTATCGAGGCCAGAGTTACTGGTCTCTTTATTATGGAGGCAGTCGATTGGTGGACCAGTGTTGCCTCCTATGAAGGGACGGACGAAATGAAACCCATGTCCATGCCGGGAATCGAACCCGGATCCGTGGTGTGGTAGAATAGCTCTCTAACCACTAGAAACCCGGGCGGCACCGATTCAAAATTAAAGTCTTAATAAATACAACTTATAAGTGATTGTTTTTTCAATTATTATTAATATTATTATTATTATTTTGTAAAATTTTTCTGACGCACATACACTACTGGCCAAAAGTATTGCAAGTTTGAGAAATCTAGCCATCGTTTCAAGAATAAGCCCAGAAAAAGTGGACAGGAAATTTGCTAGATTTAAATATTTTTGAAAATTTATGTATTAAAATTGGAAAGAATACATCTGAAAATCACCAAAAGACAAAATGAGATCTTCTAGAACCCATAATTTAAGTGGGCACCGTGAAACACCGAAGGAAGTGTTGTAAAACATTGTGGATTGCATATCTGAAAGAGTGGCTGTTCTGATCCAAGTCAAGGCTGCTCAGCAACATAATAAATGATCCTTAGTTCACTCGCATTTATTTATTATCCTCTTTTTGCAGAATAACTTGAAATTATTTCTTTATTTACAATTTTATTTCGGCGAGACAAAATGGATTATGATTTCTGTACTAACCTATATATTTTTATGCTATTTTTTTAATCAATTAAATAATTATTTTTGCTCTTTAACTTGATGCTATCTTGTCTTTAAAGTAATTAATAACATGCTGACATGTTATTAATTACTTTAAAGCTGACATTAACATGCTGACATTAAAAAATCATGCTGACATTAAAACATTTAACATGCTGACATTAAAAAATATCAATTATCTTGATTTATAATTTTGGCAGGGGAGAGGGGGCTTCATCTTGAAAATAAGGGTTAGATTTCTGAAACTTGCAATACTTTTAACCAGTAGTGCAGCTTCGATATACTTCTCAGTAAAATGTGCCAACAGGATGTTTATTACGTTGGCTTCTAGCCAAACTACGATTGACGCTCAGCTAAGAATTGAATATGGACTAGAACTAAAACTTACATGTGAGATGAAAGCCCAGGAATATATGTCTCTCTTATCCTGCTAAAAATTTATTTAAAGTACCGCTGATTGCATTATTTTTATGGAATGCGGTCTAAAAGTGATAGTTCTTGTGAGTTGAATGTTAAATTTCAGCAAAAGAAATTCCGTTTAATTTTATGAATTTAACATGCGCTTTAACTTCACATTATCAGGTGAATAGGATACACACAATACACCATCAATGTTTCAAATTCTGGTATAAACTGCAACGAACTAGGACTGATTTCTATCACTTACATGGATTGAAAAATTTCTTGCTCATGTGATTTATTGCCGTATTCACCAAGTATTCGACACCCGTGTTGACCCCTTCGGACGTTAAATAAACATCCAATAGACATCCGACTCTCGTTTTGGTGGGTTAACACGGATGTCAAGTACTTGGTGAATACGGCCGTTAGGAGCACATTGTTATCTGTATCTTGAATGTGAATGGTGATAAATACACAAAAATAGTTCATCTCTGGACCTAGAAATACATTTTAAGAATTCTTTGAATGCCTCAAAAAATGTTAACAATTTATTTCATTTGTACATCGGATATACATTTTTAAAAATTTATTTATAGGATCGGAATTGCAATTGGTGATTTCTGACAACAATATTTTAATTTTGAATTATTTTTTAATAATTTCTAATTGCTAACTATTTCAAATTAGTGGCATAAGCCCAGAAGTCAAGAAAATGTTTAAGATCAATTAGAGCTTACAAATTGCATCAGGTACAGATTTTGTTTTCTTGTCTAAACACTGAACTCGAAACAAGTACTTTACTCTATCGTAAAATCTTTGAAATTATTTTATTGAAGTTTTGTTCCTGGAAAATTTTCTGCATAGCTACTTCTTACAAATTGCAGATGTGATTGATAAATAAAACTTACACTAAATATGTAGGACAAAAAATATCTAATAAATTTATCCATTCTATTTGAAACACGATGTTTTATAATGAACTATTTTTTTTTTTGTATGTTTATCCATGAAAACCTTCAATCTATAGAGCAATTATGTGCTTCAAAATTTCACACAAGTGCATTATTTCGAAGTGGAGTTTTCTTACAGATGCTAGTCGACTTACAGAAATAATATTAGAAAACAAACACTACAAATGTTTTTATGAAATGAAATATTACATAAATATATTTGTAATAATAGTTAATTTTAAATCTTTAATATGTTATAACTGGTTTCTGTGCTTATAAGCTAGCTTATAACTCTTTAGGAGCCTTATGTACTATAACCTGCAAGTGCTACTGAATGTATTTTTTATGAGCTGCATTATATAATTCACATCTGGGTGTTGGAACATAGCAATAGATTTCCGATATCTGTAAAATAGTAGATTCTTTAAGTCTTCAAAGCTTCAGTTATTTCTTCAAAATCTGTGATGCTCATGTAATGGTTAGAATCCCCCCAGACAAATTGAAATGTATTGCCAAGTTACATTAGGGACAGCCACAAAAAATAATATTTCGGTATTTTAGTTAAGAATTAAAATGTTGGTTGAATAATATAGATGACTTTCTTTTTATTTATTGTACTTTCCTTCATCGTTTTCAGTTTAAATATATATATATATAATTAAAGTTACGCAGTATGAAAACTAGAGGGTAAAAGAAAAGTCAGTATCTGCTCACATTTCCTTTGGCTTCTATGCACTTAGGCATGCTCCGTAGTTCTTTATCTTTAAAAAAATTGTGTTTAACCCGACAGGATTCAATAATTATTAGAGTAAAATATTTTAATAAACTAAATAGCTCTTGTCACAACTGGTTACGATGCCACAGCGTCTTTATCACACTCTGCAGATCTATAATGATTTAAACTGTTTTATTTTTGTGTTGTTACTAAAGCCCTCTGGCAACCGCAGAACGGGGTCAGAACCTCCATTTAGGACAACGATGGGCGAAAGGGGAACGGCTTCCATTTTAATGAGCTCCAGTTGAAGGAAGCCCGATTTAGCTATTTGTCTCCTAATTTTGAACCAACTGCAGATGAGAGACATAACACCTGAAATCGACATCCCCCAGAGGTTTGAACGTAGAGGACGCTGGAGCCTCAAACTGATTTCACGTGTGACCAGCTCCCATTAGCGTACACGGCCATACAGTAGCACAGGCGAGAGAGATTTTCACCCTCCCAAACACTGGCCAAGCCGATGCTGCTTCACTTTCCGTGTTTTTATGGGAACGGAGCTTAGCGATCAGGCCATTGCGGGACTTTAAAACATAATTATTTTAAAATTATTTTAAAACATAATAAATATTATTTTAAATTATATATTAAAATTATTTTAAAACATAATAAAAAACATTAAAACATAATAAATTATTTTAAAACATAAAAATAGCCCTAAAATTATTCCATCGATCACTTAATATTTGAATTGTAGACATGCGTGCAGTTGCAAAAGTAATATTTTAAATTCATACATGCAACGCTGTATTACTTCAAGCTGCAATCAAGTGCATCCGAACTAATTACAAAAATATGTGACAGTCCTTAATAATTTGGTAATCCATTTTATGCATGAAAGATAGGGATTGTGTTGTACCGTTGACCTGCTATACTTACGGTTGTTTTTTATCCTCCAGCTGACTATTTAAATCTTAAAACTGCTTTATCTGCATAATATTTACAAACGCTTTTGATGTATTCCCTTTTCCACACATACAGAAAAAATGACATGAAAAGGTAGATTAATACGTACTTTTTAATATGACATAAAATTTATTTCAGTTTGTATGATTTAATAAAAAATATTTTAATAAATCTGACTACACTGCATGTAAATATGCAATGTATGTTAAAAGACTTTCGTGGCAGTGCTTTTATGTGTTATTCTTTGTCTGGTGAATAATTCTCTATCTCTCTTTTGTCATATATTAAATTTTCTTTTTCCTAGGCTACATTTTTGTTTCTGGAAAATGCAGCTGAGTTCTTACAAAACAGTAATATATATATATATATATATATATATATATATATATATATATATATATATATATATATATATATATATAGTTTAACAATGACATCACACACAGAATTTAAGTATTAACCATTTCCATTTTACTGATATTAAATTTTTTACTAGTGATAACATGTGTATCGAGCAGATAAAATGCATTAAAAATTTTTAAAAATCTTATTTTAAATATTTTGCAGCTCAAATTCGACTAATTTTAATAAATTGACAAATTGCTAAACCAGTTTAATTATTATTTTGTTGTATATGTTTATCATTGTTGAAGTTATTTTGATTGTACAAAGTGTGAAAACCTTTAATGATTTCCGAACACTGTGATATTTAAAATGATAAATAAAATACAGATTCTTATTTTTAATGGATTAAAGTACGAAATATGAAGGTCAACGGTAATGCACAAATCTTACAATGATGATTTATTTATTGTAGATACCACTTAGCGTAAATACAGTTCGAGCATACTAAATAAGAATTGGAACTATTAAGGGTTAAAGAAAATTATAGGGGAAAGTTGCCATTTTTATTTAGAATTCTGAAAAAAGTTCTTTGAATTTTGTTATGTCCTTTAAACTAACTATAGATCATTAGTATTTAAACAGAAGTACCGCACGTTTAAAACAGAATGTATCTGAACTACAAAAAATTTAATTAACAATGTTTAACTAATTTCAGGTAGCCTTGTTTCTTTCATCTAGTAAATGGTCGAAAATGAACAAATTAAATCGTTAATTTGGTATAATGAGTTACAAATCTTTAATTTCGTAGCCCGTTCAAGCATCTTTAACGACACACTGTATAATGGCGATTCGATTAACGATATCGTACATGTAATGGCAATTTTCTCTTAGAATTGAATATATCTTTATTGGTGTGTCCTGTTCTAGTTTTACAGTGTACCTGTATAGAAAAGTTTTTACATAATATAAATTTCTTTTATTGCAATCTAACCTACATGTAGTACTTTATTTGTATTCACAGTGATTATTTAAGGATTTTTGCGTTTTATAAGTCTCAGATGAAATTGTATTTCCTTTAAATTTGGTGCTATTTCACTGTTTTTGGCTTTAATTTCTGTGATGCATATACCTATGAAGTATTTTTGCACTGACATTATTTTATGTCACTGTTATGAGTTTAATTATAATTCAGAGATACTCTTGCTGTGTCAGTAGAATTTAGTAACTATGCCTTATATACATGTATATAGTGCAGGCGAAGGCAATTCAGTGCTGGGACTTTGCTGTCCCATTGAATAAAACTTATGTGATATACAAGAAGAACATTTTAAAAAGTGTTTTAATTTTTGACATTATATATCCAATAAAGGATAGTTTCTGATTTAAGTAATAACTATAAGTGTCAATGTCACATAGCATTGACATCTAGATTTCATTAATAGCATTAATATTATTTACTTTTATTTACTTAGTTTGATCTTTGGTATTGGCGGTTTAGAATAAATTAAAAAGAAAATGAAGAATTTTCATCATATCTTGGCTTCAGTAAAAAAGCTATTCCAATATTTTATAGCAATATTAATGATGAATTTTGTTTTACATATGATTAATATTTTGATTAAGCCTTACACGACGTTAAAGAGAAAATATGTGGATTGAACAGCAATTGAATTTCATGCTGGAATGTTTTACTTGTCATTCAATGCTCCGAAGTAATTCACTATTGAATTATTCCGATTAAAACTGCGCTTTTAATAATTTTTTCATTTCCTAGAATGAATAGCTTATAAAAGCTGGCGCAATAAAACTTTTCAAGTTGCTAGTTTACTAAATGAACACTAATCAATGTGAAAAAAGTAAGTTAGACAGAATACAGACGATACACATAAAGGTAAATCTTGAAGTAAAAAATCATATTCTTAAAGTATACATAATGCGATATTTAATATGCTTAATGATTGTTAGAAACCTTTATGGAATAATTTGCATTAAATACTCAATTATTACTTGAAGATTGCATCATCACATTCCTTAAATATTAAAAAATTGTACTTAACATTAAGACGTTTTGTTAAGAGAATAAAATATTATTTTAATATGTTAAATTTATAAACATTCACTTTATTCCTAAAGTATTGAAGCATAGCATATGAAGCAATGTAAATATTGATTGATGTATATTTTTCTGCTTCATGCAGTGTAAGAGCTTTTAATAATATTTTACTGGTCATTCAAAATATTTATTGAAATATCAGTAACACATATCAGTATAAAAACGAAAACTAATTCTTCTAAGTTTTGCGTGTTTTAAATATCATATAGTCACAAAGCAGCACAATTTTGATGAAATTTTCTATTGTTTGAAGTCTTAATCAATACACTGATATTGAATGAAAATTGATGATATTTTTAAATGAAAATTGTTAAAATATCTATTTTAACGAATAAACAAACTGAATAATTAATCTTCAGTATTTCTGAGATGTTAAATATTTTTAAGATTGCACACTGTACCTAGGAATGGCAGCGAAACATTCTTTATTTTTTATATTTATGAATAAATTCCTGAAACATGACAAAAATTGTTTTTTTGCTAACTCTAAGTTTGACAACAAGATGAAGCACATTTTAATATTATGCAGTAATTCATTAATTGATTTGAATTAATTAAGTAAAATATATTTGCTCTAAGTCAGAGACTTTTGTAACTTGAATTCTGTAAGTTTTTAGAGATCTGTAAAATAACAAGCTATTGTAACTTGATAGTTAAACACTAAAACTGATTTAGAAATATCAAATTTCTTTATCATTACATCATAAAACGCATAATTAAATTACTTTTGCTATTTTCTAGGTGTGAAATAGCTTATATCACAAATTCACCATCCAATGCTTAAATAACTTAAAAGGTTTTAACTGAATAGATCTACAGAAAATTACTCGAAATTAAGTGGAAAAATTGTCTTTCATTTAGAAATAAAAACAATAAATCCACGTTTTCCTAAATTTCGATATATTGCTACTATTTCTGTTGTAAGCATACAAATAATAATCTTTAAATACTTGAAGTATGTTATGTTTTCAGTAATCTGGAAAAGAAGTTTAATTGTGAAAATTATTAAGAAAGCTGCTTTAAAAAAAAAAAATCAGAAATTACTTTCAATTTTGACTCCATACTTGTTTGCTTGTTAAGTCGAGCAAAGAATGAAGTAAACAAAATTCAGGATTTAAGTGGCTTTAAATAATAAAGCAAAATTTTTAAAAAGTGTAGTAAATGAGAATTAAGTCATTTAGATCTAGAACAATGACTGAATTAACATAATTATCATAACTGATTGCTCATTAGACATTTTCTACTACGCAGATGACACTGGATATTTGTTACTGTAATTACTTGTGACATGTTTGTTGCGTGTTTTGCAGTGAACTTTTATTCGCTAATTACCTTGTCTGTTTTATATTATAGTTAAGCATCTCAATTGAACGAGATATGGGATGAGTGGTGAACGATTTTGAACTGATGACTTTAGTTTTTCCAAGAACGTCTAAAACGAGACAGCTTAATATGTAATAAATCACAAATTTCTGATTACAATGCAAAAGGCATTTAAAATTAGATTTACTGGCTTACTTAATGTATACGTATTATTCATTTATGCACTGCATACATCTTGATGATTTATTTCTGTGGGTTCTTTTGTGTTTGTGTACTTTAGTTTGTCAAAATGTAACCATGAATGGCATGAGAAGTTTAACTAAAGCGATTTGAGATTTGTTTAACTTTAAAATGTTAATTTAAAATTAAGTAGTGTATCATAAATATACACTTGAAATTTCAATTTTAGAATGCAGCTTGTTGCATGTTGAATGATTTATACTATATAAAGCATGTTGTTATGTAAATGTATATAAAGTCAATTTTTGAAACTGTTTTGGTAAGACATTGACTTTATCATCGTCATGAAAAGTGAGTCATAACCATGGGTGCCAAAATATGTTGCATGCATGATAGTTATGTAAAAGTCGAACAACACTCCATTGTCAGAAATTTTTACTTTCGTTCTTTAAAGTATAATCAAAAAGATGACTTGCCACTAAATTTTCTATTGGGTTGGCCAAACAGTTCGTTCTTTCGCTTATTTATTTACTTTCGTCAGATACCATTAAAGCATGCAGAGTATTTTCCAATTTCAAGAAAACATATTGGCAGTGCGCAAATAAGTTTTTGTTGTAAATAAATTAAATAAAAAGATCGTTTGATGTTTACATCCCTATTTTAATATTAAAGATGGAAAACAATAAAGATAATTTTCATCACACCATGTTCCCTTATTTCAAGAAACAAGCAATTGAAGCATAATATAAAACTTCTCGGGGTGTAGACGTAGAGAGGTTGTTTTGACTGCTCGAACTTGTCAGAAGGGGTTTGCGAATAACGGAGACTTGCTCTTTAGATCATTTGCACTAAATATTCAAGAAATAAGTTCAGGCTGTCTCTTCTGTTGAAACTACCTCGGTATTTATTAGCATAAGATAACTTATCGTTTAAATACTAGTAAGGCGCCCGATGAAAAATGATGAATAGAAAAAATGCCTTTTAATTTTATGAACGCAAAATATATATATTAATAGGGCATATTGTGCTTTAATCCATATTATCCAAACAAATCTTTTAATTTGTAAAATTCATAATTAAATGTTGCCTTTTCATAACTAAAACAATTAAAACTTATGATCGTACCTAAAAATAAAAACAATTATTTAGGAATCTCTAAAATGCTTTATTTAAATATTTTAAATCTCCGTGGTTCAGAAGGGGAAAATAGTTTATTCATTTCGATCCTGTGAAAAACGTCAGACTGTAATCTCTAGTGGGTACTTAGAATTACACAAATTGTGAATATGACGCAAATTTTGTGGGAATCAAACACGCGCTAACCTAACACCCTAGCTAGCCTATTTACTTTTCTAACGCTGAAATATCATAACTTGCAATAACGTTGGAAATGTTTTTTTTTTTTTCCGATAGGAATGTTTAGGATGCTAAGTTTAAAGAAAATTAAAATCGGACTTTGGCCAACTCAAAATTTTTTTTTCATTCCTTGTTGAGAAATATCGAGACTGATTACAATACTTCGATGATATTAAATGTATTTAATGACGATACTAATTTTTTTAAATGTATTTCTTTGTTGAGAATTTAATTTAGTTGTTAAGTCTGACAAAAAAAATCCTATGATTAACTGAGTGTAGTTATCGTATGATGACGGCACAATCTGAAATACTTCAGAACTTTATATAGTTTTGCATATAGACGTTTGCTCATAATGCAAAAATCTCACTACACCAGTTACTTGTTAATTACTTATTTACTTGTTATACTTAGCCTTGGATATTTTTTGCATTATAGTACAAAGGTTGTCAAAATCAGCCTAATAGCAATAACTGTGATACTATTATTGTTATATACTTATTGTTCTTTATACTGAGTAACGAAGTACTTAATGTCGGCGAAAATGCTTACTTGCAGTGTCACACTTTTGAGCTCCACACCTATTTTTTGTGGAGTCGGCAGGCTTTGGATCTTCGATTCAAATAATAAAGTTATTTTATATTTTATTGTCGTTGTGAATTATTTTTATTTAAATTTTCGTTCCACTCTCATATTTCATAGTGCAAAGTCTCTTATACAGAAAGTGTTTTAACCCTTTGAAGCGCGAGAACATTCACGCGCTTCCTCCACGACAGTTATCCAGATACTGGATAACTGCCTAATGCTGAAAAAGTGCAGCCGTTGCCATCAATCCATTTAACTATCAACACACATGGCTAGCACAGCTGAACACAGGACTGTGCTTAACGTGATGAAGTCACAGCAGGATGACACAGCTGGCTGTGTCAGAAAACTTCTTGAACTCTGCGGTGTCAGACGGGCTATTTGATCAATGGCTGTGTTGTTGGTAATTAAATGGATCAATGGCAACGGCTTCATTTTTCAGCGTTGGGGCCATTTAACCATATATTTTTGCGAATATCAGTGAAAGCGCTGAAATAAGGTGGGTTCACGGCACAATCACCGTGCACCAAAGGGTTAAGCAAAGTTACTTACGTATTATATCATCGACCATTTTCACCAATAATTTTTTCAACAATATGTGCGATTAAGCGCCAATAACGTTAAACACTTACACAATTTTTCGTTATTAGTGTTGATAACACTATTTCGTTCGACTAGGGAGCCGTTTACTTATTCAATACATCATCATTTTTAATCTCGCCTGCTGTAAGTGTTTTGACCGTCAAAATGATTAAGGTCGATTCGGTACAATACGCAAATACCCAAGTAGCACATAGATTATCACACTTTTTAAAGAAACTTTATCGAAATGTTTCTTGCTTGAGGATCGAAGAATATATAGTGGTACCTTAGGATTCGAGTTTGATCGAGCTCGTTAGTTAAAATACTTGAATCAATAGCCTTTATTAAAATTACTGAAATACGATTAATCATTACCAGGCCCACATAAGCCCTCAAAATGTTTACACGATAATGTATTTATTATGAACATATAACAAACTTTAATGTTATACTTCTATGTAAATAGTGTAATAAAGAAAATCCAAATGTACGTTGTCAGATCCATGCGATAGTAATTTTTTGTCCATTTAATGGATGTTTATCTGTTTACAGGCCCTTATTAAAGCTCGGGGCATGTGCTCTGGGCACCCATACACATATAGGCCAAAAAATTGAGTTTAAAGCTATATTTTGGCCACAAAAATTGAGCCAACTATATAGATTGAAGATCCAAAACATTATGACCACGTGCTCAATAACGTCTTGCACCTCCTTTGGCCTACAAAGCCGATACAACTCGCCCGGGTATGGACGCTACTAGTTCTGGGTAGATAACTGGAGACAGGTTGTGCTAAATATTTAAGGAGTGGTCATACTAAGTCGAGATATTGGAACAGTGGTGTTTGAGCTCTGAGCTGCCGGGAAGAGGGAAGCAGCTGTTCTCTTGGAAGACGGCGACGGCGTACCCTGACACGACCATTTACGTGATGGAGATACCGGGATTCATCCTACTAGGCAACGCTCTTCTACATATCCGTGGTCCACGTAGAGGCACACGTGTGAGACGTCTGCTCCTCAGTCCCATGTCCAACAGTGTCCACTGAATTGCGTGCTCCTAAACACTTGCACTTGGACTTGCATTGTATTGGGCTATCAGCTGAGCCACTGTTTGGCGCCGATTTTTCTGTACTAGTTGGGACAGTTTCTGGAGTTCTCTTTCTTTGATGATGCGTGGACGCCCAACATCTTGGCATCTATTGATGGTTTCACCATTAATCCCTTTTTTATAAATATTAACAACGGCAGATCGTGAACAACCTACCAGTCGTGCAGTTTGGGAGAGAGTCGTTCCAAGTCTTCGGGCCATTACAGTCTTCCCTCTATCACTTTCACTTAACCCTTTGAGGCGCAACCCTTTCCTAATGCTGAAAAAGGGCAGTCGTTGCCATCGCTCGACTTAACTACCAGCAAGGTGGCGGACGATCGAAACATTCATCGCGTGCCACAGATCTAGAGACCCTTTTTTGAGGCAGCTGGCTATGCCGGCACAGCCAGCTGTTGTCAAAAAAGGGTCTCTAGATCTGTGGCACGCGATGAACATTTCGATCGTCCGCCATCTTGCTGGTAGTTAAGTCGAGCGATGGCAACGGCTGCCCTTTTTTCAGCATTGGACCATCTATACAGCTGTTCTCGCATTCTTCCATTTTTCAGAAGATGTCAGTGCTGCTAAAAATAATCGTGACAATTTTTTTTACGGGAAATGACGTGCTAAAGAGTAAAGGATCCTAGTGGCGTTATATCACCTGCGACTATTTTTATAGAAATCCAATCTACTCTTCGTGACTGGCAACAGTCAAAACGTCAGAGTTTGGTGTTCCCAGAGCGGGAACACTGCGCGTTAAAGGATTATTTTATCCGTAATTTAATAAATAATTGCATTTTATCCATAAAGATAAAATTGGTGGAAATAACACTCGCATAATTTTCCAAATTCCGTGTAAGTACTGATCTGGATTTTCAATTTCTTGCGTTTTTGAAAAAGATAAGATTACCACAAAAAATTTATACAAAAGTATAAAACATAAAAGAGCATATGTTACAAAAAATATCTTTACATCCAGTATCAAATCTTCTCAGCACAGAGAAAAAGAGAAACATAAATCAAAGAAGTGATTTAACGTCAGCATAAGCTTTATGTTGTTTAAAAAAATTCTTTACAAGAAAAACTCTCATATTATTGATTTAAAGAAAAGATGTAACCCATAAATCTTATAAATGTACGGTAATCACAAGTTCTATTAATACTATCGTCTAAGATATCTGAAAAAAAAATATTTTTTTTCGGAAATAACTTGTATTTGTGTATGTTTCTATGGCTACAGATTTGACATTTTAGTTTCAAAATAGTAAGGCCATTTCAGAATAGTAAGGTATCGAACGATATTTGCATTCGACGGTACAGAAAAAAGATAAAAGTGTATTTCTTTCCCCTAACTCTATCTTTTCTTTTTCGCAGGAAAAATCTACATGACAAGGTAAAAGTCCAGGCTTGATTGATACTTCTAAATCAATAACAATTTTCTTTATAAAATACGAAGGCACAAAAAAGATTTGTAAAATGTATGGAACATCAAGTTTTTGTTCTACTTTTCTTGTGTAATGTATCCACCCCCCCCCCCCCCTCTCCAATGGCTTTTGGCTTTCAGGCATTGGGTACAGAATTGTTGTACTTTTTATGATGGGGGGCAACCTAAATGTAGTTCGGCCAATGTTGGCTGCTATGAAACCGACAAAATTCGGGGTGTCCTAATAAGAAAAGATGTAACCCTTAAATCTTATAAATGTACGGTAATCATAAGTTCTATTAATAGTATCGTGTAAGATATCTACAAAAAAAATATTTTTGTGAAATATAACTTGAATTTGTGTATGTTTCTATAGCTACAGATTTGACATTTTAGTTTCAAAATAGTAAGGCCATTTCAGAATTGTAAGGTATCGGACGATATTTGCATTCGACGGCACAAAAAAGATAAAAGTGTTAATAAAATTTCTTTTCCCTAAATCTATCTTTTCTTTTTCGCGGAAGAATCTACATGACATGATAAAAGTCTAGGCTTGATTGATACTTCTAAATCAATAACATTTTTTATTAAGTACGAAGGTACAAAAAAGAGATTTGTAAAATGTATATGGAACATGACGTTTTTGTTCTACTTTTCTTGTGTGCCGACCAAGTTGTATGGTGGATAAAGCACCGTACTCCGGTTTCGGGTTCATTCCCGGCGACCGGGATTCGATCCCCGACTGGGCGTGGTTGTGATATCCGCCCCTTGATAGGGGGGGGGGGGGACGTTGGTCCGCCTACTAGGTGCCCACAGAATAAAGAGGCCAGCAATTCCGGCCTGTTGTGTTCAAGGCAGAGGCCGGTCATTAGAAAAAAATAAAAACTTTTCTTGTTTAATATATCCTCTCCCTCCCTCTCCAATGACGGGCATGTGGCTTTTAGGCATTGGGCTCAATAAAAGTCAGAATTGTTGTACTTTTTATGATGGGGGCAACCTAAAGTAGATCGGCCAATGCTGGTTGCTATGAAACTGACAAAATTTGAGGTGTCCTAATTTTGGTCTTCAGATGAAAGACCTTCAGGATATACCAATTTTTCGCCCGGTTGTGTAAATATCGACGCATCCCCAAAACTTGAATTATCCGTTTGCAAAGGTCCAACTTATGCAAAAAACTTGCAACTTTATCCTGTGCTGTCAAAATATGCGTCATTTTTTTTTCGTAATTTCAATGGAAGAATTAACAAGATACGCCAGCATGGTGACAAGAGTTTTATCTTTTATTTAGTGAATTTTAATGACTATGTCATTTTATCTCCCACCCCCTTTATTGAAAATTGGCCTAAAAATGCGACATAAAAAAGAGACATAATTGTACACATATTTAAATACTATTAGTTCACAACGGCTTTAATATATTGTTACACTATTTCGTAAGCTGTAGAATATGCATCACATGCATTTTTTACTGGTACAATGCATCACATGCATTTTTTACATATATTTATATACTATTAGTTTACAACAGCTTTAATCTATTGTTACAATATTTCGTAAACTGTAGAATATGCATGCCGTGTATTTTTCTATAAACAGGTTACAATCCTAAAAATTTCAACATAGGGTTACCGGGGGAAATACACAAAAGATGAGAGATGACATAGTCAATTAATATAGTTTTAATATGGCAATAATGAAACTAAAAAATTAGGGGCGGGGGCTTCAGGGGGTCTACCCCTGATGAGGCTCGAATAGCCGAGTTTTATTTATATTATTTAATATTTAACTATAAAATTTTAATTAAATTACTATAAAATTCTATTACCAGTTTTATTACCAATTTCTGTAGCTGAGGTGAAAAGGAAGTATTATTTTTATTCACCAAAATTGAATTTCCTTTTCCTCATGTTCTAATTTTTTCTTTCAGGTACATTTATCATGAAAATGTTTATGTGTTTACCGAAGTGCTCAATTTATACTGCTATTTTAAGTTATTGCCCAACTGGTATTAATATTTCAGTCCTCGCAAAAACATTTTATCAAAAATAAACGGATTGAAAGTTTTCGTTTGGAGTTTTATTAAAAGAAGGAGGAGAGGGAAATTCGAATTGAAATATAAATTCATGATTCTCTCAAGTTCTTCAGGTAAGTTGTAATAAATGCACCCCCACAAATGAAAATGTACTCGATCATAAGTCATGAGCTTCTTATTAGAGTTTTGTAAATAGCTAATTAGTTTTTTGAAAAACCCACAAACCGATACAGATAGGAGAAGTAGTTATTATATATTATATGAGTCTCTCTTATTATTAAGAATATGTATAAAACCCGCTCTAAACCAAATTCGATCCTGCTGGGCGAACTCAGACTCAGTGAACGCCGGCTTTATATAAGAAAATCTGGAGTGATTCAACTCGACTTTCCGAACACTTACGGCCTCACCATGGCACAGTGGTTATATCCCTGAAAATGGTAGACGGCCGAAGTGTGAAGGTCCCAGGTAGGATCCCATCGCGCGGTCGTCGATCTAACGGTCTGGAGTTTTGGTAAGTTTTCTCCAGATGTAACGTGAATACGCGTTAGAACCCCTTAGAAAGTCCACCTACCAATCCATCCCTCATCTTAGGCAGATACCCCTCGCGCATGTTTGCCTTAATCAAACACAAAAACAACATCAACAACCGAACACTTACGATTAGGCTAATTGCCAAGCATTTAAATAAATTTTAATCGATGAATAATTCAGCAAAAATTTAGTTTTTTTTCAATTTGAGCTCAATAGAATGTACCGTTTAAACGGTAGCGCACTTTCAAGAATTTCCCCCCATAGGCCATAATGTAAAAGAAATCTTTGTCGTAGCCCTGTAGAAAAACTGTTTGGACTACGACACCAAACCCTGTCGTAGCCCTGTAGTTTGGTGTGTAAGTCCTATACACACCAAAATCAGTACCGGTCTTGCGACGTGGGTTTATGACATATATACCCAATTTGAGCTGAATCGAATGTCCCGTTTAGGAGCTATCATGTTCACTCACATACATACAAACATACACACACACACACATACACATACATCTCATAAAAATAGCATCAATGAATTCAGAAGACCTCAAAACATGTCAATACACCAAAATCTCTAGATCAAAAGAAGTCGAATTTTTTCATGATTACAATACTTTCCCTACATGGCACATGTTCGGAAAGTAAAAAAAGGAATACGGCGTCCCACCATGGCCGAGTGGGTAAGACACTGCACATGATAGATGGCTGAAGTGTGAAGGTTCCAAGTTTGGGATTATCGTGCGGTTGTCGATCTAACGGTCTTAATTCTACGGGGGGGGTTCTCCAGGTGTAACGTGAATACGCATTAGAACCCCTTAAAAAGTCCTCCACCAAAGGCACTCCATCTAGGCAGCCATAACACACAAACAAACATGTTGGGATTCGTTAAGAATATATGTCTCCATTTTTGATAGCTAAACCTAAAGCAACACACTTCTTTTAGCAAAGCGCTCAAGTTTGTCAGCGTATTATGAGAGAATCATTGTGCCGTAGCCAATGGCGGATGCAGGGCGGGAGGCGCTGAGGGGCTTCAGACTCTCTAAAAGACCTTGCTTAAGCGCAAGAAGTTTGCTTTATTGACCATATTGCTTTATCGAGCATTTTGCTCAGGTCAAATGAACTTTCTCTATAAATTACATAAAAAAAAACAGAATTATATTGCTTTGGGGCAGCATTTTATTAGGTTGTAACGAAAGTTTTCCGCCACTCCAAGTACTGCCTGCACAAGCAGTTCGCGTTGGTGTCTTTGCCAATATTTTGTAAAACGATTTTTGTTATTTGAAAGAAAAGACTTGTTTTAGAGCACTGTGTTGTGAAATCTGTAAAACAATATCGTCATGATTAAATATAAGGTGCCTGAAATAGAACTACCACGCTACCACATTGATCCATCATTTACTCTCAGTTCTGTCTCAAAAAGTCTCAGCTACAGAATGACACTGAATTATGTGTACAGCTTAAGGCACTACTGTTGTATCATATGACACTGTGAAGATTTGGTACCGAAAGTTCAAAAACGAGGACTAGGATATTAAAGAAGCATAGCGCTCTGGTCATCCTACTAATGCTGATGAGGCCCGCCTACCAGAATTTGTGGAAGAAGATAAAATAGTCATCCCCTCGAGAGCTAGCTAAAAGAGTCAGACTTTAGTGCCATGTCCATGAGTCGCGCTAAGCATTGCATAAACTGGGCATATAAGGTCAATAGCTGGGTACCGCGTGAGCTGACTCAAGCAAATCTGGCGGAAAACTTTCGTTACAACCTGATATTTTGTACAGGTCAAGCAAGCTTTCCTAAAAAGTTAGCCCCTCCTCCAAAAATTTACCGTGTCCGCCACTGACCAGTGGAAGCTATTTAAGAAAAAAATAATCTAAATTCCGTAATATGCATAAATCCTTCTTGTTATTTTTTCCTGTCAATTGTAATTTTGAGAAATTTAGGAATTCCGTACTTTAAGAATTTCATCATATTACGTATCTAAAATTTAAATATCCACAAATCTAAATTTCCGGGAGTAAAATATGATAAAATGAGTGGGAAATTATTGACAATATATTGAATTTCCAGAAATAAGGTTTCCTTTAACTTTGCTTAAAATTTGTACCAGTAGATGCACTTAAGAAAATCAGATATGTAGGGTTACTTTGAAAAAGTCCAAAAAAAACCCATGTAAAATTTTGGTAGAGTGAGAAATCTTAAGATGAACAGAAAATTACATGTACACAAATACAAGAGTTTTTTGAAAAGAAAAATCAAGGAAATTTTAAGTTGGAAAATCCAGATTTTTCTTTTAGTTATTGTATTTTTTTTAATTGTTGATGTTCCAAAAACTGAAAAAAACAGGCTGCATAAGAATAACGTTCAAGCCTACTGAAATATTTTTTTAACGAAATGCTTGCATCATTCACGCATAAATTGTGAAACAGTAAAAAAAGGTGCAATAAAGTAAGTTGATTTAGTGCTCTTAATATTTGTACTTATCTTCACGCAATCCGTGTTTCAAAACACGCAAGTTTACGTGATTCCAGTATGTCACGTGATAAAGCACATACAGTACAGCGGTGAAGCAAGCTACACAATCAAGTTTACTTAGACCTAAATTTCAAGAAATCGAGTTAAGACTTTCTGTTTTGAAAAGGTATTTCAAGGACACACTAAAGACAGTTTCATACTAAGTGTTATTCTATATCATTTAAATTTACATTTAATCTGATTTCAAATGTGAAATAAGAAAGATTAACTATGAAAACCTCTCAATACAAGAGTCTTTTTATGGTATCAAGCATCGTTATGGATCGTTAAAGCATCGTTAAAGCATCGTTACCACATGACAAGGAATGATATTTTCAGAGCTAAAATGTGATTAATGTGAATAAATGTGAACGAAATAAAAGAATAAAAATGTGAAGCACTTCCACATCTTAAATACGCAATAAAGTGCAAAAAATTAATAGCGTATCATAATCCATGCTTCGTACAATTTTTTTTCTTTCTTAATCCATTAAGTTAGAAAGTGTATCATTATTCATGAGGGTGCCGTATTTTTCTTCCTTCTGCATAAAACACTTCTTTACAATCGAAATATACATAACTTTGCCTACTAAAGCTGTTTTACAATCTTCGCCAAGCATATTATAACTATACTTCACCTTTATAAATGCTGTTTGGAATATGCATCACAATCTATGAGTGTGCAGCGTTTTACTTTCTAGATCCATAAAAAAACTTATTTGGAACAAAAATCTATATTAGAATCGCCCGCTAAAACTGTTTTAGAATTTTCGTCAGGCATATTCTAATTATACTTTTTCTTTGTAGTTTTCTTTTTTTTTTTTAATATGGAGTATTTGCCCCTTATGGGCATTTTCCACTACTTACGGGTATCTTTACTTACGGGTATCTTTATTATAGAGCCACCTAAAAAGTGCACTAGCGTTGCCTCTACGGACGAAATGACACCAAAGCCCATGGCGGGAATCGAACCCGTACTCGTGGTGTGGTAGAATGGCTCTCTAACCATTACACAACACGTCTTTGTCGTAAACTGCACCGTTTGCCAGTTTCTAGCCAAATATAGAAGATATCTGCTAGTCTCAGCTTAGAGACTTATTTTTTGACTTCAAACTTGGCGATAAATCATACAAAATAGCAAACCTTGGCGACTTTCAACATTTTATTCTCGACCCCCCCCTCCCAGCGCTATCTGGCAACCCTATTTAAAAATGCAACGAAAACATGTCGACGGATATTGGCCCATGAAAATGATGTCGCTGAAAAAAAAAATCGCGAAGTAAACGAAATAGCACTCTAGAGCTTACAAACTAATTGAGGCTAAATCCAGATATACAGGGTTTACGAAAAGTCCTTGGCACATTTAAAAAATTCATAGAAAAGCAACAAATTAAGTATGAATAAGCGGTTTGCACAACAATAGTTCGCAGGTTCACGAATTTTTTTGGACCCCGTAAAAAAGAAATATTTCCAAATTGTGTTCATAGGTGGCGCTGTACTATCACAGTAAGCTTCTCGAATGTCTTGTACAGTCTCATCCGATCTTCGTAGCCAACCCCTTCTGTTCCCGATTAAAACGTTTAAAGTCTTTAAATACCAGGCCAAAATGCTGTTTCGACTAGGAAAGTTTTTCTTAAACATGTTATGAAACTTCTCTGAAATTAAGCAATGGATTTTTATTCCAAATACCAACCTACGCCGTGCGCTTTCTCAGTTGCAGTCGCCTTAGCTAGAATGAATATTCCCGCATCGTCAGTCCTATTTGAAACTCACGAAAAATCACTATTGGTTCTCATTGCTGAAAACTTCAGATGCAGCGCCATCTATGAACACATTTCGGAAGTGATTTGTTTTAAGATGGAAAAATAAATTCTTGATTCTGAGAAACATTAATGTGCGAACCGCATATTCATACAGCAGTTTGTTGCTTTTCTGTGAATTTTTGAAATGTGTCAAGGACTTTTCGAACACCCTGTATAATTGCGGCTAAGACCAGCAAATATCAGAAAAGTATTAAAAACTTTTACCCAATAACAAAATGTGTTGGAAAGCATTATAAAATCCAAGGGAGGACATTTTTACCATTAAAAAATATATGTTTATATAAATTACGATACAATATTTACGATGTCCAGATTTAAATGTTTGATCCAGACACCCATTGTAGGATAATTTAAAAAAATAAAACTTTAAATTAAAATTTATAGTTATTGATTCGTTTATTATTAGATAAGAGACACAAATATGCAAAAATGTTCGGTCTGTTGATTGAGAAGCAGCGTGAAATTGTAATGCAAAATAATTTATTTCTCAGTGTCAATCCCGCGGGACTAGTCCCGCAAACATTTGTGTGGGATCCGGCAGGATTCCGCTCCCGCGAGATCGGGATTGCATTCCCTAATGGACAGACTATAGTAAATGTTTAAATTTACCCAAGTTATCGAATTTATTTTTACTTTCCGAACATATACCATGTAAGGAAAGTATTCTAATCATGAAAAAATTCCACTTCGAGATTTGGGTGTATTGACACGTTTTGAGGTCTTCTGAATTCATGTATGCTATTTTTACGAGATGTATGTATGTATGCATGTGTGTGTGTATGTGTGTTTGTGTATATGTGAGTGAACACGATAGCTCCTAAACGGGACATTCGATTGAGCTCAAATTGGGTATATATGCTATAAACCACCGTCGCAAGACCGGTATTGATTTTGATGTGTGCAGGACTTATAGTTTTTCTACAGGGCTACGACAAAGATTTCTTTTACATTACTTGAAAGTGCTCTAGCGTTTAAATGGTACATTCGATTGAGCTCAAATTGGGTATACATGTTATTAATCACAATCCTAAGACCGGTATTGATTTTGATGTGTATAGGAGACTTACAGCTTTTCTACAGGGCTACACGCTTAAATCTATTGAGTAAAATAATAATCAAACGGAGTATATTTTTACTCAATTTTTGACTTCAAACAGCCACTCTCCCGATTGAGTAAAATTTGCTCAATTAATCGACAAATATGAATGGAGCGAAAAATTCTCAATTTTTGAGCATTATACAACAGCTCCATTTAGGCTAAATAATAATCAAAAATGAGGAGTGTCTGTCCGTTTTTGATTAATATAACTGCACTCAATTATGATTATTATTTAAGCTATAGAATGAGCGTTTTTGCAAAATCAGCCCTTTTTTAATTAACATATCTGTACTCAATTAAGATTATTATTTTAAGCTAGAAAAAGGGTGTTTTATTAAAATTTGCTATTTTTGATTAATATATTGAATGATTCGTTTTCTTCATTTTTTAATATCAGAGCTGTAATCTACTATTATAAGCCCGAGAAAATAAATTTTAAATCAAGGCAAATACATTACAAATATCTTAATACACTATAAAAAAGTATTTTTTTTAATAGATAAAATATAATTTCACTATAGTCTCTCGTTATAAAACGAATTCACAGTACAGTCAGAATACAGAAATGCAATCATGGTTAAACCAGCTGTGAGATTTAATGAAAGCAGCAACCCAATTTATTGACATGAAAAATGTAAAATACTACTTACTCACTTTGGGTGGAGATATCATAACTTCATTTGTTTTGCAACAGCTTTTTATAATCCAATCATAAGAAACTATGTCATTAAAGCGAAATCTTTACCTAAATCATCTCCTCCATATCTAGGCTGAATTTATTTCACAACTCTGAATATGAAAAAGATGCATTTGGTATTCGGATATAACATAAAATTATCAACAGAGAATACACACACAACTATGCCCGACTATGAACCGTTAGCCGTTGAACAGCGTGGTCACGTGACAGTAATAGAATATGGGTCGTGGGGGGAGAAGAGAGAGAATACTCTAATAGACAAAAATATTGTGAAAATTGAGCTAAGTAGAATATAGCGGATGGGGAGTGCTGGGGCGAATTGAGGCATTCACAAATTATTGTCTTGAATGAGTATTTTTTGGCGTAAAAGGATTTAAATCGACCGATAAGAAATTTAATCAATAAATGAGTGTTAGTTTTAATCAATAGATTTAAGCGTGTACGACAAAGATTTCTTTTACATTATGGCGGATGGGGAGAAATTCTTGAAAGTGCGCTAGACTTTAAACGGCGCATTCGATTGAGCTTCAATTAATTATCGATTAAAATTTATTTAAATGCTTGGTCATGATCTTAATCGTAAGTGTTCGGAAAGTCGAGTGGATTCACTCCAGATTTTTATTACTGTATTATATTTCTGAGGTTGTTACTTATTTTGACATATTTCTGGATCTTAAAATTAAATATTAAACTTAATGACCTAAAACTGCACTAGTATATTACACTACAGGTGAAGAAATTGATAGTTTCACTCACGCGTATATCGAATTTGGACATTGCTTATGGGGTTCCACAAAATTTTCTTGGCGCGTGGTATGTGATAAGTTGACCACCCGCTGCTCCAGTTTGAAAATGTAAAAATCACAATTTTTTGTGAATGTGTAGTAACGAGAATTGAAAAATAAATCGGGCATTCACCAAATTCCAATTATTTCGTACCTGCATCCCACAATCCCCCGATTAACCCATTTATGCCTAGCGTCCCTTTTTTGGGACGGCGTTTTCGCTATTAGTCGAAAAAGTTATTTATTTTTCCTAGCCTTTATTCATGAGTATTGAGCCTGAACTCCGCATAATATTTTAACATGACCAAGTAGAATGTTGATATTTCAATTTTTATGCAAAATGATTTTAAAATAAATCATTCCTTGTTCAAGAAGTTGACAGCAGAAATTTATCTATTATTTCTGATATCAGTAAAAATTGAAGAAAGTCGCAAAAATATCCAGGCACAAATGGGTTAAATGGAATCTAATGTTCTTTCTCGAGTCTTTAATAAATCGTTTAATGATGCTTTATTAGCACGCGCTCTTTTGTTGAAAAGCAATTCCTGATTGTCTGCTCACGTGATGGATTTTCGATTATGAGCTAATGAGAGAAATATAGGTGTGCACACTTTGCTGGCCGTTCGGTCGACAAGGAGATAAGAGCATCATCCTCTCGCTTTCTTCTGTTTTCTTGCTGACGGAGGCATCTTCTGCTTCTTTAAAAAACTCCTTCTGCAGAGACCAAGTACAAAATTCGATCGTCTTTTGAGGTTATGTAGAAGAGATTGTGTGCTTAGTCCCTTTGCAGAGTAATTTAGCAGATACCGCCAATACCCCTTTGAGGCGCAACCCTTTCCCAATGCTGCAAAAGGGCAGCCGTTGCCATCGCTCGACTTAACGACCAGCAAGAGGGCGGACGATCGAAACGTTTATCGCGTGCCACAGATCTAGAGACCCTTATTTGACGACAGCTGCCTGTGCCGGCACTGCCAGCTGTCGTCAAAAAAAGGGTCTCTCGATCTGTGGCACGCGATGAACGTTTCGATCGTCCGCCATCTTGCTGGTAGTTAATTCGAGCGATGGCAACGGCTGCCCTTTTTTTTCAGCATTGGGCAATCTATCCGGCTGTTCTCGCATTCTTCCATTTTTCCAGCAGATGTCCAGTGCTGTTAAAAAGAATCGTGACCATTTTTTGACGGGAAATGGCATGCTAAAAAGTAAAGGATTCTCGTGGAGCTATTTCACCCGCAACTATTTTTTATAGAAACCAGATCTATTCTTCGTGACTGGCAACAGTCAAAACGTCCGTGTTTGGTGATCCTAGAGCGGGAACACTGCGCGTTAAAGGGATACAGGCGATAATGCCTTATTGAGTATATAGTACAGCATAAAAAAACTGTCGCATTGATGTATGACGTGTGATTACATATAGAACACCTCTGCCAGGAAAGAATGCCGTGTAGAGCAACACGTCACCGGATGTCGTTTAGAGCGATATCCGTCCTTCATGGAGTTTCCTGCCACAACTTTGATCCTCGTGAAAAGGGAGGGGGAGCAATTCAGAATATTGGCACCTTTCGAAAGCTTGCAACCCGTGAGGACTTTCGGAGCCACAGATTGAACGTGCAGGTACACCGCATGTACACGGTGGTTTTGGGTGGTACAACAGAGCCGAACCTCTAACTTTCCTGTTACGAGTCAAACACCTTAACCTCTGGGCTACTATGGCCTCAAACCTGTAAATTTGCTTTAAAAAAAAGCTTGGTTCTTGTATTTACTGCAAGCTTTTTTTTAGTGTTCGTCTTAGATTCTTTACTTTGAATTTTCGTACTTGGAAAAAATGTTCCGTATGAGGTAGGAAAAAAGACTACGTTAAGAAAAAAAACCTCGTTAATTTTTCTCGAAAAAAGATCTCGTTAATTTTGAAAATGTTACACATTTTAAATTTGTATAAGACACCAGGACGAAAAAATTCTCAGTTATTAAAATGAACCCCATACATTGATGAGATGATGAGCAAAATTTCAAGCTTCCATCATAAAACGTGTTAGAGATATTTTTAACATAGACGGTCACGGACTACACTTGATTTTGACTATAAAGGTTTATTACTAGAGGTCAAAAAATAATTTTCTTTCGTAATTTCCCTATAAGCCCTGAAACACTATAATTCCACGTGATTTTTTCCCTTCTAGAACCAATGAAAAGTGGTTTAAGTCAGCATATAATTATCTTCATGTCTCTCATAATTTTTCTGATACAATTTTCAAATCTCGTGCAATCACCTCATTAGTGTATCGAGCAATGAAATTAACGGGAATTTAAAATTAACGGGAGAAAATTTTCTTAATAGGCTTTTTTCCCTACGCTATTTTGAACTTATTTCAATTGAAGTCGTCCACTTACCTCTAATAGATAAAGAAATAAAACGTGTTAACACCTTCTTGGGACACCCTGTATGTAATGAATATTATATTTTATAGCAATAAAGTGCTAATTTGTATCGAAGCGTTTAAGCAAATAAATTGTTATACGAAAATAATAATATTAACTTACGCTTTTCGAAATATCAAAGGTCAGAATGAGTAGACTTTTTAAATAATTAAACGGTGTAAAAGTTCACAGTTCATGTTATATTTATTTTTATACACTTCCGTATTGAATAGAATAAGTAGTTATGAAAATGCAAATAGAATATCATAAATATTCAGTTATGCTGTTTTCTTGAGGTTTCGTTCTCGTTTCGAACATTTTCATAACTTGGAAATCCTCCCGAAGTTAGAACATTCGAATATTTTTGCATATTGTACTTCGCAAAACGAAACGAAAAATTTAGGAAAGACAATTTCTGTGTGAATTATTCATTCTGGAAATTTTGAAGCTTTAGAATGTAAAATATTAGGCTGGCATGGTAGTTAAATATAAGCTAAATTTATTATTAAAATAATAATGTGTATTCATGATATAATTAATCACTTTATTTTCAAATACGTGTGTGTGTGTGTGTGTCTTGTTCTTAAAATTTAACATTAAATTCAGAAAAGTATCGCTGAAAAGCAAAAATGATGACTGATGACTACTCTTAGACCTTAAAATAAATAAGGGTTTTCAGAACCCTTAGAAAATTCTGCTAAATGCTGCACACATCATGTTCTATAGAGGCATTATTAGAAAGCTCGATAAATTGAATTTTAAAAGAGTATCATATTGAATCAATAAAAATTTTGTTCAATCAACAAAACTATCTAGTTGAAACAGAGCCGACGAAATTTTAGTTAAATTGACAAAACAAATTTGTTAAAATTATTTGCTTATCTCGACAACATTTGGTGAATCAGCAAACAGTCTTTGTTAATTGGCGTGTTCATGGCTCATGTAACAAATTTTATTTTGTCGATTAACTGCGCGGACACAGCCAGCTGTCGTCAAAAAAAGGGTCTCTAGATCTGTGGCACGCGATGAACGTTTCGATCGTCCGCCATCTTTCTGGTAGTTAAGTCGAGCGATGGCAAAGGCTGCCTTTTTACTTTCCGAACATGTACCATGTAAGGAAAGTATTGTAATCATGAAAAAATTCGAATTCGAGATTTTGGTGTATGGACACGTTTTGAGGTCTTCTGAATTCATTTATGCTATTTTTACGAGATGTATGTATGTGTGTGTGTGTGTGTGTGTGTGTGTGTGTGTGTGTGTGTGTGTGTGTTTGTGTGTTTGTGTGTATGTGAGTGAACACGATAGCTCCTGAACAGGGCATGCGATTGAGCTCAAATTGGGTATATATGTTATAAATCACCGTCGCAAGACCGGTATTGATTTGGGTGTGTATAGGACTTACAGTTTTTCTACAGGGCTACGAAAAAGATTTCTTTTACATTATGGCCTATGGGGAGACATTCTTGAAAGTGCGCTATATATGTTTGAATTATTCATCGATTAAAATTTACTTAAATTCTTGGTAATGATCTTAATCGTAAGTGTTCGGAAAGTCGAGTAAAGTCGCTCCAGATTTTTACTTTCCGAACATGTACCATGTAAGGAAAGTATTGTAATCATGAAAAAATTCGAATTCGAGATTTGGGTGTATTGACACGTTTTGAGGTCTTCTGAATTCATTTATGCTATTTTTACGAGATGTATGTATGTGTGTGTGTGTGTTTGTATGTGAGTGAACACGATAGCTCCTGAACAGGGCATGCGATTGAGCTCAAATTGGGTATATATGTTATAAACCACCGTCGCAAGACCGGTATTGATTTTGGTGTGTATAGGACTTACAGTTTTTCTACAGGGCTACGACCAAGATTTCTTTTACATTATGGCCTATGGAGGAAAATTCTGGAAAGTGCGCTAGCATTTAAACGGTACATTCGTTGAGCTCAAATTGGGTATACATGTTATAAACCACCGTCGAAAGACCAGTATTGATTTTGATGTCTATAGGACTTACAGTTTTTCTACAGGGATAAAATACATATTTCTTTTACATTATGGCCTATGGGGAGAAATTCTTGAAAGTGCGCTAGCGTTTAAACGGTACATTCGATTGAGCTCAAATTGGGTATACATGTTATAAACCACCTTCGCAAGACCGGTAGTGATTTTGATGTGTATAGGACTTACAGTTTTTCTACAGGGCTACGACCAAGATTTCTTTTACATTATGGCCTATGGGGAGAAAATCTTGAAAGTGCGCTAGCGTTTAAACGGTACATTCGATCGAGCTTCCATTTGGTATATATGTTTGAATGATTCATCGATTAAAATTTATTTAAATGCTTGGTCATGATCTTAATCGTAAGTGTTCGGAAAGTCGAGTGGAGTCACTCCAGATTTCTTTCAGCGTTGGGAAAGGGTTGCGCCTCAAAAGGGTTAAGCTAATTTCTACTTTAAAGTTTTACTACTCTCTGATTCAAAGAGAGAGCAAAAAAATTGGCTCAGAGTTTACTGACCCCCTCTGTCGCCGTATCATCTCCATTACCCGCCTGCGAACGCGTTAAATCATTCAGCGGAGAGGATGCCTGGCGCTTCTATATTTCGAACATTTATTGATTTCCAGGATATTATCGGGTTTATATCTCTATGCATTACCACAGCCAGGCACATCCACTCGAGTGTCTTCACTCGGAATCATAGCAACGCTGGGCGCATTAGCGTTCTTCCAATGACTCTGACACGATATTCCGGCATGTCGTAAGAAAGCAGAAGATTTGCAAATTACACAGAAATATGTGTTCTTTGTTACGTGAAGGAGGAACCTATTTTGAGTAGCGAAATATTCTTTAATCAAAAGATGAGGAATGCTCGCGAAGATGAAAAGAATATTCCAAATGTTATATGATGAGACTTTCCCTTTATAGTAGACTCCAGTATGATATCGTCGGTCGCCAATAAGACTTTGATGGAATTTATTAAGAGATGGAAAAGTTTGATTAATTTAATAATAACTTATATTTTAAAAAAATCTGGAGTGACTCCACTGGACTTTCCGAACGCTTACGATTAAGATCATGACCAAGCATTTAAAATGAATTTTAATCGATGAATACTTCAAACATATATACTAAATGGAAGCTCAATCGAATGCGCCATTTAAACGCTAGCACACTTTCAAGAATCCCCCCCCCCCCCACATAGGCCATAATCTAAAAGAAATCTTTGTCGTAGCCCTGTAGAAAAACTATAAGTCCTATGCAAATCAAAATCAATACCGGTCTTATAATGGTGGTTTATAACATGTATACCCAATTTGAGCTCAATCGAATGTATCGTTCAAACGCTAGCGCACTTTCAAGAATTTCCTCCCATAGGCCATAATGTAAAAGAAATCTTGGTCGTAGCCCTGTAGAAAAACTATATGTCCTATACACACCAAAATCAATACCGGTCTTGCGACGGTGGTTTATAACATATATACCCAATTTGAGCTCAATCGAATCCCCCGTTCAGGAGCTATCGTGTTCACTCACATACACACAAACACACACATACATACATCTCGTAAAAAAAGCATGAATGAATTCAGAAGACCTCAAAACGACTCAATACACCAAAATCTCGAAGTCGAATTTTTTCATGATTGCAATACTTTCCTTTGTTCGGAAAGTAATAATAAATTTAAAATGCCTATTGAAAAGATCTGTTTAATATTCGACTCAACACACAGGCAAATATAAAGAGAAGTAGATGGTAAGAGAGGTTAAGATTGAAAGTATGAGAGAAAGACATACCATATAAATAAAATCCTAGAAATGTAACGATTGCAATTTGTAACACGTTACAACAAAACTTTTAATGCCATTACTAAAACAACGAAAAAGTTATCCTCAATAAACATAGTAAAATTCAGCCGTTCTTGCGATAGGCTTGAAAGTTTTATTAGTTACGTTTAATATTTGTTATAGAAAAACATCTAAGCTACTTTAAAAATCAAAAAAATTACCCCTTCCCTGATTTTTAAGATTTTTCGTTAATTTTCCCTTCTCGCGATATCCGATAGTATAACAATGTAAAGAAAACGAGATATCGTAAATTAGATCTATTTCATTTTGATATAGCGAGTTCAAAAATGCGTTTGTAACTCAATTAGTTTATGAGACGTCCAATTCAAAAATTGCACCACGCTGGAAAATGTACGAAGATCCACGTGTAGGCTCTATATTCCTTGATTCATTTTGTTGGAGAGTGTATAATAAATCATACTCAAAGCTTTTTTCCCCCTGCTTCATTATCTTTGGAAAGTGCATCATAATCATGGTTCAACTCTGTTTGGCTTTCTTGCTTCATTATTTTGGTTAAATGTATCACAATCCATTTGTTGGCCCAATCGTACTTTCTTCCCTACTAGCAATTTTGCTCGGGCCGTCATCGGCTGGCTGCGTGGCCGCTGGTAGCCCGAGCTAAATTGCTAGTAGGGTTGCTTCATCGTGTTGGAAAATAGCATAATCTATATATCCTCCCCATTTCCTTTCTTGTTTCATAGTTTTTTTTGAAAGAGCATCATATTCATGTGTTGGCCCTATTTGTCTTTCTTGCTGGAGTTTTCGTAATGAATAGCCATCGGAATGCCATCAGTTACAGACTTATCCATAATGACAATTGTGAAATGATATACATCAAAAGCAACAGGTTTTTTTTCTTTGTTAACACCAGGGAAAGTATTACCCATAAAGTATTTACTTTATGTTTACAAAAAATGTGTTGTCCTGTTCATAAAACCCTCTTTCATTCCCCATCTCTTATTCTTCCTGGTTTCTTGCTTTTTCCTTCTTCCGATTGGCAACACACACCTCGCTTTTATTTTCTGTTTCACTCTCCCAGTCCCAGTCTGTCTACTGCTGCTGACAGAGGGCAAAAATTTTTTGATAGAAAAACGTGTCCTGATTGATAAGTAAATTTTATGTGCGTCATTTAACAAAGTTTTAATTATTTATATTTTTAAGCACCAGTTTCTGTTGAGTGTCGTTTGTTAGTCTTCTTGAGTTTTACAGTCATATTGTTTTTTCTACATACCAATAATCCAGTCTTTTAAGAGTTGAATGTAGATCGTAGAACTTTCAGAAAAAATTGTTCCTACCCCCCCCCCTTATAATTGTCTCCACAGCGAATTTTATCTCCTAGTCTAAACATAAGGGTTTATAAATCAATAGCTAATGGATACTTATTTTATTAGTAGTAAAATTAGTAGTAAAATGTCGCTACGCTTTAAACGCAGGATTATATCGCACAAAATGATCCTCAAATGTCATTTGTACTATGCGAACATTTCTGATATTACCGGCCACTATTAAAGTTACGAATTTGAACTGAGAAATTGTTCGAATACTTTATGTGGCTTTTGATCCTAAAACAGGCAAAACTTCCTAGTTCAGCTAGGGCGTGTTAACTAACGACGTTAGTATGTAAAGTATCTTTACACAGTGGGATGGATACTTTAGATAAGAACTTTTAAGGAATTCGTGTTTTCAAACATACTGAGTGTAATACGATTGATTCTAAAAAAATCTGGAGTGACTCCACTCGACTTTCCGAACACTTAAAAGATCATTACTAAGCATTAAATAAATTTTAATCGATGAATAATTCAAGCATATATACGAAATTGAAGCTCAATCGAATGCACGGTTTAAACGCTTGCGCACTTTCAAGAATTTGTCACCATATGCAATTAGAAATGTTTATCGTAGCCCTGTAGAAAAACTATAAGTCCTATACACACCAAAATCAATACCGGTCTTACGATGGTGGTTTATAGCATATATACCCAATTTGATCTCAATCGAATGTATCGTGTAGGAGCTATATCGTGTTCACTCATATACATACAAACACACATACATACGTCTCGTAAAAATAGCATAAATGAATTCAGAAGACTATTAAGATCATTACCAATCATTTAAATAATTTTTTATCAATGAGTAATTCAAACATATATACCAAAGTGAAGCTCAATCGAATGCGCCGTTTAAACGCTAGCGCACTTTCAAGAATTTCTCCCGATATGCCATAATGTAAAAGAAATCTTTGTCGTAGCCCTGTACTACGTCCTATACACATCAAAATCAATACCGGTCTAACGATGGTGGTTTATAATATGTATACCCAATTTGAACTGAATCGAATGTACCGTTTAAACGCTAGCGCACTTTCAAGAATTCCCCTCCCATAGGCCATAATGTAAAAGAAATCTTTGTCGTAGCCCTGTAAGAAAACTATAAGTTCTATACACATCCAAATCAATACCGGTCTTGCGACGGTGGTTTGTAACACATATACTGAATTTGAGCCCAGTCGAATGCCCCGTTTAGGAGCTATCGTGTTCACTCACATACGCACACACATACACACACATACATACATACATCTCGTAAAAACAGCATCCATGAATTCAGAAGACCTCAAAACGTTTCAATAGATCAAAATCTCGAAGTCGAATTTTTTCATGATTACAATACTCTCCTTACATGGTACATATTCGGAAAGTAAAATTTAAATTATTACATTTAGTACAATTTAAATACATTTTGAAATAAGCAAGAAGTTTCACTGTAACAAAATATATCAGCTTAAATAAACTTTAAAGAAAACAGAAGACGGATCGAAATTAAATAGAAATGATAAATGCATTTATTTCTTCTTTTTTCTTTTTAGTTTTATACTGTTAGTAAGAAATTACACAATTTTTTTGCTGTATTCTAAATTTTAAAAAATTATTCATAACCTTATTTTTTACATTTTCTTTCTACCACTTTATGTTTGATAAATCGCATGTCTCGCTCAATAAATCATTAGAGTTTTTGCTTACTTGGCACTAGTGTGTATTTATGTATTTAACAACCACGCATTTCGCTCGAGTGTTTCCTCCTTTTATTCCTAAAAATAAAAAAAAGTCCTATTTGAAAACATAAAAAAGATTACAAAAATTTCACTTGAGGCTTATGTATTTTACTCACACTTCTGTATTTCTCCTGAAATACTTAATTCTCAAACCAGACAAAAAGAAAATGCCTATCGTTATGAAATTGTGTGTGTTTTTTAAGTACCACTTGTTATGGCACTCGCCATTAGTTTGAATTAGGACTGTCAGAATCTGTTACAGTGGAAATATATGATGTTTCTTTCATTTTTCATACCATTGTTGCCACCCTATCGCCTTTCGCTATTCACTTGTCTTTCAGTCCATCACTTTCGATGCTGGCACATTACCAATTTCATTTGTTTGCGGCTTTTCTAAGTCTTGTTTAATCTGCTTGAACTGTTTTTGAATGTAAAATGGGGAAAGCTTTTGTTGTAAATTCATCCCATTTGAAGCAAATCAGTATTTCTAAGGTTTTCTTATGAGCTTGGAAATTTCCTGTATCATACATTACATTTCTCTCCCTTCTTAAAAGGGTTTAGCTGTTTTTCGAATGCCATTTTTTACTAGTTGTTCCGGGATAAAATAGAATCTTTCTTTGAATATCACATGAGGAGAATCCAAAAGTATAACCCTGATTCCAAAAGTTTATGCAGCGTCTACGAATGTTAAAAGTATTTGATGTTATTTATGAGTTTTGGGTTTATAGGATTCAGAAATCCTATTCAAAAGATTTCTCTCTATTCTAAAAAAAGTAAAGGCCGCTGTTGCTGTCAAAGCTTGTTGGACTATCTCCTCCTAAACTGTGGGGATTTGAGTTTCGACTAAGGTGCCCACAGATTCGAAAAATTCCGAGGAACCTGATAAGCTGACTTAAATTTCGAAAATCGAATTATTTTAGAAGATATTAATAAAAATTTGAAAAAAAATGAACATAATGGTTGCCAGATTTGGCATAAAATCGTTCATTTTTTTTGAAACAAAGCGTTTCCAAGTATGTAGAATCGCGTGAAATTTACAAACATGAGTTAGAATTACGCCCATTTTACGCCAAATTAAAAAGTATATGAAATAAATAACTCAAAGTGTGTTATACAAAGTTGAGAATTTTCAAATAGTAAGTTCGCTTAGACAACAGGAGTTTAAAATAAGCGACTATTCGTTTTTCCACAATATAATAACTAATTGTAACTGATTTTAAAAGCGCCATCTTGGCATTAGGAATGATTTGGCAAAATAGTATCTTTCCAAGCAGGGTGAATAAGCTTCGAGTTCCAGAATGCTGGAACCCAATATCTTGAAAATGAAAAATAATTAAAGTACAGATTATTTTAAAGGCGTTTCGGTGCAGCTGGAGTATTTCCTACCAGTAGACATATTTTGTGGCGTTAACTACGCCTATTTGCCAGCGCGGCGAGATGATATAATTCGTGGTGCCAAATACACTAATCTACAAAGGATTATGTCTATGAAAATATGGATAACGGTTTTCCGGGAACTTTGCATGAGCAGTAATTATAGATCGTGAGCATGTGTAAATCGCCAAATAATGAAAAGTCGACATGGGTGGCAAGCTATCCTAGCTGTTCCGTAGTTTTTATCAAAGAAAGCGCGTAGAGTACTGTTTTCTTAGAGATCATTATTAACTATACATATACGCAAGTCGCCAAATAATGAAAAATCGCCGTGGGTGGCAAATACGCAAAGTGTCCAATAGGTTTTACGTAATTAAAAATACAGCTCAAACAGATGTTCTGATTTTATTACGCTTTAACTCCTAATTAAAAAAACTTTTGAATGGCAACGTTAAATATCATTGTGTTTCTGAGGAGTGCAAATAATTTTTCCAGCGATTATACGCGGAGTCCGCACTCCAGGTGGAGTATAGCTTAGGACCCGTAGAACACGGATTCCTAATAACAAAATATCTACCGTGATAACAAAATATCTCCCATCGGTTAATGGGAGTGGTCTACTGTAGTGTGAAGTTTAAATTTTTATGTACCAATGAACATGCAAGAACCAAGCGACGTGTAACTCAGTAACATTCCATCTGATCCAGTCTTTGGGATTTGTCTGTTGAAATTCTGTCTTTTTTTACGAATAAGCCTTATTAGGGGCCGAATGCCTCATACGAAAAGCGAGCGTAGCGAGTCTAGGGGCCTTGGCCCCATGTCTTACAAATGAAAAGCGATATTTTTGTAAAATAACTATCTACTTAGGATATAAAAATTAAAAGGAAATGCTTCGGTGGACTCAGAACTTAGCACTGTATTGCATATTCGAAATTATTTTAATATAAATGGATGAATATTTTGGCATTCCTGAACTTCATTGAAAAGTCAATTTTTCAAACGCATTTTGAAAACACTTAGCATTTATGCCTGAAATTACATGAAAACTTTTTTAACGAAACATTTTTTATCAATTGTTATACGAAAAACATGCTTTAACATACATTCCGTTTTATTTGTATAATAAACAACGATAAGAGGAGGAAATGTAAAGGAAGAGTAGAGTGCAGGTATAATCATGAATAACTATGGTACTTCGAAACATCTAATTTTGTTTACGGATGCTAAACACTTTTCCCATTTTCTTGAATGAAAATATGGAAAACTTAAGTAGTCATGCAAAATCTGTTCATACATATGCTACGGTAAATGTTCTAATAACGGAAATTATGCATTATTGCCAGTCATTATGCGTAATTCTCACTAACTTTGGTCAATATTATAAATTTCTATATTTATAACAAATTAACCTATTGTTTTATACAGGGTGAATCTAAACTCTTGGGCAAAAATTTAAGGGGTGATAGGACACATAATAATCAATCAGAATCACATAGCAATGTGGGGTCAAAAACGCAGTTTTCACTTAACCTGTAATAATCACTTTGTGAAAAGTATGGAAGTGTTAGTCTCATTTCTTAACCAAGTTTCATAAACAATAGGCTCGTTTCCAAAAATTTCGTCCATGAAATAAAATATAAATTTGAAACTATGAATTTTAGTCTTCTGTTTTCGGAGAAAAATACATTCGTTTCTGACGAACCATGGTAGGAAAATGCAATGTTGTTTCAGCTCTTTTTCCAAAGTGATTATTAACAGCTACATGAAGGCGATGTTGCCGACCCCACATTGCTATGTGATTCTGATGCATTATTATTCGCCCTATCACCTCTTAAAGTTTTGTCCAAGAGTTTAGATTCACCCTGTATAAGGCCCGACTTGCATCGGTTAATGTGATATAAGTCCATAACTTAACCAAAATGCGTTCTGTTTACGCAAGCTGCTTGCCTTCTATTTTGATATAGGCCATTGCTTAGCATAATCAAACCCCATCATCTGGTTCTGGATCTTAGAACCACCTCCCCACAGTGGAGGTATTGACTTCTTTTATAGCTGTCAAAGGTTTTGACAACTCTGATAGTGGATTTTTCGAGGGGTGCACAAAGTGGTGACAGGGCCACTGATTTTTTTTAAATTAATAAAGGACAAATAGAAGTGGATTATCGTAGTGCTTCTCGACAGCGGTATAGTAGATTAATAAATGATATTCTTTTGCCCCAGCAAAGGACCACCGATATTGATGTTTTGAGAGGGAGGGCATCACAACGGTTAAACTTAATGAGAAATCGTTATGACAAAGTAATCAATTTGAATGGTGATTATGATAATGCACTTTAGTAATTTTTAAATGTGCGAAATAAAAAATTCTATATTTCTATAGCGTCTGTGGTTAAGGAGATTGTTATCGAAGCATACAATAATTCTTAAGTAACATCATAAATGTCACTAAGTTAGTCATTTTGAATTTCACGGGACGGTTTTTAATCACATACAATCTACAATGCAGAATGCTATTTTCCTTCTTAAAGTAAATAAATACAGGGGGATATATTTCAATTACATTGAAGGTATTTAGATATTGAAATGTTTTTTTCAATTAATAAAGGCTGAAAATCGTAACTAGTGGGTTCTATGTAACTTAACTTCGAGATTGCCTTTATGCATACCTTTAATACGCATATTTTAAAAGAACTAAAATCTTGAATGTCGATTTTCAGTTCAAACTATGAGGAATATTTTCTAGCACACTTAAAATTTAATCACTAGGAATTTAAGAGAAATAGCAAATGCCTCATAAAAACGCCATAAGAATATTTTAACTAAAAAAAGTTACTTAAAACATACTTAGCAGATTTCTTAGTTTGCGTTAATCATTTTTTCCATATCAAAAAAGCACTTTACGGAAAATGAAAGTTTACTATGAACAAAGTAAATGAAAATTTATACGAGAAGAAAATTATGTCCCGTAACTCAATTATCTTCCAATTTGACTCTTTTGTTATTGGTGCTACGCCAAATTTATCAAGCTGTGATGTTTGATGCTTTCTTTAAAAATGGGATTTGGGTTTTGTGCGAGGCTTTCAGTGCATTACATGACTAATTGTGAAGTTTTGTTGAACTTTTCGAATGCCTGAAACAGAATAGTTTTAATTACACTTTAACACTTTCTAACAAAGTTGGAAAGAGTTTTACGAGTGTTTATCTATTTATACTCTAACTGACATCGTCAATGGGCATCGATTTCTACTAAATTTATAATACTTTTGCAATAGACTCTACTAATTATTTATTTATTTAGGTAATTTATTTATTTATGTAGGTAAACGAAACACCTTAAACAGATTAAGGTTTATGGGCATTGTTCTAATTGTACGTTATAGGCTTTCATCCAACTGAATGATCATCATCAAAATGACCCTACATTGTTGAAGTTTATAAAAAAAAATATTTTTGTCGGAAATAGTATGTGTAGCACTCACAGCGATTTTTTACAGAGCTTAACAAAAAAATCCCTTATAGACAGAGGTTTCAAGGGTTGAACTTAAAATTGAAATTAGCTGTTATAAATCCTTCTACTTCCCAATAGCAACTGCATTTGTTTGTTTATTTCGGTTCTTTTCTCTCTACTCGTGTGGACTGGTTTGTGATAAGTTCCTTGTTATGTGTTATTTTACAAAGTTTTTAATTAGTTTTAATTCAAAATGTGCTATTTTAGTTACGTGAACATTTCACTGGCTGTAAAACTACTTTTTCTGCCTAAAGAGTTTTAATGCAGTGAAAAGAAACAGCACCTGTTTTCATTAGATTATATTGAAATTAGCTGTTATAAATCCTTCTACTTCCCAATAGCAACTGCATTTGTTTGTTTATTTAAGTTCTTTTCTCTCTACTCGTGTGGACTGGTTTGCGATAAGTTCCTTATTATGTGTTATTTTACGAAGTTTTTAATTAATTTTAATTCAAAATGTGCTATTTTAGTTACGTGAACATTTCACTGACTGTAAAACTACTTTTTCTGCCTAAAGAGTTTTAATGCAGTGAAAAGAAACAGCACCTGTTTGCATTAGATTATATTGAAATTAGCTGTTATAAATCCTTCTACTTCCGAATAGCAACTGCCTCTGTTTGTTTATTTCAGTTATTTTCTTTCTATTTGTGTATATTAGTTTGCGATAAGTTCCTTGTTATATGTGTTATTTTACAAAGTTTTTAATTAATTTTAATTCAAAATGTGCTATTTTAGTTACGTGAACATTTCACTGACTGTAAAACTACTTTTTCTGCCTAAAGAGTTTTAATGCAGTGAAAAGAAACAGCACCTGTTTTCATTAGATTATATTGAAATTAGCTGTTATAAATCCTTCTACTTCCGAAAAGCAACTGCATTTGTTTGTTTATTTCGGTTCTTTTCTCTCTACTCGTGTGGACTGGTTTGCGATAAGTTCCTTATTATGTGTTATTTTACGAAGTTTTTAATTAATTTTAATTCAAAATGTGCTATTTTAGTTACGTGAACATTTCACTGACTGTAAAACTACTTTTTTTGCCTAAAGAGTTTTAATGCAGTGAAAAGAAACAGCACCTGTTTGCATTAGATTATATTGAAATTAGCTGTTATAAATTCTTCTACTTCCGAAAAGCAACTGCATCTGTTTGTTTATTTCAGTTCTTTCCTTTCTATTCTTGTGGATTGGTTTGCGATAAGTTCCTTGAGTAGCTTTGGAAATTCAACTGTTTTTCAAAGAACAAAATAATGATAAAATTTGTCAAAATATTGTTCTGTATTTAATTTTCAGTTTTAATTAGAAAGGAGGAAATTATTATGACACAAAAGTGAAAATTGTCCCACTGTGCCCCTCCCCCTCCCCCCAACATTTCTGAGTACAAGTCACGACAACTTCCGCATATTGCACCAAAGAGTCCTATAAGCTATATGCACATACCGCTTGAATCTCATTTCAAAATGTGTCCAGATTACGCTGTTTGCAACAGTGCATGTTATTTTTTACCGTGCCCGATAAGAAAAAATCGAGTTGCATATGATCTGGAGAGCATGCAGGAAACTCGAAAGTCTGAACGTAAAGTCAAACATAATATCACGTTTTTTTCAGAAAGTCAATCCCATGCATGTAGGAAAATGATTTTTCTGTAACAGTTCAAAGTGTGTACGAATATATATTGTAGTTTTTATTTTCCAGTGTTAAAGACCGACAATAGAAATTCGTGGTGAACCTCGATGTATACAACTGGCTGTATAAGGAAATTGTGTGAATTTAACTCAATAATGACCTTGAAAGCGTTTATTTCCATTAGTAAATGAAAATTTTAAAATGTATTTATTATCCATTGACTATTACTATTTTGTTTAAACAGTACTTATTGAAGAGTTGCGTACTTAAGTGTGTTCACCTATATGCAGTCATAAATAAATGTTACACGTGTGAATAGGTGCTAAAATAAATTTTAACTTAACCCTTTGAGTAGACAGCTGAATACTCGATAAAGTAACCCTTCTAAAAGTAACCCTTTCCCAATGCTGAAAAAAGAGCAGCCGTTGCCATCGCTCGACTTAACTACCAGCAAGATGGCAGACGATCGAAACGTTCATCACGTGACGCAGATTTACCCCTTTTTTGACGACAGCTGACTGTGCCGGCACACAGCCAGCTGTCGGCTCTAGATCTGTGGCACGCGATAAACGTTTTGATCGTCCACCATCTTGCTGGTAGTTAAGTCGAGCGATGGCAACGGCTGTTCTTTTTTCAGCACGGGGCAATCTATCCAGCTGTTCTCGCATTCTTCCATTTTTCAGCAGATGTCAGTGCTGTTAAAAATAATCGTGACCATTTTTTTACGGGAAATGACGTGCTAAAAAGTAAAGGACTTTCGTGGAGCTATGTCACCCGCAACTATTTTTATAGAAATCAAATCTATTCTTCGTGACTGGCAACAGTCAAAACGTCAGAGTTGGGTGTTCCCAGAGCGGGAACACGACACGTTAAAGGGTTAAATCGTATTTAAAGAGTCTATCATTTCTTTTTAAACAAATTCTACAAGGACAACTAAATGCAAAATAATGAGTGATAAAATAACTAACAGCCGTTTTAGTTTTAGCTGTTTTCAAGTTATTTTAAAGCACCCAGTACATGTTTTAGGCTGTTGCTGCGTGCCTCTCATCGCCCAGGCAACCCTAGCTTTATTTCAAAACTTTCCGTGACGTCGTTAGGAGCTTTTGCACGAAAACAACCTTTGATGTTTTTTTTTTTTTTTCTTTCTTTAGGATATCGAGTATTCAGCTGTTATTGAGAAGGATTTTGTATTTAGAGAAGCCTGATTAGATATTTATTTTCTACCGTAAAGAAAACATAGATTATATTGCAAGTAGGAACCGAACACAGGATATGGTAAATGAAAAGCCGATCTTCACATTACTTAATTATGACGATGAAAATTATTTAACAGGTAACTTTTTGAGGGGCAACCCTTTCCCAATGCTGAAAAAAGGGCAGCCGTTGGCATCGCTCGACTTAACTACCAGCAAGATGGCAGATGATCGGAACGTTCATCGCGTGCCACAGATCTAAAGACCCTTTTTCGACGACAGCTGGCTGTGCCGCACAGCCGGCCACACGTTTCGATCTTCCGCCGTCTTGCTGGTCGTTAAGTCGAGCGATGGCAACGGCTGCCCTTTTTTCAGCATTGAGCAATCTATCCAGCTGTTTTCGCATTCTTCCATTTTTCAGCAGATGCCAATGCTGTTGAAAATAATCGCGACCATTCTTTTACGGAAAATGATGTGCTAAAAAGTAAAGTATTCTCGTGGAGCTATGTCACCCGCAACTATTTTCATTGAAATCCAATCTATTCTTCGTGACTGGCAACAGTCGAAATGTCAGAGTTTGGTGTTCCCAGAGCGGGAACACTGCGCGTTAAAGGGTTAAGCACATCTGGAAAATCGTTCGCAGTACAGGTGTTTAGCATTTAATTAAAAAAAATGACCACTTTTCATGCAATCACTACTTATCTTAAAGATTAAATTATTATGATTTCACTATGGATGTGTCTATTGCGTTAAGGCAAACCTACACGATGGGTATATGCCAAGGAAGGGGGTGTGCTGCCTTCGGCATGGGACTTTCTAAGTTGTTCTAACGCATATTCACGTCACAAAAACTGCTCAAAATTCCGGACCGTTAGTTCGAGTGCCGCGCAGTAATCCAGAACCCTGGACCTTCACACTTCAGCCTTCCGCCATTTTCAGTGTCTTTTCCACTCGGCCATGGTGAGTCACTCATATTAGGATTTGAAGTGAAGAAATTTCCACATTTGATGGAGATGAACTTGCGATTGTTAAGAAGGGTTACTTCTTAGAACAACTCAAGCAATATCAGGCCGTAACTTCCATAATATTCCATTCTAATAATTTTGCAGACTTAACAGGAACTAAAAAAAGTACTTAAACTGGATTAAAATTTTCGTTCTTGATCTACAAAATTATGTTTCAGGAGTCGATAAGCGGGTGGTTTGTTGGCCTTAAAATTCAGTGTTTTGGGATAGTTTTAAAAATGAAATGCTAGGAAAATTATTCTAAATTTTCAATAGTTGTGATTAACTACTGTTAAAACTACCGTATCTATTAACTCTTTGAAGGGTAACCATTTCCAAGATTCGAAAATGTGCAGTCGTTGCCATCACGCGATTTAACTAGTAGCAAGATGGTGGTCGATTGAATCGCCAAACTGCGTGCCAGCGTTGGCTGTACGCTGGTTGGCGCCGCACAGCCAGGTGTGTCAAAAATCTTCTTTAGCTCTGTGGCACGCAGTGGGCGATTCGATCGACCGCCATCTTGCTGGTAGTTAAATCGTGCGATGGCAACGACTGCACTTTTTCTACATCGGGCAGTCTATCTATTTCATGCGCAATCATTCAACTATTGTATCATGCACAATAAGAGTGTATTATTGTCCTGCTCCCTTCGTTGTAGGGATTTTTAAGATCATGCTTCTTTTAACTACTTGCTTATCTTTCACAATATTCCTGAAGAAATTATTATCTATCATTCCACGAAGTACTTCTTTCACTTCACAGAACTGCGAAATGTTTCCTTTTATGTGGTGGAGGCTAAGATTTCAAAGAAAATGAAGAGAAAACTTCAGTCAGAAAAACCTTCTTATCCTAAACCTTCTCATTATTAGTATTTGAGCTCGGTAAATATCAGTTAAATAAATATTACATGTGTGACATTTATTTAACTGAAAACTACTGGACAAAACGGCGTATCACTTCTCAAGGGTTGCCAGATAAAATGTCAAAAGTTGCCAAGGTGTGTCATTTTTGGCGATTTATTGTCAGGTTTCGAGTCATCGTCAGGTTGGGCAATTTTTGTGTGTCAAAAAATGTCCCCAAACAGAACCCAGCTTGGCGATATCTTCTATCTCGGTCGAAAAATTGTGAAACCCTACTGTTTATTTAGTAAGAATATTAATTAATGTCTACAAAGGTGTCTATGTTAGTGTAAATAAAGGTGAAGCATAGTTAGAACATCCCTGGCGAAGTTCTTAAACATTTTTAGTAGGCAATTTTAATATGTATTTCAATTGGGAAGAACTTGTGGAAGAAGAAAGTCAAGCACGGCATATTCATGGATTAGGATGCACTTTGCTAACAACATTTATAAAGGTGAATCATAGAATATGCCTGGTGAAGATTGTAGCACAGTTCAAGTAGGAGATTTTAATGCAGATTTCAATTCCAAAGAAGTGTTTCGTGGAACAAGGAAGACTAATAAGGCCTACTCATGAATTATGACGACTCTCCAACGTAATGGAATAAGGAAGAAAAGTAGGGACGAAGCATGGATTATGATAAGCTTTTAACAAATAGCGTCTTACTGCGTATTTAAAATAGTGTTTCAGATTTTCATTCTTTTTTATAGAACTTATTTTTTTTTGTCTACGGTTTTCAGTTCTTCTTGCTGAATGATTCTTATTCATTGACGTAATTGGGTAGACTTTTTCGTAATACTTCTAGGTAGGGGTTTAGCGAGGGGGGGGGATATAGGGATATATCCCCCCCCCCCCGAAATTTTTGGTTTAATGATCACAAGATTAATGCCGTGCAGAAATTCCGTCTATTTATACACATATCCCCCCCCCCCGAAAAATTTTCCTGGCTACGCGCCTGCTTCTAGGTACGGAAGGAAGAGTTCTTATTCTCTCGATATAAAATCTAATTTTTTAATGAAATCTAAAATCTAGACTCTTTCCAATGAGGTCATAGACAACCCCCCCCACACACCCTCACACACACACACACACACACACACACATACATACTTATTCCAGTGGATATAAATTTATAATTGGATCTTAAACGTCTGTTTTAAAAGCAAAAACTAACGTATCGACTATATTTTCTAAACTTTAAAAATAGATTTCTGAAAAGAACATACTGAATGAAATTATGCCTCATATCAGTATAGCTCAGTAGATCGGTCGGTGCGAAAATTAGGACTCTTTTGAAGGATATTCTTGCTGAATCTCGCATGAACACGTCGGACCGTCTGAAGCATTTGGTCATTTCTTCAAAATCTCGCCATTACAAAACAGAATGCTCTTGACAGATTATAGCTCTCGAAAAGCTAACTATCCCTTACAAATATATCACTATAAATTGAGGCGTGCAGTTCCAATACCGTCTCAATCCATGTCTTTTCAAAATATACTTTTTCCCCCCATTTTTCGCACGTTCACGATCCACTTCATCCCCCTGAAAAGCCCAATGGATCAAATTCGATTCAAAAAGAGGTGGTTTCAAATCAGAACCGACTTCACGGGGAAACGTTTTTTTTTGTGTGTGTTTGTGTGTTTCTCCCAAAAATTCGATTCATGGATTGAGCCGGTTTTGGAACTACGCGCGTCAATTGTCAGGAATGTATTCAAATAAAAAGGCTTCAAAACATAGACTGGTGAAATAAATAAATTAAGAATAAAATTAAGAGTATTGAAAGAGTACATGAAAAGAACTCAACTGAATGTGAAACCACTGCTTCTAGACAAAAATGCAAATCTCGTACGTCAAATACGTAAGCGTACACGCGTGTGTCGGCGGAGCCCGTAGAGAAACAGGCTTTATAAGCGCGCGTTAAGTTAAGACGCATTTCGTTTGCTAGCACACTTCGGCGAATTTCTGGGTGTTATTTTGCAGCAACCGGTTAATTTCAAATTGTAACAGTAAAAATGAGTAACCATCAGCGTTTAGATGATGGAATGAGGTGGCGAATTGTGGGGGGGGGGACTAGAAGCAGGCCAATCTCAAATCTATATTTGTAGAGAGTTCAATTTAACTCCCTGCGTCGTGTGTAACTTATGGAAACAGTTCCAGGATACCGGATCGATCGAGAGAAAGATTGTGCAAGGTCGTCTAAGAGCCACGACGGCCAGAGAAGATCGCTATTTGTCCATTATAGCGAGGCGTAACAGGAGTGCCACAGCTTCTCAGCTCTCTCGTGACTTGTATGCAGCCACAGGAACTCGTGTATCAAAGGTGACTGTTTCGAAAAGACTTCGTGAGAGAGGGTTGTTTGCAAGAAGACCTGCTGCTTACGTCCCACTCACTTCTACGAGCAGGAGAATCCGTTTAGCAGGGTGCAGAGAGCATAGAGATTGGAGTGTGAATCAATGGGTGACCGTTCTCTTCACTGATGAGTCAAGGTTCAGCCTAAACATCAATTATCGCCGTACGTTCATATGGAGAAAACCAGGGACCTGCTACCTACCCTCCAATGTCCGCGAACTCGACCATTATGGCAGAGGAGGTTTAATGGTCTGGGTAGGCATCATATTGGATGACCGCACATTTGTCTGTGTCTTTGAAACAGGGACTGTGACTGATGTGAGGTACAGGGATGATGTCTTGGAGCCCTATGTTCATCTTTTCAGGGGTGCAGTTGGCCCTGAGTTCATTTTAATGGACGCTAACACGAGACTACATAGAGCTCTTCTAGTCGACGAATTTCGAGAGAGTGAGGATATTTGCCGGATGGATTGGCTAGCCAGATCTCCAGACCTTAACCCTATAGAGCATGTCTGGGACTCTCTGGGTAGGGCAATTCCTACTCGCAACCCCCCTCCGAGAACCATCCAGGGAATTAAAACAGCGTTGCTGAACGAGATAGCCACAGGAAATGATAAACTGTCTTATTTCAAGTATGAAATCACGCTGCGAGACTTGTATATCAGCGTAGTATGAGGTGGTATCAGCGTAGTATCTGTAAGAAGGTACCACACCCCCTATTAGCCCATTCTTTTGTTTATTCTACAACCGTTCTTTTATACCTTCCGACTCCAGCGTGTGTTACGCACGATCGTGCGTGTGCATTACAATTATTTAATGGTTATTAATGGTTATTTGTTTTGTACTAAATCAATATATGTATGTATCAAATTTCATTAAAATCAGTTTCGTAGTTCTAGAGATAATCAACTAAGTCTGCAAATTCTCTTAATTTCTTACACCAGTGTAAACAAAATAAAGAATGTGTAGTCTTAACAATTTTACGCTCATAATGTTTTATGGTGATAAGAAATGGACAAAATAGACGTAATAATGCAGTTGAACAATCCCATGTTAATAATTAAAGTCATATTTTGAGCTTTCAGATTCTTTCCTAAATTCTTTCAGCATACCACATTCCTTGCTACCAATGTTTTTGCGGTCACTTGAATACTTTAGAATGTGAAATGCTAGAACTAATAACTCGGAACATTCAATAAATCGGAACTCGTTGCTTCCAGGGTTCGTTGATTTAAATCAGCTTGATTAAAATCACGATTTAAATCAAGGGATTTTTTAAAAAAAATCAGTGATTAAAATCATTTTTCAAAAGTGACTTTTGTATTGATAGAATGTATTCTAAATAAAAATCTTCAACACTCAAATGAAATTAATTTCTTATAATAGCATTAGAAGGCACTGCAGTGGTTTAGGGAATCCTTCAAGGTAAGTAGGGGGGAAGTGACTTTTGAGTGTGACAGTGTGAGAACAAAAGAAATTTGATCAGAAAAATTGGCAACACTAGAATTATTTCAGATTTAGAACACTCTTGTGTAGGATTCCGTGTTCAGAGAGCTATTGCTAAAGTACAAGGATAATGGCAGAAAGGAAGAAAGATAATATTTGGATGTACTTAATGAAGAGCAGACAGTTTCTGGAAAAGGTGTTAAAGCCAAATGCAAGAACTGTGAAAAAGTTATGATGGGATTAGTAGCCAGAATGAAAGCACATGCAGATAAATGTTTCTCCTCTGACAGAAATGATATTAATAGTGATCAACCTCAAGAAACAATTGAGAACAATTTAACTTGTACAAAATCTGAGGCAGCCAAACCTACAATGAAAAGAAAAACCAGTGAGATAGCAAATGATGTTTGTGTTCTTAAGAACAGCATGAATGATTATGCCATAAAGACCACTAAAACTCAAAAGCAAATATTAGATGAGAAAGTGGCAAGATATATTTATGCCACCCATTCTGCTTTTCATCAGGTTAATCATCCCAATTTAAAAAGATGATTTCTGCTTTAAGGCCAGGGATACTATTCCAAATGAAGTAGAAATAGGTGCAGCATCACTTGATAATATATATGATCAAGAGAAAGAAAAATGTTCCAAACACCTAAATAGACAAATTGTTAACTTTAGTATAGATGGACGGTCAAAGGCTCATAGTGAACCAATATTATGTGCTGTAGTATCCACAAGAAAAGGTGAGAATTATCTAGTTGAGACAATTGACACATCTGGTAGTCCACACACAATTGAATATCTTGTAGAAATTGTGAAAAGTCTTATTATGCACTTATTATAATAATAGCTAAAATAGCATAAAATATATTTTATATATATTGTTTAAAATGTCATACTATTATAATATGCAAAATAAATTCATATTAGGAATTTTTAAAACATCTTCAAAAAAATCCGATTTAAATAAAAAAAATCTGATTTAAATAAAAAAAAAAATCCGGTTTTTTTGATTTTTTTAAAAAAATCAAAAAAATCACGAACCTTAGTTGCTTCCGAGTCTATTTTTAAAGCTCAGCTCAACTATCATGTAAATTAAGCATGCGAATAGAGGGAAAAAATCTGATTATATTATGATTATGAATTAAAACTTTTTTGATATTTCACTGGATAACTTAGATATGCGAATCTCAAATTGGGAGCAAATTCATAATCAAGCTAGTTTATGATACTTTAAAAATTCGGATGAGTATACGTGCATACCTACAAATGACATTCGCCCTTAAATTGAATAAGTTAATTATAGGTAAAGAAAACGTATTTTTCTGCTTTAAATATTTTCATTTGAAGAAATTTTAGATTTGAAAAAATTATACACATTCTGCTTTTTGTTACCGAAAAAATTACCTTAACATTACTTTTGTAGTTCCCAAAACTGTCTTTCAGTCTAAATTTCGTTCTTAAAATGTAAGAAATTCAATATGCACTGGGATTCTGACATTGAAATAGCTTGTCTCCTTTGTTTTGAATCACAACACACAGATTTAGAACAGTATTAATTTTATGCACGTGGGTTTTCTGAATTTCTAATAATTAATTTTAATTTTATCTTCCATTCAAATTTTAGAACAGACATGTTCATATTTGAAGAACAAAATATATTTAAATTTTAATACAGAAATTGTATTTTACTTCCAAATAGTAAAAGTATTGAATTGTTATCATAAGATCATTTAAGAGAGATTTCTGATTGTAATAAAAACTAATTGTAATTCTGATTGTAATAAAGTTTATTATAGGTAAAGAAAATGTATTTTTCTGCTTTAAATATTTTCATTTGAGGAAATTTTAGATTTGAAAAAATTATACACATTCTGCTTTTTGTTACCGAAAAATTACCTTAACATTATTTTTGTAGTTCCCAAAACTGTCTTTCAGTCTAAATTTCGTTCTTAAAATGTAAGAAATTCAATATGCACTGGGATTCTGACATTGAAATAGCTTGTCTCCTTTGTTTTGAATCACAACACACAGATTTAGAACACAATTAATTTTATGCACATCTTCGCGTGTTTATGCCTTACGTGCAGATTTTCTGGACATTGCGATGGATAGTGTTTTTCCATGTTGTTATGGACACTCTCAAACTATTTTCACAATGCTCATCGTATGGATTTCTATTTGGGGAAAATTCTTGCTCGCGAAACCAACTTCAGTGAAGTTTGTAACTGTGTATCGGAATTCGGAGTAGTGGAAAAAATGAACGACGAAGCTTACTGAAATTTAATAATGAGGAAGGGTCAAGTGCAATATTGATTCAAACAGTGATTTATTTTGTAAACAGTGGTTTTAGTGTGAAATATGCTTCATCTGTTAGCATTCGAAAGACGTAACCGAGAATATATATTCGAGATACCAGGTATGGTTTTATAAATATTCATATGCATTGAGTTACTGTCGATGAAAATGCATTATATATATATATTTTTATCACGATAAAAATAGGAAACTTACATGCAAAAATATCACGTACATTTCAAATCATCTATAATATATATTGATTTAATACAAGTTGTTTCTGACGTCAGAGTTTCATAATAAGTAAATATAAGTAAATATCATATTCTTCATCTTAACTCGTACGATGAAATGTGACTAAAAACGATGTAATGTGTACTAAAATTTAACAGTTATGTTGTTAAAGTTTAATAATAGTTAACGTGTTTTCGAAATTTGTGTGTGGGTTTTCTGAATTTCTAATAATTAATTTTAATTTTATCTTCCATTCAAATTTTAGAACAGACATGTTCATATTTGAAGAACAAAATATATTTAAATTTTAATACAGAAATTGTATTTTACCTCCAAATAGTAAAAGTGTTGAATTGTTATCATAAGATCATTTAAGAGAGATTTCTGATTGTAATAAAAACTTTGTAGGTAGATATTACACATTACATGAAATTGTTAGCTGAACAGCAGTAAAAAAATTATAATTCTTTAAAATTAGGAAACATAAGCTGAATACAGCTGTTTTAAAAAGAAAACAATAAAGAGTGGTTTTCTTTTGCTCATTATTTAACTACAACACAAAATTGTACAAAAGGCTTTCCTTAAATTCTGAAGGTAAACAAAGCTTTTAAGCTACGTGATATAAAATACAGTAAAAAATCATTTTAATATTTTACGGTTTTATTTCTACATAACACAAATAAACTGTCGATATGCTTTTGAAGCTAATTAAACGTAAAGTTTTAACAAAGCACGAATGAATTGTATTTTTGGTGAAAATGTATAGAGTAACTACATTTTGTCTATAATTTTTTATTAAAATACTCTATCAACAGTTATAATAGTTAGCAGTTGACTGCTTAAACCTTTTAAGCAGTTTTTGCTTAAAAGGTTTTTGTGTAAATGTACTTTTTTTACAGTGGAATGTCGAGACAATTTTATACTTTTTTGAAAGTTGAAACTTTGGTTAAAAGATAAATTTACGAGTTAAAATATTTATTTTTTGTTATTAGATGGGAAATAAAATCTGAGTTGAAAAGAAAAGTTATACTGTTGATTTTGTGACATATTCATGCAGTAATCAAAATTAATTGCTTGAGTCAGTACATTTTAACAATTATGTAGCAACTACGTGTTTGTTAGCTTAAGCTGTGAAATGTAGTTCTTTTTCTTGTCCCTGCTAAAATCTACAAAGATATTTTTTTTCCACTATCAAAATTAGTAAAACGCACATTTTATGAAATCGCAGAATTTCTTTATCTGAAGAAATAAAGAAATAAATTTAATAATTGTTTTCATCGATATTATAATGTCTATAAATTTGAAAGAGTTGTAAAATAGAAAATTTGCTAATTTATGTCCAATCAATTAGTTGAAATTAAAATATATTTTATTGTTTAGATGATCGTGTCACAAAAGCAATTTTGTGTTTCAATCACGGTAGTGTTATATCTCTAAAAATAATAACGATGTAATGCGCGCTAAAGTTATTTTAACAGTTATGTTGTTAAAGTTTAATAATAGTTAATGCGTTTTTGAAATTTTAATAATTTTAAATAACCAGCAAAATTATATTATTTGATGCTTGTAAATATATTACTTGAAATCTCTTTCGTCAAGGATGAAGTGCTGTTGGATAAAATGAATTTTGTGCGTTATCTCTGCTTTGCTATTCTTAAAACATATTTACTATGAAACAAACAAACAAACAAAAACAAGAATATATTTTTCTTTGTGATAACACTGAACAAATGCGTAAAAAATATATAATGCAATAAAGTTCCTGAGAGAGGTCTAGTAACGTTCCTTTAATATGAGTTCAAAATAAACTGCAAATATTTTGTTATCTGAAAAACTGAACGACCTTTCATTTCCTGTAAAACTACTTTCACTGCCTTAAGAGTTTTAATGCATTTAATTGTAATCGGGTCGTGTTTGCAATAGTAGGCATCCAAGTTTGCTGTTATAAACAAACATCTTTCCAACTGAATTTTCTTTTACAGTAGTACTAAATTGCATCTTTAAATTATCCTTAAATAACAGTTGCATGAGATAACAATTTTCTGCAGTTTGGCTTTAAATGAGACCCCCTAAAGTATTTACTTTTATACTTTATTGTGAAAGGGCGGGGGTTCACTTTTGGATTTCAGTAAACACTTAAAACGTAAATCTATCTGAGATCACCCCGCGTTCAGTACTTTTTATTGATACTGAATACAGCAATTTTGTGACTAGTGCTAAAACTTGAAAACAGATTTCGATGGAATTCCTAGGGGCCACAATTTTCACGACCAATTTTCCAATCAATGATGCATTTATTGTGTGAGGGGAGTCGGGTCTTAATTCACGGAATCTCTGGATGGAATTTTGAGTCAGTAAATAAACTTTTTTCAACTCCACGACTTTCTTAAATCAGAGACGTTTATCTGATATTTCTAAGAAAATAAAGGTTAAAATGTTTAGAGTTATTATAAAGATAAATCAACAAAGCATAGTTCAAAAAGAAAAACTGTATAGAAAAAAAGTATAAAATTTGCAACATTATATTACACCGAAGAAAATACATAACAGTACTGTTCCCATAGAATGCAAAAGATATTAGGTTGTAACGAAAGTTTCCCGCCACCGCAAACATCGTCAGCACATAGTTCTCGTTGGCGTATTTGCTCATATTTTGTCAAACGATTTTTGGCATTTGAAAGAAAGAGGTTTACTTTATAACACTGTGTTGTGAAATCTGTAAAAAATATAGTTATGATTAAGTATAAGGTGTCTCAAATGGAACTATCACTCTAGAGGATTAGAGCCATCATTTACTTCCAGTTGTGTTGCAAAAAGTCAGCTACAGAATATCAACGAATTATGAGTACAGCTTTAAGAACTATTGTTGTATCATGTGACACTGTGCAGGTTTGGTACCGAAAGTTCAAAAACACTTATCTAAGGAGTTAGAAGTTAGTTTTTCAGGCAGATATGGCGGAAAACTTTCGTTACAACCTGATATTTAGCCATGCGTGTATGTATGTCATAGTTTCATTCTCAAATTTGAAATAAGATTATTTAATTAACTTTTTTAAGTGTCACTCGAGCCAGTTCATGCAAATGAAACGTGCACTGCCCGAACTGACTTCGGGCAGAAGAAAAAATAAAATGTTTCTGCTCCGTGAGGCGAATTCAGCCCGTATTTTTTTAAGATTGGCTTCTAATAGACAATTCCGTATTTTCATAACTAATACTGGTTTGTTTGTTTGTTTGCCAGGAGAAGACAACTCATATCACCAAATGAGTAGTTTAGAACTACACGAGTAGTTTCCGGTCACAGCTTGGATCCCTATCAGAAGGGGTGGGGGGGAGTTCTGAATATTGGCACCTCTCGAAAACTGCTAGCAACTACCTTTCAAGACCATTAACGTGTATTTAACGTGCATGTACACCGCGTGTACAACTTTCTGGTTCGATTTCGACATACCAATCGATTTCAGTAGAGGATGCGGAAATTAGTTATAAAGGAGAACACTGTGAACATTCAGTTTCGTCCGGTTACTTGAACTTTTTCATTTCTGTTGTTATTTTACCCCGAAGTTTATATCGAAAATTTGGGGGGGCGGGGTTATTTTGCAAGGTCTGACTCAGACATCCATTAGGATCATTTCCTTGGCATTATTCAAGCTCTAATAGGGATATTTCTACTGATTTTTTTATTGAAATTTTTACAGAATTTAATCATTCTTTCTGCAAAATAAAAACGTATTTCAAACTTGAATCGGTATAGAGAATAAAACAAAACATGAAAAAGTAATCTTTTTTATGCATTTTTCAAATATATGCCTCAAGCAGGGATGTTAACTCCAACATTCGATTTGGGAGCACCTCGGGAGCAGAAAAAATTCCATTTGGGAGCACCTCGGAAGCACATAAGTAGTAGATAAATGGGGGTTCTGCCCAGGGGCAGCCCATGTTAATTGTGGGCAACTGTATAACTGCTTTCCCTGGGTCGAGAGAGAGAGAGGGGGGCGTGGTCGGACCGGATGTGGGGAGCGGATGCTAAGACCGGATGTTCAAAGGGTTGATAAGAATTTTTTTCCTTTTTTTCAAATAAGGATACTTGTAATTTTTTCAGACTTTAAGATATTTTTCAAATAAGGGTACTTGGAAAAATTTTCAGATTGTGACATATTTTTTTAAAATAAGGGGACTTGGAAAAAAATTTCAAATTTGAACGCGTAACCACAAAAGAATTCATAGGCTAATGATTGTTGTCCATTAGGCCGAGAATCCTTCAGGTATAAAATTGCAGGTGTATTGTGTTATACTTTAGTTTTGAAAATGAATTGGGACTTTGATTAATTTTTCGAAGTTTATTTTTTTTATTTATTTAGTTTTCTTTACCATTTAGTAATAGAACCAATGCAAATTGAATAAATGTTGCTTAATACATACTTCTAATTTTTGTATACTGATTATAGCATATATTTAATAAGTAACAGTTTACTAGGATATTAAAGTAGGGTATAGGATACCCATACATTTTCTACAAATTTCTTCTACTGTTAGGGAAGTGAGAAAATTATACCATAGAACAATTTTAGTACCTATAGTTTTTACAAATAATGATTTAGAAAGTGTATGAACTCTTTTATCTAAACATTTTTTTTCTTAAGAGATTTTTACCCAACTTAATATATATATATTTTTTTTAATGAAGAGTTAATTTTTTTATTTTTAACCAAGTTTTAATTTTAAATTAATAATTAATTTTACAACAATTTTTTTTTAATCAAGAGTTAATTTATTTTTTAACCAAGTTTTAATTTTAAGTTAAATATTTTTCTAAATTTATTTTTAACCAAGTTTTAATTTTAAGTTAAATAATGTTACAACAAATACATTTCTAATCAAGAGTTAATTTGTTTTTATTTCTTTTTAACCAAGTATTAATTTTAAGTTAAATAATTTTAGAACAAATATTTTTTTTACCAAGTTTTAATTTTAAGTTAATTAATTTTACAACAAATATTTTTTTTAATCAAGAGTTAATTTATTTTTTTACCAAGTTTTAATTTTAAGTTAAATAATTTTACAACAAATATTTTTTTAATCAAATGTTTTTAATTTATCAAGAAAAAATTTTAATCAAGAGTTTTTAATTTATCAAGAAAAAAAATTTTAATCAAGAGTTTTAATTTTTTGTATACCGTATTTTTGTTAAGTAGCCGTTTAACATTAAAGTAGGATTTAGGATACCCATACATTTTCTACAAATTTAATCTACTGTTAGGCAAGTGAGAAAATTATACCATAGAAAGATTTTTACAAATAATGATATAGTCTTATATTCTATTGCGAGAAAACCACTTTAGCCATATATCCCAAAAAACTCAAGTTTTGATATACGAAATGTGTGAATACGCGTTAGATCCCCTTAGAAATTCTCCCTACCAAGGCACCCCTCATCCTAGGCAGATACCCCCGCGTGCAGGTTTGCCTTAAAGCACAAACAAACAAAGTATTTATCTAAACATTTTTTCTTACCAACACAGTTTTGATAAATCTTAGGCAGCGATTATACTAGTTTATATTTTCTATAGATCAATTAGAGAAAAAATTCCATTTTTAGTAATCCTACAAAACATTCTTACTGTATATCCCAAGTAGAGTAAATTGATTTATAGAATTTCAATACGATACGAGTTAGATTGTTTATGTGCAAAACTCATTTCACTTTGACTATGAAAGCATAATTTTATGCATGAATCAACCTTTTGAGTGGTATGCACTTAACCTATTTTATAGAAAGGTGAGCATAACTAGCACAAACTTTTAGACTAGATAGTACTATTGTTAGAAAGTTGAACTATTGGAAATAAAAATTGAAGATCCGTTTTAGTATACTGCATGTACATAAATATCTTTCAATACTTAGATAGTTTAAATCGCAAATCATTACTTGAACTAAAAAATACAAGGTTTTTACTTACGTGAAGGGACATCGTGCTAAATCTTCGAGTCTCTGGACAAAGTACCAACATCTATACGGCTAGCAAGACCGGAAAATCGAATAATGATTTAAAATACATTATCCCTAATTCCCGGTCCAACTAGCACATGTTCATTCATTCTTAATCTTGGCTGAAAATATTAATAATATTTTGACACTAAAAACAAAATAACACATTTGAAGATATTAAACGCTTTAAAAGTACTTTTTTCTTATAACAATTTATCAGATTCACAATGCTATTTTATGTAGGATAAAATTAGTTAGCAAGCGAAAATTTAATCTTAGTTAGAATTTACTGAAATACAAATACCATGCATGCCTTATTTTCTATTTGGAGAAAGCCCTCAAACCCCAGTTTTTGTATACAAACTGCATAAAGTACTTCTACCGATAATGCTATTAATATTAATTACACTGGATTACCCACTTAAAATTTTGCAAAACACCAAAATACAGAAAAACATACATTAACAAAAAAATCACACTTAAAAGTACAACACATCAAAAGTGCAACTATAAGAACCACATAATTATTTTCAATTAGAATTACGGTATCAACTTATATGTAACTAAAATAATAGAAAATATTACACTTACCCTGTACTTGTACACGCGAGAGGCGAAAATAATAAAAATATTCGCAAATATATCCACAGCATAAGTAAAATCCACGTGCCTGTGATATTGCTGATAACAGAAATTTAGAGATAAGAAAGTGCCTTGAGGCTCTACAGAGCCGGTACAATAAGAGTTGGCCAGTTTGCCGATAAGATAAAACCAGGGAGGGTGCTAGGGGTATGCAATTGGGGACACGTGTTTCATTCTACGTTCAAAAATGGGGACTTACGGATTAAGATCATGTTAGATTAAAGCCATTTCAATAAAAATCTATCCTTTTTGTAAACATGGGCATTATATCCTAAATTAAAATATCAAAGTTAAGCTACAACGATTAATATATTTTACGTAGTTTAGGAAAATAATGAATCATTAAATTAATTTCTGTGAAACAATTAGCAAAGACCATTATACTAAAGCAAATTATTTTTGTTAAGTTTTGATAAATAACAGTAATAAATTATAGGCATTGCAGATGAATGAGTATTCACGTATAAAATAGGTATTAATAAAGTCATAAACTAAAATTATTAATTAAAACTTGTTAATAAATTAAACATATCAAAATTTTTACACTCAATTTTTTTATAGACTTAAATTTTACATAGACATCCTTTTAATAAATGCATAAACTAAACTTATTGTTTAAAACAATTTTTTACAATAATAAACTAAAATTTTTATTTAATAAATTCATAAACTAAAACAATTTTTACAATAATAAACTAAAATTTTTTTAATAAAGTCATAAACTGAAATTATTAATGAAAACCTGTTAATAAATTAAACTGATTACTCTAAAAGATAGCTAATCACAACATATATCAGAAAAAATATAAGCAATTATAATACCTGAAAAATACCGGACAACACTCTTGTTACATGCGGACAAAACATCTGTTTGCTCGGCTAAAGAATTCTTAGGTATCCGTTGCAGGAGAACTTACATACGCCCAACCTACAAACTCTACAAATTTAACGGCAACTGATTTTCTCTTATCAGGTATCACAGATCAGATAAGAGATAAGGAAGTGACATGCGCAGAAGACACGTGATAGTGACGTGTGCAAATCTGTGTTGATTGAATATCCGGTAGGTTTGTTGGCAGGATGTACATTGAGTGGCAACTCTTTGTAACAGGCTAAGACAAGTTAGATGATGCAATATCTACTGGGTTGAGGAAGGTAGAGGGCGCTTGGGTAATCACGTGATTTTTTAAAGAATCAGTAAAGACATTTTAGTTAGATAAAGTGGTCAGGTGTGTGTTGCGAGACTCTCTTTACACTGTGTGCGCCTATACTTAAGACGTGTGTTTTAATTGATTTTTCGCCGAGTTTCAAAAATGTCTTTGCTTGAATCAATTGAAAATAACTTTAACATTCAATACACCCCCGAGTTTTATACCCAAAGTGATGCGGATGTGTTGCTGCAAGAAATAATACAATTGCCTTTAGATGTAAAGCCTCTGCAAAGTATTGAAAAGGAAATTTCCCCCGAGTTTTGTACTGAAAGTGATGTTGATGTGCTACAGCAAGAATTGTTTCAGTTACCCCTGCAAAGTAGTGAAAAGAAAATTTCCTCGACCCGTAAAGTAATTACTTTTGCTGATGAAGGAATCAATTACAGTTTACCTGGAGCAACAGTCTATGTTTACTCTTGGATACCCATTTTGCAAAAAATACGTGAAGATCTACAGAAAGTGACAAATTATGAATTTAATATGGTGCAAGTGAACTTTGGCTCTGAAGAACAACCTAAAATTGAAGACGGACACTACGAAGATTTTAATCTGAACCTATCATCAGGTGTATGCATTCTAAGTTTTGGATCTAAACGAACTTTGGATTTTAAACCAGCGAACTGTGAAACCGCTACCATTAAATTAGAACATGGCTCAATGTGTAAGATATATCCCCCAACCAACAAACTTTTAACGCATGGTATTCCTTCTGAACCTTATGTGACAGACCCGCACATTAACCTAACATTTGCCAAAATGTACATTTATGAGCCTTCCCCGAAAAGGGCAAAGTTGAAAAATTGGACGGACGATCTTTACCATAGCTTATATGCTTCTGTAAATAGTACATGGCACTTGGAAAGACTTATCTACGTTTCACTTCACGATGAAAGAACTGACTTGAAGGTCCATATTAGACAATTTATTCAGAATGCCCAATTAGACTATATACCAACCGGTCAGGGAGTCGTGATGAACCCTTCCACATGGATCGAATTTATTGTAAAACTATTAGATTTTAATATAGGTCATAGCAATAGCTCTTTTATTTGTAATAATCAATTATCTGTATTTAATGATGATGGAAAATGCATCTTACAACAAATTTACAAAACCGGAGATTCATTCACGTTAAATCCAATTTCCTTAACACTTTTAAATGATCAAGTAAAAAAACTTTGCGAAATGAGAAATGAAATATTGGAATGCATTTTAAAAACGCTATATACGACGACCCTACCCCATTTAATTTTAAAATTAAAGCCGCAAAAATGTAACCGCGAACCCCATTGTACTTATGATGAGGCTAAACAACAATTAATGGATATAGTACATCAGGAAATTTTTAAAAACATAGGCCGGGTTCAAGATCATCCTTCGCAAAGGATACATGCTTGCTCGAATAGAACACATGTTGATGAGAGAGAGGATCTTATAAGTAGTAAAGCATGGTTTATGGTCAACATGTCGTATATTGCAAGAGAGATATGCGAGAACAAATGTACTTGTCATTATGACGGAGAATTTTTTTCAAACATTTTCATTGAAGACTATATGAAGTATCTTCAAAATGTGCTATTTAATACATTTTTTCAACCGTTTTCAGATTTTGCTAATTCTAAGGATGGCAAAACATGTGTAATTATGTGATGTTATTGGTGTATAACTAGTATTGCGATTGTAAAAAATATATTAAAACCATTGTGATTATGTAGAAAAGGCATGCTTGCTTCTACAACAGTAAGATATTACTGACTTGTGCATGCTTAGTTAAAGAATACTCATTGAAAAGTTATTATTTTCTTAATTGTGTAAATAGTTTGTGTAATTTAAAATATATTTTTGTAAATAAATAAGTTTAAATACGAAAACTTTTCTGTGTTTTCTTTATGTGTATGTGTGTGTTGATTACTTGCAATATAAAAATTTATAAAATTTTACTGAAGCAAAAAGTGGTAAAGTTAACATACTTGGTCAAGATTTAAGGTTCTCGTGTCGTGTTTTATACTTATCTTTTATACACTACAAGGTAAAAAGTTACAAATTTAACAAAATTTATTGAAGCATGTACTATGGAAACATTAATCTACTACATAGAAATAAAATGTTCTGATTAAAATCATAAACTTAAGTGTAATAGGTAAATTGAGTTACATGAGAATTCACAAAGTATTAATTTTTTTATAAAATGAACTTGGCTAAAAAAGTAAGTTTCCATAATTTTATAACTTAATCGATTTTACATGTTTTTCAAAAATAAAGTTAAGTGAGATAAAGAAACTTAGTATTTTTAAATAAAGATTTTTTGAGGTATTCTTTAATGTAAAGATCTTACCACATTTTACTTGAAGTAACAGAATATTTTAAATCAGACACTATGTTTTTAAAACATCAGAGTATTAACTTAGCATATTTTTATTAAGTAATGGGCTTGAATATTTTTATAAGAAATATCAACTAAGTGCACATATTACACATTTTACTGATTAAGATGGTTATGCTTACAAATTTTAAATAAATATGCTCTTACTTTTATACATGTTACTTGTTCAAACTAAGTGTACTTTTGATTTGTATACGTTTATGAGTTCTCATAAGTTATGAAATTATTTCTCGAAAGGAACTTAGCTATTAGAACTTTGTAAATTTCGTAGAAGTAGTATGCTTAACATGTTTTTGATAAAATGGATTTAAATGTGGTACAGAAATGATCAGCTATTTTAGCATAGATGTATAAACTTATCTTTATGTAAACCTTAACTAATTAAAAGTAATATAATTTATGTCTGTACAAAGTGAGGGACTTAAACTATTTTTCAGAATTATCAAGTAAAGGATTTTACAAAATACTTAGTAAACTGCATTAATAGATTGTAAGTTGTATTTTTTTTCTTTTAGAAGTTTTGCACATTGGTATATTTTATGTTCTGATAAGTCGTTGAATATGTTCTTGAAATAAACTAACATATCTGTACTTTGAAAATTTTATAGAAGTGGCGAACTTTGGTATTTTTAGAATGTTACGAACTTGATACATTTTTTCTGAAGTGCTAGATATGTGAAATTGTCTTTTTAGAAACATTGAATTATTCATATTAGTACATTTGAGTTACTCTTTCAAGATAACGGACTTAGAATTTTTTACAAATAGCAAGCTAGTAACTTGCTAAACGTGCTTCTTGCAAATATTTTTAAATACCGTTCTTAAAAATTATCAAAGTTGTAACTACTAAAAGAAATAAACAAATTAAAATATAATAAATTAAGTATTTAAAAATATTTGCAAGAAGCACGTTTAGCAAGTTACTAGCTTGCTATTTGTAAAAAATTCTAAGTCCGTTATCTTGAAAGAGTAACTCAAATGTACTAATATGAATAATTCAATGTTTCTAAAAAGACAATTTCACATATCTAGCACTTCAGAAAAAATGTATCAAGTTCGTAACATTCTAAAAATACCAAAGTTCGTCACTTCTATAAAATTTTCAAAGTACAGATATGTTAGTTTATTTCAAGAACATATTCAACGACTTATCAGAACATAAAATATACCAATGTGCAAAACTTCTAAAAGAAAAAAAAATACAACTTACAATCTATTAATGCAGTTTACTAAGTATTTTGTAAAATCCTTTACTTGATAATTCTGAAAAATAGTCTAAGTCCCTCACTTTGTATAGACATAAATTATATTACTTTTAATTAGTTATGGTTTACATAAAGATAAGTTTATACATCTATGCGAAAATAACTGATTATTTCTATACCACATTTCATCAAAAACATGTTAAGCATACTACTTCTACAAAATTTACAAAGTTCTAATAGCTAAGTTCCTTTCGAGAAATAATTTCATAACTTATGAGAACTCATAAACGTATGCAAATCAAAAGTATACTTAGTTTGAACAAGTAACATGTATAAAAGTAAGAGCATATTTATTTAAAATTTGTAAGCATAACTATCTCAATCAGTAAAATGTGTAACATGTGCACTTAGTTGATATTTCTTATAAAAATATTCAAGCCCATTACTTAATAAAAATATGCTAAGTTAATACTCTGATGTTTTAAAAACATAGTGTTTGATTTAAAATATTCTGTTACTTCAAGTAAAATGTGGTAAGATCTTTACATTAAAGAACACCTCAAAAAATCTTTATTTAAAAATACTAAGTTTCTTTATCTCACTTAACTTTTTTTGAAAAACCTGTAAAATCGATTAAGTTATAAAATTATGCAGACAAACTTTTTTAGTTAAGTTCATTTTATAAAAAAATAGTAATGTTGTGAATTCTCATGTAACACAATTTACCTATTACACTTAAGTTTATGATTTTAATCAAAACATTTTATTTCTATGTAGTAGATTAATGTTTCCATAGTACATGCTTCAATAAATTTTGTTAAATTTCTAACTTTCTACCTTGTAGTGTATAAAAGATAAGTATAAAACGAGAACCTTAAATCGTGACCAAGTATGCTAACTTTATCACTTTTTATTTAATAGATTTTTATTTTGCAAGTAATCAACACGCACATACACATAAAGAAAACACAGAAAAGTTTTCATGTTTAAACTTATTTATTTACAAAAACATATTTTAAATTACACAAACTATTTACACAATTAAGAAAATAATAACTTTTCAATGAGTATTCTATAACTAAGCATGCATAAGTCAGTAAAATCTTACTGTTGTAGAAGCAAGCATGCCTTTTCTACATAATCACAATGGTTTTAATATATTTTTTACAATCGCAATACTAGTTATACACCAATAACATCACATAATTACACATGTTTTGCCATCCTTAGAATTAGCAAAATCTGAAAACGGTTGAAAAAATGTATTAAATAGCACATTTTGAAGATACTTCATATAGTCTTCAATGAAAATGTTTGAAAAAAATTCTCCGTCATAATGACAAGTACATTTGTTCTCGCATATCTCTCTTGCAATATACGACATGTTGACCATAAACCATGCTTTACTACTTATAAGACCCTCTCTCTCATCAACATGTGTTCTATTCGAGCAAGCATGTATCCTTTGCGAAGGATGATCTTGAACCCGGCCTATGTTTTTAAAAATTTCCTGATGTACTATATCCATTAATTGTTGTTTAGCCTCATCATAAGTACAATGGGGTTCGCGGTTACATTTTTGCGGCTTTAATTTTAAAATTAAATGGGGTAGGGTCGTCGTATATAGCGTTTTTAAAATGCATTCCAATATTTCATTTCTCATTTCGCAAAGTTTTTTTACTTGATCATTTAAAAGTGTTAAGGAAATTGGATTTAACGTGAACGAATCTCCGGTTTTGTAAATTTGTTGTAAGATGCATTTTCCATCATCATTAAATACAGATAATTGATTATTACAAATAAAAGAGCTATTGCTATGACCTATATTAAAATCTAATAGTTTTACAATAAATTCGATCCATGTGGAAGGGTTCATCACGACTCCCTGACCGGTTGGTATATAGTCTAATTGGGCATTCTGAATAAATTGTCTAATATGGATCTTCAAGTCAGTTCTTTCATCGTGAAGTGAAACGTAGATAAGTCTTTCCAAGTGCCATGTACTATTTACAGAAGCATATAAGCTATGGTAAAGATGATCCGTCCAATCGTCCAACTTTGCCCTTTTCGGGGAAGGCTCATAAATGTACATTTTGGCAAATGTTAGGTTAATGTGCGGGTCTGTCACATAAGGTTCAGAAGGAATACCATGCGTTAAAAGTTTGTTGGTTGGGGGATATATCTTACACATTGAGCCATGTTCTAATTTAATGGTAGCGGTTTCACAGTTCGCTGGTTTAAAATCCAAAGTTCGTTTAGATCCAAAACTTAGAATGCATACACCTGATGATAGGTTCAGATTAAAATCTTCGTAGTTACCATCTTCAATTTTAGGTTGTTCTTCAGAGCCAAAGTTCACTTGCACCATATTAAATTCATAATTTGTCACTTTCTGTAGATCTTCACGTATTTTTTGCAAAATGGGTATCCAAGAGTAAACATAGACTGTTGCTCCAGGTAAACTGTAATTGATTCCTTCATCAGCAAAAGTAATTACTTTACGGGTCGAGGAAATTTTCTTTTCACTACTTTGCAGGGGTAACTGAAACAATTCTTGCTGTAGCACATCAACATCACTTTCAGTACAAAACTCGGGGGAAATTTCCTTTTCAATACTTTGCAGAGGCTTTACATCTAAAGGCAATTGTATTATTTCTTGCAGCAACACATCCGCATCACTTTGGGTATAAAACTCGGGGGTGTATTGAATGTTAAAGTTATTTTCAATTGATTCAAGCAAAGACATTTTTGAAACTCGGCGAAAAATCAATTAAAACACACGTCTTAAGTATAGGCGCACACAGTGTAAAGAGAGTCTCGCAACACACACCTGACCACTTTATCTAACTAAAATGTCTTTACTGATTCTTTAAAAAATCACGTGATTACCCAAGCGCCCTCTACCTTCCTCAACCCAGTAGATATTGCATCATCTAACTTGTCTTAGCCTGTTACAAAGAGTTGCCACTCAATGTACATCCTGCCAACAAACCTACCGGATATTCAATCAACACAGATTTGCACACGTCACTATCACGTGTCTTCTGCGCATGTCACTTCCTTATCTCTTATCTGATCTGTGATACCTGATAAGAGAAAATCAGTTGCCGTTAAATTTGTAGAGTTTGTAGGTTGGGCGTATGTAAGTTCTCCTGCAACGGATACCTAAGAATTCTTTAGCCGAGCAAACAGATGTTTTGTCCACATGTAACAAGAGTGTTGTCCGGTATTTTTCAGGTATTATAATTGCTTATATTTTTTCTGATATATGTTGTGATTAGCTATCTTTTAGAGTAATCAGTTTAATTTATTAACAGGTTTTCATTAATAATTTCAGTTTATGACTTTATTAAAAAAATTTTAGTTTATTATTGTAAAAATTGTTTTAGTTTATGAATTTATTAAATAAAAATTTTAGTTTATTATTGTAAAAAATTGTTTTAAACAATAAGTTTAGTTTATGCATTTATTAAAAGGATGTCTATGTAAAATTTAAGTCTATAAAAAAATTGAGTGTAAAAATTTTGATATGTTTAATTTATTAACAAGTTTTAATTAATAATTTTAGTTTATGACTTTATTAATACCTATTTTATACGTGAATACTCATTCATCTGCAATGCCTATAATTTATTACTGTTATTTATCAAAACTTAACAAAAATAATTTGCTTTAGTATAATGATCTTTGCTAATTGTTTCACAGAAATTAATTTAATGATTCATTATTTTCCTAAACTACGTAAAATATATTAATCGTTGTAGCTTAACTTTGATATTTTAATTTAGGATATAATGCCCATGTTTACAAAAAGGATAGATTTTTATTGAAATGGCTTTAATCTAACATGATCTTAATCCGTAAGTCCCCATTTTTGAACGTAGAATGAAACACGTGTCCCCAATTGCATACCCCTAGCACCCTCCCTGGTTTTATCTTATCGGCAAACTGGCCAACTCTTATTGTACCGGCTCTGTAGAGCCTCAAGGCACTTTCTTATCTCTAAATTTCTGTTATCAGCAATATCACAGGCACGTGGATTTTACTTATGCTGTGGATATATTTGCGAATATTTTTATTATTTTCGCCTCTCGCGTGTACAAGTACAGGGTAAGTGTAATATTTTCTATTATTTTAGTTACATATAAGTTGATACCGTAATTCTAATTGAAAATAATTATGTGGTTCTTATAGTTGCACTTTTGATGTGTTGTACTTTTAAGTGTGATTTTTTTGTTAATGTATGTTTTTCTGTATTTTGGTGTTTTGCAAAATTTTAAGTGGGTAATCCAGTGTAATTAATATTAATAGCATTATCGGTAGAAGTACTTTATGCAGTTTGTATACAAAAACTGGGGTTTGAGGGCTTTCTCCAAATAGAAAATAAGGCATGCATGGTATTTGTATTTCAGTAAATTCTAACTAAGATTAAATTTTCGCTTGCTAACTAATTTTATCCTACATAAAATAGCATTGTGAATCTGATAAATTGTTATAAGAAAAAAGTACTTTTAAAGCGTTTAATATCTTCAAATGTGTTATTTTGTTTTTAGTGTCAAAATATTATTAATATTTTCAGCCAAGATTAAGAATGAATGAACATGTGCTAGTTGGACCGGGAATTAGGGATAATGTATTTTAAATCATTATTCGATTTTCTGGTCTTGCTAGCCGTATAGATGTTGGTACTTTGTCCAGAGACTCGAAGATTTAGCACGATGTCCCTTCACGTAAGTAAAAACCTTGTATTTTTTAGTTCAAGTAATGATTTGCGATTTAAACTATCTAAGTATTGAAAGATATTTATGTACATGCAGTATACTAAAACGGATCTTCAATTTTTATTTCCAATAGTTCAACTTTCTAACAATAGTACTATCTAGTCTAAAAGTTTGTGCTAGTTATGCTCACCTTTCTATAAAATAGGTTAAGTGCATACCACTCAAAAGGTTGATTCATGCATAAAATTATGCTTTCATAGTCAAAGTGAAATGAGTTTTGCACATAAACAATCTAACTCGTATCGTATTGAAATTCTATAAATCAATTTACTCTACTTGGGATATACAGTAAGAATGTTTTGTAGGATTACTAAAAATGGAATTTTTTCTCTAATTGATCTATAGAAAATATAAACTAGTATAATCGCTGCCTAAGATTTATCAAAACTGTGTTGGTAAGAAAAAATGTTTAGATAAATACTTTGTTTGTTTGTGCTTTAAGGCAAACCTGCACGCGGGGGTATCTGCCTAGGATGAGGGGTGCCTTGGTAGGGAGACTTTCTAAGGGGATCTAACGCGTATTCACACATTTCGTATATCAAAACTTGAGTTTTTTGGGATATATGGCTAAAGTGGTTTTCTCGCAATAGAATATAAGACTATATCATTATTTGTAAAAATCTTTCTATGGTATAATTTTCTCACTTGCCTAACAGTAGATGAAATGTATTGGTATCCTACTTTAATGTTAAACGGCTACTTAACAAAAATACGGTATACAAAAAATTAAAACTCTTGATTAAAATTTTTTTTCTTGATAAATTAAAAACTCTTGATTAAAATTTTTTCTTGATAAATTAAAAACATTTGATTAAAAAAATATTTGTTGTAAAATTATTTAACTTAAAATTAAAACTTGGTAAAAAAAATAAATTAACTCTTGATTAAAAAAAATATTTGTTGTAAAATTAATTAACTTAAAATTAAAACTTGGTAAAAAAAATATTTGTTCTAAAATTATTTAACTTAAAATTAATACTTGGTTAAAAAGAAATAAAAACAAATTAACTCTTGATTAGAAATGTATTTGTTGTAACATTATTTAACTTAAAATTAAAACTTGGTTAAAAATAAATTTAGAAAAATATTTAACTTAAAATTAAAACTTGGTTAAAAAATAAATTAACTCTTGATTAAAAAAAAATTGTTGTAAAATTAATTATTAATTTAAAATTAAAACTTGGTTAAAAATAAAAAAATTAACTCTTCATTAAAAAAAATATATATATATTAAGTTGGGTAAAAATCTCTTAAGAAAAAAAATGTTTAGATAAAAAAGTTCATACACTATCTAAATCATTATTTGTAAAAACTATAGGTACTAAAATCGTTCTATGGTATAATTTTCTCACTTCCCTAACAGTACAAGAAATTTGTAGAAAATGTATGGGTATCCTAAACCCTACTTTAATATTCTAGTAAACTATTACTTATTAAATATATGCTATAATGGGTATACAAAAATTAGCTAAACATTGGAAGTATGTATTAAGCAACATTTATTCAATTTGCATTGGTTCTATTACTAAATGGTAAAGAAAACTAAATAAATAAAAAAATAAACTTCGAAAAATTAATCAAAGTCCCAATTCATTTTCAAAACTAAAGTATAACACAATACACCTACAATTTTATACCTGAAGGATTCTCGGCCTAATGGTTAAGCCAACAATCATTAGCCTATGAATTCTTTTGTGGTTACGCGTTCAAATCTGAAATTTTTTTCCAAGTCCCCTTATTTGAAAAATATGTCACAATCTGAAATTTTCAGTCCCTATTGAAAAATCTTAATCTGAAAAAATTACAAGTCCCCTTATTTGAAAAAAAGGAAAAAAATTCTTATCAGCCCTTTGAACATCCGGTCTTAGCATCCGCTCCCCACATCCGGTCCGACCACGCCCCCCTCTCTCTCTCTCGACCCAGGGAAAGCAGTTATACAGTTGCCCACAATTAACATGGGCTGCTCCTGGGCAGAACCCCCATTTATCTACTACTCACATAAAATATAGTTTCCAAGAGGAAAACTAAGATTTGGGATCAGAATTAACATGATTCTGAAGCATAAAATTGAAGATTTGGGAACACGGCATAATAAATGCAGATAAGAAAAGTAAAGTTTGCAAGCGTGGCAAAAAATTAACAGAGTCAAAATGACGTATTCGGCGCAAAAATCGGCTAAAAGCACAGTTCGGCGCAAGATTTGCGTTTTGGTGCAGCTCGGTGCAATCGGCGCAGAATTAACATCCCTGCTCAGGGGTTAAATATCAAAATATATTATACCACAATAAAGAAATTAGTTTCTCTGGATAAAATAGGAACTTACCGATGGCAAAGCAGGTCCGTCCACTTCGGATTCGAATTTCAGTGTTCTAGCAGTATCTGATGGTTAAATATTTCCATCACCGTTATTATATTACATTTAATAGCACTGTACAGTAATTTTGTAAAGACCTTTGCACAGTAGATTGAAGACATAACGAAATAAAATAAAAAAGTCTATTTTTTAAAAACTCATGAAGAAGCAAAACTTTTAGAACAACAGAACAACGCGAAATGCAGTACACAGCATTATTATAATACAACATTGAAGCAGACGATTTGTCTCAAAAATATTTTTAAACTGCCATTCGATAGTTACAGGTATTACGTCATCATGACTCAATTTAAAGAAGAAAGCGACGGATACCCAATCGTCGAAACACAACGATTATGTATTGTGATATTGAGAACGGTAGTTACTATCTGCGGGCAAGTTTCATATTTTTGGTAACTACGCGTAAAGCGAACCAAGACAAAACGTGAATTACTTGTTTGATTTTCTGTCACCATTAACCGGGGCCATCGCTAAGCAACGGGCCTGCTTATGAGTTGCCATCCCTAAAAATGAGTTTATCATTGAGGCCTGTTTTCCCCAGTCACAGTATTCTATTTTATTATTCTAAGTATTATAAATGTTATATTATTTTATTATTTTAAAACAATTTTTTTATACTTTTGTCGTACTAAAGAACTTTAGATGTAGGTAATCGTTTTGTGAATCTTGCGCCATTTTCTTTCATGAAAATTTATCCTAAAATTCGAACATTTTGCTCTGAATGTAAAGGTAAGTGAACGCTTATAATGTATTTAGAAATTCTAAAAATATGTATGTAAATCATGTTTAGTGAATAATTACTCATGTGTTATTTATAAATAAATTATTTTAATCGGAAATCGTATTACTTGAGTAGTTTTTATTCTTGTAAATAAGCATGACGTTGTGATACTATTCAGACAATTTAATTTTGCCAGTTGAAAATGTTATTTATCAGTTATATATGTCTTGATTATGTGATTAAGACTTACATCTGGTACAGTGCAGAAATACAGTAAATTATAAATTATTGATTTTGCCCGTTTATACAGAAACTTCAAATGTAGATATTTTGTACAAGCGTTAATTATGTTTGCACAATTCCAAAGTTCGATTGAGAAAGCGACAAAAGAATAACATGTAATACATGAAATGTCTTTATTAAAGAATAATTAATTCAGGGATCACGCTGTAGAGCGTATTTTATCAATTTTCTCCAATATACAGGATATCCCGAAAACACTGAAATGCGCTTTAATACGTCATTTGCTAATGATTAATGTTGAATTGTTTAAAATAACGTAGGAAATACGACTACGTTCATGAAATATTCATTATAAAAATGTCTTTCTCATTTGTGTATTTAGTTATTTTAAAGTATATTAAATATCCACTTGTGAAACTAAAATAAGCAATCGTGAATCATGAGAGTAAGCGCTACTTTGTTTTTCCTTCAAATTATATGCATCTATTTTATGTCAATATGTATCATAGCAAACAAATTAATCATGAGTTCGTACTTGAATTAGTAACACAATTACTACTTAAAACTACATTAAATAACGTTTGAAAGCACTGGGAAGCTTAAAAAATGCCTGGTGTATACGTGAAGACTCGAGCATCCGTAGGCCTTTTTGGATGGCTCATCAAAATACACGCGCAGGCCCGTTACTAATTGCGAAGGCCCCGAGCGAACCAAGACAAAACGTGAATTAATTGTTTGTTTTTCTGTCAGTATTACCCCTGCGTTAAAGTATTCTGTGTTTTTCGGTGAACCAACATTTAACTTATTCGTCGCAGATGAAGATCCGAAAAGCCCGAAACAAGCTCGGCTCAGAGGCGGCCCGTCGCGGTAAGCAAGGTAAGCATCTTTTCGGGCTGCCATTTTCGAAGGGGCGCCATTTCGAACTCAAAAACTGAGAAAAACATTGAGACAAACATGATTTAGAACATAAAGGGGGGCGCCTTTTTTACGTTTGCAGGGGGGGGCCGCCACGTACCCTAGGGCAACTGGCTCGGCTAAATCTGATAATAATTCACTTCGGAAGAAAAATTTACTATTAGAAATATATGTTTTTGAATACTAGAAATGTGTGTGTGAACCATTTTTTTTTACTACTTTTTATTATGTTGAGATTTCACCTTTCTAAATCATGATCATAATTCGATAACGAAAGGATTTCCTTAAACCACATGGTTAATAAAAAATGTTTGATTCAATTAGGGTGACCATCTCCTCCAAATGAAAAATAATTCGCAAAAACATTTGCAAAACATAAACCTCGCAAACACATTTGCAAAACATAAACCTCACAAAAACATTTGCATTATTCGATTTCCTGAAAATATATAGAGGATTTCGACTTAATATACTTTTTTAATTTCAAGTGAGATTGATATCTTTTTTGCGCCATGTTGACGCCATGTTTAAACCATTTACTTATGTAATACGTTAATGTATGCGGTACCAAAATCGACGACCGCTAATGTACCGCATGGGGGTACGCTATGTATGCGGTACCAAAATCCGCGCCCGCAACAGCGACCGTGCACGTGCTATGAAACCACCGAACTAGATAAAAATAATACAACATGGATGATCACTCTGGATAACTTCACTTTGAGTGATTTGCTTTCGATGTACATCAAAAGTGGTACGGTATAAATGCTGCTTTAAATGCACCGTATACTAGAGGGAAGTGAATTTCTAGTGCCCATTATAGTGACGAGCTCTTTAATTTTCCGATACTGCGATTCCAAATATTTTTTTTAAGGGTTGGCCCTACAACATCCCGACTTATTAGCCAATTTACTATGAAGGCACCCAGTAGGTGGCCAACGTTTCCTAGACACGCACAAGTTAGCATCCAAACCCAAGCTGGGAGCTGAGTCCAGACCCAGGGTGTGATAGAATGTTAGTGTGTCACTACACCACGTGGGTGGTGCCAAATGATATGACATTCAATACAGTATTCTGCGATAGTTTTGTGAAATTTTGCTAATCGAGTAAAATGTCATAAAACAGTAAGAAGTCTTTTTTTTTTCTTTTTTGCTTAATTTTTTTTTCTAATTCACTTTCAGTCATTTGATCAAATATTTTTTCATCGAATTTGGCAAAAGTGGACAGCAAGGGTTGACATTAACAACAATTTTTTTTTTTTTTTAGATGCCCCCCCGAAGTTTTACATTTTCGACCAATAAATTTTCAAAGTGCAGCAAAAGTGTTATTTTTTTATCAGAACTTTTCAATTTTGTGTTTAGTTTGACGAAATTCACCCTTAAACGAAAGTTATAGGCGACAATCAAAAAAGTGACCCTTTCTGGTGACTTTCCCCCACGCACAAGTATTCGATGACAAGTGTATTTTGTGACTGCCACTGCTTTTAAAATCTCAGCAGTAAATCCATTTCCTTCATAAGACTGAACTGCTTACACTATAAAGGCAAGAAAAGCTCTTTCCCATAAGCTTTAGTGCTAAGTATCAGGTTGTAACGAAAGTTTTCCGCCATATCTGCCGGAAAAACTAACTTCTAACTCCTTAGATAACTGTATTTGAACTTTCGGTACCAGACCTGCACAGTGTCACATGATACAACAATAGTACTTAAAGCTGTACTCATAATTTGTTGATATTCTAGAGTTGACTTTTTGCAACACAACTGGAAGTTAATGATGGTTCTAATCCTCTAGAGCTATAGTTCCATTTGGAGACACCTTGTACTTAATGATAACTATATTTTTCAGAGATTTCAAAACACATTGTTATAAAGTAAGCCTCTTTCTTTCAAATGTCAAAAATAGTTCGACAAAATATGAGCAAATACGCCAATGCGAACTGTGTTCTGACGATGTTTGCGGTGGCTGGAAACTTTCGTTACAACCTAATAAAATAAATTAGTCTTAAAATAAACGGGGCGCTATTTTTTTCAAAAGAAAAATTTCGTGCTCTATTTAATTTTTTCTCTAACACCGTACAGGTGTTCGAGCGAGAAAAAACCCACCCTAAACCCAATAAATGCAATCTAGGCTAAATGCTCAAAACAAAGAAAAGAAAAAATAAATCTAAAATTCTTCCAGATTTTATTTACGCACTCGGCTGGAAGAATTTCAGATTTTTTTAAAAAAATCTATTCAATCAATTCTGCCATATAGAGGAAAATGATAACTGTAAGTGCTCATATAGACTCCTGTTCGCATCATTTTGTTGCTGAAAATGGCATCCATTGTTGTTTGCCCCTAGTGGTGAAATGTTTTGGATGAGTGCGTATTGGAAAATCTAAAGTACCCATTTCAGTTATGAAATTGGATCCTGGATCGGAATTGAATTCTATGTTAAAATCTCCTACTCAAACAGTCTTACAATCCTCCTCCTTCAGCAACGTTTCGAATAGAGCGTCTCATTGATCTTCATAAGAAATTCGAGGACTAGCGTATGTCACTGCCAATCTCACTTTATCTTGAATATACGCAATGACCCTTTGAACACCCTTGATCTGGCTCGTGTAGGCACGGGTAAAGCGTTTCATTAAGTTTTCCTTTATAAAAATCATAACTCCAGATGGCTTTCTGTTTTGGAAACCACTGTCTATCCGTTCGACCCAAGTGAATCCTGGTATTTGAAAATCATCTGAAGGGATAGTCCATGTTTCCGTTAGCAATATCCAATCACTCTGCAGAAAATATGGATCAAACGGAAAAGTGACCACGGCGCGCCGCGTAGACAAAAATCCCGTGCTTGAAAGAAATAGCACCCGAGTGCTAAAAAAGAAAATAGAATGCACTTAAAGGTAACTAAACTGATATTTAAAATACATAAGTAGTATTATCGAAGTACTAATGGATAACAGAAATAATATTGAACATTATAAAAATTATAGAAGTATTATTATAGAATTTTTACTGCAGAAATTCACTGTTGTGCTTTATCTTTATGCAGGTAGCAAGACAACAGCGATGAATATTGATCTAAGACGTTGAATCCTAGATGAAGCACTTATTTTGAAAGGATAAAAGTCGATGCATGAAGTTATAAATGAAAAAGATACTTATGTCTTGAAGGAAACACCGTGGCACAGTTTGAATAGCTCCGAAAAACACAACATTTGCATATATTTTTCAATATTACTGAGAACAGGCGACCAAAATAAAAATCAAGTTGTTTTTCTTTGTAAAATTTTGAATTCAATTTTGAAATCATGTTCTAATACTTTTTTATTTTATTTTCCAGGTTGCACAACAAAGAAATCAACTCGTTTTCCTGCTGTATACATATCTACACTATATTTTGTAATATAAATTTTATTTCTTTATATTTGAATAAATTTTTATATACCTTTATCTTTTTCAGGTTGCCACAACTTCAACGCAGCATCAACAAAATATGAAACGGAATTACTCACAAAATATATTAAACTTCAGAAATGTGTCATATATGTTACACATTCATTCTGAAAATTATATTATTATGTCAATCACAATATTATTGTACATATATGTCAATACATAACCATATTTGTTGTCAACATACACACAAATACTTCCATTTACCATTGCTAATCATTTAGGTGCATAAGTGTGGTAATGTGCTTATGTTTGATACGATGTCTGTTTACTATTGTGTGTTGTGATATTTCAAAGTATGGGTTTCATATGACACAGTGTTTGTAGAAATGTGAATTTGTTTTGTGAATGCGAAAGAGGTTTTGAAAAGTGAAAGTTACTGAAAAGTTGTGCATGTATATGAGTTATTTTTAATGGATTTTGAATTCTTTTGACTGTGAAAGTTACTGAAAAGCTGTGGTTATATGTATGAGTTAGTTTTAATGTATTTTGAATTTGAATGACTGTGAAAGCTTATTTACGTTTGCTTTTTTATGTTTGCTTCTTATTTATTAATTTATTTATGCAATTTTTTTTAGAAATATACTAAGACAGGGGTAAGTATGTTTTATTTATCAGTCATAAAGTAATTTTTATTTATACTAAATATTCTACTTAATATGACTTCATAAAATTAATATATTTGTAAAAAAAAGTATTATGTAGAAAAAATTAGGTAAAATGTATGAGTTAACGAAATGCATGAAAACATAGCGAAGTTAATGTTTTTGCAAAGCATCATCAGAAAAAAAAATAATGTTTTATTTTATCACAAATCAACATCTCGTTGGTACGAGAATGGAATATTGGGGAATCCATTCTCTTACACCATTTATACATAAAAAAAATAACGCCATATATCTTGAAGATATTTTATTCTTATTTCAAACTCTCATACAGATACTCAACAAAAAGGCTTTCTAAAAATATTTCAATTCACTCAATTTAACTGCTGATTTGTTACGTTCTTCAGACGAAGGAGGAGAGACGACCACCGAGTCAGATTCCACAACGGTTGAGTCCACATCGTCGACACCTTCGTCCACCGAAGAAAACGATTCGAAATCTTCAACCACGACAACCGAAGCGACATCTTCTACAAAAGTTCAAAGTACCACGACCACAGAGTCACCCACAACCACTTCGACAGTTCCACCAGAGGGTAATTTGCAGTTCCGCAGCAGGGCCGGACGAACACTTGCGTTAGTTCGTGCCCCGACAAGGAGTAGCGAGTAGTAGGGTTGCGAAATTGCCTAAGCAAAATGACAAAAAAAAAATGGCTACTTAATTTCAATTTACTCTAGAACAATCTATGAAAGAAATTCTAAAAAAAAAAACATTAAAGCGATCTGATTATCTACTAATGACCACAAAACGTTCAAAGCTTTCTCGAGAGCAAAAACTTGTTCTTTAAAATAGTTAAAAATCCTCTCACTAGTCCCCCAAGAATGATGTCCTCACCCTGGTGAAGTATTACATGCTTAGCGATAAATTGCTTAGCGATTAAGATTTATTTTTATTTTTTATTTACAACGTTTATTACATGGGCACAATGTTGGCACATGAGCTTTGGCATGAATCATACATTACAGTTCTCGTAGCAATTTAAAAATAACTAGTTTGAAGTTCAATCAAATCGAACTGTATAGAATCCTAGTTATATCAGCGACTAGATGCTTAAAATCTAGGAAAAGTTGTTTTGGAATGATTCATATAATGAAAGTAAAATACAGTACATTTAACTATGTTTTTAGGTAAATTGAAGCTCATAAAGAACTGACTAAATTGCTTTTTTTTATAGAAGTTAATACTAAAATACACTGATAAGACTATAATAACAGCTTACAAGCGCGATTAAAAAACGAAGCTTCTTAAAAAGTACGTGAAATCGCTATTCATTCTCAAACTTGGGAAGTAATATTGCATTATTTTTATAAAATAAACATTTCTTGTTAAAATCAACGGCACTTGCAATTTATCTTCTGAAGTGGTAAATTTTAATCTTGGAACAATTACATTTTTCTGTACTTTATACCGTTTCTCGCAGTATTAAGGTACATACACAACACTAGCCGATCAACAGCTCCTGTAGTTATACACATTCAGACCATAGATTGCGATTTTTGTGCTGTTGCTACGTTACACTCTCGTTTTTTTATATGTTCACTAAAAAAGAGTAAAAAGTTTCATCTACCGTTTTGTTATACTAATGCTCACATTATCATTCCGTCGATGCGAATTTTCTTTGCTGTTGCACAGAGCGAATCATAGGCTGAATCTGACCCTATCCGCAGACGGTCAACGAACCAGCCTCTTATTATGGTTTTTTAGTACTTCGGTAATGGCATCATTAAGCAATGACGCAAAATATCGCGAAATGAAATGCCACAAAAGGGAAAAATCAATAAACACACACCTATCTTGGCATGTCTCCATGAATTTTTCTTTATTTTACGTCATGGATTTCTATTGTGCTAATAATGAATTAAGCCAAGCACATTTATTTTCAACGAACTAAAGAACGCAACGGGTATTTTTTGCAATAAACTAAATTGTTTTTCTCCCGAGTGAAGAAACTCGAGTTAATAAGTATGAATACTGACATGAAAAAAAAAATTACACAATGAAAGCATAACTGCAACACAATTAAAAATTGCAAAAAATGAAAGTTTAGCAAATTTTTCACATAAATTCTAAATATCAGGCAATTAAACACAGTTCACATTCTCGATGTGTATAGTTTTGGTACATACAGTATAAATTTGAACGTATTTTGCATTCATTACATTTGATTGTTTCTTAAACTTAAGATTTTATGTATCATTCATTCGGCACCAGCAATGATGAATGATCTGTTAATGAATTTCCATGAAGACAAACGTTCAGTGAAAGAACATCTTATATGTGCATTTCCTTTGTATGGCGGAAATTAGCGGCATATTTAAATACTATAAATTTTAAATCTAAAATAGAATTTAAGCTCAATTATCTGAACAGATTGGGGGGAAATAATTCTTAAAACGTGCTGTTCAATAGATTTTGCATGAAATAGAGCAGTATTTTTGTTATAAGTTGTGGCAATTTACTAAATATAATTTTTTTATTTAAATTTAATTGTTGTAAAAAGGACTAGACAGTTATTGTTAAACATGATATTACAAGGTGCAGCGTAAAAATAAATTAAGTATGGAAAATTGAATTTCGATCACTTTCTAAAAATGCAGATAGAACTAATCACCGAACTATTTCCAGGTTTATTATTTAAGACTACTTAATTTTATTTTTTAGCCACTTCTGAAGTGTTTAAAAATTTGAGCTATAATGTGTGATTTGTTAGCATAGATTACTTTGTTTAGTATTAAAAACACTGAGTGGCGGTAAATTATATGTATTTAATTTTGTTTTACTAAATTAACAGAAGAAACCACCACTACGACTAAAGCTCCAACTACAACTACTACTACAACTACAGAAGAACCCACAACCACAACAACGACTACTGAAAGTAATTAATAACTTTTATATCTTAGATAAATCTCCTTATTCAAAATAGTATTTAACGTTTCATAATATTTTTTCAGCTCCCACAACTACAACTACAGAAATACCCACAACTACAGAAATACCCACAACTACAGAAATACCAACGACCACAACAACTGCAGCTCCTACAACCACTACAACTACCGCAGAACCAACTACAACAACAACAACAACGACAACGACAGAAAAACCCACAACTACCACTACGACTACTGAAGTTCCAACAACAACGACAACCACAGCAAAACCAACCACCACAACTACAACTACTGAACCCACAACTACGTCAACTACAACGGAGAAACCTACAACAACAACAACAAAAGCTCCAACAACTACAACCACAACTATGGAACCCACAACTACAACAACAACAAAAGAACCTACAACGACTACTACTACCACTACTACTACAACCACAACTCCAGCACCCACTACTACGACAACCACAACTCTAGCACCAACTACTACTACCACCACAACAGAAAAACCAACTACAACTACTACCACAGAAAAGCCTACAACTACAACACTGAAACCCACAACAACAACCACAACTACAGAAGAACCTACTACTACTACAACAACAGCAAAACCTACAACAACTACGACTACTACAACTACTACTATGAAACCTACGACTACAACTACTACTATGAAACCTACGACTACAACTACTACTATGAAACCTACGACAACTACTACAGTGAAACCTACGACTACAACTACTACAGTGAAACCTACGACTACAACCACTACAACTGAAAAGCCTACTACAACCACTACAACTAAAAAGCCTACCACAACCACCACAATAAAGCCCACGACAACAACTACAAAAAAGCCTACAACCACAACTACTACCACCACGACAACTACCACAACTGAAGCTCCCACAACTACGACCACTGAAGAACCCACAACTACCAGTACAACCACGACTACAACAGCAGAGCCAACGACTCCCGGTCCTAGAAAAGGTAATACAAAGCTTATTTCTGGTAACTTTTTAAAACAATTTGAAGCAGAAATATTACTTTATAAACAGCCTTTTTTTATTTTTGTGCATGTAGTACTGATTACTGCGCTTTTCTTTTACGATGTTCATACACTAAAAAGTACAGTGAATGACATTACTTACATAATTTCCATAGAAAATAACAAAAAAATTACTTTTTCCACATGTAGACAGTGGAGAAAATGATCGATAAGTTTTTAAAATAGGATAAACTTGAACGTATATGGGTTATTTTAGCAATCCTTTAATTTTACACACCGAAGTTCATTTTTCTTTTTTAATTTGACGCATGTAACTATATACGCTTGTAATAAAGAAATTTAGTAGTACCTTTGTATCATTTTCAATGTACATGGAAAGAAAAGTAGCTGTTTTTAACCAATACATGAAGTAAATCGTGGATATTGGAGACATAGACTATTGGATGGGATATTGGAGACACGAATACGACAGATTTTACGTGCTCCAACTCCCTTTAACTTACACGGTCCACGCACACTCAGTCTAAAAAGGGAGTTTACCTTCCCAAGCACCAACTTCAATTTCGGTGTTATCGAGTTTAACCGACTGATCTACTGCCGAACTATTAAGGGTGATCAAATGAAAATTTACGAAACGACGTAAAAACGTAACAGGTAAATTATTTGCATATTCCGCCATGGGAGAACGTTGCGAGAGATCTAGGGATGCGATTAGAGTCTTTCGCGTGGATAGGACCCTCAGGAGAGAGCAGAAGCTCTTGTAAAAAGCACCCTCTTATGTCCACCAAATGACGGGGCAGTGCGTGTGAGGACAGGATGGCGTTCACATTGCAAAATTCGACGACTGAGGAACAGCGGGGCGTTATCCGATTTCTGATAGTGGAAGGTGTTAAACCGGACACTATTCATCACCGTATGATGACCGTATACAGAGAAGGCTGTGTGTCCCACAAGTCACTAGGGAGTTTGTGCATACCGTTTCTTCCTACGCTAACGCTAACGCTATCCGCTATACGGAGTATTTTGACCAACCACGTTTCGGATTTTATGCGTGCGCATGCGCTTTATTGTCCAATGTCATTTAACGTTAGCGTTACCGTGAGTGAAACCCGGCCTGCACAAACCCCTAATGAGAAAATGGAATGCCCGTTTTCGACAAGAAACTGGCCAGGTTCAAGTGGGAACAGATTGATCATCCGCCCTACAGTCCGGACAAGTCGCTCTGCGATTTCCATGTGTTTGGTCCATTGAAGAAACACCTGAAAAGGAAGCGCTTCCACTCGGACGCATAGGCGTGGAGTTATATGGGCCCGTGGGGCTCGAGCCCCCCCCAATAAATTGTGAATAGGGGCTGAGCCCACCCAATAATTTACCACTCAATACAGAAAACTAATTTATACTAACATAAAGAAAAGTATTTCACGCCATTGACAAACGTTAAAAAAAAAAAAAAAAAAAAAAAAAAAAAAAAAAACATTTACTTGTACTTTTAAAAATTTTCTTCTTTTGATTTCAATCATGATTTAGTATTCATTGTGACGCCCTGTAACATACAATGTTACTATAAGCTGTCCTCGCCAGGCTCTGGTTCATTAAAATCAGATTATGCAATGTAAAGTATGTAATGAAGAAAAGTTCAGATGTGTCTATAATGCACTATCTCATCGAAAATGTTCTTTTTCCTCCTTTGGATTTTTTACTTTGCTTCTATTTTTAACTTATAATATGGTAGAAAGATACATGGATACTTATATAGGTGTAGAATTCTATGGACCCATAGAGCTCGAGCGCTTCCAATAATTTTACACTTATATATAGTAAGTCATAGCTGCCAACTACTACGGAATATAATTAGCCACTTTTTGTAAACAGCATATTTTTAATTATTTCTTTCAAAATGGTAACCAGCTCGCGTGAGCAGCACAAAAATTTTGCTATATTTTAAGCCGAAAAATCATGTAGAAAAAGTGGTTAATTATATTCTGTAGTACTTGGCAGTTATGAGTAAGTTATATGTACGTGAATCAGTGGCGTAGCCAGAAATTTTTCATGGGGGGAGGTTACGACTTCTGCAACTCACATATATGTATACGGGTGTACGATAAGGGGGTGAAGACTGTATATTTTGTATGGCAAAAAATTTCTCATTGGGGGTATGACCCCCTAACCCCCCTCTTGGCTATGCCACTGACGTGAATATATGTGGTTGTGGGGCCCGCCCCCCCCCCCAATAATTTTGAAAACTTTACGCTTATGCTCGGACGACGTACTCAAGGACGATGTGACGGACTGGGTCTCGTCACGGCCACAGGAATTCTGGGAAGATGGAATCCTGCGGCTTGTTCATCAGTGGGAGCGTTGTGCTCAGGCCTATGGTGTATATTTTGAATAAAGTCTACATTTGTACCCACCGTGTCGTTTCGTACCTTTTCATTTGATCACCCCTTGTACCTTCATAAAACTTTGAGGTTTGAAAACATCGTAACTCCGAATTCGTGTCAGTCGGAGTAGCGCAAGCCGACGTATTGCTTTTATGTTCAACTGGTTTTCGATTTTCATATCTATCGAGTCTTGAGTGAACTTGTTCAAGCAATTTTATTTCTTTATCCATTCGCGTAGGCATCTTTTACAACGAAACCGGAGACTACTACTATCCCAATCTAGTCCGGAACGGCACCTCCGTCAACGAGGACGGTCAAGTCGAGCTGACCAACGGGCCGATCGGTTTCGGCTGGGCCATCAACCTGGACAACAACCTCAACGTAAGCACGCATTGTCTGAAGATCGACGTCCGGTACCTGAGTGGTGAGGACGAGCAGTGCTGGTTCGATCCGAGCGACTGCGTGGAAGGATTTTCCGCGAGCATCTGGGAAAAGATCACTTTCGACAGGGACGACAAGGCAACTAGAGTCATTTTCAGCACTGGTAAGTTCTGCAACTCCGCGCGTACTATGTTTATTCTTTTTATTACCCTTTAACGCGCGGTGTCCTTGCCTCGAGGACACAAAGCTCTGACATTTTGATTTGATTCAATAAACTACTTAACCCTTTGAGGCGTAACCCTTTCCCAATTCTGAATAAAGGGCAGCCGTTGCCATCGCTCGACTTAATTACGAGCAAGATGGCGGAAGATCGAAACGTTCATCGCGTGCCACAGATTTAGAGACCCTTTTTTGACGACAGCTGGCTGTGCCAGTACAGATCTCTGCCTGAGATCTCTGGCACGCGATGAACGTTTCGATCGTCCGCCATCTTGCTGGTCGTTAAGTCGAGCGATGGCCACGGCTGCCCTTTTTTTCAGCATCGGGAAAGGGTTGCGCCTCAAAGGGTTAACTGAAAAGTATTTATCGGCAACAATAACACAGAACATAAAAGTAAGTTCAAACTTTTGTTTGCATACTTTATAAATATGCTATGCGAAACCCCTTTGGTAACACGGGTAACATCTAAACGATAGTCCATTTCTTTCACTTTTCCGACATGGAGGGGGGGGGGGTGGTTTCGCTTCAAAGGGTTCAAGTTTGTACCAATCCTTAAGGGACGTCCTGTAATGTACCTATGTACAATCACTGCTAATGTACTTTTTTTAAGTGAGTGGGATTTCTCACAGGTGGCGATTCAATCGGAGCACAAGGCATCATCGTGTACTTCAGGGGCATCTATTTTTACGCCCTCGTTTCGACTGGGGACGAATACTGGAGCGTGAGCGCACCGGGGCCGGTCAACAACAACACGTGGAATGAAATAGGAATAAGATGGTCAAGGGAGGCTGGCTTGGACGTGAGTATTATTCCATGAGATTATTTTAGAACTGTTTGACTAGCATTTATTTGTTTTTAAATTAGAACTACATGCACATTCAACAGTAAAAAATCTGGAGTGACTCCACTGGACTTTCCGAACATTTACGATTAAGATCATTACCAAGCATTTAAATAAATTTTAATCGATGAATAATTCAAACATATATACATATTCAAACATATGATCAGCTCAACATATTCGATTGAGCATTCCACGAAGCTCATCGAATGCACCGTTTAAACGCTTGCGTGCTTTCAAGAATTTCTAAGTTCTATACACACCAAAATCAATACCGGTCTTAAGATGGTGGTTTATAACATATATACCCAATTTGAGCTCAATCGAATGTTCCGTTTAAACGCTAGCGCACTTTCAAGAATTTCCGCCCATAGGCCATAATGTAAAAGAAATCTTTGCCGTATCCCTGTAGGAAAACTATTAGTCCTATACACACCAAAATCAATACCGGTCTTGCGACGGTGGTTTATAACATAGATACCCAATTTGAGCTCAATCAAATGCCTCGTTTAGGAGCTATCGTGTTCACTTACATGCACACACACACACACACACACACACACATAATCTCGTAAAAATAGCATCAATGAATTAAGATGACCTGAAAACGTGTCAATACACCAAAATCTCGAAGTCGAATTTTTTCGGGATTACAATACTGTCCTTACATGGTACATGTTCGGAAAGTAAAAAATTTCTCATACAGTGGGATTATTTATTACTGATTAGTTAGTAGCGACTGTAAAAAATATGACATAGAGCATATATCGGCAACCCGCGGGCAAGATGCGACCACTGATCCGGCCCGTGGAACATTTCAAGTTCCCATACCTTATAAAACCATTCAGAATCCCATACAAATCCCATTTATACGGCCCACGACGTCGGTAACATCCTAGTTTGGCCCACAACTTTCCAAAAGTTGACCGTTCCTTATATACAGGATGTTCCAAAAACACTCACCAAGGCTTTTATTACTTGAATATTGGCTATAGCCATATACAGTAAACGACAAAGTTATATAAAGAAGGTACAGAATTTTGTGATATTGATTAAAATGTCAGGGGATTAAATCAATACAAAATTTTAATTTTTATATGGCTTCCGTGCAAAAAAATAAAATAAATAAATAAAAACTTTCCACTCAGGAAAATGTGCCTCATACATTAATTAGGGGATGTACAAAGTTGCAGCCTTTTTATCATAAAAAAGCTTGGAGATATGGTTAAACAAAGTTGGTGAGTCTACATAACTAATAATAGCAACCGTATTTATTTATACAATCATTTGACGTGGTTTTCTTTTTTTTTTTTCTTTCTTCTTTTCCCAAGAGCCATTGAAAAGTGGTTTAAGTCAGCATATACTTTTTTCTTCATATCTTTGACACTTTTCAAGATAAAATGTTCAAATTTTATCCATCTCCTTGTTAATGTATGAAACACAGTTTGATAACTGCAGATTTAGTGTGCGGGGTCATAACAAATTTAAATTTTGTATTTATTTAGATTCAATCTCCGGACAATTTTAGTAAACATCATGGAATTCTGCACCCTTGTTTACGAAACTTTGTAACTTGTTGTATACGTCTATGATCTATATTTAATAAAATGCTAACTCGGTATTTATGGGACACACTATATATTAAATAGAGCTATAATTTAAAATACCTGGCAAATTTCAACATTTTAGAACCACGCTTTTCAGTTAATGCTTCAAACATGTTTTTTTTTTTTTTTATTGAACGTACCAATATGAAACCCATCACGAAATGATACCAATATGAGCGTACTAATGTGAAAACCATCTATGAATGCATACCAATATGATACTTATTATAAACATCTGAAGTGTTAGGGTGTGCATAATAGGGTAAAAAATCAATCTAGTAAACTTTATTTATGTGATATTATCTCAATTGATCATTACAAAGTGTGATGCTCCTTTTTAATTGCGCTTAAAGTTATCTAACCAAGCTGTAGAATATAGCTCAACATCTACCAATATAAATGCCAAACTAATCACTGTAACTTATTTTATACAGCAATTTTCTAATCTTTTATTATATTCATTTTTTTCTCAGATTATTCTTTTGAGAAAAGAATGTAATAAAATAATTTTAATATTATCCTTGAAACAATCTTCTGTCAAATAGGGAGTGATGATACGTTAAAAACCCATCATGAATCTTTTCTCGATCTGTACATAGATTTTTTTATATATAAATAAAAGATTATGCGGTTCTTCAAAGCGTTTTAATAGTTAATATTTATTTATATTGATAGGGCATGGTGCAACTGTCTGAGATGCAATTGATTTGAAATATTCAATTTAGAGTCACATAGTATACTCTAAATGAAAACTTTCTCCAATAATACACTACCAGTTTATATCAATAATTTTTTCTAGTCACTATGATTAAGACCCGTAGCAAATTTTCACGTCAACTGAATAAAAAATCTGGAGTGACTCCACTCGACTTTCCGAACACTTACGATTAAGATCATTACCAAGCATTTAAATAAATTTGAATCGATGAATAATTCAAATATATATACCAAAATGAAGCTCAATCGAATGTATCGTTTAACGCTAGCGCACTTTCAAGAATTTCTCCCCATAGGCTATAATGTAAAAGGAATTTTTGGCGTAGCGTTGTAGAAAACCTATAAGTCCTATACACATCAAAATCGATACCGGTCTTACGATGGCTGTTTATAACATGTACACCCAATTTGAGCTCAATCGAATGTACCGTTTAAACGCTAGCGCACTTTCCAGAATTTTCCCCCATAGGCCATAATGTAAAAGAAATATTTGTCGTAGACCTGTAGAAAAACTATAAGTCTTATATACACCGAAATCAATACCGGTCTTGCGACGGTGGTTTATAACATATATACCCAATTTGAGTTCAATCGCATGCCCCGTTCAGGAGCTATCGTGTTCACTCACATACACACAAACACACACACACACACACACACACACACACACACACACACACACACACACACACACACACACACATACATCTCGTAAAAATAGCATAAATGAATTCAGAAGCCCTCAAAACGTGTAAAAACACCCAAATCTCGAAGTCGAATTTTTTCATGATTACAATACTTTCCTTACATGGTGCATGTTCGGAAAGTAAAAATAAAAAATTGATGATGCCATTAAATTGATTATGTTCGTAGGTAAGTAAAGGAGGGCCAGCGGCTTGGAGCTTGAAGGCCTGTCCTCCTGCATGCCAATTGCATAAGTGTACGATCGTGGGTTCGATTCCTACTCAATCCACTGGTTGTTTAAATTTCCTTTCTCTGTGCTAGTAAAGTCCGTATTGTCCTTTTTTTTACGAGGATTTATAAGCAGTTCTTTGAAAAAAAGCAAAAGCAGCACACAAATTTGAAACTACCGTATTTATCCACGTATACGTCGATCCCGCGTATAAGTCGACACCCCACTTTCTTGATAAAAAAAAATTTGAATTTTTTAAATCCCGCGTATAAGTCCACCCACCACTTTCCCGATCAAGGAACTTTAATTTTTTTTTTTTTAAATACATTCATTCAAAATCATCTGTAAAAAAAGAAAGTACTAAGTACAATAATAAAGATAAAAACAATACAAAAGTAGTACACAAAATTAAACTGATAATAATGACTAATAATAATAATATGACACTACTGATAGCATGATATGGCAAAATACTAATATACAAAGTTAAACTGATTCAAGATCCGATTCAATATCGGACTCATCAAACAATTACAAAAATTCCTTCGTCGTCATCGGCTCATCATGCACACGTATTGGTTTAGGATCCCTTAGAAAGACCTCCACGGGGGGCGGGGGCACCCTACCCTTCGGCCTAGAGTCCACGCGTAGCTAATGGACCGTAATCCAACAAGAACAACAACATGATATACGATTTCAATATTTGTATCGCTACATTCTTTCTGGTATGAAAATCAACCTGAAAAGACGTCATTGTGTTATAGAATGCAGGAAGAGAACATTTGTCTTATACACTCATGTCCATAAATTAAGGATAATTCAGAATCACACAGAAATTGATCTCTAAAATAAAAATTTCACCTGTGGAATGATCACACACATCTTGAAGAAGAATATGCAAATTACAGGAAACCACCAGATGGCGTGGATGGTACGTCACAATGACGAGAGTGTAAGAGAGGGGTATATAAGGAATGGTGGCAAAGAAGTAAAATTGTTCACAAGCGCTGTGAAAGCCTTTCAGTGCAAAAACCGCATAGTTATGGCACAAAGGAGGCATTTGGATGATGTTTTACGTGGCAGAATTATCGGACGACTGGAATGTGGACGTACCCAGCTGGAAGTATCCCAGGAACTTGGAATCGCCCAGAGTGTCATCTCCAGGCTTTGGCAACGATTCCAAGAGGATGGTAATGTGAGTAGACGTTACAGCACAGGTCGCCCCCGAGTTACAACGCCGAATGAGGACCGCTATTTGGCAGTTACTGCCAAAAGAAACAGACGGAGTACAGCATCAGACCTGTCTCGTCAGCTCTCTTCAGCTACCGGTACGACAGTTTCAAGGCAGACCGTGTACAGACGCTTAGGGCACATTGGTCTATATGCTCGTAGGCCTGTCAGATGTGTTCCACTTACCGCAACTCACTGTCGCCTGCGATTAACCTGGAGTAGAGAGCATGCATTGTGGACACCGCAACAGTGGTCTTGTGTGATGTTTTCCGACGAGTCCAGGTTTAGTTTGGAGTCTGATTCTCGCCGGACATTCATCTGGAGAGCGCCAGGTACCCGTTACCACCAAGAGAACACCATTGAAAGACACCGTTACGGTGGTGCAGGATGGCTCGTTTGGGGAGGAATTATTCTTGGTTCCAGAACTGACCTGCATGTTCAGAGTGTAACGATGACAGGCCACATCTATCGGGATGTCATTCTGGAACAACATGTACGTTTGTTTCGGGGCGCCATGGGTGCTGAATTTGTGTTTATGGATGACAACGCCCGTCCTCACCGTGCAAACATTGTAGACGAATGCCTTCAATCGGAGGATATCACCCGTATGCATTGGCCAGCATACTCACCGGACTTGAATCCAATAGAGCATGTGTGGGATATGCTTGGCCGACGAATTGCAGCCCGTCAACCCCCTCCCACCTGTCTACCGGAACTTCGGAGTGCATTGCTTGATGAGTGGTGTAATATTCCCCAAGATCAGATTGATCATTTGATACTCAGCATGCCTAGGCGTTGTCAGGCCTGTATTGCATCGTCCGGGAGACATACTCCGTATTAACCATCCTACTAACCATGTTATACTGTTTTTTGTAAATAGGTTCTTTTTTGAAATTTGGTCAAGGGAGTAAAACTTGCAATTTTTATTAATTATGTCAAACATATAGCATCTTTTTTGCTCTTTATTTTTTTTTTATGAGGATTTATAAGAAGTTGTTTTAACAAAGCACATAAATTCGAAACTATTCCAAATTCAATTACAACATGCAAATAAGCAATAATGAATGTATAAGGTTAAAAAAATATTATTCAGAAAATAATCTAATTTCCTCCCCCCCTTTTTTTTTATTAAGCTATAATATGTAATGTTTCAAAAGAAAATATATCAATTTTATCGCTTTTTTTTATTATTTAAAATCTCTCCACATCATGATTTATTTTCCCATCCTCACTGCTTCTTTTTCGATTCTTAACCCGATTTAATCTCCTTTTTTTCCCTATTTTTGTTTTTCTTTTTCCTGTTACCTTTCTATTATTTTTACCATTTTCTTCTCAATTTCATTTCCTTCTGTTTCTTCGAAGGCATTTTTCACAATGTCGCTTGGTTTCTACATCATTTACGGTAGTTTTTTTTTCTCCTCCTTGTGATTGATTAGAACACGTCGCAAAGAATTATTTTCCTTCCTATACCATTCCATTATCCTTTTCTTTTATTCTCCTTTGCCTTATCAATAATGAACCACAGTGGACTGGGAGAATTGATATCGATGCCCAGACGGGTTTTCGAATCCAATACGAGAATTTAGAGCACTGGGAGTCTAGCGCTAGGGGGTCTTGATTTACAAAACTAGCCACCTAGGGTCACAGTTTTAATTATGGAATGTAGATTGCAAGTCAGTAATCACATTTTACATTCGCAATTTGATGTAAAATCTAATGTACGAGGGTTGATCAGAAATAAAAGGTTACAAGCCGCAGCATTTGAAAACTACATATTGTGGAGAAATGTCGGGCATGTTGGGTGAAAGTGCAATCTTCCTGCATGACAATGCCAGGCCCCATACTGCTTAACCCTTTAACGCGCAGTGTTCCCGCTCTGGGAACACCAAGCTCTAACGTTTCGACTGTTGCCAGTCACAAAGAATAGATTGGATTTCTATAAAAAATAGTTGCGGGTGACATAGTTCCACGAGAATCCTTTACTTTTTAGCGCGTCATTTCCCGTAAAAAAATTGTCATGATTATTTTTAACAGCACTGACATCTGCTGAAAAATGGAAGAATGCGAGAACAGCTGGACAAATTGCCCCATGCTGAAAAGAGGGTAGCCGTTGTCATCGCTCGACTTAACGACCAGTAAGATGACGGACGATCCAAACGTTCATCGCTTGCCACAGATCTAGAGACACTTTCTTGACGACAGCTGGCTGTGCGGCTCAGCCAGTTGTCGTCAAAAAAGGGTCTCTAGATCTGTGGCACGCGATGAACGTTTCGATCGTCCGCCATCTTGCTAGTCGTTAAGTCGAGCGATGGCAATGGCTGCCCTTTTTTCAGCATTGGGAAAGGGTTGCGCCTCAAAGGGTTAAGCAACGCAGGAATTGTTGCGACGGTTCAGGTGGGAAATCTGAAGTCACCCCCCAGACATACCAGATTTGGCACCCAGTGACTATTTCCTGCTTCGAGGTTGAAGGAACACTTATCCGGCACACGGTTCTCTCCAGACAGTGCTGTGAAAACATCCACCGAGACCTCGATCATTGGACAGGAACCTGATTTCTTCCAAGGCAGATTAAACACGTTCGTTCTGTGCTCCGATAAATGCCTAAATAGACTTGGTAATTATGTCGAAAAGTGATAGGCACGTATGCTTCTTAATTCCCTTTTGCATTTTCTGTCTATTGTTAATAAATATTTCTTTATTCGACTTGTACCTTTTTTTTTTATATCACTCCTCGTAACATTTTCAAAATTAATGTACAATATGTGAACCTTTCGTGATGAAGCAGACATCAAGTCTAGAGTAAAATTTCTTCCCTCCCTACGCTCGCTTTAACATGTCGCCTCATGAAGATAACAGGGTTGCAAAGTGTTTTAAAATCGAAGCGTTTCGTATGATTAATCTTTATTGTTATAATTGAACTGAATATTTACTTTTCTTTTCAAAAAAAGCTATTCGTCAACGCCAAACGCATAGCGCATGCGCTGTATCCAGACAAAAAGAAGTACGGGGAGAAAAGAACTGCTCCCATGGAGCTGAATGTCGGGTGCAGAAAAACCATTGAGGGCGAATACGTGGACTTTGCCCATGGTGAATATGACGAGCTGACCGCCTGGATGTGGGCTCTTGCGGAAGATCAAGAGCACTTCTACCTGGGAGGGCACGGTAAGAGAATTCTAATTTTCTTCTCACATTTTTTTACCCTCCTCTCTTTAACCCTTTAACGCGCAATGCTCCCGCTCTGGGAACACCAAACTCTGACGTTTTGAATGTTGTCAGTCACGAAGAATAGATTTGATTTCTATAAAAAGAGTTGCGGGTGACATAGCTCACGAGAATCCTTTACTTTTTAAGCACGTCATTTCCCGTAAAAAAATGGTCACGATTATTTTTAACAGCAGCGAAATCTGCTGATAAATAGAAGAATGCGAGAACAGCTGGATAGATTGCCCAATGCTGAAAAAAGGGCAGCCGTTGCCATCGCTCGACTTAACGACCGGTAAGATGGCGGACGATCGAAACATTCATCGCGTGCCGCAGATCTAGAGACCCCTTTTTGACGCAGCTGGCTGTGCGGCACAGCCAGCTGCGTCAAAAAGGGGTCTCCAGATGTGTGGCTTGCGATGAACGTTTCGATCGTCCGCCCTCTTGCTGATAGTTAAATCGAGCGATGGCAACGGCTGCCCTTTTTTCAGCATTGGGCAATCTATCTAGCTCTTCTCGCATTCTTCTATTTATCAGCAGATGTCAGTGCTGTTAAAAATAAACTTTTTACGGGAAATGATGTGCTAAAAAGTAAAGGATCCTTGTGGAGCTATGCCACCCGCAACTCTTTTTATAGAAATCAAATCGTGACAATCAAATCCACGACACGGGGTGGTTCTGCCGTGAATTGCCATCGATCCATTTAATCCTTTGAAGCGCAACCCCTTCCCAATGCTGAAAAAAGGGCAGACGTTGCCATCGCTCGACTTAGCTACCAGCAAGACGGCGGACGATCGAAACGTTCATCGTGCCACAGATCTCCGCGATCGTCCGCCGTCTTGCTGGTAGTTAAGTCGAGCGATGGCAACGGCTGCCATTTTTTTCAGCATTGGGAAAGGGTTGCGCCTCAAAGGGTTAAGACATGCAGCAAATACGAAGGGCCTCTCATAACGATCAAATATTTTAAATACGAATATTTTCATTTATTTGTATATTCATTTCATTCATTTATAAAACAAACGTGAATTGTTGTTATTTTTTTAAATAAAATTTTCAATAAAGCTTTTGCATAATGGAAGACTCATTTCATTAATGTAAGTCGTCTTTCCACTTCGAATTTCACTATTTTGAAGTGGTCAGCCCATCACTGGGAGACACTTTAGAAAAACCCAAAGAAAGAAGTCTAATGCCATCTAATTACACAATCTTGGTGGCTAATTCGCATTTTCGCGGCAAGAGAACCATGAAACAATCAGCATTCTGAATGTTCTCTACTTCTATGAGTTGCCCGATTTTGTTGTTTCCCGTGGCTAAACCTCAATGCCAGTTGTTTAAAATAAGTACTCTACGCTCACAAAAAAAAGGCATCATAGAATATGAAGTCAGTTTTAGACACCTTTTATGTATTAAATAGTATATTGCATTATACAATACACGGAAGTATTTCTTAAGTTATCACATCTCGAATGCAGTAAAACGAAATTCTTCTCGGAGGACTATAAGATTATATTTTAAAAATTGAATTAATGAAGAATGCAAATTCAGCTAGACTCAAATTATTAAGTATGATTAGTTATGAGCGGTGCCGATTTATGTTATTTAGCGAGCATATACTGTCTTATTTCAGCAGACATGATTTGCTCATAAAAAAACTGATGATAATATTTTCCTATTATTTTCCAAAGCTCTTGCAGTTATGTATATACACAGGCTGTCACAAGATCGTATAAGCTCAGCACAGTCAGATTCCTCTATTGGAGTACATAAAATATGCCCAAGGAATTGTATCTCTACGATTCCGTAGCATGCGGGAAAATTCGAAAGAAAAGTAATGACGTCACATCCCATGCAAGGAAAAACTATTGAAACACGATCATTGGCCACTGGATTAAGCATGGGTGGCGGGGCTGTTTTATGACCTCCACGATCACCAGATCTGGCACCTTCAGATTCCTTCCTATGAAGACGTCTGAATTAATTGGTCCATCGGGACTGAATTATTACAAAAAATGACTGACTCTCTCTCATGCTGCGTGTACTATTATAGACACCAAGCAGTGGCGTAGCCAAGGGGGAGGCTAGGGGGGTCATAACCCCCCATGAGGAATTTTTTGCCATACAAAATGCATATTCTTCACTACATTAAGCAAACACGTAAACAGATATATGAGTTGCAGTAGTCGTACTCCCGCTCATGAAAAATTTCTGGCTAGGTCCCTGACACCAAGTTATACAATGTAACTAGTTAGCCATTGCAACGCTCACGCGTGCATGCCTTGATAGTGCACAGTGAACATAATTAAGTGTGAACCTATGTAAAAACCTTTCTTCATTCTTCTATAATGGTTTTTTAGGTACACCGGATATGACTTTTCATTTTTTTTTTTCATTTTTCCTCGGTAATTATTTGTTGTGAAGGCATGGTTCTTGGGACACGTTTTATGTAAAGCGAGAAATGCGGTTCTGCAGAGTTTATGCGTTCTAGGTGAGACACACTGCATATACCATTTTACAGTAACATTTAAGTTATGAATAGTTATGAAAAATAAAATATCCACTCAAGTTCAGGTTATTTAGTATAAACAAGCATATTACTTTTAAGCTGAAGTGATTTGTACTTTTCTTGTAATAAACGGTAAGTATTTTTAAATACAATATCTGACAGACACAGTATGTCTTAAAAGAAGCATTTAATCTGGTTATTGTTGACAAATGTAATTTAATGAATGTATAATACAGCCATTAAACATTCAACTTGCTTTCTTTTTTAAGCAACTTGCTATTTTGATACAAGTTTTTAAACCTGTTTAATTTGATTATGCTCCTTCCCAGCTACGACAAGAGCTTTTTATTTTTGCGACAAGAGCGATTTAAATGTTTCTTGGTTTATATATTTATAATGCATATTTAGATGTATTATTTTTAGAAAATTTATTTAATGAAAAGTACACTAATAGATGAAGCTTATAAAAAAGTAAGTATAAAAGTGAATTAGTGCCTTTTAAAAAGGTCAAACTGAACAATTTTTAATTGATTGAGGGTAAACTCTTTTATTTTTCTATGAAAAAACCATGAAAATATTTTGATTTGAAATTGGTTTATTGATATTTCATAACAAATGATTATATTGACATATGTAATTTGTTTTTTCCTAGAAATAAAATAAGCACATATTATTGATTCATTAAAACTCTTTTTTTGTCTGAACCAACTATCTGTGCTTTCATCTTAAAAAAAAAAAAAGATTTTTTTAAACAACTCTGTATATCCTGTTCTGTAAAAACTTTCCTTACATTTTACATTGACATAGATACATTTGTTTACTCTCTATGATTAATGTAGCCTTCCATAAAATTTTTACATAGGCCTCCGAAGTGGTGTAGTGGCTAAAAGGACCATTCTATCAGGCCATGGGTCCGGGATCGATTCGCGGCTTAGGCTTGGGTGTTAGCTCGTCCGTCCCTTTGTAGGGGGTATTGGCTGCCCCCCCAATAGAATGGCCAATACCTTCGGGACGTTTCAGTTTCAAATGTCCACCCGTTATTTTTTTTAAGAAAATGTTTTTACATCACATTTATCTGTTCATACCTGCAGTTAAAAAACAGGTATATTTTACTTAATTTACTAGCAGTTTACTCAGCAATAATATAAATGATAATTGAAATATAAATTATTCTACTTTTTCCAAAATTGATGTTTTTAATGTTGTAAATACAGTCATTTATTAAATTTATAACAATATATGAAAATAATAAGTTGTTTCGTTTTATTTTTAATTGCTTCTCACTGGACGAATAGACCCAAATTCAAGTAAGATATATTTATTACCTTATTAAACTGTAATAACTGGATATAACTGATTGAAAACAAGTATATTTTTCTTATTTTAGTAATAAATAAATTAATTGGGTTTGGCTTTATATGAATTAATAAATGTACTTAAAGCAATTCTTTTTTAATGATGTATCACTTAGTGTAATGCTTTACCACAATTTATTTCAATGAAAACAAACTTAATACATATTAGAGAAGTCTATAAAGGAACTACCTGTGTAACCCGTTGTTGCCCAGGGCATTAACTATTGAAGCATAACTTGTCAAAAAAATGCAATTGTACGATGATGTTTTGCAGTCACTAATGCATAAAATGAATATGAAAGTTTAAAAAAATAGTATAGATATGTGTACTACAATTCTTATTACTCTTAATATAGCGGAACTACCAAAAAAAGTGTTTAATCCCCTAAAACAATATATAAATATATATATATATATATATATATATTAAAAACCCTAAATCATTTAATTAACAAAATAATAAAAAATTAAAAGTGCCATTAACCCCTCCTCTCCCCTGAAAAAGAATACTCAATAAAAATTAATTGTACAATAATTCTAGGAGGGAAGAAAAAAACATTTATAGATTTTTTAATAAAGCTAAAAACTGCTTAAAAACTTTTTTTTAAATGTTAAAAAAAACAATTTAGGTACATGCATGAATCAGAGCTCATTAAAAAAGCATTCTCTGGACTTTCCGATGATAATAAGAAGCGCAGTTTTCGGAAACTCTGCTTTGCCAGAATATAAAATATATAAGTAAAAATCAAATTAATTTTATTTTTCAGCAATACCTCTCTCTTGTGTTATTTATTCAGTGTGTATTTAAGTCGGCTTAGATCCAACCAACGGTCTAGATGCCTATAGACGGCACACTAGTAGCAAAGTTGTTTTATAAATACTGATACACATCATCAAAAAGTGACTAAGTAACATTTATAAATATTTTAAAAGGAACAAACGAAAAACTTAGTATGTATCTCAATTTTAAGTGAAGGGTGTCTGAATAAAGTGCATCATAAATATGTATAATTTAATAAAAGGACAAAGAAGTTGGTGTCAACGTGAGATTTCTTAGTTTCTATATGTACATGAAAAACATCAAAGCAAAAGAATATGTGTATGAAAAGCAAATACCTTCAATCTGCAAGTAGCAACGTACGGAAGTAAAAAGAATATGTATGGTATTGTGATTGTGATTTAAAAATGTTGCTTCCGCGTTTTACTTTGTAACGTAATAAGGTTTAAAATATGCTTCTTTTCATCGTTTACAATAAATATTTTTTTATAAGTAAATAATTATTCTAAACAATGAAAAGAAGCATATTTTAAACTTTATTTATTTATCAATTTTATTTATTTATAAATGTTAAATTTACTTATGAGTTGATGTAAGAGGGAATGTTTGTATTTTTCTGTTAATTAGCCTGTGATCCCGAAATACATCCATTGAGATGTGAAACAAACATTCAGAAAATCCTGCAAAATATGGTAAGTAAATCAGTTGCTATTTTTATGTTTTTTAAACATTTAAGTGGTTAAACTATTAAATAAAAAATACAGCTTACAAATTTTAACTTCTTTGGAATTTCAATTTGAATCAACTAGATATTTTTAAAAGATTGCACATAAGCTGCTACATTCCAAGCATTTGATTCAAGTTAAGTAATTCAGGCATTAAAATTTTAAATTTAAATACCCATGCTTAAGAAAGTATGTATCCTTGAAATTAAAGTTTTTAAATTGTTGAAGTCATTTTCGCAATTTGAAAAATAAGTTTTATATATTAACACAATTTTTCCCCAAATATTTAATTCTTTTGCAAACGTGAAGTCTATTTAATTGAAACGAGTTTATCTTAGTAGTGGATGAAGAAGTTCATGTTCGTGTTACAGCATTTGCATGAAACTGCATGTTAGCACCTTGTTAAGTAGGAAAATCAATTTTTGATCAGATTATGGAATAAGAGCGAGAAAAATTCCTACACTATTATCTTTTAGATATATCTTGTTGGATTAAACTCAAGACTTCATAGCTTGGAAATTAAGATATTCCTTAAACCATGAATACGAGTATAATAAAACGCAAATGGTTACTGTCTATTTTCATGCAATTTTATTCAAGTTGACGTCTCAACTTGCAATAAAAAATTCCATCTTTCAGACAGAAATGATTGCAGTTCAACATTTCCTTTACTCATTCTACATTTGACTCAGTAACTATATACTGACTCTATATATTACAAGACATGCAGATAAAAATCTCTATAGCACAAGAAATACTAACGATTTACAAAACACAGAACAAAAACTTAACACAAACTGGAATCAAATAACGCGAAGTAGTACTGGGCAATGAGCTTGCAGATTCGTTTGCCAAACAGGCCGCACTCTGTCAGGTAATCCATTAATAGAAATTCATTGTCCACTTCCTCTTTCAAAAATTAAATTTGATCTAATGTAGCAGCTTTTTCGTGATTGACAAGGTAAATGGAATGTTAACTTTAAAAGCATATTTACACTGAGATGCTTTCCAAAAGTCTCAAGACATATTTGTTTCTGCACCGTAACCTTTAGATTTTCTTTACTGATCATGGCCCCTACAATGAATATTTGAATAACTTTCGAAAATCTCCCTCGCATTTCTGTATGTCCTCTAAGCCTTCCTAACCAGTCAAAGGACAGATGGCTAAATTATGCTATTTATAACCCCCTTTCTCTCCTCTAAGATAATTGCATCATATATCTAGAAAGATACCAATTCAACTTTTAAAATACCATTTCCCTTTCCTTCCTTTTACATTCATTTAATTTAAATATTTGATTTTATTAATTACTTTTCAATCTAATATAATCAAGGGGAAAAAATAAAACTTAAAGGCCCATTAAAAATAGATAAATCAGTATCTTGCCACTGGAAATTACATGAGTTCTTGGTTTTACCATTCTGCCTTGATTTTCCAGTACGGTAAACATCATGTATATACAGGGTGAATCTAAACTCTTGGGCAAAACTTTAAGGGGTGATAGGACACATAATAAGGAATCAGAATCACATAGCAATGTGGGGTCGGCAACGTCGTCTTCGTATTGCTGTTAATAATCACTTCGGAAAAAGTGCTGAAACAACAGTGCACTTTCTTGCTGTTGTTCGTCAGAAACTAATGTATTTTTCTCCGAAAATAGAAGACTAAAATTCATAGTTTCAAAATTCTATTTTATTTCATGGATGAAATTTTGGAGACGAGCCTATTGTTTATGAAACTTGGTTAAGAAATTAGACGGACACTTCAATGCTTTTCACAAAGTGATTATTACCGGGAAAGTTAAAACTGCGCCCCCCCCCAGATTGCTATGCTATTACGATTCCTCATTGTGTGCCCTATCACCCCTTAAAGTTTTGCCGAAGAGTTTAGATTCACCCTGTATATGCAAATTGTGTTCAAAAGCTCACGTTAATTAGTTCTGGACATAATAGACTGTGTTTTTAATATCTTGGTTGGGACAATAGGCTCGGCTGGTGACTGTAGAGCAGCTGGATAAAATCTAACAAATGTTGGAGACTGGCATTAATAGTTGTAAATCCTCACATAGGGTCGATTGTCACTCTACCATGAGCTTAAACGTCTAAACCTGACCCTTCTAATTAAAAAAATGAAAAACACATACTGACACAAGTTAAACAAATACGAGATATAAGGATTTCATTTATTGTATCCTCTTAGTCGATGTTCTGTTTATGCAAATCATTTTTAATTTTTACAATAACTTAATACTTACAGATGTTGTGCGAGAAGCAATCGTAAAAAAGAATGATGTGACACTTCTTAATTTTATTCCTGCAATAAAAAATGCAATAATATAATTAAATATTTTATTTTTATTGATTTTATGTATATTTATTTATTTACATTTTTCTTAAAATATAATTATCCGACTAAAATCTATTAAAAGATAATTCTTACGAAACCGTAATCCTACAGCAGTATTGTCTTGAAATTTTTGGTCAAAATTACTTAATAAAAACGCAGAATTATTATCTATTAAAAGTTCAAATTGAATATTTTGAGGGTTATTAGCTTATTATCTCATCATAATTCGTATTGAATATTTTGAGGGTTATCAGCTTATTATCTCATCATAATTCGTATTGAATATTTTGAGGGTTACTGTCTTGTTATACAAAAGGCATTTCATAAAAACTGAGAGTAAAATCATGAAAAATCAAGAAATGTAATTACAGAAAAAAAAAAAAATACATCATTCTTTTTCAAAATACCTTCCGACAGATGATATGCAACGGTCCCATCGTTCAACCCACTTTTCAAAACAAGTAGAGAAGCCCTTTTCTGGAAGCTGCTTCAAAAAAGCCTCCACTGCTGAAATAACTTCAGAATCTGTGTTCAATTTTCTGCCACGGAGCTTCTCCTTCAATTCTAGAAACAGCCAGAAATCTCATGGTGCGAGATCTGGGCTGCAAGGGGGATGTGGCATGATTTTAATATTGCATTTACTAAGATATTGCTGAACAGAAGTAGCGACATGCGGACGAGCATTATCGTGGTCGCCCAGGCCTAGGAGCCAGTTCTGCAGACAAACGGCCTTTCTTGAAGTCACCATGTCATCTAAAAATCGTAGACTCACTAAAACATTTGTCTTTGTAAGCTTCTTTCATTAAATTAAACTGTTTGAGCTGTTTTGTCCAAACGATAGCAAAATTTTATGGAACAACGCATTTCGATTTTTAACTCTGAATCACTCATCTCCATTTCTGAAGGACAAATAAAACAGTTCTTTAAACAAGCACGGAACTAGGAAAATAAAATCGTCTGCTTCGTTTAGAATTTTGTGTGAACGTACAGTTAACAGTTTGAAAAAAAATCGCCTGCACTTCTATCTTTTAGTTTCGCGGTGTTGCCACTACGTAAAAAAAATAACTCTCGGTTTTTATGGAATGCCCTTTGTAAGTTTAGTTGAGTATTTTGTTGTAATTTGTCATGTTTTCTGCAGGATAATATAGAGATAGATGACACAAATGGGCTAATAGATTCAATGAATCATTTGAAAGTATTATCCGAGGTAGAAAAAGATCCAGCAGGTATGTTATTGCCATTATTATTTTAACTCTTAACTTAATAGTATTAGCCATGACTTACTAATAATTTTTTCACACTATTTTTTATAGAAGTTTATTAGACGAATGCTTTATCTTGATTATATAAACTAAAGATAAGAACAGTGGGAAAATAATACTTTGTTTTTCATTCTTTTGGTGAAACTTTGTTCACCTGAAATTCGGCCTAGAATTTTTTTAATTTTATGTTTTATGCGATTTTTCGCAATTTTTCTCACGTAATTCGTAATAACGGCGGTAATTAGCTCGCAGCAAAACGATATTTTCACCATCGGATAGCGGAGAAATTTTTCTTTTAAAAATTTTTTTCTGAATATGTAACATAATTTGCAGATATTTAGGAATTTTTTTATTTAAAGGTGACATTTGTAAAATTTTTTCGTAAAATAATTTTAAAACTGTCACATCTTGAATTCTAAGCGTCATAACTTTTTGATACTTTGGCAAATGATAAAACAGACATTTCACCCTCTTTTAAAATGAAAAAGAAAAGATTATATAATAAATTACGTGATTTTTTACGAATTTTAATGTAACATAATGTTGAGAATTTAATTGCATCAGCGCGGAGAGCTTACGCCATTGCATTAATAAATCATGGCATGAGAATTTATGTTGGGTTGTTGCCACAAAAAGGATTAGAAAAAATGTTTTTCAATCTAACCATAGAAATTTTTAATGGGGTACCGTCCGTATTTTCAATTCGCAAGTCAGGATATATGACGTCAGTTGCTTCAAGATGCCAGAAAAATTACGCCACAATCTTAACGCATTTATTCCCGCTCTTTTTTCAACACCAGGAGACGAAATTTTGATTAAACTTACCTCCATAGAAATAAGCTAAGAAATTCACGATTATTATTATTATTATTATTATTATAAGTGATATTTTAATCCGTTGCTTATTTAAAAATTGAAATGTTTTAACGCAGCTGAAAATGTTCTTCATTTTAAAAGTTGCAAAGTTCGTTTTAAAGCGCGATATATTAAACATTTGCTATTTACTATTTTATTTTTGGCATTTAATTATGGCGCAGGCATATATGTTTCCTAACATATGCAATTTAACGTTCCTCTATACGCATAACGTTCCTCTATAGCGCCCTATATAAAGCAAAGTTTTAATATGATACCGTTTGAAAACTACTGTGCAAAATATCAAAATTGACTCCCTCAACCAAGCGGGGTATCTTTTACGGCAGTTAAACAGTGATGTCATAAATTTAAAAAATGCGGGAACTTTGTGAACTCTGCAACTCTAACGCCCTGTCACAATTAAAGCGAGTCTAAATAGCTCCTCGAAATTACACAGGATGATGTTTTTCAGGAGAAAGTACCATGGAGGATTTATAAGATATCGCATATTGAATACATGAAAATTTAAATGGGCACCTCTTGGATATTTACCCCCCCCCCCCACGGTGAGATGAAATGTTTTGCGGGGCTATATACGTTAATCATGCAAAACTATGCATAAATAACATATACGGGGAGAGCTTCTTTAATGGCAACCATTATGTGAAATGATAATTATTTACGCTAATGCGTAAATTACAAAGAATCGCCATTGAATAGGTCCCATTTGGCCAAATAATCTAAGTTTTTTTTTTCCCTTTAAATCGAGCCTTGAAGAGGGAGAAGTGAAGATAGACTGTATTAATATGCATAATAGTAGATTTGTAAGGATAATATGAATGAATCACAATATGCGACGTTAGTAAATATTTCATGAAATTAGAAGTATTTTGTTGATCCTTTTACAACCGTTGTCTTACAACCAACTAAACGGTAAGTATAATTCTAATTTGCGTTAATATATCCCGCAGTCATTTCAACAGAGGAGATTATTTGAACTTTAAAAAAAAAAATGAAATTCTGTTTTGTCCCACGCAGATATGATTTTAGTAAAATATTCGCTTCTTCCCCTATGAAGAGCAGGTGCGCAGCTAGTTTAAAATAAACGGTTGTCAATTTCATGTAGTGTCTGAGGTATTTAATGCTGCAACTTGAACCTAAAAAGCAGCATGATGTAGAAATAAGACATTTTGAAAGTCAGGAGTTTTCTGCAAACCGTCAAGCTTTTCACTTTTCGGATCGCGAATGACACTGACGTAGTTTTTTTTTGAGTCATTATTGCAATGATGCCAGGTTAGTACTCATGACGCAAGCTGCACGTCAAGAATAAAAAAAATTGCCATTTTTTTTTTTTTTTTTTTTAGCTTCTACATCACTGGAATTAATTCGAATTACACGTGTAAGGAAGATTTTCGTTTCCTACCAGGCGAAGAACGGGCACTCAGCTAGTGCTTAAATAAAAGAAAGAGAGAGCTATCTTTGTGAGAGAGGAAGCGAAAATTTTAAAACTGAAGGTGCGGGGGCTCCCAGAGACGCAAGGCCGAGCATTACTGCTCGGCCAGAGATGAACGATCGGCTTTGGCTCGCTGCCAAAAAAAAAAAAAAAAAAATAAAATGGAACAGGCCGAAGGGGAGAAAGGAAGTTCTCGGTGGGACGGAAAAGTACGCATTGTTGTGTGAACGCTAAGTTAATGATAAATTCAAATTAGCCAAAAAGTGGCTAAATGACAGATCTAGCCACACAAATGGCCAGATCTAACCACAAAGTGGCTAAATTGACAAACCTGTCCGTTCAACTAGCGAAAGAATTTCTTGCACATCTGAACCTATCTCCCCTATTTTCACGCTGTGAAACAAATCGCAGCATCTTCTTTTTTGGCAGCGTGCCAAAGCCGATCTCTCATCACAGCCCGAGCAGTAGCTGTTCTTGCAATATGGCTGATCTGGCACTGTGGGTTTTTCAGAGAAGTCCTGCAAACACCAGTGAATTAAAGCAACTCATAACTGGCAAAAATCTTGTCAATAGCACCCACAACGTCACGAAGTGTGTCAAAAAACTTCGTTCGATAGGCCAATTCTTGCATAGAAAATGGTGAAGAACATTTTCAACAGTTGTCGTAAGGAATCATAATGTAAAAAAAATTTGAAATAAATTATGGTTTTCAAAACTAAAACTATCGCAGGATTAACCTCACACATAAAGTTGCAACAGTCCAACTGTGTTGGAAATTGTCTCCCACACTCGGTTCAAACATTTATAATGCAGGGTTAGAAAAGTTGCCACATCCATGCGATTGAAGGGTCATAAGAAAAACCAACTCGTGCTCTTTTAAATTGTTCACCCCATGGAAGTCACTTTCTTTGGGGGGGGGGGGGGGATCTGTATAAAATTATAAAATAGTGAGAAAAGTGCAACCTTTTATTTAATCATTTTTATACTGAAAGAAATTTAGGAAATATATATATATATGAGACGTCAGATAGTAAAACGGTTTATTAAACATTATCTTTAAGTTACAATATAGAGTGAGAAGAGGAGAGGGGAGACGGGTACAAAAATCAGCGTGGACTAATTAAGCAGTTCCAGTGGCAGAAATCTCTTGAATTTTGAGGTACGGGTGTATTTACGTTCATCATACCACGTGGGTTGGTAAGACATAACTCCGCCTCTCTCTTATCTCTAATCGAACTACATACATTTATGAACATGACCTGCATCCGGGATTACAAAGGCGTGGGGACACGTGTACACTCTAAAGAATCGACGGCCTGATGTCTGGCAATTAACAAAATAAATAAAACATAGCTACAGAGCGCGCGTGGCAAGTAAGACAGAAAAGCAAAACTTACAGTGAAAGTACCGCTTGAACAATACCCAAACTAGTAAAACCCAAATTACCTTTTTATACATTACATATATATCTATATGTGTGTGTGTGTATATATATATATATATATATAGAGAGAGAGAGAAGGGGGGGGGGCGCAAAAAGTGGATCTCGCTGCGGTCCACAAAAAATCCAGGCCACGGCTCTGCTCCAGAATATACCACGACTGTCTCTGGTTTCTTCTATTCAAATGAAATCTTCGCCTTTACTCTTTGAGGCGCAACCCTTTCCCAATGCTGGAAAAAAGGCAGCCGTTGCCATCGCTCGACTTAACTACCAGCAAGATGACGGATGATCGAAACGTTCATCGCGTGCCACAGATCTAGAGACCCTTTTTTGACGCAGCAGGCTGTGCGATGGCAACGACTGCCCTTTTTTAAGCATTGGGCAATCTATCCAGCTGTTCTGGCATTCTTCCATTTTTCAGCAGATGTCAGTGCTGTTAAAAATAATATTGAGCATTTTTTGACGGGAAATGACGTGCTAAAAAGTAAAGGATTCTCGTGGACCTATGTCACCCGCAACTATTTTTATAAAAATCAAATCTATTCTTCGTGACTGACAACAGTCAAAACGTCCGAGTTGGGTGTTCCCAGAGCGGGAACACTGCACGTTAAAGGGTTAAAGAATTTGCTGTAAATTGGCGTGTGCGTAATTTATCTAGATGTATACATTAACGCATTAGGATGTAAATGATCGCCTTGTCATTCTTTTTATGACCGATTTTTATGGGTCTGGCGGCGATGCAGAAGGCTTTTCTCACGCGCTGCTTGATGACTAATAATGAGAGGTCCAACTATCGATAATTCTCAACTTGTCCATCTGCGACTCTGGTGTCCCTTTTAATCATAAATATTTTCTCGGATAATGACGAGTTGCCCTGGTGAAATTATTCATTTATGCTGAGTTTGGAAATAAAAGGTGCGGCTTTTGATTTTGATTTTTTCCTGTCTGTAACGAAATTTTTCAAAAGCTACGATGTTTTGTGTTTCTGCTCTATAATGCATAGAAAGAAAGCACGAAAAGAAAATGCACGGAAAGAAAAGTAAAACTAACTGGAATGCAGTGGCGCCGAGTCCCGGGGCTCAAGCACCCTCTGAAAGAATATTGTGGGTGCGGAGCGCCCCCAAAAAATGTAAGTAGCCTAATCAGTTACTTTGTAGAAAAAGGAAATTCAAAAAACCATATAGTTTTTTTGGTTTCAGAAAAAGGATCACTTAAATAATCTTCTGATTCAATGACTGCTATACAAAATCGTTCTCGTGAAGGGGAATTATGAAAAAAAAAATTACTTTTTTCCCTTAATCTTTTTTACCCCTTTTTACCCCCAAAATCACGGGCTAAGCTTTCTCCCTCTATTTCTCGTGCCCGTCAAATTTCCGGGCAATACTGTTCAAAAAAATTCGCCAGAAAGATAAGAGCGTTCCAATTCTGATGCATGGATTTTTTTGTAATATATAATTTTACACAACAGAGGACAATACCAGAGTATTTTTAACTTAATTCGGAGATAGTTTATTTTTAAATACATGGTAGCAGTACTCAAACACACGTGTGATATGCATTATGCAATCTTAGCTTACTTTTTTTTTTAATTTATGTTCAAAGAATATTTTAGAAACGTTTACTTATTTTAAGTAGTAAGTTTAATAAAACTTTCTAGTGTTTAAAACATATATTTTTAAAGATTCCCTGCATACTACAAAACACACATTCAGTCACAATGACCCTGAATGTTGGCTTTTCCTAAAAATTATCTTTTTTTTCTCTAGTGCTTAAAATGTCCAAAACCTTAAAATGAATAAATATACTATATATGCACTTGTTTTATACAATTTTCTGGAATAAAAGAAATAAGCACTTTTATGACAGTTTTCTTGAAAATAATACGACGGTTAAGGGGTTAAAACTAGGGGCCAAGGCCCCTAGACTCGCTGCGCTCACTTTTCGTATGAATCATTCGCCACCTGATAAGGCGCATTCGTAAAAAAAGACATAATTTGAACAGAAAAAACCCAAAGATTGGATCAGATAGAATGTTACTGAGCTACACGTTGCTTGGTTCTTGCATGTTCATTAGTACATAAAAATTTAAACTTCACACTACAGTAGACCTCCCCCATATCTCGGTAGATATTTTGTTATAGGAATCCGTGTTGTACGGGTCCTGAGCTATACTCCACCTGGTGTGCGGAATCCGCGTATAATCGCTGGAAAAATTATTTGCATTCCTCAGAAACAGAATCATATTTAATGTTGCCATTGAAAAGTTATATTAATTAGGTGATAAAGCGTAATAAAATCAGAACATCTGTTTCAGCTGTATTTTTGATTTTGTAAAACCTATTGGACACCTTGCGCATTTGCTACCCATGGATATTTTTCATTATTTTGCGACTTGCGTATATGTATAGTTAATAATTCGCTCTAAAAAAACAGTAATTCACATGCTTTCTTTGATAAAAACTAAAGAACAGCTAGGATAGCTTGCCACAAATGGAGTTTTTTCATTATTTGGCGATTTGCGCATGGTCACAACCTATAATTACTGCTCATGCAAGGTTCCCGGAAAACCGTTATCCATATTTTCATAAACATAATACTTTGCAGATGGGCGTATTTAGCACCACGAATTATATCATCTCTCCGCGCTGGCAAAATAGGCATAGTTAACGCCACCAAATATATCTACTGGTAGGAAATACTCCAGCTGTACCGAAATGCCTTTAAAATAATCTGCACTTTAATTATTTTTCATTTTCAAGATACTGGGTTCCAGCATTCTGGAACTCGAAGCTTAGATTCACCCTGCTTGGAAAGATATACTATTTTGCCAGATCATTCCTAATGCCAAGATGGTGCTTTTAAAATCAGTTACAATTACTTATGCTGTTTTGGAAACACGAATAGTCGCTCATTCTAAACTCCTGTTGTCTAAGCGAACTTACTATTTGTGAAATTGTCGATTTTGTGTCACACTTTGAGTTATTTATTTCATAAACTTATTTATTTGGCGTAAAATGGGTGTCATTCTACATCATATTTGTGAGTTTTACGTGATACTACATACTTGGAATTGCTTTGTTGCAAAGGAATGAATGATTTTATGCGAAATCTCGCAACCATTATGTTTATTTTTTCAGTTTTTTATTAATATCTTCAAAAATAATTCGATTTTCGAAATTTAAGTCAGCTTATCAGGTTCCTCGGAATTTTTCGAATCTGCGGTCACCTTAGTCGAAACTCAAATCCCACGGTTTAGGAGGAGATAGATTAACAAGCTTTGACAGCGGCGACAGCGGCCTTTACTTTTTTTTTTTTTAGAATAGAGAGATAATACTTAATTTGTTCCTTCTTGGTTTTGTCCTTGTGGGTGCTTCGAAAAGTAGGAACCTCAAGACAATTTTCGTGGGTGCTTCTAAGCGTATAGGCACCGCTGGAAAATTTTCATGATAGATCAATGCTTGCATGAATCTAAAATATTGTAATTTTTACTTTCCGAACATGTACCATGTAAGGAAAGTATTGTAATCATGAAAAAATTCGAATTCGAGATTTTGGTGTATTGTCACGTTTTGAGGTCTTCTGAATTCATTTATGCTATTTTTACGAGATGTATGTATGTGTGTGTGTGTGTGTGTGTGTGTGTGTGTGTGTGTGTGTGTGTGTGTGTGTGTGTGTGTGTGTGTGTGTGTGTGTGTGTGTGTGTGTGTGTGTGTGTGTGTGTGTGTGTGTGTGTGAACACGATAGCTCCTGAACGGGGAATTCGATTGTGCTCAAATTGGGTATATATGTTATAAACCACCGTCGCAAGACCGGTATTGATTTTGGTGTGTATAGGACTTATAGTTTTTCTACAGGGCTACGACAAAGATTTCTTTTACATTATGGCCTATGGGGAGAAATTCTTGAAATTACGCTAGCGTTTAAACGGTGCATTCGATTGAGCTTCAATTTGGTATATATATTTGAATTATTCATCGATTAAAATTTATTTAAATGCTTGGTAATGATCTTAATCGTAAGTGTTCGGAAAGTGGAGTGGAGTCACTCCAGATTTTTCTTTTTGTTGGTCGTTATCTATGTGGATGCTCCGTGAAAAAAATTCGGTGCTTTTTGGATTATTCAGTAAAAGTAGCTCCGAAATGTTTAAGCTATTTTATAAACAGATAATTTGCACAGTTAAAGTAGATCAGAGTTTCTAAATTACTGCATTTTCGAGTGAGTCATTCTTCAAAACTCGAGCACTCACAGAAGACCTTTCTAATCATTTAGTTCACATCATGGAAGACTTAAATTTAATAATTCTCTGTATGTGGATGCCCTCAAGCACACCTATTAAAAATTTCGATGGTTGCTCAATGCCACCTTAGTAATGAGAATAAAATTTCAACTGTTCTCGGGCGTTGTTTATGTGGATGAACCGGAGCCCTATTACAGACGTAAAAATTTATGCTTATTGCGCGCTTGGATTGTTTGAAACTAACGTTTTGACAGTTTAACCGACTCCAGTGTATTTGATCATCAACTTTCACAGAAAAATTGGATCGGTGCGTATATTTATAATTCAAAATGAAACTTTAACTGAGATTTTCTTTTTTGAGTGTTTGTGTTTGCGTTATGTTCCTGAACTGCAGTATGCGCAGCTGAGTATGCACGGGTCCTCTGCACAAAAGTGTCCGCTACGGGATGCCTCTGAACTCGAGTACGCACATTTCTCTTCTGCGCGGTTATTTTGAATCATTCGAAACGACTTATCTGAATGATGGATGCGTCCTTTCAAAGCATGTGCTCTAAACTCTGAGAATAGCTGAAAGTTCCTATCTGTTTGCTAGCACAGGTGGGTAAATTTATCCTAACTTTTGACTAACTACTCGGAGAGGCAAAATAATCGTAAACCTTAGAAAATGGATCGATACCCAGAGTTTTGCTTCAGAATTGTCTTACTTTTTTCTTCGAAATTATGGCTGAAGGACGCCGTGTTCGTGGGTGCTTTCAAACTTTTTCTTTTTTTTCCAACGGGCGGGAACTTGCCGAAAAGGCATTGTCCACTACAACTGCCCGAAGGTTTGTGGCGGGGGGGCACCCAGTGTTCGGCCAGCATTACCCCCTACGAAGGGACTGACAAGTTTGGATCCGTGCCCAAGCCGGGATTCGAACCAAGACCCATGGCGTGATGGAATGGTCCTTAAGCCACTACACCACCTGGGAGGCGCTTCGAAACTCAAGAACCTACAAAAAATTACAATTTGGTGCTAAGCACCAGCCGTTGTATAAGGAAACCCTGAGGTTCCGGGGGGGGGGGACTTCAATATATTAAAGAAATGTCATAAGAATACTGGGGCAGAGGACATCGAACTTTTTCGTTACGGCTCTGAAGACCTGTGAAAAGATATTGAGTCATTAATATATAATATCTGTATTGTAAAGGTCTCTAATGCTTTTCAAACTATTTTGAACATTTAAAAATGTTTGTGTCTTGCAAAAGTGACGTATCTATATTTTTCTCAAAAGTTTTCTTAGCTTTGAAACTTACATTCCTTTATTATCTTTTGCAAGAATATATTTTTAGATTATCCTTTTTTAATTCTCTCCAATAAAAAGCTTCCACTTTTAAATATTTGTATTTTTACTTAATTTTTATTTTAATTCTTTTACGGGGAAAAATGAGTAGCCATTGTCTACAGCAATGCACTGTAGGGTTAAAGCACAACACACTATAGGAGCTGCCCATACAGTTACTTTTTCAGCACTTTAGTCCCCCCCCCCATCTTCACCTCCGTTAAAGTCGGCGGCGGACTAACGTTTGTAATGAATTTAAATAAAGAAAAATTAAAAATACCGGAGAAATGGATTTTCGGCTAACTGTAGAACAGAGTTTTCCTAAGAACAATAGTTAAATCACGAGACCGGTAAAGTTTGTCTGATATCCTTGATTTTCATTTTCTGTTTCAAAAATTTTCAATGCCAACACTGTGCGACGAGAAATGGGATATCCATATGGACACTGTCCGACCAGAAAATGAAAAAAAGTGAAGCAATTAGCCTGGTGTTAAAGAAAGAAGAGTGAAACTGTTCTTTCAAGAACGCCAGTTTCCAGGGTGCGGGACGGGGACCCTGCTTCACAATGCACCCCACAACGTGCATAGCTAGTGTTTACATCCACCACCTTAAAAGGGTGGTCCATGTTCACACTTGCTCTGCTTTTTTTTATGTAAAAAATAAATAAATAAATAAAACCTTCGATCAGGAATACTTTCGGGAACCATTCAGAATGTTAAGTCTTCTAAGTGCTTATTCGCTGTGAATTTGAAAACATGTCATCTAAAAATACTTCCTAAACTATGAAACTGAGAATCAAGGTGCAAACTGATAAATTTGTTCAATTTTTGGAATTTGGAATTCTCGACAGCAGACATCCCTATCTATCATTGAAAAGAATGCAGACATTCAGATTACACATTACTGAGATCCCGAGGTCAGAATAGTAAGTTGGATGTAAATTGTCCTGAGGCTAGAAAAATTCAATATATTTTACTTGTATAAAAAGCAAATAAAGAGTTGATTTTTTTTAATTGCTCCAAAACTGTGATTAAAGTAGAAATTTAGTTTTTCATTGCCTACAGAGAAAAAAAAGTGCATAAAATGCAAACAATTATCCGGTTTTGAATTGTCATGAAACCAAAGCCTGGAAAAAGCAATTTAATTTTTCATTGTCTACGGACCAAAAAAAGGCATAAGATGAAACAGTGTATCGGCTTTTAATTGTCCAGAGCCAAAAGCCGAGGAAAAAGCAGAAATGTTTCATTGCCTACAGACAAAAATATGCCTAAGAAGCAAACAGTGTATCGGCTTTTAATTGTCCAGAGCCAAAAGCCGAAGAAAATGCAGAAATGTTTCCTTGACTACAGACAAAAAAATGCCTAAGAAGCAAACAGTGTATCGGCTTTTAATTGTCCAGAGCCAAAAGCCGAGGAAAAAGCAGAAATGTTTCATTGCCTACAGGCAAAAATATGCCTAAGAAGCAAAGTGTATCGGCTTTTAATTGTCCAGAGCCAAAAGCCGAAGAAAATGCAGACATGTTTCATTGCCTACAGACAAAAAAAATGCCTAAGAAGCAAACAGTGTATCGGCTTTTAATTGTCCAGAGCCAAAAGCCGAAGAAAATGCAGAAATGTTTCCTTGACTACAGACAAAAAAATGCCTAAGAAGCAAACAGTGTATCGGCTTTTAATTGTCCAGAGCCAAAAGCCGAAGAAAAAGCAGAAATGTTTCATTGCCTACAGACAAAAATATGCCTAAGAAGCAAACAGTGTATCGGCTTTTAATTGTCCAGAGCCAAAAGCCGAAGAAAATGCAGAAATGTTTCATTGCCTACAGACAAAAAATGCCTAAGAAGCAAACAGTGTATCGGCTTTTAATTGTCCAGAGCCAAAAGCCGTAGAAAATGCAGAAATGTTTCATTGCCTACAGACAAAAAAATGCCTAAGAAGCAAAGTGTATCGGCTTTTAATTGTCCAGAGCCAAAAGCCGAAGAAAAAGCAGAAATGTTTCATTGCCTACAGACAAAAATATGCCTAAGAAGCAAACAGTGTATCGGCTTTTAATTGTCCAGAGCCAAAAGCCGAGGAAAATGCAGAAATGTTTCATTGCCTACAGACAAAAAATGCCTAAGAAGCAAACAGTGTATCGGCTTTTAATTGTCCAGAGCCAAAAGCCGAGGAAAAAGCAGAAATGTTTCATTGCCTTCAGACAAAAAAATGCCTAAGAAGCAAACAGTGTATCGGCTTTTAATTGTCCAGAGCCAAAAGCCGAGGAAAATGCAGAAATGTTTCATTGCCTAAAGACAAAAAAATGCCTAAGAAGCAAACAGTGTATCGGCTTTTAATTGTCCAGAGCCAAAAGCCGTAGAAAATGCAGAAATGTTTCATTGCCTAAAGACAAAAAAATGCCTAAGAAGCAAACAGTGTATCGGCTTTTAATTGTCCAGAGCCAAAAGCCGAAGAAAAAGCAGAAATGTTTCATTGCCTACAGACAAAAATATGCCTAAGAAGCAAACAGTGTATCGGCTTTTAATTGTCCAGAGCCAAAAGCCGAAGAAAATGCAGAAATGTTTCATTGCCTACAGACAAAAAATGCCTAAGAAGCAAACAGTGTATCGGCTTTTAATTGTCCAGAGCCAAAAGCCGTAGAAAATGCAGAAATGTTTCATTGCCTACAGACAAAAAAATGCCTAAGAAGCAAACAGTGTATCGGCTTTTAATTGTCCAGAGCCAAAAGCCGAAGAAAATGCAGAAATGTTTCATTGCCTACAGACAAAAAATGCCTAAGACGCAAACAGTGTATCGGCTTTTAATTGTCCAGAGCCAAAAGCCGTAGAAATTGCAGAAATGTTTCATTGCCTACAGACAAAAAAATGCCTAAGAAGCAAACAGTGTATCGGCTTTTAATTGTCCAGAGCCAAAAGCCGAGGAAAAAGCAGAAATGTTTCATTGCCTTCAGACAAAAAAATGCCTAAGAAGCAAACAGTGTATCGGCTTTTAATTGTCCAGAGCCAAAAGCCGAGGAAAATGCAGAAATGTTTCATTGCCTACAGACAAAAAATGCCTAAGAAGCAAACAGTGTATCGGCTTTTAATTGTCCAGAGCCAAAAGCCGAGGAAAATGCAGAAATGTTTCATTGCCTAAAGACAAAAAAAATGCCTAAGATGCAAACAGTGTATCGGCTTTTAATTGTCCAGAGCCAAAAGCCGAGGAAAATGCAGAAATGTTTTATTACCTACAAATAAAATATATCTACAGTCAAAAATTGTTGTAACTGACCTAGAAAACAGAGTGTAGACAAATTTAACATGGACTTACTATTGTATTTTCCCAAACAGAGAGGTCTATTTCATTAAAGTAAAAAAAAAACCGATTGAAATGCATAAAAAATCAGAGTTCTTTGGTACGCTTCAATAAAATATGGTTATGCTTACCAATATTGCAGAATTTGATAGTTAAGTTTAATTTCTTATTTGAAATTCATGCTTATTGATAAGAAGAGATGATAGGATCAGGTGATTTGCAGAAAACAAGCATGAAAAATAAATAACTTACTGGCACCTTCTGTAGAAATGACTAGAAATCGTTTTAAATTTAATTATACGGAAGGAAATGCATTATTTTCCCTTTTGGAACTAAAACTGACATGAATTCTGGTGTCAACAAAAATATGTCGCCAAAACAAACTGCACTGTGTGAACTCTGTCCTTGTAACTGTAGCAGAAAATAGATATGAATTTAATCTTTTTACTCGATTAAGGGCAGTTTGTTTTTCTTCCCAATTATATATAATTACATGCGATCATAAAGATGTTAAAACAAAGAATGCCATATTTTCTATTAACTAAACTTTTCTCAAATACTTGCGTAAATGCTTCCAATAAAATTGTCACAAATAAAAGTATTATTTGTCAGGGTTTAATGGTACTGTAACCACCGTAAATACTCGCGTCATTTGTATCCATGAGACGTTGATATGAGTTTGCGAGTTACTTCCGAGCTCCCGGGATTATGAGTTGCGATCGCGCGCTAGAAATTGCATTTCTGAGGATGGCATTATCTTTTTTGTTGTTAAAAGTTTAATCCGCTAATCCAGGTATTTTGATATTCTACTTAAGAGTTATGTAAACTAAAATACGTTTTACGCCGTGTCAAATATTTTGTATGTGACTGTATGGCATTTAAGTGCTCGTCCGAACTCTCAATTGAGAGAAGGCCTAGAGTTACAGCGTTTTAAAAAAACGAAAGATGCCGATTGATTTAAAAAGAACCCTCTGTTTGGGAAAATAGAGGGAAAAATACTTATTCTACTACTGACACACAACAACAGGCTTTTGCAAAAAGCCTCCTGCACATACGAACGAACCTACGCCTCCTCCTGGCACGTCTTACCTTGCGTAAAACAAGAGGGGGGCGCCTTACCTCCCCCTCCACTTCCTTCCGCACGCCTAGCCCGATGACCACAGCCTCAGCACGGGACTCCTGAAAAGGGTTAACTGGAAAAGTAACAGCCGGAGAACTTACCTCGCCGACGGACTTACCTGGCAAAGGCTCATCGACAGAAGGACTGTCCGCAATCTCACAGTAGCCGCAACCCAAGTCCGAAGGTTCCTCTGTCCGCATCTGAAAAACTAGAAGAATGTTATCAACAGGAAGCCACTGACCTCTCTCGTCCACCTCACAAGGCACCGTGACCGGAACCAGCGAAAACGAGAGGAGATCCTGACTTACAGACGACCTACCTTCAGCGAGAAAGTCCACGAACTCTCTTCTCGGATCCTGCAAAACTGGAAGATTATTATAAGGAAGAACCAACTTACATCTCTTGCGGAACTTGCCTGGCTCAGCGACAGGAGCCGGCCAAAGCAAAAGAAACCCACTTCTAGGATCCTGAAAAAGCAGAGAAAAGTAGTTATCGAAAAGCCACTTACTTATTCGAAGAAGGGTCTGCATCCATCCAAAGGTACGGTAGCACAGGTAGAGAACTGAAACATACAAATAAAGAGGAATAGCCATTAATAAAACACAAACGAGGCCAATAAGACCCATGGCTGATCTAATGGACGCCAAATGGTAGTTGTAACTTATAAATAGCTTAAACTACGAGAAATAATTGAGATAATCAAGTGAATTTTTGTAAGTGTTACAACTTGAAGCAGTAGAAACAGGTTGTTAAAAAAAATCAGTGAGTTGTCAATTATTTGCGGTGCAAAATCAGCTTTAGATCAGAGCTCAAGCGCTTCCAAGCACACTTTCAAAAGCTTATATAGAAAGTGATTTGTATTGTTCATTTTCCCATTATTGAAGCTCATTTGTTGGTTGACAACAATACGAGAATTTCGTAACAATGTAAAAAAACACGTGCTTACATCGCTTGTTGAGATTGATTGTTACAGGAAACTTATTATAGGTACAGTGAAACTTCTATAAGCGACTACCTCTATTAAGCGACCCTCCCTCCTACAACGACCACATTTTAAAAGGCATCGATTTTTCACCCTATCTACTTAATGTTAAAAGATCGGTCTATATTCCGTATCCGGTGCTGTTTACATTTCGATGTTCATTTGGTGTTGGTTCTGGCGCCATCGTGGGCGATGCTCAGCGGGAGTGAAGTACCCTGCCGGTACAAAAAAAAATGTGTACCGCTTGGCGACTTTTTTTTGGCGCCAAATATTGCAAATTGGATATTTTAGAGCTGTTGAAAGATCGGAAATTTCCTACATTTTCGCACATGCGTAATTGTTATTTTTTATTCTAGCTACTGTGTGACGTACACAGATGAATATAAGGAATTCGCTTGCTCACTTTGACGTCACTAAGCTGCTAACTTGCGTTTGTGCGCATGCGTTATTGTTATTTTTCGTTATTTCGTAATCTAGCTATTCTAATTTGCTTCAACTTGTGCAGTTAACGATAACTACACCCTGTCAAAAAAAAAACAATCATAAAAGTGAAACTTCTTACGTTTGTTTCATACATTAAAAATTATTTATTAAAAAATATGAATTAGGTTACATGTTACACATAATTATAACTTCTCATGTTTCTGTCGAGTTGTGCGTTCTCGAATACTTTCTTTTTGTGGGTGTAGATGATAGTCTGATGTTTTTAGTTTAGCAAAGGGCCAGCGTTAGCATATGTTCGTGGGGAGGCCCCCTAAAGCGATGGCCGGATCCATTAATGTTTTTTTGGGGGTCTTGCAAAGGGGCAGCGTTAGCATATTTTCGAGGAGGCCCCCTAAAGCGATGGCCAGACCCACTGATGTTTTTTTTGGGGTCTCGCAAAGGGCCATCGTTAGTGTATTTTTGAGCGGGAAGCGATGCTCGGACCCACTGATGTTTTTTTTTTGGGGGGTCTTGCAAAGGGCTAGCGTTAGCATATTTTCCAGGGCCCCCCTTAAAGCGATGGCCGTACCCACTGATTTTTTTTGGGTCTCGCAAAGGCCCAGCGTTAGCATATTTCCGAGGGGGCCACCTAAAGCGATGGCCGGACCCACTGATGTTTTTGGGATCTCGCAAGGGCCAGCTTTGCAATTTTCATGGGCCCCTAAGCGATGACGTGCCACTGATGTTTTTGGGTCCGCAAGGGTCCCGTAGCATTTTTGAGGGGCCCTTCCTCTTTTGCTTTTAATACTTTGTTATTTTTACTTTAAATAGTTCCATTTTGAAAAACATTTGGTTTTCCTAAATCGTCATCTTGCTTACGTTTCTGCATCTGTGGTGCATCATGGGAAAATAATCGTAAAAATCAAGTGTGCTTCCTCTATGTCTCAACGTCACAGCCTTTTGCGTCACACGCGCTGTGCCGAACGACAAAACCAAGATAACGGCAAAGCAAGACGTTATGCCGATAGAGCAGAGTTTTGCACTCTCTGCGACGCTCTTCTGAAAAGCGCCACTCGCCATTTGTTGACAATCGCCAAGCGCTGTGGCTTAAGACACATTTTGGCTTCTCGGCTTTGGCGGAAGTTAGCCAAGCTCCAGCGGCTATCGCTGTGTTTACATAGGCACCGTCTTGTATGTTTTTACCAAAAGATCCTCTAGAAGGGGCAACATAACCTCTATAAGTTATCGGTCTCCGATCCCTGTCGGAAAATTTTCTTGCAATTTTTTCGAGAAAAAGATAAACAAAACCGTATTCCCAAACCAGTCGCTCTATTGTAAATCGACAGCGGGTGCAAGTGCACTTACAAATCTTGCAGGTTCGAGAAGGGACAGGGAAACAAGAGATTTTAATGTTACTGAAGGGTCTAAGAAACAAGATTTTTTACTGTTAGAGTAGCGCATAATTTTCAATGGTAATTTTAATTGTAATTTTCTATAAAAATAGTTGCGGGTCACATATCTCCACAAGAATCCTTTACTTTTTAGCACGTCATTTCCCGCAAAAAAAAATTATCACGATTATTTTTAACGGCACTGACATCTGCTGAAAAATGAAAGAATGCGAGAACAGCTGGATAGATTGCCCAATGCTGGTAAAAGGGCAGCCGTTGCCATCGCTCGACTTAACGACCAGCAATATGGCGGACGATCGAAACGTTCATCGCGTGCCGCAGATCTAGATGAACAGATAGACAGATCTAGATCGCGATGAACGTTTCGATCGTCCGCCATATTGCTGGTAGTTAAGTCGAGCGATGGCAACGGCTGCCCTTTTTTCAGCATTGTGAAAGGGTTTCGCTTCAAAGGCTTAAGAGCAAGCAGCACATTGACGTGATCAACTCACGCGAAAATGAAATTCGGAGAGGAAGTTGGAGGTTACTTTTGCTTGTTAGAAAACCCAGAAAGCAAATAGTTTTTTTATGGCGAATTCAAAATGCACGAAGAATAACTAAGGTGAGATTTTGACTACTTGGAAACAGCTAGTAATTAATATAAACACGGCACTTGCTTTGTAAACAATCTACTTGTGCTGGAATATTACGTCAACGTCATATCCGTATAGATTCTAACATTTCGTATCCAAACTTTGATGTAAATTTGGAACAATATATGTTAAGGCTTTCGATCAATACCTACAGAACGTGATCTGTAGGAGTCACGTAGTACTTTCTGGTCAATATATAAACGTTACTTTCGTACTTTTGCTGAGAACATTTTCTGTCCATTATTATCAATAAATGTAATAATTATACATATTACCAATGTATAATTACTACATTCATTTACGAGGTGTTCATAATTAAAGTTTCACTATTTAGAGCGTTGTACAGCGGAAACTACTGGTCAGAATGCTGCCAAAATTGCAGGAAATCTTGATGAGACCATGGAAAATAGATTTCCGAATTAAGAAAAGGCTTAAAAAATCACCTCTGGACGGCATTTCACAATGATATATTAGGTTGTAACGAAAGTTTCCCGCCACCGCAAACTTCGTCAGCACACAGTTCTCGTTGGCGTATTTGCTCATATTTTGTCAAACGATTTTTGGCATTTGAAAGAAAGAGGTTTACTTTATAATACTGTGTTGTGAAATCTGTAAAAAATATAGTTATAATTAAGTATAAGGTATCTCAAATGGAACTATCACTCTAGAGGATTAGAACCATCATTGACTTCCAGTTGTGTTGCAAAAAGTCAGCTACAAAATTATGTGTACTGCTTTAAGTACTATTGTTGTATCATGTGACACTGTGCAGGTTTGGTACCGAAAGTTCAAAAACAGTTATCTAAGGAGTTAGAAGTTAGTATTTCAGGCAGATATGGCGGAAAACTTTCGTTACAACCTGATATATAGTGGTTGATATGCAAATTCATCCGCCCACACTAAGATTAAAAAAAAACAAAAACAAAATCTGTTTCACAACTGCTTCATTTTAATTCCAACTTAAAAATGGTTGTTACTTAGCAAGACCTTGCGTTACTCATGGAACGCTTTCACCAAATCGCGATTCTGCGCTTGCGGTTTTGCATCGATATCGAAACCTTAACCCTTTAACGAGCAGTGTTCCCGCTCAGGGAACACCCAACTCTGAAGTTTTGACTGTTGACAGTCACGAAGAATAGATTGGATTTCTATAAAAATAGTGGCGGGTGACAGAGCTCCACGAGAATTTTTTACTTTTTAAGCACGTCATCTCCCGTAAAAATAATTGGCACGAGTATTTTTAACAGCACTGACATCTGCTGATAAATGGAAGAATGCGAGAACACCTGGATAGATGGCCCAATGCTGAAGAAAAGGGCAGCCGTTGCCATCGCTCGACTTAACTGCCAGCAAGATGGCGAACGATCGAAACGTTCATCTCGTGCCACAGATCTAGAGACCCTTTTTTGACGGCAGCTGCCTGTGCCGGCACAGCCACACTGATCATAGTCTGCACTAATTATAAATTGAATATGATACTTTGAAATTTTGTGATGTTTCCTCTTTTGTTCACGTTGGACCACCGTAAAACGCCACCTGGTGGTGATCTTTTGATCTTCTTTTTTTTTCGACAGAAATTCCTTTTTCATGATCTCATAAAGCTTTTTCTGAAAATTTGGTAGCATTCTGACTAGCAGTTGAGCCTCACTCTGTATATATAAATAAATATATATATGTAACTATGAACACCTTGTATAATTATTAAAGAATTCTCTCTTCTAAAGAATGTGCTTCAATGAATTAGTTGTATTGTAGTAGATTGTATTGTACTGGAACATACTGTATCGTATGTTCTATAAAACAACTATACATGCTAACACGAACTCTTTTCAGCAGGAATCATGTTATAGATTACCCATCAATAAAACAGCATGAATTTAGTGGAAACCGAATTATATTTACTTGAGTAAAAGCATGGGAAGATGGACGGACAGAAAAAACCTAAAATCTTCGCCGATAAACACTTTTCGACTTTGTGGAAAAGTTTTTTTTTAATAAAATGCAAGAAAAAATTAAAGTTATACAAAAGTGTAATGATATAACTCGGCTGTTCGAGCCTCGTCAGGGGGAGACCCTCCTGAACCCCCCTCATTTTTTGGTTTCATTATTGCCATATTAAAACGATATTCATTGACTATGTCATTTTATCGCTCATCTTTCGTGTATTTCGCCTGGTAACCCTATGTTGAAATTTTCAGGATTGTATGCTATTTATAGAAAAATACATGGGATGCCTATTCTACAGCTCAGGAAATATTGTAACAATAGATTAAAGTTATTGTGAGCTAATAGTATTTAAATGTAATGTAAAAAAATACATGGGATGCATATTCTACAGCTTACGAATTATTGTAACAATAGATTAAAGCTGTTGTGAACTAATAGTATTTAAATATTTGTAAAAAATACATGGGATGCATATTCTACAGCTTACGAATTATTGTAACAATAGATTAAAGCTGTTGTGAGCTAATAGTATTTAAATATAATGTAAAAAATACATGGGATGCATATTCTACAGCTTACGAATTGTTGTAACAATAGATTAAAGCTGTTGTGAACGAATAGTATTTAAATATATGTAAAAAATACATGCGACGTATATTTTACAGCTTACGAAATAGTGTCACAATAGATTAAAGCTGTTGTGAACTATTAGTATTTAAATATATGTAAAATTAAGTCGCTTTTTTGGGACACATTTTTCGGACGATTTTCAATAAAGGGGGTGGGAGATAAAATGCCATTGTCATTAATATCAAGATACATTGACATGCAGTATTCGAATTTATTTTATTGCAGGAAGTGAAGACGAAGATGACGCAAATGCCGATAAGCGATACAAGGAAGAATTGAGAGCCCTGGTTGCTATTGTGGAAAAACTCATTGATAAGACATGGGATAAGCCGGGTGATCTGTCAGTCAAAGAGCTTGAGAAAGTTATGGTAATGAATGTCTTTATTCGGAACTTATTTCATGCATTTATAATGTTCTGTAAAAATTATAATTTTACAATTATTTCACTGTCAAATCATTCCCCAAAAGAAGTTTTGGTTGACTGTTATAATAATTTTGGTCATTTGGCCGATTAATCAAAGATGCTGTATAATTGAAATCAAGGAGGTTTTTTAGTGTTCCAAGGATGTTTACAGATGGTTGATTTCCTTGCTTCCTAACAAGAGTTACATGCTATTATTTCAACGCAAGGGGTTTAAAAAATAAGTATTATTTTTATTATACGTAACGTAATATATTTACGTATACGTATTTTATTATACGTATTTTTATTATACGTAAGTATAAAAAATAAGAAAAATAAGTCGGGTATATAGAACTGGAGATACGGGAGGCGCCGTTTATATTGTCATTCGGTAGGGCGGCAGGGGGCGCTATGCGTTTTTACAGGCGGCACGTTTTAACTATGTTCCAATTGAGATAAAATTATGAAACTTGGTGGGTATTTAGGTGTTGCCACCGCCTATCTTTTGATATTTAATTGGTCATTGTCGGACCAATAGTCCGCGAGTTATAGCCATTTGAAGTTCGCAAATGGCCCTAAAATGACGGAGACGGCGAGATCTCTTTACGGAGAACTCTCGTATTTTTAACTATGTTCCAGTATAGCTAAAATTATGAAACTTGGTGGGTGTTTAGGGGTTGCCCCAAGGTATGGATTTTTATTTCGCTGCACATTGTCCGCCCAATAGTTCGCGACTTATAGCCGTTTGAAGTTCGCCAATTTTGGCGCCCTGGGCAGGAGCTCTTTTTACCGAAATTTTAATTATAACTGAAAGCAAATCGCGCCAAAGGACACTTAATAGCACCAATAGCCCACGTACCAAGCGGCTAAGTCGTCGGGTATATAGAACTGGAGATACGGGTGGCGCTGTTTATATTGTCATTGGGTAGGGCGGCAGAGGGCGCTATCCGCTTTTACAGGTGGCACGTTTTAACTATTCCAATTGAGATAAAATTATGAAACTTGGTGGGTGTTTAGGTGTTCACTTGGTGGGTGCACCGCCTATCTTTTGATATTTAATTGGTCATTGTCGGACCAATAGTCCGCGAGTTATAGCCATTTGAAGTTCGCAGATGGCCCTAAAATGACGGAGACCAATTAAAATACGTATACGTATTAAAATACGTATACGTAAATATATTACGTATAAAATAAGTATAATTTTTTATACTACTATATCTAGATGGATGGGACGATCACAGCATTTTGCTCGCCAGCAGTAGATTGAGCCACCTGGGCTGAGCACTTCCTCAGTTATGCACAATTTTGCACAGAGCTTTTGACAAAATGTATTGAAGTACCTTCACTACAGCCTGGGTATGTCACCAAGTGTCTTTCATCGTTTCGATTCGTTGAAGAACCTCCTGAAATCGATTTCATATTCGATTTCGAGCTCAGAAATTCCTCATTAAATACGACCAGAACCCTAATTTTTTCTTAGCCGAAATGAATGCTTCTTGGTGGTAAATATTTGGAAAAGCAATATGCATCGGTATTCTACAAACATTCTTTGTGTCTGATTTTTTTGTGAATGAACGTTTTCTCTCGGGTGACTTATCTTACTTTTTAAAGTCTCCTATATTTGTGGCTAATTTTTTTAGACCAGTACGGAACAATATATGCACTTACGAATAATTCTGTTTACAAGTTTATAAAAGTTATGGCAGTATATACAACTTTTTTATGAGAAACCTGTTTAAGTTTAAAACGTATGTAGTTACTCAAAAATATGTTAAAATAAAATTTTGTTTCAACTTTCTAGTACTTTAAGCAATGAATTTATGTTAAAGGAAATAATGATATTTTAATCATTATTTCAAACATTTTCCCTTTCCCTTAATTTATTTTTCGTTTATTCTTGAAATTCGTTTTCACAGAGTTCTAGCAAAATGTAAGTCAAATGGGAAATTTTATTAATTATCTACTACACTTTTAGGGGCTAAAACTTTGTAATTGATTTGAAAAATATAAAATAAAAATTTAAATGCATAAAATGTGAACTAAACAATTAGAAATTCATATTCTATTTCATGAACTTTTCTTTTAGTGATTATATAATCAGCAGTGGCGTTCCTGCGATAGTATAAATGTTTTGATGTTTTGATTTAACCCGAAAACACACATGCAACTATGATGTGTAAATAGCAAATAACAGTGTACACAAACAATTCAACTATTTACATACACTTTAGGTCCTAATTTAATTAAATACGGAGAGGTTACTATTTTTAATGAAGAATTTTATGGATATTTGCTTTTCTGCCTCCTTTAAGGTTTGAAGGATATGTGAAAAATAGGATTTGGTCTTTTCTGCCCTGGAGAGAAGGAGGGAAATTTTTCTAAAAATCCTGAAATTGATTTTTAGTATTCTTTTTCGTCAGATTGTGAGGGAGAAATCTTATTCAGAACTTTTTTGGTTCATTTCTTTAGTTGTAATTTATTTATTAACGATTTTTATGAGATATAAAGGCAAATGTGGAAAATCTGTTCTGCTCTCTACCCACACTTGGAAAGCACGTGAAAAAATATCCCTTCTTAAATGAAGCTTTTGTTTCAAAGGAAATAAGTTCCTACAATTTCATATTTATATCTCTAATAAATTTTGGTTTGAGGATTGATGGGGAAATTACTTATTTATTCAGGACATCTTACTTTATATATATTAATATATATTTTTATAATGGGAATATTATCTAACTCTTTTTTTTTCTTTTCTAGACAATTCAGAAAATAACAAGCAATGTGCTGCAAGAAAAGTATTTTGAAGGATGGGATGATATGACCAATGCAAGTATTCACTTAACCATTAATGTTGAAACAGTGTAAAATATATCAGACCTCTTAGTCGTCTTACATTAATAGTATTTTCTATAAAGGTTTAAAGCAAAATATAGTGAAATACTAAAACATCCAAAGCCACTCATATTTATAATGAGTGAAGAAATTTTAGTATACAAAAAACAGTTCTAAAAGTTATTGAAAGAAATTAATAAGTAAAAAAAAAGCAAAGCAAAGTTTAGTAACATTTGCTCACGACTTTTGCTGGATTTTTTGGATTGTTTCTTGACTATAATATAAGAAACCATGTAAATCCCTTTGTGTGACTTCTTTTCTCTTCCTAAATGTCACAATAAATTAGTCCTACTTAGAAATAGTCCTACCTAGAAATTTAATTTCTAGTATTACCATCAAACTGTTTTATTTCCCCCCCCTGTTTTAATAAGTTAATACTGTTTGAAATACTCCATTTGCAATGTTTGAGGATCTTAAAATCTGCTCGACGGGATATAGTAAAATTATTTTCGAGGTTATGGTTTTAAACTATTCACTGGACAGATCTGCATTTTACGTAATAAATGTCTTGGTGCCGGAGTCTAGAGAAACAGAAGCGAAAGTTTGTAAAGAAAAAGCCTTAAAATGAATTTTTATGACAAATTGCTTAGGATTAGGTGGTTAGATGAATATACATTGAAGTTAAACAAATTTGCGATTCTTTAAGATGATAAAAGCATAAAACTGCACAAAAAATAAAAAATATATAGTCATGTTTTTACAAAATAAAATACGTTGATTTTAAATGGATATATATATATATATATAACCTTATTTACCAAACACATTTCACAAATTTAGTTTGAAATTATACAATTACTAGCTGAAGTACCCGTTCTTCGCACGGGAATGAATGAACTTTTTGACATTACGATTTGTGGTGATTACTATTTATTGTAATAAAGAGATATAGCAAAATGGATATCGCATTATATTGTGTTCAATAACTATGCATACCGAATTTCAAGGCATTCGTTTGTACGGTGCAGAAGGCCATGCGGCGTAGCGCAATCTAGTGGCGAGTTTTAGCAAAACGGATGCGGCGAAAATATTCTTCGCATTCAGATATCGATGAATACGAAATTTCAGGACGATCGGCTGAACAGCCCTGAAGTTCATGTTTTGACGCGACATCTAACGCGAAACTCTTCCCCGTGTTCAAATATCTATGTATACCTATTTTCATAGCGATCAGTTGCACAGTCAAGAAGTGATACACTGCAGCGCGATCTAGTGGTTAATTAAAGTAATGATTTGCTACAGTGCCGTCAAGTGGCGAGTTATAGCAAAATGGATAACGCCAAAATATTCTCATTGTTCAAATAGCTATGTACACTGATTTTCATAGAGACCGTTTGAATGGTCAAGAATTTGGCCTGCTGCAGCGTCATCTAGTGGCGAGTTAAAATAATAATGCATTGCAGTGCCATCTAGTGGTGAGTAACATCAAATGGAACGCAGTTAGAATATATTCTTCGTGCTGAAATGTGTAAATATAAGAAATTTTATGCCGACCGGTCGAACGGTATAGAAGTTGATGCGTTGCAGCGCCATTTAGCGGCAAGTTACAGCAAAATGGATACTGAAAAATATTCTCCGTGTTCTAATATCCGCGTGTACCAAATTTGATCGAAATCGTTTGGACGATATTCGCATAGTAAACAACTAAACGGAATAGAATTCGACGTTCTGCTGCGCCACCTGGTGGCAAGTTAGAGGAAAACGGATAGCATAAAAAGCTTCTCCATGATAAAAGACTTAGGTGAACCAAATTTCATGGTGCAACGGTGCTCAACGGTGCTGGAGTTTTTCAACCTCATACACATATACCAGCATTCATTTTTATCTATAACCAGTGTCATTATATATCCCAGTCTCAAATAAAATCCAGTTTCAAATCTAAGCCTCGCCAAAGTGCCAACATGCGCCATTTTGCAAGCGTTTTTTCAGGAAATCATTCGAAGCATTGACTTAGCAGCAATCAATATGGGAAATGGTTCGACCGCGAAAAAGTAAAGCACACATTTATTTGAAAAGGGGAATCCCTTAATACAGCCGAATTTTTTAAAATTATCAACTATAACGTGTTTTATTCATCGTTACTCCGATGTACTAAATGAGAAGATTCCAATTTTCTGAAATTTGGCGGAATTCCCCCAACTTAAATCAATGTACTCATTTGGCGAGAATTCTGAAGTTAGATCGCATGAAATCCCTTGATAACTGCATTATTTCTTCACGGATCATTAAAATTTAACGCTGTATTCTAATAAAACCTTTGCACTTGTTTTCAAAAATCTATTTCCTTAAGCTCTCAATAAATTGCGCCAAGCCGAAATCTGTGCAAACCGCTAGAACTCACTTCCTCAAAATCGGCATTTGAGCCCTTTTATTTTTTCGCCAAACTAAAAAAAAATTACCTATTAGCCTCGGAAATCTTCAATTCTTATTGTTTTGCGTATAAAACATTTCATTCCTGCTCCGATTTCCCTTGCACACGATAATAATCTTACAAATATAAACAAACAAAAAAAAAATCATTATTATTTTTTTTATTTTTACTTTGAGAAATTAAAACATTTTATTCGGCAAAATCGCCACACATGGCAACCTCGATCTTTATTTCACACTTTTTTGACTACAGGGGTTACAATTACGGAAAGCTTTTTGCGTGGAGAACATAAAAAAAATCTCTTAAATTCTGGGAACGGGTGGACTTTCAAAGTTTTAAAGTGGACTATGATTTATTCTATATTATTTTACATATCTGTGCAAAATTTCAGGCTGATTGGTCCATTTTTGTGGATTTGTATACGAATCAAATCCACAAACAAACAGAATTTCAGTTTTATTTATAAGGATACACAGCCATAGCCAATGCCACTGTCCTCAATTGATCAAAATTTCTGTGAATTGTTTTAGTTCAAAATGAGCTTTTACAGAGAAATACAGATGTTTTCATGATAGGATTTTAACATAAGAGATTTGCGTGTTATTGTGCGCAATAATTTCTGTATTTCTGATCTGAAATTTGAAAACACTATATTTTTCTGTTGTTTGATATACAAGATATTTTTAAGTTAGCTTAAATACTTTTTTAAGTTATAACTTGATGTAGTTTCATGTATACGTGCTTATTTTTGAAACTTATAATTCAACAAGGGATTAAAAGGGTCTCTACTTCTTATAAGCCTGTTAACTGTTCCAATTGAATATCTATATATACGCTTAATGCTTTAACTCCACCGGCCGTATGCATACACTGCAAAAAATCCAGTAACGTTCCTTCAAAATAATGGACAGCTGAATACTGAACAATTGATTGTTAATTAAAGTTCCTGGTATTTTCATGTAACGTTCCTTGGAATTCTAGGGACTTTCAGCTGCCCGTTGTGACAACGTTCCTGGATTTGTTTTGCAGCGTATGCATTTCTGAAACACGTTCTCAGTAATTTTTTGCCAATCGCAAAATTACGCTGACTGATTTGAAATTCAATAACTTGAAAAGTGGCTTGATCAGGAAATGCTCATTTTCTTGAAATGCGGGGGCGAAATCCCTGAAATAGCAGCTAGTGTGTAAAGAAATAAGATAAATATTTTTTAATCGAAAAACTTGAATGAAAAGCAAATACTTTTTATTCTCTTTTTCTCTTAGGAAGGAAAATCGGCAATTAGTTTCGTGAATAAAGTGACTGCATATGAAATTCAAAAGACTTCGCAAACGGACAGTGGAAAAGAACCTATAAAAATCAATCCTAATTCAACTAATATATGTAAGCAAAGTATTTTGAATTTTCTAATTAACTGTCAAATGGCATGAACTGCATGTTATGATTTTCCCTCTTAAATAGATGGTCTTTGCCGGGATGAATTTAAAAAAATCATTACTATCGATACAGATAAAACATAACATTCAAATGAACCATTCGATATTTTGATGTATATATATGTTGTTGGATGATTGTTTACCGGAATTCCTGGTTCCTTATGATATTTTATGGGTTACATTGAAAAAGCGTCTTCAAAATAGGAATTTTCCAAACACTTTGACGTTTGAAAATGATACAGAATTTTTATTTAAAATTCTTATCCATAAATAAAATGCCTACTTCTAATTCAAAATACGTAAAATATACGAAAATATACAACCATAGACAAGTTCGTAGGGTCAATTTATCTATCAGGGGCTTAAATTAAAGAATCCCTGTTTGGAACTCCCTAGAAATATAAATTCAGCATTTCACCTGATAACCCGAGTAACCTTCATATTTCTTTTCATTTTTAAAATACTATAGGACTAAAGCTTTTAACAAGCTCTTAATAAACTCATTGTTCCCGACACAAAAGATATAACAAGACTTAGTCTTTTTTGATCACATAAAAGTGCAAAAAAACGCAAAGCAAGGCTAATTTAGTATTTCGCCTATAGTTTATTCTCAACTGCTTTTAAACAATATAAAGACCAATCTTTAACAAGCAAAAACGGGATGTTACACAGTTTAAATCTTTAACTTTTTCTTTGTAGTATGCACATAATTTTGATGATGAAAAATAATCCACTTACTCCTAATTTTTTTGATTAATATTTTTGAATAATTCGTGGTATTTAATAGCAGGGCTAGTTATTGAACCAGTCACTAATCTCTATCCTGTTCGTTTTTTAACTGCAAAATTTGATGTCTGCTGTATATAGGGAAAAATAAATGGAATGAGTCCATAAAAAAATGGCTCATTTTGAAATTTTCAAAGTTACGTTAAGAAAAAATATGTAGATATCGCTTCAAAATGTTAAAATTTCTACAGAGATATATAAAAAATTCAATCGTATGCTTTCGTTTAAAAAGATTAGTTTTTTGGCAACAAAAAGTCAAAGTGATGGTTAAGGTTTTTTTTTTTTTAAGGAGAATGTACATAAAGTCTGAAAATTTTATATATTCTTGTGAAAAAACTGTTTTGTTGATTCAGCAAAAATGTGGTTTGCGAGACTCTAACCTCAAGTAATTTTTTAACCAAATAAACAGTTTTGTTAAAATAACGCTAAGCCACTGCTTTGTTTAAGAAACAAAATTTTGGTTCATTAACGAAAATGGCCCCGCAATCTTTAATGACACCTCAAAAGAAGCCCAGTAGTGTAATGTTTAGCACAATATGCTGCCATGCCACAAGTCCGCGGTTCAATTCACGGGTTTGGCAAGGTAGATTCAGCTTGAGATCCCTTGAGTGGGTCGATAAAATGAGGACCAGGCCTGCTTGGGGACTAAACACTGGGGTCTTCGGGCCAAGCTGACACCTGGTCAGGGCATTTGCTTGCGCACGCTAGAGCCCATGGTAGCGATGACATGTATGAACAGCGGAGGCCTTGGCCCCGCTTGGGCTGTTGCGCCAATGTTTAGTATAGTTAACCCTTTAACGCGCGGTGTTCCCGCTCTGGGAACACCAAACTCTGACGTTTTGACGGTTGCCAGTCTCGAAGAATAGATTTGATATCTATAAAAATAGTTGCGGGTAACATAGCTCCACGAGAATCCTTTAATTTTTTAGCACGTCATTTCCCGTCAAAAAATGGTCACGATTCTTTTTAACAGCACTGACATCTGCCGAAAAATGGAAGAATGCGAGAACAGCCGGATAGATTGCCCAATGCTGAAAAAGGGGCAGCCGTTGCCATCGCTCGATTTAACGACCAGCAAGAGGGCGGACGATCGAAACGTTCATCGCGTGCCACAGATCGAGAGACCCTATTTTTGACGACAGCTGGCTGTGATAAATCAAAATAGGGTCTCTCGATCTGTGGCACGCGATGAACGTTTCGATCGTCCGCCCTCTTGCTGGTCGTTAAATCGAGCGATGGCAACGGCTGCCCTTTTTTCAGCATAGGGAAACGGTTGCGCCTCAAAGGGTTAAGATACCCCAACGCTTTTTTCTTCACTCTGGAGACAGCAGAATTTTTCATGTCTGTAACAATGATTTTTATCTTGCATGTTCTGACAGTGACGATGATCCATCGGTCCACGCTCTATGGCGTTTTGGCTCCAGACAAACCGATCTCTTTCCCGCCAGAAGATGAGGAAAACGGCGATGGAGAGTCGAAGAGGAAGAAAAGGGAAGCCGATGAAAGCCAAGATGAAGAGGAGGAAGAGGAACCTCCTCCGTCCGGACCCAGCGTCAAATTAAGCGTCACCAAAGAGCTCTTTGGAGAGTTGGACAAAAGTAAATCCAGTTTACAGTTTTTGATACCTACGTATTATACCGCCGGCCATTTTCACAGATAATTTTTCGCCAATCTGTGCGATTAAACGCCAATAGCGTTAAAAGGCTACTCAATTCCCAGCTGCTAGTGTTGATAACCCTAAATCATTATACTAGATAGCCGATTACTTTTTTATAGCATTGTCATTTTTTTATTTCGCTAGTTTTAAAGTGTTTTTACGGCCGAAATGATGAAGGTCAACTTGGTGCAGGGATCGACTTACTATAGTATAATATTATAGCACTATAGTCTATTCGCGGAAACGAGAGAACGAAAGTAAACAAACGGGTTACCAAAGAATTACATATTTTTTCACCAATCTCTAGTTTGGAGTTAAGAAAGGTTAAATGCGCCTAACAGCGTAAATGGAAGAAAGCAGAAATTCATACTGTGTTTGGCACTTTGGCAAAATGCCAGGTGCTTACTCTTCGCCAGTTTACATGTGCCATTATTTAGTTTTGTTCTCTCGACTCGGCGAACAGACTATAAAGTGCCAGGTGTTTTTTAAACAATTTTAGGTCGTATAACATTTAGATGCCTTTTCTTTAGTCATGAAAATTTCACTAAAACGGAAAACTTAAGTTTCACTTTGATTTGAATTAAACGCGTTCATACTGAACCCACATGAGAGAAAATGAACGTTGTTTCGTTTTGAGAAAGACGTGTGATTTTCCTTCTTCAAAATAGAAAATATTTAGTAGATAACATTCCTCTCGTCACTTTTTCGCCTTTACTTGGCTGGTTGAACAGTAGTTTGCTGCTGAAATAGGGAAAAACCTTCCAATTAAGTTCGAGCTCTCTAGTTTATTAAATATTTTTACAAGTTATATTTTCGGCAGAGTTATTTTTAAGATATACTGTGTTGCTACTTTTTCTGTGATATTCTGGATCAACTGAACTTTTTGAAAGGTTCTAGGTAATGAAAACAAGCCTAGATTCTGACATTAATCAAATTTATGAAGCTGTTATTGTAAAAAGTGTTTATATGCATTTGTTCCTCTTACACCATAAAAGTATAAGTCAGACTTGATCGGAACATAATGATGCAAGTTATACATTTCGTTTTATAGACCACTGGAGATTTTCAACATACTTTCTGTGCATTTGTTCATGTAATGCATATGGTATTTTCCCTATAATAATGAAATAATTTACGTAATAATCATATAGCTGAACAGCACCCACAAAATTTATTACTAAATAAATGATATTTCTACAGAAGTGATAAACTCGGAAATTTAAATACATCCGGCATTAAGATGGGTATTAAATTTATAAAACTTTTAAGTTATTCGTATAACAGTGCCTTTTAGTAATAATGCACATCTTGATAAATACTAATATATAATTTGATTTGCAGTGTTCAGAGCGGAAATGTACCTGTTCAGAGCCTTGTACAGAGAAAACTGCTGGGCAAAATAGTACTATATATCTAGGAAACTTGAGTGAGATCATGGGAGAGAGTGTTGTGTGGAAAAATAATAATTCAAAAAATTATCACCAGATGATGTTTCACAGTGTCACACTTGTCGATTTTCAAACTGTACCGATACGTAGAGATATAAAACATTTGCTTCGCAACCTCTTCATTGTTTTTTTCCTCGTGAGAATATTTATTTACGCAGCAAAGATTGTGTCGCTACTCCTGAAATTCTTTTACCAAAATGGCGATTCGTTACCTTCGGCTTTGCTCCAATATCAGACCTTAATAGGAATTGTAAAATGGGAAATAACTACGGGTTATGGAAAAGGATGGCAAATTTTGAAACAGCAGTGTCATTGAATTTATTTTTTGCATTTTTCTGTTTTATTTTCACTAAAGGATTGTGAAACGCCATCTGTCGATGATTTTTTGAACTATTATTTTCCCCCGGAACGCTCTCTCCCATGGTCTTATTAAGGTTTCTAGCAAATTTAGAAGCAATTTGACGGGTAGATTTTGATATGCATTGCTCTGAATAAGGAAATTTTAAGTATGAAGACTTTGCCAATTAACTCTTGTTTACAAGCATGTTTTATGCATTAAAATTTAAATGCGTGCTTAAATAATTTAATCATGCTCATTTTAATACTTTATAATTTTAAATTTCATAGTTAAAAAAAAAGAAATTAATTAATCCCTGGAGAGTTAAAATAACACTTTTAAGTGAAGGAGTGCTTTAACGTCTGGGAGAGAAAAAAATCCTGCTAACGTATTAATTTAACGTATAACGTATAATATACGTTATACGTTAACGTTAACGTATAACGTATTTATAACGTATTAATTACGTTAACGTATTAACGTAAAAATCCTGTTAACGTACTGTAAAAAAATCCTGCTAACTATACAATTGATATGAATGAAAACAATCAAGAGTTATAGTACAATATTTTTATTGGATATGAAGTCAGATTAATCAAATGAAATTTTTCTATGATTGTCTTGTATTTTCTATGCTATTAACGCTTATTTGAGAAACAATGACAACCAGTTTCAATAAATTTTAAGTATTTATATATCATTAAGTAAAAGTAATAGGTGCTGCTCGTTTCTAAATTTCTAGCAAAAAAGAAATATGACCTTTACATGAAATAATTGCTTTAAAAATTTTAATTCCTATTTGTTTCAAAATTAGACAATATGTATTCGAGAATAAACTGTCGCAGTAGCATAATTAGGAGCCTATTAATCAAACTGTAATTACATTTACACATCTGGACTTCGTCCAAACCAAGGGTACGTCCCTTACACTTATATTAAGACAGTCTATTCTACATAGATAAACTGATGTTTAGTAATTCATACAATGAGAAGACGCAGCTGGTAGTTATATTTTAAATTAGAAATGTTAACATCTTAATGCGCAATGGGAAAAAAAGGGAAATTTTTAAATTACTTCTTGGTAATGAATAAATTGATTTTGAAACTGAAACTGTTGAAGTGCTAAATTAATGACGAATTCAGTTTCATATATAATTAATAAAAAGTTTTAGGATGTAATTAAAACGTTTGTTTTTGTTTCATTGTATTTCTATTATTAAATTTTGTATATAAGATTTCATAAAAATGTTTTAGTAAAATAATGACTGATTTTTGTATCGATTTTTCACACAATTCCACTCAAGAATGCTTTAAATTTATCGAAATTTTGAGATTTTTTATTTCTATGAACAATTTTTCTCCGAAATTTCTATTTCAAGCATTAGGGATTTCAAATTTACTTTCAATTTTTTACCTTGATCTTTTACTGTTTTTATTTAGCTTTATGTCGCCTCACAGGTAATCGTGAGACAAAATTAAATATTTTTTTTTCTCTTACAAAAATGAAAGTGGTATGCAATAATATTTTTCGATTCATTCTTTGTTAAGAATAAATTATTGTTTTTACCATTTTGTCGATTTTAGAGAAATTCGAACCGTTACATTTATCATAGCTACAAACTGTTCCTAAAACAAATTAAATAGGACATGATACTTAAATATACTGTTTTTAAACATAGCGTAAAGTTTCCGTACAAACAGTGTAAAAATATCTAGCAAAAACGGAAAGGTGGGTACAGCACACTGAAATATTGTTTTTACCATTTTGTCGATTTTAGAGAATTTCGAACCGTTACATTTATCATAGCTAAAAACTGTTCCCAAAACAAATTAAATAGGACATATTATTTAAATAAACTGTTTTTCAACATAGCGTAAAGTTTCTGTACAAACAGTGTAAAAATATATAGAAAAAACGGAAAGGTAGGTACAGCACACTGAAATAAGCAGAGTTTGTGAGGGAACGAGCATGAGCAAATGACACGTTAAGGTGGTAGAAGTGCTGTTGAAATCGTATCTGAAAGCAGGAGTTTTAAGCAGTTTGAATAGCTACAAGCATTCGATGCTCATCATCATGCATGTGTTGGGCTGCGAACGGAAATAAAGCACAGGATGAGGCTACTTTCACTATTTTCTAGTTTGTTGCCTCCGTCAATCTACCAACACCCTTAAACAGCCAGACGTACGTTATCTTTCTACAAATGAGCTACTAGAAATTTTTCCTTTGCTTCTCCATACTAAGTTTATTCCAGCACTATAGTGCCTCTCTTCAACAAGAATCAACGTAACCTTCAGCCCACACAAGAACGAAGAAAGTTGACCTGTTCTTTTAGTCACTCGCTCTTTATTCGATAGTTAAAATATTTGTTTATTCGGATTTTTTGGAACTTTCCTGCTCTATCACCCGTTGTGAATGCTTCCTTACGCGAACAAATGAATTTTTTTTATATATTCGCCCATTGTACTGTAAAATCTGTCTATTTTTGGCCTTATCTAAGTGTGTTTTTATTCTCCTTATTAAAGAAATACTATGTACATAACAGTAATTAATAATACAGTTACATTTCCAACTTACCCTCTAGATTGAGTTTTGTTAATAATGAAATTACTCCAATTTTCTTTTCTGACAGTATTTTTAATCAATTTTGAGTGATTTTTATTTACAATATCAGAAACGTTATGTTTAATTCGTTTAATAATTGTATACTTTCTAATCTACATTAATTTTATTTATTAGAGGAAAAAGTAACATTCGTTGGATCGGGCTACAAAAATCTAAGAAGAGTCTCCCCTCTATGGAATAAGCGAACGTAAGTTCCTATCGACTGTTAATATAAGCTTTCACTATTTTCATGGTTTAGAAATTTTTTGTGATTATCTACATTTATTTATAGTATTATGAGCAGTTGCAGATCCAGGGGACGCATGCAAGCACTTAAACCCGCACTACTGAATCCATATTTAACCTATACGTTCTCACTATTAACCCTTTGAGGCGCAACCCTTTCCCAATGCTGAAAAAAAGGGCAGCCGTTGCCATCGCTCGACTTAACTACCAGCAAGATGGCCAGCAGCTGGCTGTGCCGGCACAGCCAGCTGTCCTCAAAAAATGGTCTCTAGATCTGTGGCACACGATGAACGTTTCGATCGTCCGCCCTCTTACTGGTCGTTAAGTGGAGCGATGGCAACGGCTGCCCCCTTTTTCAGCATTGGGAAATCTATCCGCTGTTCTCGCATTCTTCCATTTTTCAGCGCTGTTAAAAAGAATCCTGACACTTTTTTGACGGGAAAGGACGTGCTAGAAAGTAAAGGATTCTCGTGGAGCTATGTCACCCGCCACTATTTTTATAGAAATCCAATCTATTCTTTCGTGACTGGCAACAGTCCAAACGTCAGAGTTTGGTGTTCCCAGAGCGGGAACACTGCGACTTAAAGGGTTAAAAGATGCAGTGTAGAAGATGCTCCTTCTCTCAACGATGCTGCTTCCCGAAATGGCTCTTTGAATGCTGTACCGCAACGCAGCGTTGCGCTTGTGCAATCGTGTTCAAAGAACCATTCTCGGAAGCAACATCGGTCAGAGAAGGAGAGTCTTCTCCGCTGCGTCTTTCCGTGGTAGCGAACATGTTGAACATTTATTCATTATTAAACAGGAACAGGTTATGGAGAAAAAGAGACTAACACTTCTTTGATACCATGCCTCTTTTTACTTATCGTACGTCCCTTTGAAACTTTTCTAGATCCGCCACTTGTTTTGAAACGTTTTAGGTGATAGTTTATTGAACCATATCATATCAAAAATTAAGTAGGTCGTGAATTTTTCAAGCGTCAAATACTGTTTTCAGTTTAACTTATACCTGCATTTCACTGTATTTGACGGTTTAAATTTTTCAAATGGTCAGATTCAGTTTTCAAATTTATTTTTGTGTGTGAAAGAAAAAAAATAGAAGTATTACATACTTTCAAGAGTTAATCAGTACAGCCCAGATTTTGATGATTTCTTTTTCTCTCTTTTTTTTTTTTTTTTTTTTTTTTTTTTTTTTACATTTTATGTTATCTTTTTCTTTTTCTTCGATAGAACATTTTTTTTTTCAGATTAGAAAATGACTCTTTTTGATTTTGAGTCATTTTTTCAATAAAAGAAATGGAAAATTTGTCTTAGAATTTTTCATTTTATTTACTAACTTTCAATATCTTCTGCCAACCTTTTTCAGTTAAAATAACAAACTTATGTGAATTGCTATTAATAATTAATATCAATATGTTACATATCAGGTTTTTTTTAAAAATAAATATTTCAATGCAAAAAAAAATACAATTTTATTAAAAATTTATTGGTTTAGATTGAAATATTTTATTCCTAGGACATTTTTTATTTTAAGGGCATTCTTAAAGATTTTGTAGGTCATCAAAATCTGGGCTATACTAATCACTATAATAAATCCAAACAAGTCTGAAAAGCCACTTATTTGTGTATTGCACTAATTTTTATTGATTCATGAAAAGTTGTGATGTAAGTAGTTATTGGAACAATTGATTCAATGTTCGTTTAATTTTTGTGTTATTTCGTTGATATATTTGTTTTTTGAAATTTTAAAATTTATCTTTATTTTTTTAATGAAATACTTTATAATTTAAATAATACGTTTGTTTGGATATGTATATAGTTTAAATTTTGGTGGAAATAAAATACAATATTTAAGTGCTTTATATCATTTGAAATATTTATAAGTACAGGCAGAATTGTTTTTACTTAAGCATTGTTTTGTAAGTATTGCTAAATTAAAAACCGTGCAGTTAAAAGGTATGGTAATCATATTAAGCTGCTTAACCCTTTGAGGCACAACCCTTTCCCAATGCTGAAAAAAGGGCAGCCGTTGCCATCGTTCGAATTAACTACCAGCAAGATGGCGGACGATCGAAACGTTCATTACGTGCCACAGATCTAGAGACCCTTTTTTTGACGCAGCTGGCTGTGCCGGGCACAGCCAGCAATCTATACAGCAATTTGGGCAATCTATACAGCTGTTCTCGCATTCTTCCATTTTTCAGCAGATGTCCGTGCTGTTAAAAATAATCGTGAACCATTTTTTACGGGAAATGACGTGCTAAAAAGTAAAGGATTCTCGTGCAGCTATGTCACCCGCAACTATTTGTATAGAAATCCAATCTATTCTTCGTGACTGGCAACAGTCAAAACGTCAGAGTTGGGTGTTCCCAGAGCGGGAGCACTGCGCGTTAAAGGGTTAATAAGCATGTAATAATGCCTACCATTTTTTTTTCTAGGGGAAACGAAACTACGTTTGTTTTTATAGATAGTGATGTGGTGTCAGCTACTAGCAACCCAGATCCTAGCTCTGCTAATTTACAAAGAGAACCCGTTCTAATCACAATGAAGCATTTCAGACAGGTAAAGTACTGTTTTTAATAGATAAAAATTCATAAAACTGTAAGATTAAGAAAAAACTGCATTGATTCTTAAGTTTTAAATTACAGTTTTCCAATTTCTAATATTTCAATGCGCAAATAGATTTTTTTGAAACCCAAAAACGAAGGGGAAATTTGTGTAAGTGGGATCATACACCCACATAAGAGGCCTCTGTTGTCGGCTTGCAGAGATTCAAGTTCCAATGCTTTGCTATGGAGAAAAGTGCCGCCTTAACGCCTAATCATTTCTCTCACAAAGTATTAGGTATTTTTAAATGAAATTGTCCTGTGTGAATCTTGAGAACTATTCGCAAGGATTGCGCGAATCCGATTGGAGTTAATTGAGCCGAAAGAGATTTTATTGCAGTCTAGAATTTATCCTACTTTTCGGACTGCAATAAAATGTCTTTCGGCTCAATTAACAATCAACTTGAATATTCTTAAAAGATAATAATGGTGAAAACTGTTATTTACACCGAGGCCGATTTTATAAATGAATTTTTGTTGTTATTATCATTGCTGTTCACTGGTACAGTAATGATAGCTGTGAATAGCAGTGATTTTATCAAGCAGAAACTTTCATAATGTGCTGAATGAATAAAGAAATATTCCTGAAAACTCATCAAAAAACTTTAAGTTTATGAACAGCTCAGATTAAAAGCAAAGTAAAAGGGGAAAACTGGAAATTTGATTTTTACCCCGTAGTATGTAAACCTAAAAATATTTTTATTGTCTGTGAAAATAGATAAGACGTGCGTACAATAACGACTGAGTATATTAGTGTCTAACAAAATGTCATATTTCAAAAATTTACTTACTGTGTTAATTTCAGGTAAAAGCTTCCGGAAGAAAGCTGCTGGCTGATCAAGACTTAATCGAAAACGGAGAAGTAAGAAAATTCTCATTCCAAATCTATAATTTGCATTTCACATGAAATCCGTAAAAGAATCTCAGATGCCGCTTTTCTAATTAGGTTCCAATGACAAAACTTGATCCCGATTTTTACCTTATTAAAAGAGTATTTCGCTTGCCAAGAGGTTTTATTATTTTTAAAGACACGAGCTCGAAACAGAATGTTGTAATCCAGCAGTTCTCTGACCAAATTAAATCATTGTACTTTGATGCATAAATATTTGCAAATTAAAGTACGCTCCAAAGCTTTTACAGCTGAAATTTTAAAATTGTCGGTGATCCGGCAATGACCTAGTCTGTTAAGCTCGGTTCCGAAAAAATCATTGTACTTGATCAAATTAAATCATTGTACTTTGATGCATAAATATTTGTAAATTAAAGTACGCTCCAAAGCTTTTACAGCTGAAATTTTAAAATTGTCAGTGATCCGGCAATGATCCTAGTCTGTTAAGCTCGGTTCCGATCACAACACCAAAAGTGAAGCAGCGTCGGCTTTGGGTACTCCTTGGGAGGGTAAAAAGCCTTTCTCGACATAGGCAGCGTGTGCTCTAAGGAGAGTTGGTGCACGTAAAATCTGGCGTGGTTCCAGTATCTTGCATGTTAAAACGATACCTCTAGCTAGGGCTGCTAAACAAGGTGCTAGGTCTCTAAAATGTTTAGGCCTGCATTTGGTTCAAAATTAGTAAGAGGGCAAAGTTGTACTGCCTACTTGACGTTTCCATAATGAACTGACCAATATCTTCAGCCCTCGTAAGTCTATTGTCGGCAGCTGACCGGGCCTTTGTTATGAAAATGAATATAGTTTAAAAAAAACTAAAAAACACGCTTTAGTAATAAATTGAACTAACTAAACAGTGAAAAATAATTCTTAATATAGAAATAAATTAATAAACGAAAAATAGTATCAGGTTGTAACGAAAGTTTTCCGCCATATCTGCCTGAAAAACTAACTTCTAACTCCTTAGATAAGTGTTTTTGAACTTTCGGTACCAAACCCGCACAGTGTCACATGATACAACAATAGTACTTAAAAGCTGTACTCATAATTTGCTGATAGTATGTAGCTGACTTTTTGCAACACAAATGGAAGTAAAGGATGGTTTTAATCCTCTAGAGTAATAGTTCCATTTGGGACACCTTATACTTAATGATAACTATATTTTTTACAGATTCCACGACACAGTGTTATAAAGTAAGCCTCTTTCTTTCAAATGCCAAAAATCGTTTGACAAAATAGGAGCCAATACGCCAACGCGAACTGTGTGCTGACGATGTTTGCGGTGGCGGGAAACTTTAGTTACAACCTAATATTATTGTGACAAAAGTGTGGGGCGCTTTGTGCTATATTTTTTTAAAAATCATTTTTGTGCTAATCGTACCTATCGAATATTCGTAAGAACTGATATACGGAGCACCCCACACTTTTTTCACAATAATACTATTTTTCGTCCATTCATTTATTTCTATATTAAGAATTATTTTTCGTTTTTTAGTTAGTTCAATTTATCACTAAAGCGTGTTTTACAATTTTTTAAACTATATTTATTTTTCAATTTTTAGTTCGATTTGCTATAAAGTGTGTTTTTTTAGTTTTTTTAAACTGTATTTATTTAAAATTAATTTTTTTTTTAATTTTCGATATCTCTCATAAGACACTAAGGAACACTAAGTTGGAAAGTACAAACTGTGAGATAATTTATTTTCACTGCGCATCAGTGGCGTAGCCAGGATTTTATTTCGGGGTGGACTGGGTATCCAATTTAAAACTAAAGTTCAATTGTAAATCAAATATCAAATTGTAAGCTAAAGGGTCCCATTTCGCGGGGGAGCAGCCCCCCCAGCCCCCCCTCTTGCTACGCTCCTGCTGTGCACTAAAGTATTAATTACCCTGCAGTTAAATGCTACCTTCGTCACAAAAAAGGAAAAATTGGTCTCTAATCAACAAACACGTTTCATAACGACCACAACAAACACAAACAGATATGCAACAATATACAATATTGAAATAAAATTTCTAGATTTGCCATCTGGATTTCAGAAAAGTAACTACCCAAACGTATCATTGAATACAGTTACCAAGAGGTTCTACTCCATTATGCTGAGCCGAGTGCCGAAATGGTACGCATGCGTAGACCGCGCGCTTGCTCCATCTCTCTCGCTCTACCGCAAAGAATCTCTAAGAAAATGACTAATCCTGACGATCCTAATCAGGATAATGGGATACACTTATCAAATTATTGTATCGTCATCGGCCCTTGATAAGTCTACAAAGTTTAAATTAAATCTGGCCGTTTAAAGTGGGTCAAAATCGAGTTCAAAGGTGTCAGTTACAAACAAACAAACATACAGGTGAAACTAATAAAAGCATGTTTAAAAAAATGCCTATAAGACAGTAATTCAAAGCGTAGGTGCCGACGAAAATTGTCAATAACATGTCAAATTATCATTAAGGTATGATGAACTATTTTAAGTGTTTAATTGTTTTTCCTTCCCTTAAATGGAATGTGCAGTGAAACTTCCCAACTTGGGCACCTCCCTAAGTAGGACAGTTTTTTCCAGGAACGAAACGTAACAATAATTTTCACAAGTGTGTATCCCTATCAGTTGGATAGTTTTGAAGGGAACCGCAAGTGTTAACCCTTTAACGCGCAGTCTTCCCGCTCTGGGAACACCGAACTCTGACGTTTTGACTGTTGCCAGTCACGAAGAATAGATTGGATTTCTATAAAAAAGAGTGGCGTGTGACATAGCTTCACGAGAATCCTTTACTTTTTTTTTTAGCATGTCATTTCCCGTCAAAAAATGGTCACGATTATTTTTAACAGCACTGGCATCTGCTGAAGAATGGAAGAATGCGAGAACGACTGGATAGATAGCCCAGTGCTGAAAAAAGGGCAGCCGTTGCCATCGCTCGACTTAACGACCACCAAGAGGACGGACAATCGAAACGTTCATCGCGTGACACAGATCTAGAGACCCTTTTTTTCTGACGATAGTTGGCTGTGGCACAGCCAGCTGCGACAAAAAAGGGTCTCTAGATCTGTGGGGCACGCCATGAACGTTTCGGTTGTCCGCCCTCTTGCTGATCGTTAAGTCGAGCGATGGCAACGCCTGCCCTTTTTTCAGCACTGGGAAAGGGTTGCGTCTCAAAGGGTTAAACTTTCGGAAGTTTCACTGTACTTGGATCTTGCTTAAAATGTAATTTTCTTGAAATGAATTATAATGTGAGATAGTTTTTTTTGTGACTTTCTTTATTGGGATATAATTTGCCACTGTTATAATCATTTTTTAACGGGAAAATATGTATCGAATAAAATTAGTTCACTAACATGACTTCCTTTTATTTTAGATAAGACAACGTGAATGCGTAAGATGGGATACCGGTCTAAAGCCCAGAGGGTAAGAACTAAAATTATTTATACAGAACTGAAATTGAATACAGAACTGAATTTACAGAATTAAATTTATACAAAACTGAAATTAAAATTAAGGCTAGCACAAGCTTTTACCTAGAAATTTTTGGAAGCTTAAACAAACAGAATTTGTAATCGATTAACCCTTTCGTTATACGCTTATTTATTTATTTATTTTTATTTAGAACGCATTTCATTTTATGACTCCGCCCTTGTAATGAAAATAAATTGCCTATAGTGACAGAAATTTAATTTTTACAGTTACAGTTACAAACTCTTTTTCAAATAACAAAATGATATTTTTATCTGCGTGAAAAGACAGAAAACTAATAAATGACATTTAAAGAAAGCATTCAAAGTAAAACAATATCAAAATGAAGGGTTTTCGTTTCTGTTTTGTTGTTCAAGGTGGGCGGTACGCAATCTCAATCACGTATCAGAACATCAAGAGCGGCTTTCACCCCCAAAAAAAATCTGGAGTGACTCCACTCGACTTTCCGAACACTTACGATTAAGATCATTACCAAGCACTTAAATAAATTTTATTCGATGAATCATTCAATCATTTATACCAAATGGAAACTCAATCGAATGCACCGTTTAAACGCTTGCGCACTTTCAAGAATTTCTCCCCATATGCCATTATGCCATAACATCAAAGAAAGTTTTGTCGTAGCCCTTTAGGAGAACTATAAGTCCTATACACACCAAAATCAATACCGGTCTTAGGATGGTGGTTTATAACATGTATACCGAATTTGAGCTCAATCGAATGTATCGTTTAAACGCTAGCGCACTTTCAAGAAATTCCCCCCGTAGGCCATAATGTAAAAGAAATCTTGGTCGTAGCCCTGTAGAAAAACTATAAGTCCTATACACACCCAAATCAATACCGGTCTTGCGACGGTGGTTTATGACATATATATCCAATTTGAGCTCAATAGAATGCCCCGTTTAGGAGCTATCGTGTTCACTCACATACACACAAACACACATACACACACACACACACACACACATACACACACACATACATACATCTCGTAAAAATAGCATAAATGGATTCAGAAGCCCTCAAAACGTGTAAAAACACCCAAATCTCGAAGTCGAATTTTTTCATGATTACAATACTTTCCTTACATGGTACATGTTCGGAAAGTAAAAATCGTGATGTTGTGATATTTCTAATATGCCCAAAGGGTTGTTATATAAAGTGTCATTTTTGGTCATTTTTGGAGAAATATTCCACGACAGTTCGTCAGTGTTGCAATGTGCCCACTTTGAATGCATATCCGCTTCCAATAATAAAACACATATGAAAACGTTTTGCTAAATAAGGTTTTACTTGAAATTTATTGTTTTATTTTTACTTTCCGAACATGTACCATGTAAGAAAAGTATTGTAATCATGAAAAAATTCGACTTCGAGATTTGGGTGTATGGACACGTTTTGAGGTCTTCTGAATTCATTTATGCTATTTTTACGAGATGTATGTTTGTATGAGTGTGTGTGTCTGTATGTGAGTGAACACGATAGCTCCTAAACGGGGCATTCGATTGAGCTCAAATTGGGTATATATGACATAAACCACTGTCGCAAGACCGGTATTGACTTTGGTGTATATAGGACTTATAGTTTTTCTACAGGGTTACGACAAAGATTTCTTTTACATTATGGCCTATGGGAGAAAATTCTTGAAAGTGCGGTAGCGTTTAAACGGTACATTCGATTGAGCTCAAATTGAAAAAAAACTAAGAATTTTTGCTGAAATATTCATTGATTAAAATTTATTTAAATGCTTGGCAATGATCTTAATCGTAATTTTTCGGAAAGTCGAGTGGAGTCACTCCGATTTTTTTTCTTTATTTTTTATTGTAAAAGCAACACATTCATTCAAATAATTCTTTTGTAATTATCCTTTATGGAAGTGCGTTTACGAATTGCATTAAAGTGGAGAGGTAGGGGGAATTTTACTTTCTTTTAAAAAAGATTAGAATGGTTGATTTTGAAGAGCAAAAGTAGCCATGTTTTAATAACATAAATTCTATTAATTTTGGCATATTTATTTGTTATTGAACGAGAAATTTGTTTTACCGATGCGAGTGTATTTAAAAAAAGAAAGTCCTTACTTCAGAAAAAATCTGGAGTGACTCCACTCGACTTTCCGAACACTTACGATTCAGATCATTACCAAGCATTTAAATAAATTTTAATCAATGAATCATTCAAACGTATATACCCAATGGAAGCTCAATCGAATGCGCCGTTTCACTCATGTGAGCTATCGTGTTCACTCTCATACACACACACATACATACATACATACATCTCGTAAAAATAGCATAAACGAATTCAGAAGACCTCAAAACGTGTCAATACACCAAAATCTCGAAGTCGATTTTTTTTCCTGATTACAATACTTTCCTTACATGGTACATGTTCGGAAAGTAAAAATACAGAACGTATAAACGAAATGTAATGATAAAATGAAAAATTCAAAAAAGATTCTTGAATAAAATCTGGAGTGACTCCACTCGACTTTCCGAACACTTACGATTAAGATCATGACCAAGCATTTAAATTAATTTTAATCGATGAATAATTCAAACATATATACACAATTGAAACTGAATCGAATGCACCGTTTAAACGCTTGCGCACTTTCAAGAATTTCTCCCCATATGCTATTATGCCATAACATAAAAGAAATTTTTGTCGTAGCCCTGTAGAAAAACTACAAGTCTTATACACACCAAAATCAATACCGGTCTTGCGACGGTGGTTTATAACATAAATACCCAATTTGAGTTCAATCGAATCTACCGTTTAACCGCTAGCGCACTGTTAAGAATTTTCCCCCATAGGCCATAATGTAAAAGAAATCTTTGTCGTAGCCCTGTAGGAAAACTTCAGGACTAATTCCACCAAAATCAATACCGGTCTTGCAACGGTGGTTTGTAACATATATACCCAATTTGATCTCAATCGAATGCCCCGTTTAGGAGCTATCGTGTTCACTCTCTCTCTCTCTCTCTCTCTCACGCACACACACACACATCTCATAAAAATAGCATCCATGAATTCAGAAGACCTCAAAACGTGTCCATACACCAAAATCTCAAAGTCGAATTTTTTCATGATGACAATACTTTCCTTACATGGTACATGTTCGGAAAGTAAAAATTAAGGTGATTATTTTATTTATTTATTTATTTATTGGGGAAGGGGTGTGCGTTACTATTTATATTTCTGAGACTAGACTCAGTTTCCTATGATTGTGTGTTTTCAGAACCAAAGTGCAGGGTGGCTGGACAACAGATTCATGCTCCGAAGCTAACTCTACTGCCGAGGAGACAACATGCCAGTGTACGATGCTGGGTACCTATGCAATCTTGGCTAAAATAAAAAGACCTTTTGTAAGTACATCAAGAATTTTATGGATATCTCATTTCGTCTTCGAGATCGAGCGGGATATTTTAAAACCCCTTAACCGTCGTATTATTTTCAAGAAAACGGTCATAAAAGTGCTTATTTCTTTTATTCCAGAAAATTCTATAAAACAAGTGCATATATAGTATATTTAATCATTTTAAGGTTTTGGACATTTTAAGCACTAGAGAAAAAAAAAAATAATGTTTAGGAAATGCCAATATGCAGGGTCATTGTGACTGAATGTGTGTTTTGTAGTAAGCAGGGAATCATTAAAAATATATGTTTTAAACACTAGAAAATTTTATTAAACTATGTAAAATAAGTAAACATTTCTAAAATTTTCTTTGAACATAATAAATAAAAAAAAAGTAAGCTAAGATTGCATAATGCATATCACAAATACGCGTGTGTTTGAGTACTGCTACCATGTATTTAAAAATAAACTATCTCCGAATTAAGTTAAAAATACTCTGGTATTGTCATCTGTTGTGTAAAATTATATATTACAAAAAAAAAATCCGTGCATCAGAATTGGAACGCTCTTATCTTTCTGGCGCATTTTTTTGAACAGTATTGCCCGGAAATTTGACGGGCACGAGAAATAGAGGGAGAAAGCTTAGCCCGTGATTTTGACGGGAGCGAAGATTAAGGGGTTAAAAGAACATTTTGCTCCTCTATCCGCAGTAGGTTACGAAGTTTGGAAAATGATGCCCAGTCTAGCACCTATGTTAATAAACTCACTTACTCGTCAAATTTTGTACATTACAAGCTTGAGTAGTTTTGGCTAGGGGAAATACTGACTTACGAAAAAATGAATTTAATTTCCGGTATCCCAAATACATATATATGTATTATACAAGCTAATTTTTTTTTCCAAACTTAAATGATAATGTAGCAGCATTCGATAGATTTTTCGTACCACTTGTAATTTTCTTTAAATTGCGTTTTATAAAAACCTGTTTTAAACTTCTATTTTGAATTATCATTCTTCAAATAACTGGGATAAATTTACATAAGAACTTTAAATAGGATAATCAATAATTTTTTTGGAGAGCAATAATACCCTCTGTACATAAATGTTTATCTATCGCCAATAAAATAAGTTTGGGTTTGCTTTGTAATTTACCAATTTTATTACTAAAAATAAGACAAAGTACTTATATTGACAAAAACTAGTTTGTTACTAGAAATGAATAAGTATTTTTTAATTATGCACACTATTATTTAAACATTAATAATTGAAAACAGTTAATTGTCATAAAAATGTGGTTTTTTAATTAAAAGAATTTGGCTGCTTAAATTTGATATTTGAAAGCATTTTAATAAAGTAAAATAAGCCATTTTTTTTTTCCTTTTATCAATTCAAATTTATCAATAACTAGCAATACTATGCACTACGCATTCTCATAATCCATCCTAAAAAACAAGTGGTCGTCTGAAATCAATTAAAATTAGTCATGATTCAATTATTAATGTACTTATGCATCGCAAACTGATAAATCTTAGTTCCTATCTCTTTTCAGTATATACCACCAGAAGAAGAGTGGGTAAAAATCACAAAGTGGATCGGATTTGGACTATCAATCATCCTCTTATTGTTTTACATTCTTGCTATCATCTTTAGAACGTAAGTATATTTTAAAGAAATCTTAAACAGAAATCCTCGTTTATTTGTGGACTTTCTTTGTGCAAACCAAAAAATTTTGAAGTATATTCACATAAAACGGTTGTTTTATTTCATCCTTGTTTGAACTTCTGGAAAAGCAACATTTATAATGACATTAAATTATGCACGTGATAAAATGATATATAAATTTATAGTTTCATAATACTGTCGGTATCACTTCGTTACTTTGCTATAACGTGTCTGTTTTTTTTCTGGAAGGGAGAGGGTTGTCACTTTTATTGAAAATAGAAGTCGTTAATTTATAAATTGCACCTTCACGCTTTCATTATCGGTGGATTAATTTAATGTATTCCAAGGAACAGATTAATCAGTATTTAGGTATTTTGTTTTCTATAAAACAGATATCCAATGTCCTGAACTCCAGCAAGGAAAAGGGATAAGTAGAGATTACCAGGTTAGTTACAAAAATGCATAGTGAAATTGATGTTAAAACGTTATTATTAAACTGTTAAACGGATATTCAAAACAGTTAGTTCATGAGAAGCTAAAAACTTTCATTTCACGTAGCTAAAAAAAGAAAAAAAAACTGTAGGCGTGGACGTTATTCTAAACCCTTAGATTTCTTATAACCGTTATACAGAACATATACTTAAGAAGGGTAAATTAGTTAACATAAAGTTTATTCATAAAAATATTTTAAGTATCAATTGTACTAATTTAAAAGCAACTACGACATTTTTCAGATTAAAAAGGACATTTTCATTGAAAAAGCAATCTTTTTTTTTTTCACACCACATTCTTGATACAGAATGCCTCTAATTCATACAGTCTTCCTTAAAATCAAACCAAAGATTCACTCTTAAATATTACAGTTCTTTTACATAGATTACACATAAAAGCGAATGAAACACATATACGAGAAATTCAAATCAACACGATTGATGAAGATCCAATGCTAATTGTATCTTAAAATTATGAAAAATTTCTTCAGTTTCAGTAAAATAATTTCATGTGACTGCAAATCAAATTTCCGTTCAACTTATTGAACATCGTTTATTAATTTATATTGCAGAGCCCTACACGAAACTTTTCATCTCATTCGACTTAACTTGGCGATTGCTGCACTTGGAGCTCTCGTCTCTTTCCTACTGTCTGATTTCTTGTACGATGACGAGGTGAGATCGCCATTTTGTAAAATATGTTCATCCATTTTTGCACATAACAGACTTTATTAACCCTTTGAGGCGCAACCCTTTCCCAATGCTGAAAAAAGGGCAGCCGTTGCCATCGCTCGACTTAACGACCAGCAAGAGGGCGGACGATCGAAACGTTCATCGCGTGCCACAGATCGAGAGACCCCTTTTTTGACGATAGCTGGCTGTGCCGCACAGCCAGCTATCGTCAAAAAAGGGGTCTCTCGATCTGTGGCACGCGATGAACGTTTCGATCGTCCGCCCTCTTGCTGGTCGTTAAGTCGAGCGATGGCAACGGCTGCCCTTTTTTCAGCATTGGACAATCTATCCAGCTGTTCTTCGCATGATGCATCTATCCAGCATCCATCTATCCATCATCTGGGCAATCTATCCAGCTGTTCTTCGCATTTCCCCTTCTTCCATTTTTCAGCAGATGTCAGTGCTGTTAAAAAGAATCGTGACCCTTTTTTGACGGGAAATGACGTGCTAAAAAGTAAAGGATTCTCATGGAGCTGTGTCACCCGCAACTATTTGTATAGAAATCAAATCTATTCTTCGTGACTGGTAACAGTCAAAACGTCACAGTTGGGTGTTCCCAGAGCGGGATCACTGCGCCTTAAAGGGTTAATATACAAAATTACCAAAATTACATTCACTTCACTAAATTTGTAAGTGCTTAAAAATAATTTGAGATTTTTCTTAGAAACAGCCTGCTTTTATATAAAATTCTTTAAAGTTTTATTCAAGAATTTAAAGGCGTATGTTCATTTTTAATATAATAGTTTGAGTCGAAAAGAGAGAGAGCAATTTTTTTGAGAATATTTATTATTCCTTTCACCCGAAAAAATAAAAGTTGAAAGAGCTGAAACTCTGCACTTTCCCCTTCAGCATCTAAAGAAGCACATCATGTTCATAATTGTTATTACTGATAAATAAAACAGAACCCACAGAAGCCTAGACTATGGTTGAAGCTCGATTACCACCAGAGCACCGAAAGTCAAGCAGCGCCAAACTTGGTCAGTACTTGTGGGGGGTGACAACTTCTTTAGACTGGAGTGCTTTGAGACCAAGTAAGCTAAAGGGAGCTGGGGTAAGTTAAAATCTTTTCGTAAATCCAATGTCCTCCCTGCTGAAACGATACCTCTGGAGGTTCCAACCCAACAGAGCCTTAATACCCTTCAAAACCTTGAAAAAATTTGAACCCAGACTTAACGGTGTAGTTCGAAAAAATCATGTGATTTTGGTACATAAGTACAAATAAACTAATTATGCCAGGCACTTCAAAATTTTGAAACTGTCTCTTTACAAGCTGTACTACATACTGAAATAAACGATCCATCTGTATCCGTTTCAAAACTTTTAGAAAAAATTCTTAAAAATCGGAAATTTTCGAAAAACGTGTCACTCACAAATCTTGCAGCTCAGATGCATGTTTAAGATTTTTTTCTGAAAATTTCACAAACGCCACAGCGTTTTCGCTTATTGCGGTGTGTAAAGCAGCTTATGAAGAACCCTCTGTAATTTTTTGAAGACCATGGTGCTATTAGTTTATTTCAATTTGTATACCAAGACTAAAAATAGAATTCTTTTTTTTTCGACATACACCCTTAAACTTCTCGTTCCTTTTTTGAAGGCCAGCGTTTCACCCGCATTCGCTTTTAAATGCCCCACCAATGACCAATGAAGGAAAGGAACGCTCAGCACAAAAGAGATAACCTCCGCCTTTATGTTTTTGTGTATCAGGTACGAAAAACTTCCCTCAGAGCTGTGAAATTCCTTATAGCAGTAGCAGTATATTATAGAGTACTATATAAAGAGGGGATTTGCCTGTTCCCGTCTTTGCTCTCCCAGAATGGTTCTTTGAACCATCCACCGGAACCGAGCGATTGCGCAAACGCAACGCAGCATTTCATTACTTCGCGCAACTACACCTCATTTACAATATCATTTCTGTTGCATAGCTTATGATATTCTAGAAATAAAGTAGTAATTGATGTCTCTCCTTGATTTCAAGTGGTCTCCCTGTACTCCAGCTTTAAAAAAATGACTTCCAGCCATGGCCGAGTGGATAACATACTCTAAATGGTAGACCGATGCAGTGTGAAGGTCCAGCGTTCTAGCCTAGTCTGTCGATCTATAGGTTCGGAGATTTGGTCGGTTTTCTCCAGATGCAACGTGAATGCGCGTTAAAACCACTTAAAAAGTCCTTGGACCATCCTACCCATCCTTGGCGGGTATCCCTTGCGTAGCTTTGGCATCGTACAACCCATAAGAAAATGACACCGAACTCATCTCTAAAGATAAATACACACTTCTCAACTGTCACTGGCTGAATCTCGATGCAAAGGCTTCAATCCAGTCTTCTAAAGAGGGGCGATTATTATGACGAAGCATATTATCAAAGAGGGTTTACGCTTTTTTTTTTCCTACTTGTTCATGTTTAATCTTGAACCCACGTACAACCCGTTCGATCGCGTCATTAAAAACACGCAACGGAGAAGACTCACCTCATCTGAGCTATGTTGCTTCCCAGAAGGTTTTTATGAAAGCTTCGCTGGGGCTCAGCGTTGCCCTTGAGCAATCGCTGGTTTCCTGTGGAACATTCAAAGAACCCCGTGTGGGATGCAGCATCGCTCGAACAAGGCGTGCGTTCTACGCATGCGTCTTTATAAATTAAGATGGTAAAAACAGGTCAAAAGTGGGTTTAGTAGTGGGTTTACATGAGCTCCGGGGGAGGGCGATTGTAAAAAATATGATTAATCTTATCTCTCCTTGGGGGAAAATCCTTGTTCTCAGCGACTTACAATACTGTCAGTCAAATAACGCAGAGAGAGTTTTCTGTGAATAAGCACAATCCTATCTTCTAGTTAATTTAAGGTGGCCATACGTCCCCAATTTCTGTGGGGGTTTTTGTGTGTGATATGTCTCCAAAATGTGAAAAAGCAATTGGGGACAATTTTTAATTATTACATCGTTTTTTAATTAGATTACTGTTAATTTTTTCATTAATTATAAAATGTCCCCAATTTTATTTCAAATCTGGGGACATGTCCTCAATTTTACGTTCAAAAATATGGTCACTTCAGGTTAACTCCAAACATGCAACCAAAAACAACCCGAACCTGCGTGACGGGTGCAAGAAAAGCAATTGCTTTTCTACTCCGTGCAATTCTGTGGGATCCGACATCCACCACTGCGTAAAGTCAAGAAGTCGTTACGTCGCTTCTGTCAATCTGCTTCGATCAATCAACTTTTCGCTTCTGTCAATCTCGCTTGTCGATCGACATCTTGCTTCACAATCAATTTCTTGCTTCTGTCAATCTTGCTTGACAATCAACTTCTTGCTCCTGTCAATCTCGCCTGTCAATCAACTTCTTGCTTCTGTCAATCTCGCTTGTCAATCAACTCCTTGATTCTGTCAATCCTCCTTTAGGATACTTGCCGTATCATATCCGTCATGATTCACTTGTTCTACACGGCGACTGGAGCTTGGCTGCTGGCGGAAGCTCATTCTCTGTTCTCGGCCCTGGTCAACGGATCTTTCAGCGGCAAATTTCTCTTCTACGTCATGATCGGATGGGGTGAGTGGTCAATTTTTGTTTATTTATTTAAGAGAATATTTGGGGAATCTTGTACTCGTTCAATATCCTTCGAAAATGCTTCTTTACTTGATATTCTGATGCTGTTTTACAATGATTCGGCATTGCTAAATGAAAAAATGATGTAAAATACCATGAAATACCAGAGAATACCATCTCAATTTTTAAAGAAAATAGTTTTATATATATTTTTAAGCAACTTATTTTACCTCTATTCCAGTTTATTGCTCAGCAAATATATCATATTTGTACAAACAATCACAAGAAATAGTGCATATTTTTAAAGCAAATGGAGCACGTTATAAATTGTTAGCATTGAAGTGCTATTTCTTTCAGTCCTCGAAAGCTGTGGATATTTTATGTCCGAATGTCAGTTTTCGAAGTGGGCTGATGGCTTCGAACATGATGCACTTTTCATCATGATGGAACTAGGAAGACAAATCGGGCCGACGCATCGATTACGGATTCCTCCCAAAACCGGGAGTTTCCTGTTATATTAGTGAACTTTGCCAAAAGCTTCACATTTGAGAACACATTGAAAATTTTTAATAAAGCACATCACGTGAAACTTCAGTTTTAATGACTATGTCATTTTATCTCTCAACACCCTTTATTGAAAAATGTGTCCCAAAAATGCGACATATAAAGCGACATAATTTTACATGTATTTAAGTACTATTAGTTCACAACAGCTTTAATCTGTTGTTACAATATTTCGTAAGCTGTAGAATATGCTTCACATGGATTTTTTACATATATTTAAATACTATTAGTTCACAACAGCTTTAATCTATTGCTACACTATTTCGTAAGCTGTAGAATAGGCATCCCATGTATTTTTCTATAAATAGGTTACACTCCTAAAAATTTCAACATAGGGTTACCAGGGGAAATACGCGAAAAATGAGCGATAAAATGATATAGTCAATTAATATCGTTTTAATATGGCAATAATGAAACTAAGAAATTAGGGGGGTTCAGGAGGATATCCCCTTGACGAGGCTCGAACAGCCGAGTTTTTTTTAATGACTATGTCATTTTATCTCTCAACACTCTTTATTGAAAAATGTGTCCCCTTGACAAGTCTCGAAGAGATGAGTTTTTTTTATACAAGTAGTAGACTTCAAAAAAAAAAAAAAACCATCTCAAAATTGGTATTATGTTTTTTTAACGGAAAGATCCCGTTTTGTCCGGTAGATATTCTGATACACTAACAAACATAATGAAACAAGAGAGACAAATAGAGGTAAGGCATGGATTGTGATACACTTTTAATATACAGGGTGTCCCATAAATACCGCCCAAACTCTGCAGAGCCAGATTCCTCGATGGGAGTACATAAAAAATGCCCAAAGAACTGTATCTGTACGATCTATAGTTTTCTAGAAAAATAGGAAAAAGAAAATATGACGTCACATCCGGTGAGAAGAAAAACACTTGGAAACATTAAATTGAATACTGGATTACATATTGGGGACTCGGTATTCTGGCCGCTACAATCTGGCACCTATGGATTGCTTTCAATGAAAATGATTGAAAGACTTGTTCTATAGAGTCCTAATTTCAACAAATAGTGATTCAGTCCCTCTCCTTTCGTGCTGATGTATTTATGTGGGTACCAGATGGAACTTAAGCATTTGTCCATTAGACTGAGAACGAATGCAAGCTTCGATATGCACGGTGGACATTTTGAGCATCATTTTATGAAAGCATATGCCAAAAAAAAACTATGTTCATGATTCCAATAAAGCCTCTTTTCGTGCACCTGAAATGACTTTTTGGCTTTTTTCTCGCACGTTTCTTGAAAATTACGGGCCGTACAGTCATGGTTCCTTGGGCACTTTTTATGTACTCCCTACGAGAAATCAGGCTTTGCACAGTTTGGGCGGTATTTATGGGACACCCTGTATAGCACTTAAGTGCGTACTTAGAATGTAAAAGTATTTCAGATTTCTTATTTTTTTAATACTTAAATGAAAAATAATAAATAATTCATACCATGTATTGGTTTATACCCTGTTCCTTTGGTGCGGATTTTATTGCTTTGAGTATGTTTCTGAATTATGTTTTTTATAAATGTTTATCAAGAAGTATTTAAGTGGTATATGTTTTAACGTCAATAAGTTATCCTAATCGACAAAAGAATTAAATAAAATTCATTCATTCCCTATTCTTTAACTTCATGATACTTAAAGACTTTTGAATGCTGTGAAGTTGCACGCAAAATTTTTAATAAAGTTCTATGAATAAGTGCAATTGTTAGATTGTATTTTAATAATAATTTACCTTTTTTTTCATTTAGTTTTCCCAATAGGCATGTGTGGTGGATGTTTCTCAGTCATACATAATTACGGATATGATTACAGGTAAAGTTTACTAGGTTTAATTTGTTTATACCGTGATGCATGAATGACCGGATTTTTAAAATTAACATTTTCAAAACTAGCACTCATGATATAATTTTTCAGTGATTAACAAAAAGAAGCTTTTTGACACAGCCGCAGAGCTGCGAGGCCGCACAGCCAGCTGTGTCAGAAAACGTCTTTAGCTCTGAGGCGCCAGATGGACTATTCGGCCGACCGCTACCGACTGTTGTTGGTAGATAAATGGATAGATGGCTACGGCCGTATAGTTTCAGCGTTGGGTAGTCAATCAAGTTGGTCTTCAACATTGATGTGAAAATACTTGCAGTTCAAAAAGTTAAAAGTGTTCGACGTGTGACCCTTTTTAATATGATGAACATACAAAGTTAATTCCACTCAAAGATTCATAATGCTGCATTGAAGTCCATTGAGTGCTTTCAGCAATGGTTGTTTATGAAGATCTTTAAGCTAGTCCAATAAGAATTTTACTTCCACTTTAAGATTTTTTTTAACTTCATAATATTCTTGTGCCCTGGCTTTTCTTTTATGTAGCTAATTCTGAATACGCGCTTCAAAAAATAACTTGTAAAATTTTCGCACTTATTATACAGAATTTTTTCCTGTAGTTATCAACATTTTTAAACTAAGCATCATGTTTCATAAGTATTCTGTCATTATTCAAGCGATGTTGAACAAACATTTTGGAACATTTTTGTTGAGTAAAATTTTATTTGCGTTTTGGTATTCCTCATTATAGAATTTTAGAGTAGGTTTGAGGTATAGATTTTTAAAAGAAGATTGGTATTTTATTTCCAAAGCTGCATTATAAGTATATGTATTGCATTTTCTGACGAGCAATTTTTGTTTGGTAGGTGTCTGGTTGGACCATCAACTAGTAAAAGAATGTTGTTAGTTGGACCAGTACTTGTAGGTACACTGGTATGTATTTATTGTTGTTGTTTATTCTTATGAAGTTTCTTGAGAACAATATGTAATTTATGTATCAGGTACGTAACATTTGGTATTCCCAGACGGTATCTGTCACGAACTGCTTTTTCTTTTGTATATTCACTGTAGACATTTCAATATAATGCCAATAAAATTTTGCACAAGTTTAACAAAATAAAAAACAAATAAACATTTAAAAAAAGAAGAAATTTTTTTTTAATTGAATAGCCAACTTATTATGCATATATTACCTCCAGAAGTCTTAAAGTGTTCCAACAACACACGAAAAGCATGCAGTGTTTATTTGCACGATTTTACAAAATCTCAAAATCTATGAATTGTTTGAAGCAGTTTTAGTATGAATAGTTTAAATTTACTTTCCATCTACCGTAATTCCAAATTTCATTTTATTTCATTATCATTTTTCAGGAATGGAAAAACGTTTACTCAATTTTTACAAAATCTCAAAAAAACAAAAAAAAAAAAAATAGAAGTACTTTGACTGATATCCTTTAAGTGACCACCAAAGATGATGCAAATTTTATTTCAGTGGTTTATACGTGATGAACAAATAAATATTCGAACATTTTAAATAAATTTTCGAAAAATCTGAAAATATAATCCAAGCTTTTTTTTTAAAAAGTGACACCTATATAGTTTATACCGAGTGACCACATGTCATGTCATCAAATTTGATTTCATTTGCTTTATTCGTTATTGCATGACGAGTGAACAAAAATTTACGTATTTTGAAATCTCTTTCGCAAAATCTCAAAATCTAATCAAGTCTTTTCAATTCTACGCCTGTAGTTTAATTTGAATGACAACTTGCTATGTCATCAAATTTAATTTTATTTGCTTCAGCCTTTTTTTACCTAAAAACAACAAAACAACAACAACAACAAAAAAAAAAAAACTTCACGGAGAGAACGAAATACATACTTCTTTTTGACTATCGTACTGGGTTCCGAGGTGCTTGAAAAGGATAGTAATCTCAAAATTTTTGAAGTAATGTAAACTAATTTCAATTATACAGATTTTAGAAAGTTTTGGCCTTTAAATACCAGGTTCTTTTTATGTGTTCTTCTTATTCTTACTATTAGGATAAATATACACGCTTATAAGGAACTAAATTCGATCTAAAGGACTTCAAACCGGTACAAGTTTGTCCCAGTTTTAAGTCCTCCGGAGCTATTTTAGTTCCTTTGGAGCAAATTTAGTTCTTTTCTTTTAAGCGTGTACTTTACTGATGATGTTTTTTTTTTTTTTTTTTACTGTCACTCCTTTTCCTATGTAATTAGACTAAAGCGTCTCTCTCCAACACCATTACTTTCTTTCCAGCTTTGAAGGACACACTGTGTTTTTTTCTTTCTTTAATGACTTATCTATAATCTTTCTTTAATGACTTATCGTATTTATTAAATTTTTCAGTTTGCATTTGTCTTTGCGATGATAACTTGCATTAACTATGGTACGCCTGCAGTCAAAAGGACAGCTATAGTAAGCGAACTTAGGTAAGCCATTTTCATCGGTTCTGTCATATAAATTAGAAACAAAGCTGGGTTTTTACAGAAAATTTGATATATTTTTCTAGTTTGAATGCTTTTCCACTCGTAAAACATAGACTTTTAAGCATACATATACTCAATGGGGTCAAAGTAAACAGACACTTAATTTTAAGCATTTTTCTTAATTTCTAAAATAATACTACTTAACAAATGCTTAGTTAAAAAACTGTTTAAACCCTTATCTTCCAGTAAATGATTCACTTCCACAGTTTGGGGACTGGAAACAAACTAAATAATAATTAAAATAACTTCTTTTTGATTAACTGACATCAAAAACAGTTCGAAATAACACGTATTAACATTAATTAGTTTAACACTGGTTAAAGTTTCTGCATAACATTTAACCAACTGTGAGAAATATCTGCATGAATTTTTGTTGATACTGAAGGTATATTCACAAAGTATATTTTAAAAAATTTGATTGTTAAAAAACTTTTTGAGGATATTTTTTAGATTTTTGAGCCGAATTTCACAAAACTACAAAAATATAGGATGATAAATTTCGTCGTCAGACGTCAGACAAAAAGATACCATTATAATAAGTGCATAATTTTTAACTGCACACTTGCAAAGTATGCCTATTTTTTTCCTTGTACAGTTCTTCGCACAAATTTGTGGAATTAATTACAAAAAGTGCATGTTTTATATCATGAAATTGTAGGAAATTATTAAGCATTAATCATGATCATAAGTTCAAATTTTCCCAAACAATTTTTCAATAATTTGAGATTTATTAATTTAAATAGAGTGCACTTAATTATAAAAAAAATTATTACAGCGTATTATCTACCTTCTTTCACTTTGTTCCAAATTTAAATTTTCGGAAAGTATCTTGAAATTGGATGCTAATCTTATAAATCATTTTTTAAAAAATCTCTTGAAAAAATAATGAATTTTTTTCGCAAAAACTAGTTTTCAGAAAGCATGTTCCATACTTACAAAAATGCATACAAACTTTGTTCACTATTGGAAAAAGTATTAGAGCAATTAATCAATTACAAATTTTTATCATACGAATCATTTTCTTTACCACTAAATGTTTTGGTCCCGAAAGTGTACTGTAGAGGGAATCATTTCTAAAAAGTGCAAGTTCAAATACGTGTCTCGCGTATCCAAAATTTAAAATCTAGACTGTACGATTACTTTTGGTTATATAGTGGTTATATATTTGTGCTTAAAAGTGAAACTTCCCTTACTGTTTTATTTATTAATATTTTACTTTATTTTTCACAGTTCCGCTACGAGGTACAACTTTGCAGTAGTCATTCTGTTCCTGTTTACGTGGATATTTGGTCTTTTTGCCATTGTCGACCTTGGATTTGATTTAGATGATATTCCTGCATTCAATCCCATATTCCAGATAATGAACTCGTTTTTGGTAAGCAACAGAACGTTATCTGATTTTTTTTAAAGAAAAAGAAATATCATAAATATCTTTACGAGCGGATAAAATGGAAACGGAACAAGGGCCACGAAATAAAATGATATAGTTTATTTTTAAATGCAATCGCAAAAATTACTTGGGCACGCTTCGAAATGATACATCAAGCGGTGAATAACTTGTTCATAGAAGTAAATTTCCTGAGATTGAAGTTAGTTTTGTACAGTATCTATGATTTCTTTATCTTAATTAGAGTAGAGACCTCTCATTGGAAGAACATGTGAATGTCAGATGTTGAAAAAATGGAGTTATAGTGTTGTAGCCCCGACTCTGTAAAATGAAACTTCGCGAATTTGCTCTTTGGGATCATGTGTAACCTGGCATTATCATGTGGTAAAATAATTCCATTGTATAATTGGTCAAGTCGCTCAACCATGACATCCGTACCGCCCAAGATGTGATACTGATCAACAGTACTACTAGTCGTTTATCATTTGACCACAGTCCAGGAACTAAAATAGGAACGGTTCTACCTGACTATGAGACCATGTCATCAAATTTTTGCTCCTCTTCAAGAAAAGTCACGTGATTCTTCACGGTTACCTAAGGCGGGCCCATTGAACAGTAACGATTGCCTATCTTGCCTATTTTTATTTTTATTTTATTTTTTGGGGGGGGGGAGGAAAACACATTACATATTAAGAGTAAAAATAATAAACTTTATTTTCTAAGCACATTTTAACATGAACGGTTTTCTAAAGAAAACTTGGGTGCACAACCCGCTGGCACCTCTCCCCAAACTATGATTCATGCTCTACCTTTGTACAGTTCTGGTAATACTCTCACAAAAACACACCATATTATAACCCCTATCCTGTTTTAATCTAATTTGCCCTTCCAGAAAGTGCTTGTAAAAAGAACTGCGTCGGGGAATATATTAAAAGAGAAATTTGTTACGTGATTGCTGAAAATTTTAAAACTTTTTCTACCTGAGCTTCATTAGGTTACTTTTTAATGAAAAACATGTAAGCAGACAACAAAAGCTAATGAAACAAACACTTTCTTAAAAGTACCGCATTCATTATTTTAAAAAACTATTTTTTTTCAGAAATTGTATACATGCAATCATATTTGCATTTTTCCTAGCTGAAAAAACTGATAATGCGTTGCTGTAGAACAATTTCTTTGACTGCTTCAAAATGAAAAGGGAAAAAAAAAAGAAACTATTATTTTAAGCGAAGTTCTTTCCTGTTTAACATTCTGTAAAATAATCACGAAATCTTGGCACATTCTTATCTTTTCAAGCTCCTCTATTAAGTTATTCAAATGAGCAGAAAAGAAAATGAATGCATCACAATGCGAAAAATTGCTCTGTATATTTTCTCTCTTAAGAACTCAATGATCACCGTCATCAAATACTTTTAACTGCTTTAAATGTCTTAAATATTCAGTGGAAAATCGTAGCGGCTCCCCTCTGCCCCCTCCCCCCTCAAACATTTCTTCAACGAATTACCAGTGAATGAAAAGTTACCATTAGTGGCACAAATAATTTGCTGAAAATTCGATAGTTTAATAATTACGAAAATTCGGACTTGTCACTCAAACAACGCGTGGCTGGGACTCCTAGACGTATACTGGACTGTTACATAACAGTCGAACGGCGTATCTAAAATTATGTAAGAAAAGCTTATAGTTATGTAGCAAAAACCTTTAAGTACATTTCTCGTTAATACTTTGTTTCACGAATCTTCATTCAACTTTAATGTTGTAAAAGTAGTTATTCCTGTCTGTAGATCAATACTCCAAAAGACTTTGGAATGCGAAAATTTTTGCTCATATTGATCTGCTCTCATTGATCGCCGGTCAAAATCAATGGTAGGAAAACTGTCTCTTCTCGTAACTTTGTTGTTCTATGAGTGGCTTCACTAATTTAAAAGAGTGTATAAGAAAAACAAAATTACAGAATATCGTTGAATTCAACGTATTATTCACACAGCAGCCAGTGGATGGCAATAGAATAAGATAGAATGACAGTAGTTAGTTTTTTTTTTCTTCGCTTGAAATCTGGAACGACCAATGCGCACACATTGAACAACCAATTAAAATCAGTAGCAGGTTATAAGGATGGCCCACGAAAGACGTGTTGCTATTAAATTAGGCATTTTTTTGAGCCAGTGAAGGTTAATCAGTTCATATTACCCAACGGAGTCCCAAAGAGGAATTGGCTATTGAGTGATGATGATTTGCGAAGCCTTGTGAATTCCTAGAAGTGAGAGAAATTCTGATATCTTCCTCTTATAATCCTAATTTGAACTTTTCTGACTTTCATACGTTCTCGGATATTGAAAACGTATTGAAGGACAACATTTTCACTCTGATGACGGCATTCGTTCAGCAAGTAGTCTGCATCTTTCTACCACCAAGGTTTCGATTCACTGACCTACAGCCCAAGGGACATAACAAGGAAAATTTTCGCGCTTCATAAGTAAACGAAATTTCTGTGAAAAATTCTGGAAACTCGCTCTAATGCTAAAATTTCAGGGGGAAATCGATTTCGATATCCCTTTCCCCTGTCTAAGCCCCATCAACAGCTTGTTAGAGGAATTAATCAACCAGATGGCAATTACGTTGAAAAATAAGGATCATACAGGTTGATTCAAAATTAGCGTGACCAACTTTAGAAGCATATAACTATTTACGGTAAACTTTAATCGCTTTACACCAGTTTTATTTTTAAAATGAAGCATTTAAATTACAAATGAAACTATTTATACTAGTGTGATGAAGATCACATATCTAATTTAATAACCATTTACTTTGGCTTTCTTTAATGTAATCTATCCAAAATTCAAGAATTCTAAATCACTTCTGTCTTTCATTTTTCTGCCATTTCGGCTTTTAAATCTGTATATTTACTTTTCCCTGTATGCACTATTCTTTTTGTTCTTAATTGTTTCGTCTCTCCAGACCGGTGTGCTAAAAATAGATTATATTGCGCCCGTTTGCAAAATCAACGGCCTTTTTGATTTTCCTCTTGGCATCCTGCTGGCGTAAGTTTTTTACTTGTTCCCCTGCGACGACTTTAAAATTATTTGCTCGCGATTACGTCATTGTAATTTTATTGGATTAACTGTTAGGGTTGCTCTGGAATTGGCGCTATTAATCTCAGCCAAGTTATTGTTCTCGCCAATGTGTAATTCTGTGCTGGCGTAATTTTTAAATGATTCCACCTTAATTTCACTGTCCATATAGGACGTATTTTTATTTTCGCTGAGCCACCACCGCCCGTTATGATAATGTTTCAATAGTATCTTTTAAATAAATATTTTTAAGCATTCAATGTCTTTTTCTTTACTGCAACTAAGTGCATATCGAACCTGGATTTTCATCTCACAACGCAATTCAATAGTTTAAAATACCCCAAGCAATTAACTTCTTTACAACTAGTGGGAGTAAATTATGGCTTCGAAGTTAGATCCTCAAACCCGAAACGAAATTTTAAAGCTTTTGAAGGATGGTTCCTCAAATTCTGTTATAAATGAAGAGTTTAAAAATCAGAAAAGACATTTTTCTAACGGATTATTATCTAAGAAATAAAATTTAGCTGGCAATCAAAATCTCCAGGGGGGAAATGTGGACGAAAGGAAGTCCTTCGTGAAAAAGCAAAGGGGAGCTGAAAGGACTTATCGCTGTAGAAAATCGTCTGCTTCCAAGATCTTTAGTAAAGAAACTACAGGTATCGCAATCGACAATTTGTCGTCAGATGAAGAAAATTGGCTATAAAAAAAGGGAAGAAAGCAGTCTGTAATGAAGTGTCTGCAAAGACTGTAGAAAAACGAAGAAAACGTTCTTGGTCTCGGTATTTAATGTTACGCAAGGATAGATAGAAAACGTGAATAACTTCGGATGAAGCAGCGTTTCGTCTGTCATCCACAACTGACAAAACGAAGATACAATATATTTCATGGGAACAACGTCGCAAAGACGCAGCTGTTTTGAAAAGGACAAGTTGGCCGTCAGGTGTTATAGTATAGACGGGAGTGACCTCTCAAGGCTTAACGAAACCATTTTTTTGCAGATCCGAAGGCTAAAATTAATGCTAAATACTATGAGAATAAAGTTCTGAAGCACATGGTCAACGAAAGTAAACGTCGTTACCTTCAATAAAACCTTTTTTTCTTTAAACCAAGATTCTGCACCAAATCATACTGCAAAATCAACTATGAAATGGCTGAAAGATAAAAAAAAAATAAATTTACTTCCTCCTGAGAAATCGCTACCATCATCGCCGGAATGTGCTGTTCCTTGCGATTATTTTTTATGGGGGATACTTAAATAAAGAATTAAACTGACGTAAAGTAGTAAAAACACTTCATAGGCTTAGCCCTTTAACGCGCAGTGTTCCCGATCTGGGATCACCAAACTCTGACGTTTTGATTGCTGCCAGTCACGAAGAATAGATTGGATTTCTATAAAAATAGTTGCGGGTGACAGAGTTCCACGAGAATCCTTTACTTTTTAGCACGTCATTTCCCGTCAAAAAAATGGTCACGATTATTTTTAACAGCACTGACATCTGCTGAACAATGGAAGAATGCGAGGACAGCGGGATAGATTGCCCAATGCTGAAAAAAGGTCAGCCGTTGCCATTGTTCGACTTAACTACCAGCAAGAGGGCGGACGATCGAAACGTTCATCGCATGCCACAGATCGAGAGACCCTTTTTTGACGACAGCTGGCTGTGCGGCACAGACAGTTGTCGTCAAAAAAGGGTCTCTAGATCTGTGGCACACGATGGACGTTTCGATCTTCCGCCATCTTGCTGGTAGTTAAGTCGAACGATGGCAACGGCCGACCTTTTTTCAGCATTGGGAAAGGGTTGAGCCTCAAAGGGTTAAGCAACGCAGGAATTGTTGTGACGGTTCAGGAGGGAAATCTGGAGTCTCCCCCCCCCATACAGCCCAGATTTGGCACCCAGTGACTATTTAATGTTTTCGAGGTTGAAGGAACATTTATCCGGCACATGGTTCTCTTCAGACAGTTCTGCGAAAACATCCGGCAAGACCTGTTTCAATGGACAGGGACCTGATTTTGACCAAGACGGGTCAAACAAGTTGGTTCAGCGTCCTGATAAATGCCTAAATAGATTTGGTGATTATGTTGAAAAGTCATAGGCACGCATGCCTCTTAATTCAGCTGGCTGTCGCCAAAAAAGGGGTCTCTAGATCTGTGGCACGCGATGAACGTTTCGATCGTCCGCCCTCTTGCTGGTAGTTAAGTGGAGCGATGGCAACGGCTGCCCTTTTTTCAGCATTGGGAAAGAGTTGCGTCTCAAAGGGTTAAAAAATCAATCAAAGAGGAAGTTGGAAAAATACCCCCCCCCCCAAAAAAAAAAAAATAGACGGAAAAACTCTTTTGGCTTGGCTTGAACGTTTACGTAAAGTGTACTATGTTAAAGGAAATCACATTGAAAATTTTTTGTAAATAACTTAATTCAGTAAAAATTTATGATGCTCTGAAATTGGTCACATTATTTTTGAATCAACCTGTATTCACCTTAACATATTTTACACACTTTATAGTCGACCCTCGTTCATCGCAGTTAAGATGTTGCAGACTCTACCGCTATAAGTGAATAGCTGCGAAGAAGAATTTCTTATTTATAAATCGAATATTTACATAGTTACGGCTTAGCATGCCTTTTTAAGACCAAAATAATTTTTTTAAATATTACTAGAGTCCCTAGACATGATATATAAATTAGACATTAGAAATATCGGATTATTATTGCATGATTAATTACACTCACGCTGTTGTTACTCACTGCTACTGAACTGTGAAAATGTTATAAATTGTTCAATGAAGAGGTGTACTGTACAAGAAAGAGCAAGCTTACAATGACAGCAGGAGAGTTTTCTGGTTGTACAGTATCTTTAGTAGAGGCGTCGTCGTCATAGACGGTGTTATATATGTATATATATGTAATGTATAAAAAGGTAATTTGGGTTTTACTAGTTTGGGTATTGTTCAAGCGGGTACTTTCACTTAAGTTTTGCTTTCCTGTCATACTTGCCACGCGCGCTCTGGAGCTATGTTTTATTTATTTTGTTATTTGTCAGACATCAGGCCGTCGATTCTGAGTACTTTAGAGTGTACACGTGTCCCCACGCCCTTGTAGCCCCGGATGCGGGTCATGTTGGTAAATGTGTGTGGTTCGATCAAAGATAAGAGAGAGGCGGAGTTAAGTCTTCACAAACCACGTGGTATGGTAAGCGTAAATACTGCCGCGCATCAAAAATCGAGAGACTTCTGCCACTGGAACTGCTTAATGAGTCCACGCTGATTCTTGTACCCGTCTCCCGACTGTTGAGCGTTAATTTTTTACAATTTAAAATTTTTAATTGGCACACAGGCAGTCATCCTGTCGACTATTTGAGACGTCAGATATTTCAAGTAAAGTTTCAGAGTTAAGGCAGGTAATATGGTTTATTGAACATTACAATTAAGTTACAATTTAGAATGAGAAGAGGGGAGGGGAGACGGGTACAAGAATCAGCGTGGACTCATTAAGCAGTTCCAGTGGCAGAAGTCTCTCGATTTTCGAGGTGCGGGAGTATTTACGCTTACCACACCACGTGGTTTGTGAAGACGTAACTCCGCCTCTCTCTTATCTTTGATCGAACCACACACATTTACCAACATGACCCGCATCCGGGGCTACAAGGGCGTGGGGACACGTGTACATCTAAAGAATTCAGAATCGACGGCCTGATGTCTGACAAATAACAAAATAAATAAAACATAGCTCCAGAGCGCGCGTGGCAAGTATGACAGGAAAGCAAAACTTACAGTGAAAGTACCCGCTTGAACAATACCCAAACTAGTAAAACCCAAATTACCTTTTTATACATTACATATATATATATATACAGAGAGAGAGAGATAGAGAATATATATACATATATCGATAGATGGATAGATAGATTTAATTTTATGCGAACGATTTGTCTAAAAAGATAAGAAAATATATTTGGGACTGCCACAAAATATACCTGAAAATAATACACTTAAAGTTCATTAAAATCGATATCCGAGACATTTCGATAAACAAACATTAAACAAAGAGAAAAAGAAAGAAAGAAAAAAGGGAAAAAAAAGCATCGAATATAGAATTTCCTTCCAGATTTGAAGTTTCTCTGAAACCGCGATCGAGTGAAACCGCGAAATTCAAAACGCGGTATGATGCAGAACGAAAGTATTTTTTGTAAATTTAAAATATTCGAATAAAAAGAGGGTTATCTTAATTTTTCCTTTATACTCCTAATGACAAGATAGCATGCTGAAGAGATGATGATAGTAGCTCTTAAACACGCTCACAAAAACATTAACAATAGACAAAGAAGCTTTCCATCGTAAAAAGTACGTAAAAGTTTCATCGCCTAGCATCAATCTGAAGATAAAACTTCATTATTTCGATTACTTTCCTCACGGAAGGGGAAAAAAAATACACTCTTTTTTTATTTCATTTTATCTACTTTAATAACTTTGATGCAAAGTAATCACTTGATTTAATTTACCAAAGTATTTACAAAATTCGTGGTCTGTTCTGTTTCCAATATTTGTCTTGCAAAAATTATTCATAAAAAATATTCCTTACAGTTTTCAAATAAATCGTGTCGTCGAATTGAGCAAAAGTTAGGACTGAAATACTATTATTTTAAAATTATTTGATACATTCATGCAATAAAATGATAATAGCACTTTTATTTCACAAACAAATAGGCTACTATTTAGAAAATTACATGCCATGGTCTTTTCCAAACATAGTCAAATGCAGTGTTTTAACATACTTTATTTTTTCGATGTTGATAAAATAGAACTACTGCAAATTTTTGAGCCTAATCACCATAATGAACCGGAAAGAGTCCTTGAAAAAGGCAACTTGTATTTATGTGCCGTCATAGGCGCACCCAAGGGGGGGGTTATGGGTGCTGAAGCCCACCCTAAAGGCAGAAAGTTAGAAGTGAAAAGTGTTAAAAAAGTGAAAATTGTCACTAATTAATTAATTTTTTTTAGTTCTTTCTTTCTTTTTTTAATTTTCCTCAAATTATTTCTAACCAAAAAATACATTTATTTAAAAAAGTTTTTAAATAAATCCTTACAGTTAGTTGAAACGCTGTTACACACGGTTACATCGTCGCTCAAAAGATCAGATAATTATTTATGACTCTATAATGAGTTACATTGCTTGTGTTCTATGGGACAGTCAAGTGATACCAAATATTTTGACGTTATAAGAGAGTTGTAACTAACCGAGGTCACTATGACCGAGTTCAGCAGTATTTGTATGTACCCCAGCCCCCCCTAAACTAAAATCCTGGGTGCGCCACTGTGTGCCGTACAGCTTTTATTGATTCCTGAACTTAAGTACAGTTTTTAAAATGACCTCTTCACTTTTGAAATTTATATTTTGTCTTCATGTTAGTCATGTTAGTCATCGATTAAAGAACAACTGAATAGATTACCCTACGCTGAAACAGTGCAGTCGTTTCCATCGCTCGATTTAAGTACGGCCAATAGGGTAGTCGATCGAAGTGTCATATAAGTTCTTTGGCTCTGTGGCAGGCGACTCATGATTCGATCGACTGCCACATTGCTGGTAGGAAAATTGAGCGATGGCAACAGCTGCCTTTTTCCAGCGTTGAGGTAATTAGGGCAGTCTGTTCAGTTGGTATTCTGTATCGACGATGACAATGCTAGAACAAGGGCGCAGCGTAAAAATCCATTTTTAAATGAAGCAAGATTTTGCCAAAGTCTTACCTTGGCATACTAAGTGTTTACTGTAAGATTTTAAAACGCAGTAATTTAAAGGATATTTTGAAGAGGGGGAAATGTCTATTTTATCCTACAAAAATTTCCGTTTGTTTTTATACTGACAAGGGAACTACAGTATAAAAATATGACGGTATTTTACTCGAAAAGTACAACCATTCGACTTTCATCCTAATACAAAACAAACCCAACTAATTTTGCGAATTTTTAAAAAAGTCGCTATGGTACATGGTCCATTAAATTATTTTTGCAAATCCGCAGTCAATTTTATGTGATGTTACTTTTAGGAAGTGATGAGAGCAGCTTTTTACTTAAGTATTATCTATTTTAAATTTTGTTAACCAAAAAAGAAAAAAATATATTTCAACGTTAAGCAATGGATGCACCACCATTTAGGCTAATCAGTCGAGCTTTAGGCACAAATGACAGCCATTCCGCACCAAACTGACGGCTTACGCCAGCTTTCATATGCAGTGAAACCTCTCTGAGCGGCCACCCCGCCGTACCGAGAATATTTGTCCACTCAAAGGGGTGGCCGCTCTGAGTGTTTTATTGACTATTGTAAGATAACTGCTATAATGCATAATATATGCAAGTCTGACACATATTCCTTATTTAGAATGAAATTAAAAACTTATCTAAAGCGAAACTCCAACTTTATTGAATGCTTTCTTACATTTTTTGAAAAAAAGGATACAATTTGTGTCTGTTATAAGTTTATACTTTCTCTGAAACAACCATTTTTTCAAGTTCGTTTTTTATATTAAAAAGAAGATCTCATCCGTCCAACACCGCGAAATTTGAAGTATTCGTATTCTTTCAAAATCGAATCCTTTTCTTGAATCACCTTGTTGATTTGCGTTCTTCCGCAGTTAAATAATTCAGCTAAATTTCTTTACGATTTTCCATTCTCTGTTCACGCAGAACTTCAATGAGCTGCTCGAGATTAAGGAAAACGCGTTTCGACATTGCTGCAACTCAGATCGATGACCAACTAATAAAATGAAACTGGGGTGAGCATGGACGTGAATGGCATTTTTGCTCCAATGGACTTAGCAATTTATTCCTGGGTGGGACTTATATTGGACCACGAATCTGACCTTGTATTTTTCCGCTCAAAATTAAAGCATGGAGTGAGTAGAATTTCCCGAAAAATTAGATGGGCGATCCCTTTCAGTGGCCGTTTAGAGGGGTGGATGGTGACAGAGGTTATTTTAACATTAGGTCTATGAGCCGAAAAATCCGTGCCATGAAAGATCGGCTGTTTAGAAGGATGGCCGCTATACAGGGGTAGCCACTCGGAGAGGTTTCACTGTATCATTACCGATTGTTTGATTCGATGCAGCACATATATCCAGGGAGATCACTGCATGCAACGAAAAAGTGTATTCTGGTGAAATATAGGTAGATAATACACTACTGGCCAAAAGTATTGCAAGATTGAGAAATCTAACCATCGTTTCAAGAATAAGCCCAGAAAAAATGGACAGGAAGCCGCTATACAGGGGTGACCGCTCGGAGAAGTTTCACTGTATATAGTATCTTTAGTTCATGCTAAACTTATCAAGGCTGTATGTATATCGTGACAACCATGGCAAATGCTGTGAATTAGCCCATGTGGCCGGGTTGATCAACAGTTTTCGCGGCTTGCAAGTATTTGAAAATTTATTACATGAATGTTTCTTTATATCTTAGAAGTATTTTTAAGGTTACCAATGAAATTGCAGAACGTTTTCACAAGCAAAGTGAAAACATTTTTTCTTCGTTGCATTATTGACTCAATTTTTAAAAAGTTAATCGAAAAAAACTGTCTTTAATCCGAAAATTTTACATTTGCCTTGAGCTGAATAGCTTTTACTACCAGCTTATCAAATCTCACAGCACACTTTGCTGCGAGCTTCAAAAAAATCCAAAACTCCGCTACACCGCAGATTCATTTTCAATAAGCAAGATTGTGCATTGGTTTATCCATAATGAACGTATACGAGAGATTAAGTGCTAACCTGAATAGCACACTTTCTCTAAGAAAACTTAGTAATTATGAAGAAATCTTCTTCGGCATGTACTACTTATAACGCCTCGCCCCCGCTGAAGCAAAAGAGGTAAAATAGTGAAAAGCGGCCAAAACTTCTTCCAGTTCCTTAACTTGTGGTTCTGTTTTTCATCCAGGGAATATTCATCGTGGCTCTAATTGGTTTTGGATCCAAACACTTTCGGTATTGCCTCTGCCATTCAGGGAGGAACAGGACTGCCATGAAAGTGAGTAATTCCCGTCTATTCTTAGAAGTTTCTGACACACGCACTTCTTTCCAAGAATAACGAAATATCTTGATTAAATTCCCCTAAACAGGTCTATCTTTAAGAAGTGCATATAGTTTATACCTTTTACAAGATCTTATCTTTTGTTTTTAGGAAATATCTGTGTTTTTATAATAGCTTACGTTGCTCCATAATGGTCCGAAGTTTAACCCTGTAACACGCAGTGTTCCCGCTCTGGGAGCACCCGACTCCGACTTTTTGACTGTTGCCAGTCACGAAGAATAGATCTGATTTCTATAAAAATAGTTGCGGGTGACATAGCTCCACAAGAATCCTTTACTTTTTAGCACGTCATTTCCCGTACGAAAAATAGTCACGATTATTTTTAAACAGCACTGACATCTGCTGGAAAATGGACGATAACGCGAGAACAGCTGGATAGATTGCCCAATGCTGAAAAAAGGGCAGCCGTTGCCATCGCTCGACTTAACGACCAGCAAGAAGGCGGACGATCGAAACGTTCATCGAGTGCCACAGATCTAGAGACCCTTTTTTGACGACAGCTGGCTGTGCCGTTGCACAGCCAGCTGTCGTCAAAAAAGATGAACGTTTCGATCGTCCGCCATCTTGCTGGTCGTTAAGTCGAGCGATGGCAACGGCTGCCCTTTATTCAGCATTGGGAAAGGGTTGCGCCTCAAAGGGTTAAAAGAAAAAATTAACATCGCTTTAAAATGCTACTACGCTTCAAATTTAACTGTTTATAAAAAAATCTGATGTGTCCAACACATGACTTCCTTGCACGTCCATTAGATCAAAAATATTTTCGACGCACTTCCTCTAAACTTATTTGTTTGAAAGAGATAAACTATCAATAATAGTAAGGTTTAGCGATTTCTAGCCAAATATTTCGATATCGCCAAGCTGAGTTCAGTTTGAAAGATTTCCTTCTGACACTTTATTTGGCGATATTTCACCAAAAGCCGACAAACTTGAGATAGTCTGCGAGATTTTGGGGATAGCCAAAGTAGTCATTGGCCACAGACTTTCAATGAATTGAATGCATCCATACACCTCAATGTATTTAAAGTCATTTGGCTCACCCTGTAAATAAATTCTCATTCGATTGCTGTCAAAAAAGATATTGAAAACAGTTAGATATTACAATAGTTCTAAAAAAATACGAAATAATTTTTGGCGCCAAATTTGGCGATATTTCGGCGAAACTCGTCAATGTCGACGACATTTGGCGAGATTTTAAGCATGAACCAAACAATGACAGATTATCGCCAAATTTGGCGATATTTCGCCAAAACTCGCCAAGAACGATGACAAATGGCGATACTTTGGGCATGGACCAAATGACTGACTATCGCCAAATTTGGCGATATTTCGCCAAAACTCGCCAAGGTCGAGGACAGACGGCGAGATTTTGGGAATGTACCAAACAATGACTGTCTACAGTTGTATTATATTGAAGATGTCCATAGACATTAAAGTACTGAAATTCTTTTCGGTGGTCCTGTAAATAAACTCTCCAGTAGATTGGAACCAAAAATCGAGATGCACAACTAGATGTTACAACATTCTTATATATGAAATTTCATAATAGTTTTTGAGATTTGAGAGTTAAATATGCACACACGAACACCAAAAGTCGCCAAGCTTGGCGACTTTTGGCATAGTTCTTGAGGGAGGCACGTGACCGTGGTCGGACCATTACCTAACTTATGTGGTAGGACGGTATTGTGCTTGAAATGGATGAATGCCCCTAAAATTGCCATTGACCGTAATGTATTGGAAATCTTTTGAGTGTTCCTGTAGCAGAACTATAAATGATAAAGACACTTTTTTTAATGGAGAAATTCATTTTCTAACTCTTTACAGCATATATCACTTCTGAGTCGTTTGAAATAGCCCAATACCTCTAAAAAACGCTTTGATGAATTTCGGCCCATAGAGCGTAATGTATTTCGAATCTTTTGGGCGGTTCTGTAGATAAACTATCCAGTCGAATGGAACCGAAAGGGGAGGTGCACAACTAGATGTTACAGCAATCCTAAATATAAAGTTTCAACATTCTACGCCTAATAGTTTTTGAGATATGCGAGTTTAATGAATTTCGGACCATTGAGCGTAATGTATTTCGAATGTTTTGGACAGTCCTGTAGATAAACTATCCAGTCGAATGGAACCAAAAGGGGAGGTGCACAACTAGATGTTACAACTATCCAAAATATGAAGTTTCGACATTCTACGCCTAATAGCTTTTGAGTTAGGCGAGTTTAATGAATTTCGGCCCATAGAGCGTAATGTATTTCGAATCTTTTGGGCGGTCCTGTACATAAACTATCCATTCGATTGCCACCAAAAGGGGAGGTGCACAACTAGATCATAGAACAATCCTAAATATCAAATCTCAACATTCTACGACCAATAGTTTTTGAGATATGCGAGTTACATACATACGTACGTACGTACGTACGTACGTACAGACGGCATGGAAAAACTGGCCACAGTAGACTCGCCGCTGGTCAAAATGAGTTGCAGACGCGTTAATAGGATCGTGCATGCTAGCCTCCGATGAGATGCATCGAAAAATTTTTTTAAATTAAATTTAGATGTAGTCAAAATCGGTTTTTTCGTCGAAATTTGGCCCCCAAAATTTTTCGGGATCACATTACTTCCTTATACTACGTACAAGGAAGTAAAAACAGGATGAATTGACTCAGTTACCCAGGATTTCTTTTACGGCAATCAAAAACGGAATGTCGTAAATAAAAAGAATTGCTCGAGACTGATAAACTCTGCCAAGAAGCTTACGTCATGTTCACAATTTGTGCGATTCTAAATAGTTCTTCGGGATTGCATAGTTTCTCATTTTTCACGAGATAGCGGATTTGAATAAGGAGGAGTTTATCAAAAGATTCGAGGCAATATAACATTCCTTTTTCAACTAGGTGAGTGATATTTAATCCTACGTTAACGTATATACGCTGGTAGTTTCAAAAGAAGAGACTAATTGAAAGGTTTTTTTTTTTAATTTAACATTTTGCTGAGATAAGTATTTTATAGGGTTGTAAACTGGCTGAATGTCGAAACAGATTGCACTTTAACTGAATGAGTCAATGAATGAACAATGTTAAATAATATAGGAAATGCTATAAAAGCACGTATTTTCGCGAATATGAAGATATCGGTGATTTCGCGAGCTGAAATTTTCGCGTATTTTATCTGAATCGAACCCAAAGTTGAAAAATCCCGAACAGTGGCGCACACAAGGAAGGGGGGGGGGGTCCAGGAGGTCTGGACCCCCTCCCCCCATCGGCGTTAATTTTTTTTCGATTGATTATTACCCTATATCTATAGTAAATAAAATGATTCCAAAAAAAGGTAGCAATAGTTTCAGTTCTAATAAATAAAAAAGAATTTTTTTTCTCGTTTTCCTCAACTTTTGAAAAACGAACTGAAAGCGAACATAAAACACCATCTTGTTCTCAAAACTGTACAACTATTATTTTGCTTCCTATTGTATTGTGTAGTGTATTCTTAGGGAACTGGATGGGACGAGTTTGGATGAATTCCATCTAATGAAAACAAGTTCTTTCATCACTGACTTTTGTCAATCTGGAACATCCCTAAAAGTTGGACCCCTCCAAACCGTAAAAGTTGGAACCCCCAAACTGTAAAAAATGGACCCCCCAAACTGTAAAAGCTGGACACCCCCCCCCAAGCTGTAAAAGTTGGATCCCCCCAAACTGTAAAAGCTGGACACCCCCCCCCAAACTGTAAAAGTTGGACCCCCCCCCCCCCAGCCAAAAATCCTGTGTGCGCGCCTGATCCCGAAGGAACTTAAATCTAGAACCTTTTTTACATAAGGCATTTTAAGAAACTTCCTTTTGTACGAAAAGTTCGTCCCTCCCCCTTTTGAATGGCTTCAAAGGAGCTGGGTATAAATATTGTAAGTGAATGAGCTGCATTCTATTAGCCTCTATTATTGATTTCTATTCGAGAAATATGTTGTATAGTATTCAAGATATAGTTGTAAGAACGAAAAGTTGTCAAGAACTAGTGCGTAACTAAATGTGCAATAAATCGTTAAAATTTTAGTGAGTGAAAAATTTTTGAATTTTTATTATTATTTGAAACCAAAAAAAAAAAGTATTTCGATAGGCTTTAATTTTAGCACGACGGGAAAATCGCGAAAATAAGTGCTATTACAGAATTTCTATTAACGTATGAGTGAATAGCTTTCCCTATCTCGGTTGCAGGAATAATTGCGTGCAGCCAATTCTTACCCCAGTACGTCTACGTCTTTTGGTAACTAAAATATTAGGCGAGTTGGAAAATAATGGCTTTGTTATACACTAAATTCAAATAGACATAATTTTCAACAGCTTTTTAATGACAAAGTAGTTGGCCCTGAACAATGGATTCCTATTTTTCACATTTTAAAGCAAGATTTTCACAAATAACTGTTTTTTTTTGTTTCTTTTCTTTTCTTTTCTTTAGATAAAAAGATTTTCTTACTCCTTTAAAGCTCAGTGTTCCCGCTCTGGGAACACCCAACTCTGACGTTTAAACTGTTGCCAGTCAAGAAAAATAGATTGGATTTCTATAAAAATAGTTGCGGGTGACATAGCTCCACGAGAATCCTTTACTTTTGAGCATGTCATTTCCCGTAAAAAAATTGTCCCCATTATTTTTAACAGCGCTGACATCTGCTTAAAAATGGAAGAATGCGAGAACAGACGGATAGATTGCCCAATGCTGAAAAAAGGTCAGCCGTTGCCATCGCTCGACTTAAATACCCGCAAGATGGCGGACGATCGAAACGTTCATCGCGTGCCACAGATCTAGAGACCCTTTCTTGACGCAGCTGGCTGTGCGGCACAGCCAGCATTCGTCACCTGAACATTAGTTTTCCTCTTTCAGAAAAGCAATGAAAGAGGATGGTTTCACGCAAGCACTGGAAAATTTACGTAATCTACCGCAACTGCGCTAGTTTCACAAGATGTATGTGACAGAAACGCCAAAATTCTTCTGTGTCAGCAACTTTTCGTACTTTCGGAAACAGTAATATTTTCGTGGCTTTCGCGGTGTTATATATACGAAATTTGGTTTCATTCCGTTCATCAATTTACAACTGCAGACGCCTGCAAACTAGTGGAGGATCCTAACAGGGAAGGAAGGCATGGGCTGATCGAACGTCACCAATGAGTGCACTTAAACCTACTCTTGAATCCTCGTTTAACTTGTTCGCTCTTATCATTAAAAAGGACCAAGACTTGCCTTCCTACAGATGTTACTTAACCAGAATGGTTCTTTGAATGTTCCACCGAATCCCGGAGATTGCGCAAGCACAATGCTGGACCCCATCGGAGCATTCAAAGAACCATTCTGGGAAGCAGCATCGGTCAAGGAAGAAGCCATATACGTTATGTCTTTTTAACCCTTTGAGACGCAACCCTTTCCCAATGCTGAAAAAAGGGCAGTCGTTGCCATAACTCGACTTAACTACCAGCAAGAAGGCGGACGATCGAAACGTTCATCGCGTGCCACAGATCTAGAGACCCTTTTAACCAGCTGCGACAGAAAAAAGGGTCTCTAGATCTGTGGCACGCGATGAACGTTTCGATCGTCCGCCATCTTGCTGGCAGTTAAGTCGAGCGATGGCAACGGCTGCCCTTTTTTCAGCATTGGGCAATCTATCCAGCTGTTCTCGCATTCTTCCATTTTTCAGCAGATGTCAGTGCTGTTAAAAAGAATCGTGACCATTTTTTTACGGGAAAGGACGTGCTCAAAAGTAAAGGATTCTTGTGGAGCTATGTCACCCGCAACTATTTTTATAGAAATCAAATCTATTCTTCGTGATTGGCAACAGTCAAAACGTCAGAGTTTGGTGTTCCGAGAGTGGGAATACTGCGCGTTAAAGGGTTAATGGTGAGAGGAACAAGTTAAGCGAAGGCTCAAAATTAAAAATGAATAGATTCTTTTTAAAGTTTCACACATCCTGTAGTATGCTTCGTCTTGCTTGTAGTCCATTCACTGTCAAACTTTCCTGGATCCGCCACTGATGTTTTCTTCAAGCACCTCTTGATGATAACTTTACAAAAAAAAAAAAAAAAAAAAAAAAGAAAGAAAGTGCTTTGCAGCGCCATCATCTGCTTATCTTAAACAATAGATGTTTTCTTTTTTTTTTTTTGTTCAAAATCAGCATTTTTCCAAATTAAATACAAAACTGATATCAGCCGAGAAGCCGCCAGTGTTATGTAGTGGCTAGAGAACCATTCTACCACACCACGGATATAGATTCGATTCACGGCATCCAATTGGATGCCATTAAGGCCTTTACCGTCATAAAAGACAACACTGGTTCCTCTATCAGGTGTTCAGGTGTTGCTACAACTAGGTGACCAATATCTCCGCCCTACTAGCATAGCATAGGCGTAGAGTTATATGGGCTCGTGGGGCTCGAGCCCCCGCAATAAATTGTGAATAGGGGCTGAGCCCACCCAATAATTTACCACTCAATACAGAAAACTAATTTATACTAACATAAAAAAATAGTATTTCGCACCATTTACAAAAGTTTTAAAAAAAACCTTTACTTTTAAAAATTTTCTTCTTTTGATTTCAATCATGATTTAGTATTCATTGTGACGCCATGTAACACATAATGTTACTATAAGCTGCCCTCGCTAGGCTCTGGTTAATTGAAATCAGATTATGCTATGTAAAGTATGAAATGAAGAAAAGTTCAGATGTGTCAAAATGCACTATCTCATCGAAAATGTTTTTTCCCCCTCCTTTGGAATTTTAACTTTGCTTCTTTTTTTAACTTATAACATGGTAGGAAGATACTAACATGGATACTTAACTCACATAGGTGTAGAATTCTATGGACCCATAGGGCTCGAATAATTTACACTTAAGTCATAGCTGCCAACTACTACGGAATATATAATTAACCACCTTTGTAAATAGTATATTTTTTAATTATTTTTTTTCAAAAGAGTAACCAGCTCGCACGAGCAGCACAAAAATTTTGCTATATTTTAAGTCGAAAAATCATGTAGAAAAAGTGGTTAATTATATTCCGTAGTAGTTGGCAGCTATGAGTAAGTTATATGTACGTAATCCGTGGCGTAACCGAAATTTTTCATGGGGGGGGGTACGACTTCTGCAACTCACATATATGTATACGGGTGCATGATAAGCGAGTGAAGAATATACATGGGGTTATACCGCCCTAACACCCCCCCCCCTTTGGCTACGCCACTGACGTGAATATATGTGGTTGTGGGGCCCGGCCCCCCCAATAATTTTGAAAACTTTACGCTTATGCCTACTAGTGGCTAATGCCTATAAACGGCTATTACCCGCCATCAGAAAAAGAAAAAAGATAGGAAAGGATATTAGACGTGAGATGTTGAAGAATTAACTTGTCACAAACCGCGTTTATCTCTTTTTTTTTGTGCCTTGCTAACAATCATAAAACAGTCGTTAAGTAATGGTAATGAAAACTACGTTATCTACCCCGCATAACTACTTGACTCCTAGCTGTCTTGGAGCGAGTACCCTTCTCTGAATACATCTTCGTCAATGGCTTATGCTTGCAGAAGAGATTATAAGGAAAGAAGGACTTTTATTTTCCAAGAACGGAATAAAATCATCTCAACTCGACCAGAAGAAGAATTAAAAAAAAAACTGTTCAATGAGCTGCGATAATCGCCTTTCAAGTACTTATTATCATGTTGAAGAGTAATCAAGCAAGAAAAAAGATAACTGTGGGAAATTCACTTCCCAAGGAACTAGATGTCTATGATAAAAAAGGAGGGAAGAAATGAAACATTCATCATGATTCATCATGACAACGGGACATTCATCATTGTGACATCGGGATGAATTTTGAATGAGTTCGAAGCAAAAAAGGCAGAATGGAATATCAAGTAACAAAAAAACAATTCCTACAAGCTCATTAATTTCTAGTTAGCGAAAATTTAGGCAATTGGACAATAGGTATGATCGCAAATACCTATTTAAAACTTATGTACGTACTCAAATAATAAGTACTAATCCAAATGAATTTATTTGATCTCTGTTTGAAAGATCAAATAAAGAATTTCTTAGATTCTAAAGGTGTAAAATTTATGAATCTCAGAAATTATCACGTTTCTGACAAATAATCGCACTGTTTTCTGGTATGCCGCCATACGTTATATAGCTCGAATTTAGTGATTCATCTAAACGAATGTTTGACATCAAAACATTCACTGCGGATGTCGATATAGTTTGCATCTGAGGGCTAGTCATTTATTAGTTTGATACTGCTAAAGATTTCATTGCAGTAAAAAAAATGTATAAATTTTGAAAAATGTATTTAAAAGTCTGAACGTGTAAAACGTACCAGTAAATATTTTGGATTTTGTCCGTTTGGTTGTGATTCAGCACAAAGAAGTTACAGTGATTCTCCTAGATTTATTGTATTGTACACAATGCGCCTCCAAAAATGTTTTACAAGCTTTTAAGAATCGTAGAGAAAATCATTTGACTCGAAAACGCATACCAGTATAAGATCTCAAACTATATTTCCATGCCCCAAGTAAGAATTACTTTAAAAGAAACATTGTAGCACCTGTGAAAATTTCGACAGGTTTATTTTAAGTAAAATACACGGGCCAAAATGGATAATCGATATAACTCCAAACAGATCTATAAATCATATAGAATCTTTTAAGATTCCCTGTATTTCATAAGTTTCATTTAGAATCAGAAACACTTCAATACATTCATTCGAAAGTTCCACAGTTATAATCTTAAGATTTTTTTTTTTTTAACCTTTTAACGCGAGATTAACCCTTTTACGCGCAGTGTTCCCCCTCTGGGAACACCAAACTCTGACATTTTGACTGTTGTCAATAACAAAGAATAAATTTGATTTCTATAAAAATAGCTGCGGGTGACATAGCTCCACGAAAATCCTTTACTTTTGAGCACGTCATTTCCCGTAAAAAAAAAAATGTCACGATTATTTTTAGCAGCACTGACATCTGCTGAAAAATGGAAGAATGAAAGAACAGCTGGATAGATTGCCCAATGCTGAAAAAAGGGCAGCCGTTGCCATCGCTCGACTTAACTACTAGCGCGATGGCGGACGATCGAAACGTTCATCGCGTGCCACAGATCTAGAGATCTTTTTTTGACGACAGCAGGCTGTGGCCAAAAAAGGGTCTCTAGATCAGTGGCACGCGATGAACGTTTCGATCGTCCGCCATCTTGCTGGTCGTTAAGTCGAGCGATGGAAACCCTTGCCCTTTTTCCAGCATCGGGAAAGGGTTGCGCCTCAAAGGGTTAACTCAGAGTTTTTAAAAAAAATTCTTTTCTAAACATTGCGTTGGCTGTCCTTTTCTTTAATATGATGTGTTTGTCAATTTGTATTGCAGTCTGTGAATCTGGATCCGTTTGACATCCACGATAAAGCAAACATAGCGAACAGGAAGAAAATATGTAAGTAGGCTGATTTTTATTTATTTATTTATTTTAAATGTGTCGAACAGAACATTCACTGCGATGTTTTGCAACAGGCATTCAAAATTGAGCATATGTCTGACGTGTGATTGGAAAAAAATGACCACTAGCTTGCTTAAAAAATGCGTTTATAACCATTCTACACTAAATTTAATAGGGGTGACTCAAGTCAATCTTGGCCGAAGTCAGGAATTGCTGAATCAGCTACGTGACTTGCTTATTACCACAGACTAGATGAATCAAACATTATTTTAGAAAATCTGGAGTGACTCCACTCGACTTTCCGAACACTTACGATTAGGATCATTACCAAGCATTTAAATAAATTTTAATCTATGAATCATTCAAACATATATACCAAATTAAGCTCAATCGAATACCGTTAAACGCTAGCGCACTTTCATGAATTTACCGCCATAGCCTTAACGTAAAAGAAATCTTTATCGTAGCCCTGTAGAAAAACTATAAGTCCTACACACATCAAATTCAATACCGGTCTTGCGATGGTGGTTTATGACATATATATCGAATTGGAGCTCAATCGAATGTAACCTTTTAAATGCTAGCGCACTTTCAAGAAATTCCCCCCATAGGCCATAATGTAACATAGGCCCCCCATAGGCCATGCACTTTCAAGAATTTCTCCCCATATGCCATTATGCCATAACATAAAAGAAAGTTTTGTCGTAGCCCTTTAGGAGAACTATAAGTCCTATACACACCAAAATCAATACCGGTCTTAGGATGGTGGTTTATAACATGTATACCGAATTTGAGCTCAATCAAATGTATCGTTTAAACGCTAGCGCACTTTCAAGAAATTCCCCCCATAGGCCATAATGTAAAAGAAATCTTTGTCGTAGGCCTGTAGAAAAACTATAAGTCCTATACACACCCAAATCAATACCGGTCTTGCGACAGGAGTTTATAACATTTGTACCCAATTTGAGCTCAACCGAATGCCCCGCTTAGGAGCTATCGTGTTCACTCACATACACACACATACATACATCTCGTAAAAATAGCATAAATGAATTCAGAAGACCTCAAAACGTGTCCATACACCCAAATCTCGAAGTCGAATTTTTTCATGATTACAATACTTTCCTTACATGGTGCATGTTCGGAAAGTGAAAACATCGTGTATGTGGCCTCAACAATGCAAAACATTAGGAGAACTCTTTTTATAGGTTTCTCCCTAGCACAACATAACATTAGAACAACGTTAAGTTCATAGGGAAAATGTTGTCAGTGATTATTTCTCAATATCATGATGGATCTCTATCATTTCACTTCAATAACATCTACGCCTGGGGTTCTCTAACTTTCTTCGCCGTGGTGCCCATGTCAGGCTAAAAAAAAAAATGGGATACCCTTGTCAGACTATTACTTTGAATAGCATAAAATACCATATTTAAACGTTTAATATATTTGCATACATGAAACGTTCTACGCAATTTCCTTTTTTTATTGCAAAATATAAAAATCTGGAGTGACTCCACTCGACTTTCCGAACACTTACGATTAAGATCATGACCAAGCATTTAAATAAATTTTAATCGATGAATAATTCAAACATATATACCAAATTGAAGCTCGATCGAATGTACCGTTTAAACGCTAGCGCACTTTCAAGAATTTCCCGCCATAGGCCATAATGTAAAAGAAATCTTTGTCGTAGCCCTGTTGAAAAACTATAAATCCTATAAACATCAAAATCAATGCCGGTCTTACGATGGTGGTTTATAACATGTATACCCAATTTGAGCTCAATCGAATGTACCGTTTAAACGCTAGCGCGCTTTCCAGAATTTTCCTCCATAGACCATAATGTAAAAGAAATCTTGGTCTAAGCCCTGTAGAAAAACTGTAAGTCCTATACACACCAAAATCAATACCGGTCTTGCGACGGTGGTTTATAACATATATACTCAATTTGAGCTCAATCGCATGCCCTGTTCAGGAGGTATCGTGTTCACTCACATACACACAAACACACATATATACACACACACACACACACATACACACATACATCTCGTAAAAATAGCATAAATGAATTCAGAAGACCTCAAAACGTGTAAATACACCAAAATCTCGAATTCGAATTTTTTTTCATGATTACAATACTTTCCTTACATGATACATGTTCGGAAAGTAATAAGCTAAAAACGTTTTCTTGGATTTTATTATCTGTTCAAGTCTATTACTTGCATAGTACAGCTTGTAAAAAAAAAAAAAAAAAACATTCTGATTTTATTTATTTTATTTTTTATTCTTTGAGTTACCAGCATTCTTTTATTTGCTTTTTTAAACTCCACACAGAATGTAATATTTTCGTTTAAAAAAAAAAAAAAAAAAAAACGATAGCAGAAAATATATTATCGTCTGCTTTTTTTCAGTGTTCTTAAAGTTAATCTGTTGTAGCTTCGCATTCTAACAATAATTAAATATTTAAAATTGCAGATGCAGCGAGCTAGGATGTATTCCGCATGATTTCCCGTGGAACATTGCAAGAATACAGAAATGGAAGTATAAAGCAGGAACAACAACTAGTCTGCAGTTTGTTATGCGGTTATGAGTGTTTTAGAAAACTTTGAACTAGAATTTTAACTGATATTTTATCGATGAATCGGAAAAGTTCATAATGAATTCAGGACATAAAATGTAATCTTTATTTTTGAACTCTTAGTACGTTTATGCATCTATATATATTGTTCATGGAGCTAAATGTAAGTACTGGCTTTGAAGAACTGCTTTTAAATGTATTGTGTTAATTTACTACTCTAATATATTATGAAAACTGCAGTTAAACTAAAGATTTTAAGAATTTGTCTGCTCTAATAATTATGTAGTAAGATGTTAGTTGTCTCCTACTTCCATTACAGCATAAAAACCAAAGAATTATCCTTCATTGAAAGCAATTTCCAGCATTTCGCAATATAGTTGTTTCAAACTTTTATCTTGTATCATGATACTTAAAATAATCGTTGTTAAATATTTGACAAATCTGATTGGCTAGGCTATATCAGATGTCTATAGCGTTATCCATGTTTTTGTGTCCCGCCATGGCCAAGTAGTTAACCCTTTAACGGTGTTCCCACTCTGGGAACACCAAACTGACGTTTTGACTGTTGCCAGTCACGAAGAATAGATTGGATTTCTATCAAAATAGTTGCGGGTGACAGATCTCCACGTTTCCTTTACATTTTAGCACGTTAGTTCCCGTCAAAAAATGGTCACGATTATTTTTAACAGCACTGACATCGGCTGGAAAATGGAAGAATGCGAGGACAGCTGGACAGATTGCCCAATGCTGAAAAAAGGGCAGCCGTTGCCATCGCTCGACTTAACTACCAGCAAGATGGCGGACGAGGCACAGCCAGCTATCGTCAAAATTAATAATATAAACAATTAATATAAACATAATTATAATTAATATAAATATAAGCAAGGATTCATATCCGTTAATTCAATTTGTGTAGTTTATTGTTTTCATTCTTTTTTAATCCCACGTAACAAGATCTAAAATTAATTAATTGAATTTAATTTATGAATTAATATTTGAAAAAACTGTGTTAACATCAAGTGTCATTCACTACAAGTTTTAAAATGTGTTTTTGAACTTCAGTGCCTGAATAAACAGTATATTATTAACGATCGAAAATTTGAACGACGAAATCTTTTGACGTCAAAAAAGGGTCTCTAGATCTGTGACACTAGATGAACGTTTCCATCGCCCGCCATCTTGCTGGTCGTTAAGTCGAGCGATGGCAACGGCTGCCCTTTTTTCAGCATGGGGCAATCTATCCAGCTATTCTCGCCATTTTTCAGCAGATGTCAGTGCTGTTAAAAATAATCGTGACCATTTTTTGTACGGGAGTTGACGTGCTAAAAAGTAAAGGATTCTCGTGGATCTATGTCACCCGCAACTATTTTTATACAAATCAAATCTATTCTTCGTGAGTGGCAACAGTCAAAACGTCGGAGTTGGGTGCTCCCAGAGCGGGATCACTGCGCGTTAAAGGGTTAAAAGAAAATGTACCACAGAGTTCATTCGCATTTCCAGAAAAGGCCAAATATTACATTCATCGCCAATTTTCGAGCAGCTAAAAAAAAAACAAAAAACAAAAAAAAAAAAACCATGTAAGATGTATATTGAAGCTTAGCCAAAAGTGGATGCTAAAGAAAGCAGTAATTTTATTTAAATAATATCATAGTTAGGGGAAAATGTTGTTGTATTACTATAACGCGTGTGTGTGTATGCACGTACGGATCTTGCTCTGACATTTGCCCATCTTTATAAAAAAAAAATAAAAAAAAAAATCCTAGATTCGCCTATATTACTCCGCCGATCCACATACAAAGAAATACTGTTACGAAGTAAGTAACAAACGCAAATGAAAGAGAATTTTCCTATAAATTGATTTACGATTGATTACGAATTGATTACGATTTCAACATTTTATTACTAGATGACAGCACTACAATCGATATTTCTCTTTAAATATATTTTGTCTCTTTCTTTATTTCACAACAGGTGGCAGCACTAAAAACGACAAAATTGTTTCTCTGTTGTAATTGCACAATTACTGTACTGAAAAAAGAAATTTAATAATAATAGTTTTTTATAAAAAAAAAAACGTCTTTTTTGCATCATTTAGAGAAATTAGACTGCCATGAAAAACTGGATTACAATTTCATAAAAAAATTAAATATGCATTTTTAAAAAATTAAATCCGAATGTTTGGGAAGATTGGATTGCGAGAAAAAAAAGAAATGTGGAATGGTTATACTAATTTCATTTTTTTTTTTTTATTGCAGCTAAATATATCTACAAAGATATAGTTCAACTAAAGTAATAAGTTAGAAAAATCTTTGTTAAAAGAGAGTTATTTTTTTTATTTGCATGCCTCTCAAATTTAAAAATACTTCCGTCAAAATTTTGAAAAAAATATAGTGATAAATTTGCCATTGTAGAGGGCAACATATAACGAGATTTATTTCCCTTAATTAAGTTTATAAATTGTCCCATTAAGCTTTCTGACTGGCAAATGTAAAGGTATAAGTATGTCCAATTATTTTTTTTTTTATGTAATAGTTTTAAAATTGCGTCATTCGGCAATTCGATGAGTTTCCTAGATACCAATTAGAATACTTAATTATCATACTTTCGAAAATCATGTGTTATGTTATCATAAAGTTTCAGAGCAGCATGCCAAATAAAAAACTAGGCTTAGCAATAAAAAAAATGCTAGCTACACGTCCCAGCTTGAGATAGAATTGAGTTCTATATTTAAAATATAGAGGCACTTCGAGATACGAGTGTTGTACTGAGCAAGTTTAAGATACGAGCCACCATTACTGTTAGTCACTTTTTTGAGCTGAGATACGAATCGAAATTCGGAATACGAGCTAAAGTAAAGGTACCAATTGTTGGCACCACCCAAATTATTGACAGTTTTTCATTCAATGCTCAGAAATTAGTTTATGATAAGTTGGCCCCTTACCAAAGTCCAACTGTAAAGTAATTAAAAAACTTTGTAAAAAACACACATAAGAAGTAATAGGTAAGAGGATACGCACGTTTCGTTCAAAAATTGTTTTGAACTTCATCAGTCCAAGCCCTTCGTTGTAAAAAAAAAAAAAAAAGTGTTCTATTTGTTTTTTGTTTGTTTGTTTGTTCTGTTTTCTCTTTTTTGTGTGTGTGTTTGTACTCATGTGTTCCCTTTTTTATTATTATTATTTTTTTTTCTTTTCCTTTTTTCTTTCTGTATTTTTTGTGCTTCTTTCCTTTCCTTTTTATCCCATTTTTTAATTTTTTTTTTCTCCCCTCTCCGTGGTTTTGTTCGACTTTTCTTTGCCCCTTGTGGCAACATCTTGCTTGTTTATCTCTTTTCAGTTCCCTGTGTTCTTTACAACGAAGGGCTTGGACTGATGAAGTTCAAAACAATTTTTGAACGAAACGTGCGTGTATCCTCTTACCTATTACTTCTTATGTGTGTGTTTTTTACAAAGTTTTTTAATTACTTTATCGTTTAACACCAGTATTTTGAGTGATTTTTTCAAAGTCCAACTGATCTGCCACAGATTACCTCCACCCGTCAAGTCACCTCAAGTGACGTCATGTCTGGGAACGAAGTTTCTCGTCAGTGTCTTGCACCCGCTCGCGAACTGAAAGATTTGTTAAAAAGGTTAAGTTTGGATTCGCCATTCGCCTATAATAAGTACGCAACTTCATGTTTCTTCGATTGCAATTTGTTTTTATCTACCTTGCTTCTACATTTACAAGAATAGGAGTTTTCAAGTGTAAATTTTCATTTGAACAACTATATTTAGGAATGTCAGCAGTTAGGGATCAAAAACGTCCATTTGCTGAATTATCGACATTCCTGTGAACATCGCATAAAAAAATTTTCTAAAGCGTGATTAAGATTGTTTTTTTTTTGTTGTTGTTGTTGTTTTTCAACTGGAGAACAATATTGTGCTTCACTCATTTAAAAAAAATCTGGAGTGACTCCACTCGACTTTCCGAACACTTACGATTAAGATCATTACCAAGCATTTAAATAAATTTGAATCGATGAATAATTCAAACATATATACCCAATTGAAACTCAATCGAATGCACCGTTTAAACGCTTGCGCACTTTCAAGAATTTCCCCCGATAGGCCATAACGTAAAAGAAATCTTTGTCGTAGCCCTGTAGAAAAACTATAAGTCCTATGCACACCAAAATCAATAACGGTCTTGCGACGGTGGTTTATAACATATATACCCAATTTGAGCTCAATAGAATCTACCGTTTAAACGCTAGCGCACTTTCAAGAAATTCTCCCCATAGGGCATAATGTAAAAGAAATGTTTGTCGTAGCCCTGTAGAAAAACTATAAGTCCTATACACACCCAAATCAATACCGGTCTTGCGACGGTGGTTTATGACATATATATCCAATTTGAGCTCAATCGAATGCTCCGTTCAGGAGCTATCGTGTTCACTCACATACACACACACACACATACACACACATACACACACATACACACATACATACATACATCTCGTAAAAATAGCATAAATGGATTCAGAAGCCCTCAAAACGTGTAAAAACACCAAAATCTCGAAGTCGAATTTTTTCATGATTACAATACTTTCCTTACATGGTACATGTTCGGAAAGTAATAACGATTTTTAACAGATGGTGTCAAAACCAGACTCACGTATCAGCAATTAGAATGCTACAAAGCAATTACTGACAACTTAAATGATCAGATATTTACACCCGCGAGAAGTTATATTAATTTAAAATATGCTTACTTATCTTGTAAATTTCAATTGTAATGTTGCCCATTTCGTTCAGAATAGCTTACAATTCGACTACAGTGTCAAAGATTTTGGTCCCTTTCCTTGATAATAATTCTAAATAACGTCTGATATGCAAGTGACACTACTGTGGCAACTTTTTGCCGACATCTTGTTTTCTTCCTTTACGTTCAAACTAGTAATTCCATATATATGTAGGATATATGGAATAGAGCAGTCATGCATATTCAGTCCAGTTGACAGGACGAATCACAAATTTTATTAGTTCTAGAAACTCGACGAACAATCTTCAGCACTCAATTCACAAAAATTAACAAACAGTAACTTGATTTATATCAGCCAGCTAACAACAGAGGCTTCCTCAAATACTGTGTTACTTATACGATTCTTCCACAGCCTTGAACTCTATGGAAATTCTCAAGTGAAACTTTCAACTGCTGCTCAGCATACAATCATGAAGAATTCACAAACAGTTTTCAGAATTAGCTTCGAGAAACAAACGAAACGAACAGCGTTTCTTGCAGTGAACTCAAAACTAATAAACTACTTGGACATGATCAGTCCTTCTTATCTAAACTCTCCGAACTTTGGGGAATATTCCACGAGATTCCATTTCTGGAACAATCCCCACCAATCGCTCTACTTGATTGCGCAAAGCCTATGCAGGAAAGCAAGCCTTACAAGCTCCATTTATAAAATCGTGCCAAATATCCTCAAGGTTGACGACTTTTTAGCGAAATATCGCCGAATTTGGAGCCTAAAATAAGTCCTTAAAACTGAGTCAGTTGAACAATCCCGTCAATATATGGTGAGAAACCTCCAAACTCCATGTTTTTCTATGGCATACACAAAGGTCCAGATCTCGCGTTCTACTTAACCGACTTCCATGCAGCAAAATACAAAATTTAGTTATTACACGCGCAGAGTACAAATTTTAGCTTAAATTTAACCCTTGAAGGGCAAACAACTCCAAAAATTCGTAACCGTATATATATATGCCCTAAGCATCGCAAATATTATTTTACGTGACTCTGTTAAAAATTTTATACATCATGCATGGATAATTTTTGAGCGGAAAAAGTGGAGAGAGAAAAAGTGGTCTGAGAGAAAAAGTGGTATACAAAAATTCAAAAGTGCACGTGAATTTTGAGTAAATTAGAGAGACTGATTATCTAACAACTTTTGAATTTCCATTGCAACTTATCTCAAGGCAGCGTCCAGAAAAAATGAATCATGATCAACAATTGAGAAGTAACGATAATATTTAATCCTTATTGATGATTGATTTAGATAACGATTAACTATTCACTACTCACTATATAGAAAGTTCCAATCAAGAACCGTGATTAAATATCAATCGTTAATTTTCAATCGTCAATTGTGATCAAATATTGATCGTTTGCTTTTAGTCGTTACTCGCGATTAATTTTTTCTCAATATTATCTGAGAGAAATACTGTGAAACATATCTCTGCACCGTATCAAAAGTCAATCTTCGGCTCTTTATCAAGTATTGAAAAAAAAAAAAAAATCTGATGTGTCCAACACATGACTTCCTTGCACATCTATTAAATCAAAAATGTTTGCTACGCACTTCCTCAAAACTTATTTGTTTGAAAGAGATAAAATATCAATAATAGTAAGGTTTAGCGATTTCTAGCCAAATATTTCGATATCGCCAAGCTGAGTTCAATTTGAAGGATTTCCTTCTGACACTTTATTTGGCGATATTTCACCAAAAGCCGACAAACTTGAGATAGTTTGCGAGATTTTGGGGATAGCCAAAGTAGTCATTGACCAAGGATTTTCAATGAATTGAATGCATCCATACACCTTAATGTATTTAAAGTCATTTGGCTCACCCTGTAAATAAATTCCCAGTCGATTGCTGTCAAAAAAGATATTGAAAACAGTTGGATATTATAATATAGTTCTAAATACAAAAGTTCAAAATTCTACGGGTTAAAGTTTTAGAGTTATACAAAATACGAAATAATTTTTGGGGCCAAATTTGGCGATATTTCGGCGAAACTCGTCAATGTCGACGACATTTGGCGGGATTTTAAGCATGGACCAACAAAGACAGATTATCGCCAAATTTGGCGATATTCCGCCAAAACTAGCCAAGAACAATGACCAATGGCGATACTTTGGGTATGGACCAAATGACTGACTATCGCCAAATTTGGCGACTTTCGGGAAAACTCGCCAAGGTCGAGGACAGACGGCGAGATTTTGGGCATGTACCAAACAATGACTGTCTACAATTGTATTATATTGAAGATGTACATAGACATTAAAGTACTGAAATTCTTTTCGGTGGTCCTGTAAATAAACTCTCCAGTGGATTGGAACCAAAAATCGAGATGCACAACTAGATGTTACAACAATCTTATATATGAAATTTCATAATTTTTGAGATTTGAGAGTTAAATATGCACACACGTACACCAAAAGTCGCCAAGCTTGGCGACTTTTGGCATTCTTCTTGAGGGAGGCACGTGACCGTTGTTGGACCATTACCTAACTTATGTGGTAGGACGGTATTGTGCTTGAAATGGACGACTGCCCCTAAAACTACCATTGACCGTAATGTATTGGAAATCTTTTGAGTGTTATTTTGTATTGGAAATCTTTTGAGTGTTGTAGTTTAATGAATTTCGGCCCATTGAGCGTAATGTATTTCGAATGTTTTGGGCGGTCCTGTAAATAAACTATCCAGTCCAATGGAACCAAAAGGAGAGGTGCACAACTAGATGTTACAACTATCCTAAATATCAAATCTCAACATTCTACGACCAATAGTTTTTGAGATATGCGAGTTACATACATACGTACGTACGTACGTACAGACGGCATGGAAAAAATGACCACAATAGACTCGCCGCTGGTCAAAATGAGTTGCAGACGCGTTAATAGGATCGTGCATGCTAGCCTACGATGAGATGCATCTTAAAAATTCTTAAAATTAAATTTAGAGGTAGTCAAAATCGGTTTTTTTGTCGAAATTTGGCCCCCAAATTTTTTCGGGATCACATTACTTCCTTATACTACGTACAAGGAAGTAAAAAAAGAAAGAAGAAAGAAAACATGTCCTTTTTGAAGTGCAAATGTTCACAGATGAAAAAATAACATCCCTTTAATTTCAGAATGAATAAAATATGACCTTTTTTTTCATATTTTGTCAATGTAATGCAAATTAGAAAAAATAAATTTTGCAAAACAACTTCATTTGTTTCTGTAACAATAATGATTTTGAATTTAACTTACCGTTTTCTATCATCGTAAAGGGAATTATGAAGATATGCTTTAACTTTTCGAGGATTATTTTTGGACCCTATGAGCTTGTGTAAAAAAGCTAAATCAATATCGATATCGTGTTAAATAACATGCAACATCGATCCAGCGATGTAAAAGGCTGACGCCAATTTATGCAACGCATATTTATGACATACATCGTAAAGAAAACATTTCTTCTGAAAACAAACTGATCAATGTACCTAATTCTGTACCTGTCTTTCCATCGTTTTTGAATTTTTGAATAGCTTTACAAGCATATGAATCGGTTTCCCTGTAAAAACCACTCCGTCATGAGATATCAAAATACCGTAGTTTATTTTTCGGAGGCAGCATGAAAAGCGGATTAAAAAATGTGCTTTCCTGTTCCTTGCCCTCAAATGGATATTCGTTTAGAACGCGCGCCAAACGGCGCTTCATAAAAACTTCCGACTTTTAGGAAAATATGGTGCAATTACTAAATAGTAATATGGATTTTCGTCGCGAACTGCCAAAATACTGCACGTGCGAAAGTTTTGAAAATTCTGACGGTCTTCTCTAGATATTTTGTGTATGTGTGTGATTAATGACTTTGTTGATAAATTTTGCAATAATAGTTTAAGTGCTCTTATGTTCGAACATGCTAATGCTTTATAAACTTCTAACTGATTGAAGCAAAACATTGCTTCAAAGGTTTTGAATAGTTGTTTTTTTTTTTTTTTGTTTTTTTTTTGTTCTCTGAAATTAATGCAGATGAAAACCGATCAAGTTTCTTTGAAAATATCTTGGTTTATTTGAATTGATTTCGTATCTATAAAATGCTGAATGTAACATGTAATATAATCATGAAAATATAAGTTTGTATGATCGAAGTAATATTAGTGAGTTATTGCACAGTATCGGAAGACAAACTTTGCTCAGGAACTGAGAGAGGTAAACTACTAAAAAAAAATGAGCTTTGCTTTATGTTATAAATTTTGCTGTACATTTATTTCATGAAAAACAAATAAATATCTCTCTCTATTCTAAATACCACACTCACAAGATATGTTTAAGTTCGTAAACCGCTAAGAATTTGGATCATTTTTTTTTTTTAAACTCGTAAGTAAACACTTAATAAATTCCTGAAATATGAACTTGGTAAAAAGTTTTTATTTAATTCAACATGATAAGAAGTATAACTCTAAGGTACAACTTAACAAAATGGTAGTTATACTTCCCTCATTTGAGAGTTTTATAAAATATTTTTATTAAGTTTGACAAAAATATCTGTCAAATTTTCAGATGTAAATGAAGAGTAGATAACAAGCTACCATGCAATCAATGCTACCTAGGGTACTGCTGACCAAAAACTGTAATAATAAACTTTTTGTTGTCAGTTTAAAAGAATCGAGAAATGGGAGAGAGAAGTCTGCAGATGACAGTCTTCGAATTTTACTTAATGTTGCTGTATGGCTAGGTATTGCTGAACCAGATAACCCAAAACCTGGAATTTCTGTTAAAAAATGCGTGAGGCTTGTCTATCCACTTTACTCTTATTTATCTGCTATAGATATAATCATAATAGTTGCATTTCAAATGAAAAATTTCGATCAATTTCCAAAAATAACCTTTTCGCATCTTAGTCTCTACGTACTTTCGCTTGCGGTGTGGCACATACTACACGTTAAAAGAAAATCTCTGACCTATACTTTTGCAACCCTGCAAAATATTTCGAAAAGTTACGAGTTGTCTCAAAAACCAAGAAAGTCGTTCCTGACAGCCGCCTTACTATCGATGTCTGCAGTAGCTCTTTCGCTGTCCATCTTTAACACGTTCTATCCTCAAGCTGATCTTTGTGGAACCATTTACTACCATATTCTAGAAGACTGTCCGCAAGATTTTGTGTTCCGGCTGTGTACTTTTTTAAAAGTATCTTCAGTATTGGTCTTTACTTCACTTTTCAACAACCTAATTGCTGTCGTGTACTGCTGCGTGTGTTACCGGTGCTCTGCCTTGCTTCGCATTTACAGAGAACGTTTGGAAGATGTCAAACCCTTTGAAATGCAGCACTCTGTTCAGTGCAAGCTGGGAGTGGACTACAAGACTCTAACTGGCCCCATCCAGTACGTCCAGAGTGTATTCTCTCTGCCCTGCTTGTTGGTTTTATGCGCATCTTTTTTGCAGGCGTTCATACTCTTGGCGAGACTCCTGTCGACTTCCACGGAACAAATTTCTTTTTCATTTTTGGTGACTCAATTATGCATACACGTTCCTCTTGGTATGTTTGCTTTTCTGATTCCAGCTTATGCAGCTCAGGTGTCAGCGGAAATGACGCGCATCCAGCATGCGTTTCGAAAGCTGTACGAGAACTGCGTCCTCAGTAACCCCGAGCGTGCAAATGCCAATGACTTTCAGGCTTTGTCTGTCTTGAAGCAAAGTCCACCTCTAGAGCTCTCTGCCTGGGAAATGGTGGAATTTAAAGGCGGAACAGCTCTTACAGTACTGGGAACTATCCTCACGTATGGTTTACTGATTTTGAACTTGAACGAATAAAACTTACTAAAGATGGATGCCGTTTTCCCTTTGAAGAATATAGAATTCGAAGAAAGAATCCGTTTAATTGACACATAAATTGTCCCCCAGAGTTTTAAAGTTACATAAATCTGAACTCATCCAAAGCATTATCTCGGACAAAAAAAAATTCTATGAAATACTTTTATCCCTTTTCATTACCATTTCCAATTTTGACATTTACTTTAAACTACGCCGAGACACTTCCTCGGCGTTGCTTATCCCGGCTTAAGATATTGTCTGGTGCATTCAAGAAGATAGCTTTTTATTGGTTAAACGGTGGTTTAGGGAATTATGTATCTCTCTCCACCCATCAGGCGAACAGTATTCTTAGAGCAGCAGCACATGAAAGTAGTGGTGTGTCACAGCATGATACTGACAAATAGACAAAGCTGACCGAGGGCCAGATGATCGCCTGCAGTAGCCCGATAGATTGTGATATCACACGTGACTCATAGGGATTGACCTTATGATTGATTTAATATCAACAAAGTCAAAACAAAGCGGTGATGTTGTTGCCCAGAAGTCACAATGCATATTATTGAAAACTGAGTAGTGACTTTCGGTAGAGCATCACAGAGGATCCGTTACCAGTAAAGTCAAGACTTGTGTGTAATCCACATGAATGTCATTGAGAAGTCAAAGTGACTTTACGTTCAACTATGTAAGTAGTTTTAGTGTGGGTTGTTTGACCCGTATTTGGATTGGAATTGTTAATTTCTGTGCTTGAGACACGGTGTAGTAATAGACATTTTTCCTAAGAATCCAATTGAACATTTTAAGTTGAATTAAAATCTAGTAGGCTCTATATCACTCCTGTAGATTCTTAATCATATTTTAACTCTCCTATTTACCTCAATTTTTCAGTAAAAATTACAACACAGAGTTGTTGAAGTGATGAGATTTTTGAGACTTGAAAAAGAGAGTTTATCGATGTCAGTTATCTCGGTTGTTCTTCATTACAGGCTCACATCAGTATCAATTTACAGAACAATAGTTGGATGAACACAAACAAACAGCCAACAGATTGAGTGGAAATCGAGCCCACGACCGTAACGCTTGGGCGATTAGCATGCACGAGGACAGGCCCTGCGATGAGATTATTTGACAGCATTTACGATATTTACAAGTTATTTGAATAGTTATTGTTAGTATTCACCTCTTAATGTTACATACTAAAGAAAGATGTCAAATAAATCCTTAGATTTTTCACTAAGCCTGCATTCATGATCATGTCCCTTTTTTTTTAACTTTGCAGTACGGTAGCGTAGAGTAGCTTTCGAATGGTGTTTCCAGAAATCTACATATCAGCATTTGTTCAAATTTTCATCAACTGTTAATATTCAAAACATATAAAACATTATTTAATACGGCGGATTAATTAGTTAAAATTTTTTATTTGGGAATACCTTATTCCCCCGTACACGATATATATTTCGGTTACACACATAACCATCATCAGTCGTTTCTGGATCTCACACTAATAGAATTCTGGATCTCACACTTAAAGAGATAAAAAAGGAAGCCGCCATTAGTGTGAGATCCAGAAACGACTGATGATGGTTATGTGTGTAACCGAAATATATATCGTGTACGGGGGAATAAGGTATTCCCAAATAAAAAATGTTAATATTCATTTTGGTAAATATTCTAAATAAACTTGTGTGATGTAAACTACATATTTAATTTACCCGATCATTTTTTTTTTCAGTTTGTTAAATTTAATCTGTTTAATATCAAGCATTTTAACTTTTATTTCAGTTCTCATTTTTCTTTACTTCGGCTTTCATAATTTGTATTTCGCTTTTCCTCCCCATGCAATTGCCTTTTATTGCTTATTTATTTCCGTCTGCAAGATGCCTCCTGTACTAAAAATAGTTTTTATTACGTCAGTTTGAAACTTGTAACGGGTTTCTCATCCCCCACTACTGGTGCTTATTTTGGCATATGTTATTTTGATGCCATGAAGTAGCTTTCAAAATTATCCAATAGTTGATTGATTACTTTATTCCCATTGGTCTAAATTTATGGTAATTCTATAATAGGCGTTGGTTTTCGCGGCCAAGTTTATGTTCTCGCCAAAGGCAAGTTCTGATGAAAGGTGATTTATTTATTTATTTTTAGCGCATTTGAGTACGGTTAATTTTATACATTGTCTACATGGCGAAACGTCGAATCACCTTTCAAGGGTTTCTAGATATATCGGCTTGGTAATAAAATGTCAAAGGTTTATCATTCCATTTATCGTTAAGTTTCACACCAAAAAATAAATCTCAAAACAGAAAACAGCTTGGCGATATCTTCTACGTTAGACGAGAATTCGCTAACCCTACTATTTATTATAAAGGCGATGTATAGTTAGAGTATGCCAGACAACGATTGTAGAACAGTTTCAAGATGCGATTTAAATATACAGATTTCAATATACAAAGAAAATTGCTTTTTGGAGCAAGGAAGAAAAATACGGCAAATTTCATGGACTCTAATACGCTTTCTAACTTAACGGTGTTGTTCGAAAAAACCATGTGATTTTGGTACTAAGTACAAATAAACTAATTATGCCAGGCACTTCAAAATTTTGAAACTTTCTCTTTACAAACTGTATTACATACTGAAATAAACGATTAATCTGTATCAATTTCAAAACTTTTAGAAAAAATTCTTAAAAATCGGAAATTTTCGCAAAGCGTCCCAGTAAACACACACAGGTTCTCTGAACGTCTTTTAACGTACAGAAGACGTTTTCTGAACGTTCATAGACGTTCATAGAACCTGCGTGTGTTTACTGGGGTGTCACTCTTCGAAAAATCTTGAAGCTCAGATCCATGTTTGAGAATTTTTTCTGAAAATTTCGCAAAAGCCACAGCTTTTTCGCTCATTGCAGTGTGTAAAGCAGCTTATGAAGAACCATCTGGATTTTTTTGTAAACCATGGTTCTATTAGTTTATTTCAATTTGTGTACCAATACTAAAAACAGAGTTTTTTCCTTTCGACATGCACCCATAATAGAACAGAAAAGCATAGTGTTTAAGCTCTTTTTCCAAACAAATCAGTTGTGGGACTTTATCGTCAGACTTTCTTCTTAAACTTGAGAGTGGAGAGTTGGAATTTCATATACAGTCTGTTAGGACAAAAATAGGGTAAAAAAATCCTTAGGAATCAGTTTTTCAACAAAAAAGGAGTCACCCAGAGGCGTAGCCAAGGGGGGGGGGGTAAGGGGGGTCATAACCCCCCATGAGGAATTTTTTGCCATACAAAATGTATATTCTTCACTACATTATCACACCCACGTATACATATATATATGAGTTGTAGTAGTCGTAACCCCCCCCCTGAAAAATTTCTGGCTACGCCCCTGGAGTCACCCTACTGAAAAGCTCAAATATTCGTAACTCCGCAATATACGCACAAATACACTCAGATTTTTAAGAAAATGCTTCATAACAGGTCCAGTCAGCATGTGTTGTCAGAAAATGTGTACAAAATAAAACATTACAGTCACTTTAAATTTAATAAAATAAAAATATAAAACGATAAAAAAACGTGGATTTTGGGTAACAAAGTTGGAAAATGTCCACTATGATTAATTTGTTTTTAATTTCCTCTTTCCGTGACACGTAAAATGGTTGACGCACAACTGTTGAGACATCGTCACATTGCTTCATCGATTTGTCGATTGCGATGTCGAAACAATCCAAACAAATATGTTACGGAGAAGAATAATGCTGCATTTTGGGGGAAAGTGAGTGAGTAATCAATACAAATGCAGTTTTAACGAACCCGTAAAGACCAGGTTCATAAAATCGTCACTACTTATTAACCCTCTGAGGCGCAACCCTTTCCCAATGCAGGAAAAAGGGCAGCCGTTGCCATCGCTCGACTTAACTACCACCAAGATGGCGGACGATCGAAAAGTTCATCGCGTTCCACAGATCTGGAGACCCTTTTTTGACGCAGCCGCTGCGTCAAAAAAGGGTCTCTAGATCTGTGGCACGCAATGAACGTTTCGATCGTCCGCCCTCTTGCTGGTCGTTAAGTCGAGCGATGGCAACGGCTGCCCTTTTTCCAGCATTGGGCAATCTATCCTGCTGCTCTCGCATTCTTCTATTTTTCAGCAGATGTCAGTGCTGTTAAAAATAATAGTGACACTTTTTTTTTACGGGAAATGACGTGCTAAAAAGTAAAGGACTCTCGTGGAGCTATGTCACTCGCAACTATTTTTATAGAAATCCAATCTATTCTTCGTGACTGGCAACAGTCAAACGTCAGTTTGGTGCTCCCAGAGCGGGAATACTGCGCGTTAAAGGGTTAAAAAAGAGGTTCGAAAAAAAACAGTGTCGACTGTGTTGTTGATAATAAAAAAAAAAAACTCGGCTGTTCGAGCCTCGTCAGGGGAGACCCCTCTCCCCTGAACCTCCCTAATTTTTTAGTTTCATGATTGCCACGTTAAAAGGATATTAATTGACTCTGTCATTTTATCTTGCATCTTTCGTGTATTTCGCCTGGTAACACTATGTTGAAATGTTTAGGATTGTAACCTATTTATAGAAAAATACATGCGATGCCTATTCTACAGGTTACGAAATAGTGTAACAATAGATTAAAGCTGTTGTGAATTAATAGTACTTAAATAGATGTAAAAAATACATGTGTTGCCTATTCTACAGCTTACGAAATTGTGTAACAATAGATTAAAGCTGTTGTGAACTAATAGTATTTAAATATATGTAAAATTATGTCACATACTTTTATGACGCATTTTTGGGACAAATTTTTGGGACAATTTTCAATAAAGGGGGTGAGAGATAAAATGACATAGTCATTAAAAAAGGTCCCCTAGGGACATATACATGTTGTTTATAATTAAACTTCTCTTATCCGGAATAGGCAGAAGTGTAAACAAACAGCATGCGCAGATCTATGCGTGCTTTTGAGTGACAGAAGCTGTCTAATTTATTGGTTGAAGGTCCAATATTATGCCAGTCAGAACTCTACGATATTTATGTGTGACGTCACCTGCCCATAACAGCATTATGTAAGCTAAAACGAGTGAGCATATTGCCCCCCCCAAGCTTTGGGATATGGGTTTCTCAAGGACTTTTTTAAAAAAGTTTAGTTCATAAAATGTTCACTAGGTGGCGTTTTGCATGGAAAACCGGTGAATTCGGGGAAAATACACCCGAATTAGTTAATAAACACTCAAAAACTATTGATTTAGGGTTGAATTTTTTTTTTATATTTCGAGTTATTCATTTTCGTTGTTAAATTTACTGTTTTTCCAATGAAAGCGTCGCCTACTGGATAGATTTTGATTTAAACTTAAAAAAAGTTTCTTAAGCGTATTCTGTGCACAGTCCATATGGCTAAGCTGACCAGATTTTTAAAAAAAGAATTGGGTACAAATCCGCATGGCGTTGCCAGTTACTAAACAAAGATTAGGAACATTTTTTTTTTTAATGTAGTGCTCTTCGAAGAAGAGCTTTTATTTATTCAACTAAAACATTATTAACAGTTATAAAGTAAAAGAAACTGGGATTTTTTTTTAATTGGTAAGAAATAAGTATAATTATTAGTACATTCATTGCAGGATCAAAGAGTATAAAAGTACAAGCCGAATTTCTGATGTGAATTTCACATATAAAATATACTCTGGAACAGTAAATGATTCAGGCGAATAATAAAAAAAAAATTCACATGGATTTCTTTCAAACTGTGTGTTTTTTGAAAAATTAATTTGTTATTAACAAAACACAAAAATAGGAAATTTAGTTTACTCTCGTGACTAACACACGCTAAATCAGCAGCGAATGTGTTAAAATTTTTTTTTTTCAAATAACTATTTTACATTTTGGGGGCAAATTTTAAAAAATCCTGAAATAAGAAACTGTCTCCGAAAACAGGGGATGGCTGGCCACATTACATATCCGTGTAATAATAAAATTATTACATGGAAAATCCATGTAATAAAAAGCTTTTGACAATTTAATCTATAATTTAATTTGAAGTCATCTGAAAAACCATCTTTAATCTATGTGAAACAGTACTTTCACTGTAAAGTTTGAGTAATCAAACTCACTGTACTTTCACTGCAAATTCACTGTACTTTTACTGAGTACTTTCATTGTAAAGTTTGTTTCTCGGCCAGACAAATATTACTCTCAGAGGCAATTTTTGAGAGCACTTAAGAATCAAAAAATGCAAATTAAGCTGGAATGACGGGCGTTTGCGGTTCGTGGTCATCCAACCTAAAATTCTTGGGGTAAGTAAGTAAATGACATCACTTTAGATAACCAATCAGAGAAAGGATAACGCCCATTGCGCCCTAGCGGCAAGCTTAGAAACTAGAGAGTATTTAAGCAGAACAGCAAAAAGTCCGTAGAGTTTTTTTGGACGTTGGAAAAGTTAGAAAAAACAGCCACAGTAAAAGTGATCGCCGACCTGACTTCTTGTACTCCTCCCGAACTAGGAAATAAAGTGAAAAAACACTCAAAATACTGGTGTTAAACGATAAAGTAATTAAAAAACTTTGTAAAAAACACACATAAGAAGTAAAAGGAAAGAGGAACGCGTTTCGTTCAAAAATTGTTTTGAACTTCTTCAGTTTCTCCTCTCTGAACTTCTCCTCTTCAGTTTTGAAGAAGTTCAAAACAATTTTTGAACGAAACGCGTTCCTCTTTCCTTTTACTTCTTATGTGTGTTTTTTACACAAAGTTTTTAAATTACTTTAGGAAATAAAGTGTTTAAACTGGATGAATGGTGAGGCATCTCTCATTACGAACTTGATGGCGAGAGACCATTATTACATTCGTATAGTTGGCGATAATCTGCTAACCTGTTTCATCATAACCCAAGTGTCACTCGTTTTACATAAACACAGAGGTCAAATGACTCGTCGCCAACCACTTTTCATGATTTTTTATTGTCCTTAAATTCTATAGAAAACATTCATTATTATCGCTCAAAAAGTAAATTTCAAAGAAAAACAACTCTAACATTCAAATTTAAAACTGTTTGTAAAATTGGTTCTTGTTGTTCTCAGATGTCATCAACAAAAGCTGCGTTAGTGAGTTTAAACGAGGGCAGTTTTGTGTCTGTGCGACAAAACGGCGTAAAAATATCTGACATTTCAAATCAACTTAAAATATCAAATAGCAGCGTAAAAAAGGCTATATAAAGTATATTTAACTGATTGTAGCACAAAAGCTCCAACATCAAGGGGGGCATAGAGCGAAGAAAATGACAATACGTGATGAAAAAAAAATATATTGAAGCGAATTGTGAAGAAAAATAGCGGAAGCAGACGTTTGGGAACTTCACAAATTACGAAAAAAATTCAGTTTGAACTCAGAAAAGAAGATCTCTTGCAGAACAATGAGAAGAGAACTGAAATGTCTTGGGATTGAGGAGTCGCCGTCCAACATGAAAACCCTTTTTGTCAGCTGCAATTAGGAAAAATCGTTACGCTTTGTATAAAGAATACAAAATCTGGGACTTAGAAAATGTAGAAAAAAGTTCTACGGACCGATAAAAGCCGTTGGGGCTCATTTGATCATATCAAATGGCCGTCAAAAAGTCTAGACATCAATTTGACCGAAAATCTTTGGGATAAATTTTAAAGGCATTTAAGACGTTTGATTACTAACAGGGGCGGATCTACACAAGTGGGGGTTTAGGGAACATATACTTTTGGGGCCCCCTGCACAAAAATATTCTGCAGAATATTACTTAATTAAATTAAGTTAAAACCAATTATCATTCCTAAGTTAACCATATCTAAACATTTACAAATCAGTAAAATGTCACGACAAATACCACTTTTATGAATTTTTCAATTTTGAAATGTTTTTATCGGTATTTACAGTCGTCACACACCTTAGAAACGATAAGAGGAGCATGGTGAGGTGTCCTATCGAATTTGAGAATATCGAATTTATCGAATGCATAATTTTTAACATTACAAGTTACATTAAATTAAAAATTTTGAATATTTGTGATGAAATGAAGTAAGTAATCCAAAATTTTACCCTTGAGAGATATTTTTAGTAGTTGTTACGATTACATAAAAGGAAGTTTTGGGGCCCCAAAAAAAATTCAAAGGCCCAGGGCTCGTGCCCCCGAATGCCCCGCCGTAAATCAGTCCCTGATTTCTAAATGTCAAAGAACTGGATAGAATATGTCACTTCATAAAGAATGGTCCGAAATCACTTTAGAAACATGCCAGAAGCTTATTGCATCTATTCTATCTCTATTCTATGACCTTGTATAACGAATAAATGCGGCATACAAGGCAAAAGTTGGAAGAACCAAATTTTAAATGAAAAGTGACAAGCAGGGTGTCCAATAATGTCAGGAGGCAAAAATAGTATCATCAGTAGCCTCACTGGCATAAAAGAATGTCGCCAGTTTAGTGGCCATTTTCTTAATTTTAGTTGCCTAAACAGTAACATTTTTGCATGATTTTATAGTTAAGAAATGAAAATAAGTCGTTTAGTTTCGTTTAAGAAAGAATGAATAAAATGATAAATTAAAAAACTTCATGCATTTTATAAATAACAGAGCATATAGTACATTTTTACTTTCCGAACATGTACCATGTAAGGAAAGTATTGTAATCATGAAAAATTTCGAGATTTTGGTGTATGGACACGTTTTGAGGTCTTCTGAATTCTTTTAGGCTATTTTTACGAGATGTATGTGTGTATGCGCGCGCGTGTGTGTGTGTGTGTGTGACCACGAAAGCTCCTAAACGGCGCATTGGATTGAGCTCAAATTGGGTATATATGTTATAAACCCCCGTCGCAAGACCGATATTGATTTTGGTGAGTATAGGACTTAATTCTTCTACAGGGCTACGACAAAGATTTCTTTTACATTATGGTCTATGGGGGAAAATTCTTGAAAGTGCGCTAGCGTTTAAACGGTACATTCGATTGAGCTCAAATTAAGTATACATGTTATAAACCACCATCGTTAGACCGGTGTTGATTTTGATGTGTATAGGACTTATAGTTTTTCTACAGGACTACGACAAAGATTTCTTTTACATTATGGCCTATGGGGGAAAATTCTTGCAAGTGCGCAAGCATTTAAACAGTGCATTTGATTGAGCTTCCATTTGGTATATATGTTTGAATGATTCATCGATTAAAATTTATTTAAATGCTTGGTAATGATCTTAATCGTAAGTGTTCGGAAAGTCGAGTGGAGTCACTCCAGATTTTTTTAATAATAGGATTAAAAAATGTATTAGAATGTTTGATGAACGACCAGCCGCAGCTTTGAAATGAAAGGGGACTTGGAAAATAAAACCTTAAATCTGATTTTCAAATTATGGTCGCCTGGAGTAAGGTACAAGTAGCCAAAAACTTGAAAATAACATGAAAACGGCGTTTTTTATTCAAAAAAGTCGCCCAAGTCGCCTTATCTTTAAATTAGTAGCAAAAGTAGCTTTTCTAGTCTAGTCGCTGGTGGACTAGACTAAAAAAGCTACTGGTCACTTTGTTTAGGCCCTTTGTTATGGAAGAACACAATCCTACTTTAAAATAGATAGTGAAGATTTACCGCCATTTCCCTCCTATCTAACACACAAACACACATGCACACATATCTTCTGCTTGAAAGTTTTAACGATCAAAGATATCGTTTTATGTCATATCTTCTGCTTGAAAGTTTTAACGATCATCGATATCGTTTTATGTCACAGTTTTAAAATAAACACACAACACAAACGTAACATGGAAAATTTATTTTTTATTATATAACTAAAACTTATTTACAACAGATAGATAAAAGTGTCTCTAAATTCAATGCAAAAAAAGTTTTATCTTATACGTACGAAAAATAGAAACATCTGTCTTCATTCAAAGTAATATGTACAAAATTGTAGAATACAACACAAGATCAGGCTTTACTGGATACTAAGCTTGAGGTAAAAGAACCGATATTTTAAAAGTTAAATAGATCTCTAGAGTCCGTTTTACAACTACCTTTAAAAATTCTACAGGGCACAGACAGAAGCAGTAAGCTTATTATTTCTTGATATTACATCCTTTTTTTTTTTTTTGTACAATTTACAAAATTAGTAATCTCTTATTTTTTACTGATAAAGTTTTCATTGTGAGTCCAGTTTACAGAACTGTTTAAAAACCGTAACATTACGTCAATCGTATATAATTAACAATCAAATTAATATATAAAAAATTAAATCATGCTAATAAATATACCCGTCGTCTATTTAAACAGTCATGTTTAGTCTCCAATAGAAAGGAAGACATGCATTGTAGTAAATCTGATGATAAAATTTAAACAGATTTTATAATTAATGGTTTAAAATTCTTTGAAATATCATTTATAACGACAAAAAATATTTATTTTTTAAAAATTCCTCTTGTATTTAAATGGTAATCGTACCTTTATTATTAAATATATTTCTTAATTACGATAATACTTGCTTAACCCTTTTGATTTATTTATTCATTGTGTAACAATGCCATTTTAAAAGCATACTCCCTTCGGTGTTCTTTTAATAAAATAAAATAAAGTAAAATGTTTTTGCAAACAACCGCAAATTCATTTATAAATAAGATTAATTAGAATAATTTGTTATTCGGATATTTCTAAATGCTCTTTTAATTCATTATTTCACTTTTTACTTCCACGAATTGACTTACAGCCAAACATTATGCTAACAATTTGTTATTCTAATTTTTTGAATGTTATTTATATATATTATTTCACTTTTCACTGGAGATTTACGTATTTTATCGTTTTACATATTCATATGTTTTTTTTTTTTTTTACTTTTTTTTTGACTTAGCAATAACTATTTATCTCATATTCATACATTTTACTCTTACAAATGGCTTTTTCTTTTCCATTCTAAAGTTATAATAATGGCTGACCATTTTTTATTTCACAGAAAGACGATACTTCTAAAAACGCCCATTCCATGTAATGTTAATTCTGAAGCTCTCTATTCATTGTTTGTTTACACTGACATAGCATATATTACTGTCTCCATGAACACATATTTAGCAAAATGCATTATTAAAAATAAACTAACTCGGCGAATTGGGAACATAAATATTTACGAATTTGAAATAACTGCGGAATCAACAAAGCATTCATTAGAGTGAGTGAAAATTTCAAATTTTGCAGGGAAAAAAATTATATATATATATATATACAGGGATACAGTGTGTGCCAAAAACACTGACCTGGGGTTTTATACCCTAAATATTGATCATAGACATATACAATGAACTACAAGTACAAAATTACGTAAAAAAGAACAGAATTTTATGGTATTACTTAAAATTTCCAGGTGATTAAATCTAAAAAAAATCAAAATTTAAATTTGTACAAGAAGGCTGTAACTCTGAACATTACATAATTAATGTAGAGGCCACCTTTTACTGATTGGAAATGTTTTTTTTTTGATTGGGGACCGTATTAAAATTTATTTTGTATTTATTTAGATTTAATATCCTGAAAATTTTAATCGATACCAAAAAATTCTGTTCCCCCCTTTTCTTAGTGTTCTTAAAACCCTCTGTATGTAATTTGAGGCATTTCAGTATTAAAAAGTGGCCATTAATCTGAAAACAAATTAATTTTAATGTAGATATAAAAAATTATTCATCCAAGGTGTTCAGTTTGATTTTTAAAAAATAGTTATATATATGTCCCTTCTTAAATTTTAAATCTAATTAAGGATCAACCAGACGCAGTTTTAAAAATGATTTTAAATAAAACAGCAATATTTTATTTTTTTTTAAATTGTACTGTTTTTATTATCTACATTATTATAAATAAGTATGTACTACTATTATAATTATGAATGTACTTTTTTTTTTTCGAAGCGTCTGTCGGTAATTCCGGAACGAGAAGCATTATGAGAAGGAATGCTGAGTCATTACCATAGTAATATGTTTACTAAACGTTTCGCCCCAGAAACTCAAAATTATTCGAAATGAAACACGATTCTTAAACTTTTAAGTAACACACATGCAAGCCTACACAAGCAGACGAATTCCCAGAAAAAATAATACTGGAAAGTTGTATGTTCTGTTCTCAAGACGGGCAGACACTTCGAGATTCCACAGTCATGATTCATGATTATTTGAAGTAATGTTCTGGTCAACTGATACTGACTTCTCGGGTATGAAGAAATATCTATATGCATAAGCGTAACGTTTTCAAAATTATTGGGGGGGCCGGGCCCCACAACCACATTATATTCACGTCAGTGGCGTAGCCAAGGGGGGGTGTTAGGGGGGTCATAACTGCCCATGAGGAATTTTTTGCCATACAAAATGTATATTCTTCACTCCCTTATCATACACACGTATACATATATGTGAGTTGCAGAAGTCGTAACCCCCCCCCCCCTTCCATGAAAAATTTCAGGCTACGCCACGGATTCACGTACATATAACTTACTCATAGCTGCCAACTACTACGGAAGATAATTAACCCCTTTTTCTACATGATTTTTCGGCTTAAAATATAGCAAAATTTTTGCGCTGCGCGCGCAAGCTGGTTACTATTTTGAAAAAAAAAAAAAATAATTAAAATGTATACTGTTAACAAAAAGTGGTTAATTATATTCCATAGTAGTTGGCAGCTATGACTTAAGTGTAAATTATTGGAGGCGCTCGAGCTCTATGGGTCCATAGAATTCTACACCTGGTAAGTATCCATGTTAGTATCTTCCTACCATGTTATAAGTTAAAAAAAGAAGCAAAGTAATAAATCCAAAGGAGGGAGAAAAAAACATTTTCTATGAGATAGTGCATTTTAGACACATCTGAACTTTTCTTCATTTCATACTTTACATTGCATAATCTGATTTTAATTAACCAGAGCCTGGCGAGGGCAGCTTATTGTAACATTGTGTGTTACGTGGCGTCACAATGAATACTAAATCATGATTGAAATCAAAAGAAGAAAATTTTTAGAAGTACAAGTAAAGGTTTTTTTAAACGTTTGTAAATAGCGTGAAATACTTTCTTTTTATGTTAGTATAAATTAGTTTTCTGTATTTAGTGGTAAATTATTGGGTGGGCTCAGCCCCTATTCACAATTTATTGGGGGGGCTCGAGCCCCACGGGCCCATATAACTCTACGCCTATGTCTATATGAATGCAAGAGATTGGCATATCCAAAGAGTATGTGTGTGTGAGGGGAGGGAGGGGATAAACGGTTATTCCCATATCATACTTTAGCTGAGTCCCATATCATACTTGAGCTGGAGTTGAACTAACCTCTGAATCCTGATTTTATCTGTCCGATCTTACCATAAAAAATATTCGACGAAGAAAAGTTTCCGTGCTTTCAAACAGCAAGATTACATCCGGCCGTGATGCCGTGACCTTCGCAACTCAGGCCTGCTGGCTTAAGGAATACGTCATCGTAAGTAGGCCGATTTAGGTATACAATGAAAATTTGTCAAATAAAATTAAAATTCTGGTTGCTCATCATCATTTTATCAAATTTATCAGTGCTTAAAAACATATCTTCAGAACAAAAGTTAAAATTATATATATATATATATATATATATATATATATAACTAACAAGTAAAACACAAAACATACTACAAATAAGACATATCTCACAAAAAAAATATAACAGCTATTAGCAAGAATTAGAAACCAGAATTTGAAGCCAAATAAAGAGCAAGAATTATTGTGATAATATAATGGAACGGAAATTATAACCACTGTCACCATCTTCAGGGGCCACAAACAGTGGATTATAATTTACAGCAAACCAAATACTAGGGCTTCGGTTGTGTGGCATATCAGAAGAGATATTAACTCCACACATCTGGGCCCTACCCTACTATATAAAGGAAAGAAGAAATCAAAAAGATAACAAAAATTAGAAATAGGAATATAATTTTACATACCAGACCTTGAGCACATGTAAATTTCATTTGAACAATTGATATGTGTTGCCAATGTTAAGAATTGTAAAAAGTGAAAAATGGTGTTGCCACTAAATAAAAGTGTAAAAGTGGAAAGAAGAAAGTATAGGAGTTGCCAAATACTAAAAGGTAATATTATTAAATTTTAAGAATATCCAGGTATATTAATATAATAAATATATATTGAATAATAATAAATTAAAATGATTGAATAAAATAAATAGTATAGCAAAATTAAATATAACATATTGTTTAAAAAATATAATGAATATTATTACTGACAAAGTATGTATAATAAGTTATTGTATGACAGAAGATTAATCTAGTAAATAAGAAAAAAATAAAAAATAATGTTTAGGACAGAATAATCACAATATAGGAACCCCGTTTTTTTTTTTTTTTTTTTTAATTCCTCCAGATATATATATGCATGCATATATACATCCAAATTGTTTTTAAACATATTACTTTTTTTTAATGAGAAAAACTTCCTCCGCCCGACCCAACCATCCAATTACAACCTTAAAACCAAAACCCCACCAACCTCCAGTAAATAAACATAATGAGACATTAGACACATCATTATCAAGAATTGTATATAATAGATTTTAGGAACTTAGTGGGATAGTTGTATTGTCTAGCTGACAGAAATAGAGATTTAAAATGGAGACTTTAAAATCATGAGAACATAGAACTTGATTCTACAGCAGTGATTATAGATGATATCGCGAAATACAGATTTATGTAAGCAGAGAAAAATGAGTAAAGCTATTTACTTAAAGCTAAAATCGTTACGCTTATCAATATATTGAAACTTGGCTATTTCCGAGTGATGGAGATCATTAGATCTAGAAAACTAACAGAATGTTAGCATATCATTTAATAATTCAGAGCGATGATATTTATGGGAAGATATGTTATTATTATTAGTAGTGTTTACAAGTAAGAATCATCATATATCGTTAAGAATGATTCAGTTTATATATATAAGTATTAAACATTGGAGCTGCAATCACAATTTCTAAATGCGTTTTTAGTGTCCTATTTAATCCGTAATCAATAATAAATCAAGATAAATGTAAGAAATAATGAATTTTATAAACTGATGATAAGCAACCACAATCATAATATTGCTTTACAACTTTTAATTTTACGTCTAAATTCGGCCTACATAGGACGAGTCAATATTTGAGTCAGCAGGCCTTGTTTGCGAAGGTCACGGTGATGCACGGTGAACCAACGTATTATCCCGGCGGTCCGCCAAGATGAATTTTTCGCCAAGATGAATTCCGGAAACATGAAATTATTAATGGTTTGGAATACGATTGGCAACAGTTTGCCAACACATTTGACGAAAAAATAGTTTGGCGGGAATGACCGCCGGGATAATACGTAAGTACCCTTTCTTGAATTCGTCACCAGTTATAGCTGGTGACGAAGATGATTAGCCAGTGATTAGCCGACGATGATTAGCCAGTTTATAGCTAATCATCGTCTTCGAGAAAAAAAAAAGTCTATCGTCGTCGTATAGAAAATTGTCATCATCGTCGTATATAGAAAAAAGTCATCTTCGTCGTATAGATAAAAGTCATTATCGTATCTATAGAAAAAAGTCATCATCGTCGTAGAAAAAAAAGAAAAAGTCTGTAAGGCAACATTTTACAAGTGGCAGTTGTTTTCTTTGTCTCCTTCCACAGCTGGTTTAACAAACATCGTGTGATATCCGTCCACGTCTTCGAGCTCCTTGGATCGAAATTTGGCAATGACTGTCTTTGGGCCGCTTGAAGTGGGTGTCATCTGGCATTTCACTCTCGCCTCGGCTTTCGGCTGGATGACACTGAAATTATAAACAGCTTTTACAAATTGTGACCGTGAGAAAGATCACAAAAATCGTAGATGAAAGTAGGAAGGAAAGTCGCGTAAATACACTCTTATATGTTAATAAAAATAATTAAAACATAATTTTACATTTTTAATTAATGACTATGTCATTTTATCTCTCAACACTGTTTATTGAAAATTTTGTGTCCCCAAAAATGCGACATAATTTTACATGTATTTAAATACTATGAGTTCACAACAGATTTATTCTATTGTTACACTATTTCGTAAGCTGTAGAATAAGCTTCACGTGTATTTTTTACATTTGTTTAAATACTATTAGTTTGCAACTGCTTTAATCTATTGTTACACTATTTCGTAAGCTGTAGAATAGGCTTCACGTGTATTTTTTACATTTGTTTAAATACTATTAGTTTGCAACTGCTTTAATCTATTGTTAGAATATTTCGTAAGCTGTAGAATAGGCTTCACATGTATTTTTCTATAAATAGGTTACACTCATAAAATATTTCAACATCGGGTTACCAGGCGAAATCCGCGAAAGATGAGCGATAAAATGACATAGTCAATGAATATCGTTTTAATAGGGCAATCATGAAACTAAAAAATTAGGAGGGTTCAGGGGGATCTCCCCCTGACGAGGCTCGAACAGCCGAGATTTTTGTTTTTACTTTTTAATAGAGATTTTTATTGAGTGTTATTTTTACCTATGGTTAAGCTTAACGCTATACTTCGGAAAAACTATGTGAATTGTTAAAAAAAAAAAACTAATTTTTTCAGTTGCTTCACAATTTTTTGAATGTCTCTTTAGAAACTGGAATAAAAGATAAACCTGTACCAATTACGAAAATTTTAGAAAAAATTCTTAAAATCGATTTCTTAATTAAAAAATTCTTAAAAAAGACTTTTTTTCTAAAAGTTACATAAAAGGCACCATTTCTTCATTTATTTCAGAGTGTGCCTGTTTTAATTTGTGTACCACGACTGTGAGGCAGATTTTGTTTCTTTGACACACATTTTTAGGCGTAATTCTAAGAACAGATGTACGTGATGTAATTCGACAGGTGTGCGTGGGGCGGATTTTGTTTCTTCGACGTACACCCTTAGGCGTAGTTCTAACTGCTAATCTAACATCGAAAAAGTTTCAAATGCTTGTAACAAGCATGTTTCCATAGCTCAGGTCACTTGATCTAGCATAATTAGTTGCAGCAGACTTTCTGCCTTATCCACAATGGCTGCGGTTTTGACCTCTATCATCAAATGCGGTTTTCACTTTAATTTTATACCCGATCCCCAAGAAAATAAATAAACCATGCAATTGATAACTAGTGAACAGAATAATACCGCTGTTAAAGAAGAATTTGCCATTCAGCTGCATATTAACCCTTTAACGCGCAGTGTTCCCGCTCTGGGAACATCAAACTCTGACCTTTTGACTGTTGCCAGTCACGGAAGAATAGATTTGATTTCTATAAAAATAGTTGCGGGTGACACAGCTCCTCGAGAATCCTTTACTTTCATGTTTTCTGCAGAGTGATTTGATATTGCTAACGGAAACATGGACTATCCCTTCAGATGATTTTCAAATACCAGGATTCACTTGGGTCGAACGGATAGACAGTGGTTTCCAAAACAGAGAGTCATCTGGAGTTATGATTTTTATAGAGGAAAACTTTATAAAAAGAATATAAAACACTTTACCCGTGCCTACACGAGCCAGATCAAGGGTGTTCAAAGGGTCATTGCGCATAGTCAAGATGAAGTGAGATTTGCAGTTACATACGCTAGTCCTCGAATTTCTTACGAAGATAAATTAGACGCTCTATTCGAAACGTTGCTGAAGGAGGATGATTGTAAGACTGTTTTAGTGGGAGATTTTAACATAGAATTAAATTCCGATCCAGGATCCGATTTCATAACTGAAATGGAAACTTTAGATTTTCCAATACGCACGCAAATACGCCAATACGCTTCCAATACGCACTCATTCTAAAACATTTCACCACTAGGGGACAAACAACAATGGATGCCATTTTCAGCAGGGGTGGCGCCAGCGGGGGGATCGGGGGGGGGCCATCCACCCTCCGTCGGAGATCACTGGCCCCCCTGTCGGGGATATTGTTTAAAGAATTTGTTGGTTTAGAAAAACGAAGGAAGTTTTGCAACCAGATAAATTCCATTAAAAGTGTCTGAGACGACCGTAGAGGTTACGTTCACTTCCATTCTCGTTCTGCTTGAAATTATACGATATTCATATACTGAATATTGATTATCTGCAGCTCGGAGTATGTTTCTCGGGATTCGAAGGAACCAGCGAACAAGATCCACATTTCTAGGGTAGGCAGAGTTGCTCGATCTGCTGACAATTGCCTTCGTAACGACCTTTTAAACTAAGACTTTGGTGGAAAATCACTGGGCTTTCCTGTTAACCAAGAACAGATAGTTAATGACCATCTCATCATAATAATTTTTAATATACGAAACCAAAGTAGGAAATTTATCTCTTACTCGAATACTTCTTTGAGAGGCTGTGCAAGTACTGAAACGTAAAACTTTGGGGTTTGATCGTCTGCCCCCCCCTCCCTGTCGCGGAAGATGGCCCTCCCGTCGGGGAAAGTCTGGCGCCATTACTGATTTTCAGCAACAAAATTAGGCGAACAGGAGTCTATAGGAGCACTTACAGTCATAAGCGTAAAGTTTTCAAAAAGATTGGGGGGGCTGGGGCCCACAACCACGTATATTCACGTCAGTGGCGTAGCCAAGGGGGGGGGAGGGGGGTCATAACCCCCCATGAGCAATTTTTTGCCATACAAAATATATATTCTTCACTCCCTTATCATACACCCCTATACATATGTATGTGAGTTTCAGAAGTCATAACCCCCCCCCATGAAAAATTTCTGGCTACGCCACTAATTCACGTACATATAACTTAGTCATAGCTGCCAACTACTACGAAATATAATTAACCTTTTTATTCTACATGATTTTTCGGCTTAAAATATAGCAAAATTTTTGTGCTGCGCGCGCGAGCTGGTGGCTATTTTGAAAAAAATAATTTAAAAAATATACTGTTTACAAAAAATGGTTAATTATATTCCGTAGTAGCTGGCAGCTATGACTTACTATATACTATATATAAGTGTAAATTATTGGAGGCGCTCAAGCTCTATGGGTCTATAGACTTCTACACCTATGTAAGGTAAGTATCCATGTTAGTATCTTCCTACCATGTTATACGTTAAAAATAGAAGCAAAGTAAAAAATCTAAAGGAGGAAAAAAAAAACATTTTCGATGAGATAGTGCATTTTAGACACATCTGAACTTTTCTTCATTTCATACTTTACATTGCATAATCTGATTTTAATTAGCCACAGCCTGGCGAGGGCAGCTTATAGTAACATTGTGTGTTACGTGGCGTGGCGTCACAATGAATACTAAATCATGAATGAAATTTAAAATAAGAAAATTTTTAAAAGTCCAAGTAAAGGTTTTTTTTAAACGTTTGTAAATGTCGTGAAATATTTTTTTTTATGTTAGTATAATTTAGTTTTCTGTATTTAGTGGTAAATTATTGGGTGGGCTCAGCCCCTATTCACAATTTATTGGGGGGGCTCGATCCCCACGTGCCCATATAACTCTACGCCTATGCTTACAGTAATCATTTTCCTCTACATGGCAGAACTGATTGAATAGATTTAAAAAAAAAAAAACTGAAATTCTTCCAGCCGAGTGCGTAAATAAAATCTGGAAGAATTTCAGATTTTTTTTTCCATCTCCTCAACTTTTTTGAAGTGCGTGAATGAATACGTACCCTTTCATTTTCAGTTTTATGGGCTTGCCTAATCCACATCCTTCAATGATAAATTCACCGTTCTTCAGAGGCTTGGGTAAAGGATTTGTCAGAGTTGCAGTCACTGTGATAGATTGGTTCTGTACTATCTCTCCATCCACCTGTGAATGAGAATGCAATTGCTCAGAAAGGCTGAATGAATATAAAGATTTTAATAGGTGCAAGTACCTGCAGTGCTTTTCTTCTAAAAAACACCGAACTCTTTTTACTTTCCGAACATGTACCATGTAAGGAAAGTATTGTAATCATGAAAAAATTCGAATTCGAGATTTTGATGTATTGACACGTTTTGAGGTCTTCTGAATTCATTTATGCTATTTTTACGAGATGTATGTATGTATGTGTGTATGTGTGTGTGTATGTGTGTTTGTGTATATGTGAGTGAACACGACAGCTCCTGAACAGGGCATGCGATTGAGCTCAAATTGGGTATATATGTTATAAACCACCGTCGCAAGACCGGTATTGATTTTGGTGTGTATAGGACTTACAGTTTTTCTACAGGGCTACGACAAAGATTTTTTACATTATGGCCTATGGGGAGAAATTCTTGAAAGTGCGCTAGCGTTTAAACGGTACATTCGATTGAGCTCAAATTGGGTATACATGTTATAAACCACCTTCGCAAGACCGGTATTGATTTTGATGTGTATAGGACTTACAGTTTTTCTACAGGGCTACGACAAAGATTTCTTTTACATTATGGCCTATGGAGGAAAATTTTGGAAAGTGCGCTAGCGTTTAAACGGTACATTCGATCGAGCTTCAATTTGGTATATATGTTTGAATGATTCATCGATTAAAATTTATTTAAATGCTTGGTAATGATCTTAATCGTAAGTATTCGGAAAGTCGAGTGGAGTCACTCCAGATTTTTTTTTTTTTACGTGGTGGGTAGGTTCCATGCAATACCATGTAAATTAATAATGCACCAAACTTACAAAATAACGGAACATAATGGTGGATATTTTTCATTGTATAAACACTCCCACGTATCTTTCTGAGCTTAAGATAGTACAAAGGGTACAAGGAAAGTTTTGCAATATGCCGAAACATAGAGTTTCAGGAAACTGCGTGTTGAGACATGTTCATGCTTGTATGTACAGCTTCAGCTGTAGGCTCAGTTATTTACTAGCACTGTTAGTTTGAAGTTCTTCCAACGGCATCCTGGTCATAAAGTGAAGGGGTATTTTTGCTCATGGTTTGAACGTAGTCCACAGCTTCGAAGAATTAATTCTTGCACTTAGTGATGATATTCCCCATTGTGCAATTATATTCAGGTGATGCAGGTAACTCCAATGTGGAAATTTATTTTTTTTTAAATTAAATAAGTAATCTCATATTGCAAAACTTTCCTAGTACCCTTTGTACAAGAGACAAGCCTAGAGAATTCCAAAAATGAATAGTATTACCGTAATCGGTGATGCTAATACGAGTAGTATACCATTAGTAATTAAAACTCACTGTTAAAAGAGTTCGAATTTTTTTTTTCTTGTAAAATGATAATTTAATGTACTCAATGAGTCTATTAAAATTATTGTTGTTTAGATTTCAAATAAGAAAGAGTTGCTTTTTGTTGTTCGAAAAACTATACAACAAATTAGGCAGAAGACGAATAAATATTAGATATATTCATCGATGTTTTTTTTATGTCATATTTTTAATAAAAAGGAAAATAGGAATAAACCTTTTACTGAAAATATAACCAGTTAAAATCGTAATGTATATTTTTAATAAAGGGAATTTTTTTTCTTTTTCTAAGAAGCCTAAGATAGTAGTTGAAAGTTTGTGAATCAAAATTTTTTTTTCACATTTTGCTTAGTTTGACATTTATTGTGTGCAATTTATAAGTCTTCAAAGGTATGACTTATAGTCGTTAGTTAGAGTCGCCTTAGAGTATAGAGTACATGAATCGTAAGTTTTTCAAATCTATGGTTAATGTACTCCATCTGCGTGATGTTAAGCGTGTGTAAACTCACAAAACATTACTAAGCGTCAGAGCCTGATTATGACCAACAGGGGCCCCGGGCATTGATGAATTTGGGGGCCCCCTATCTATGAAATTTGTTTTATTTCATAAAATTTTGATATAAAAATGAATATTTCAGAACAACATTTGATATTGGGGGCCCTGGGCAAAGTCCCGATTTGCCCATGCGATAATAAGGCTCTGCTAAGCGTTTCAATAGAAATGTGAAGAAGAAGCTATCGATGTTGTCTAGAAATAACGGATGCCATGCTGTGATAGAATGAATTCTGCCTACAGTTAAAAAGTACGTTTGAATGATAAACTGAACCTCATCATTAAATTCTCAATCAACTAAACTGATTACCGAAAAATATTAGGTTGTAACGAAAGTTTTCCGCCACTGCAAGTATTGCCTGCACAAGCAGTTCGCGTTGGTGTCCTTGCCAATATTTTGCCAAACGATTTTTGTTATTTGAAAGAAAAAGACTTGTTTTAGAGCACTGTGTTGTGAAATCTGTAAAACAATCTCGTTATGATTAAGTATAAAGTGTCTAAAACGGAACTATCAGATTGAACCATCATTTAGTCTCAGTTCTGTTGCAAAAAGTCAGCTACAGAATGACACCGAATCATGTGTACAGCTTAAGGTATTACTGTTGTATCATATGATACTGTGAAGATTTGGTACCGAAAGTTCAAAAACGAGAACTAGGACATTTAAGAAGCAGAGCGCTCTGGCCGGCCTACTGATGCTGATGAGGCCCGCCTACGAGAATTTGTGGAAGAAGATAAACTATTCATCCACTCGAGAGCTAGCTAAAAGAGTTAGACTTTAGTGCCATGTCCATTAGTCTCGCTAAGCATCGCATAAACTTGACATATAAGGTCAATAGCTGGGTACCGCGTGAGCTGACTCAAGCAAATCTGGCGGAAAACTTTCGTTACAACCTGATAAAATTTAATTGAAACTCACGACAGTAGTATTTAGGTAAAATACAAGAAAGGTAATTCAGTACAAATGAATTGAACATAAAAGACTTTATAACGTAGTGTTATTTGCATAAACACTGCTGCCGAACGAATAGTTAACCCCCATTGTTTGCAAAGATGGAAGGGTGGAAAGTCTCATTCTTCGGGCAGCGTTGCTTTTCACCATTTTTTGCAGCAACCTAAGCCACATATGGGTAAACCTCCCGCCCGTGTGCTGCATGGCTTTTAATCCGGCCAACGGAACACATATAATCCATATAAACCTCGTAATCCCTATATAAAACCCATATAAACCATTCAAAATCCCATATAAGATACAATTATACGGCCCGCGACTTTGCTAACACCCTGAAATTTGGCCCGCGACTTCGCTAGCAGTCTAAAGTTTGGCATGCAACTTTTTCAAGGTTTCACCTATCTGATGTTAGCGATTAAAGTAAATAAGGTACTTAAAGTTCATTTTTTCAAGTCCTTACATAGTAATCAGCGAAAGTTGTTTTGTGTATCCCTGTAAAAGCGCAACAGTTAGCGAAAAGTTTCCAAAGACGTAAACTCTGTTACGTCCGCGAATTACGTCTAGATTCTAATTTTATTTTGCTTTAAATAGATGAACACGTCTTTAAAATGCATTTTAAATAATGATCTAGAATGATAAAGAATAACAAAGAATTCGCAGAAGTGATAAATTGAAAATGTAAAGAGCTAAAGAGCTGCGTACGCCATTTTCAGTAAAGAACAGGGTGTTGTACGTTTCGACAAAGTACATAAATTCCGCGGTAATTGATCTGTAATTGAGGCAGTTGACATTGACGAGCAGGTAGACAAATCGGAATTACAAATACGTTCATATTTCATAGATAAAGTTGATTAAATGAACACTGTCCGTATGAAAAATCTATGTATGTCCACCCCCCCCCCCCCAAAAAAAAGTAAGTACTAACGTTAGCAGGGTGCGAACTGAACATTTTCTCCCCCAGTGGGGGACACTTGAAAAGAAGGAGGGAATGTGCAAATGCTTCCCTCACATGATATTACTTGACAAATGCAGTCACCGACACGTGCAGGAACTGACTTATACTCAAACAAAAGTCATAGATTGTTTGTTCTATGAAATCACAGATAAACAAGCTACATACAATGTACCTGTATTGGAAGCCACCCTTGAGGGGTTTTAGCTTAGAAAAGAGACGAAATTTTAAGGCAGTCGCCTTAGAGTATAGTAACAAACGGTAACATACAACCTTCATTTTGACTTCTTCACTTCAATCCCAAATCTTCCTCACCAGTTTAATATTTAAGTTCTTTGCTTCAGCAGGGGATAAATAGTATCCCTGGCAGGGATCCATTAATATTTCTCTAGCCACGGCTATTACATTTTTCAGCTGGGGACGATCCCCGGCATCCCCCCCCGTCAATTCGCACCCTAAACGCTTAAAACATCTAAATTTAGCTTTTATAAACGAAATCCTTGTGCATATTGACCCCAAAAAAAAAATCTGGAGTGACTCCACTCGACTTTCCGAACACTTACGATTAAGATCATGACCAAGCACTTAAATAAATTTGAATCGATGAATAATTCAAACATATATACCAAATGGAAACTCAATCGAATGCTATTAAACGCTTACGCACTTTCAAGAATTTTTCCCCATATGCCATTATGCCATAAATAAAAGAAAGTTTTGTCGTAGCCCTTTAGGAGAACTATAAGTCCTATACACACCAAAATCAATACCGGTCTTAGGATGGTGGTTTATAACATGTATACCGAATTTGAGCTCAATCGAATGTATCGTTTAAACTCTAGCGCATTTTCAAGAAATTCCTCCCATAGGCCATTATGTAAAAGAAATCTTTGTCGTAGCAATGTAGAAAAACTATAAGTCCTATACACACCCAAATCAATACCGGTCTTGCGACGGTGGTTTATGACATATATATCCAATTTGAGCTCAATCGAATGCTCCGTTCAGGAAGACTATCGTGTTCACTCACATACACACATACACACACACACACACACACACATACACACATACACACATACATCTCGTAAAAATAGCATAAATGGATTCAGAAGCCCTCAAAACGTGTCAAAACACCAAAATCTCGAAGTCGAATTTTTTCATGATTACAATACTTTCCTTACATGGTACATGTTCGGAAAGTAAAAAGAGCAAAAATGTAAGTGTATTTTAATCACACTCGAAACTGGAGAACATTCATGCTAAAATCATACCTGGATTCCGATGTCCGGCATTCTCACTCGGAAATCGTCCTGGGCGCAGTAATCAAATCCAGTTTCTTTTACATGAGCCGTGGCCGAGATTATAAACGAGCACTGATCCACCAAGGAACGTTCGTAGTCCTCGTACTTCACTTGCATGTTCATCACTTGCTCTGAAATATATCAAACTGTTAGTTCCCGGAGCAATCCATTGTGCTACGTCAGTTTTTTGAAGTACACTGAGAGTTAGAGATGAGCCGGGCTCGGGCTCTGTAACTCACAATTGCGTTCGGGCTCGGGCTCGTGAAAAATTTCTGTTTTATTGAACATACTCCTTGAAACAGATTTTTAAAAAGTGATTCATATGAAAAATAAAAGTACTTATAAAAAAAAAAAAATAGCTGCGCGGGTGCCTAGAAGGCGCGTGAAGCTCTTTGGGTATTTCAGAACGGCGGCTTATATTACATAGATCATGTATAACTGTATAGCAGATCATGTATATGTGATATTGCATAGATATATTGCATATTCATGAGATCGGACATTATTTCATAAACATAGATCTAAAGAATTAGAAAGTGCATTGAGAGTTTGCAACTCTATTTGTCTTTAATTTGCACAAACGGCAAAATTTATTGTATTCTATCAAGGAATTACTTCTTTGAATTTTATTGAATTTTACTTATCTTTAGTTGAAATTTCGGGCTCGGGCTCCGACTTATATAATATCGCTCGGGCTCGGGCGGGCTCGGATTAAAAGTCTTCGGGCTCGGATTAAAAGTCTTCGGGCTCGGGCTTCAAAAAATGAGCCCGAACTCATCTCTACTGAGAGTATACATTTTGAACAATAATGATAACATACCAACAGCAGGTCCAAGCTGAATTTCAAATTCGTCTCTTTTTATTAGCTTTTTAGGTTGCCCCGTGTACAAGGCAGCGTGAACAAACAGAGATATGCAAACGGTATATTCGTCGCCTTCCTCTCGTTTATTAGTGGCTTTTAGGGAAACCTGCAAAATAATTTTAAAACGACATTATTTTTTGCAACATAATGAAACACAAAAGCATAAATATTCAAATTGTTTTTACTGCCTTAACCCTTTGAGGCGCAACCATTTTCCCAATGATGGAAAAAGGGCAGCCGTTGCCATCGCTCGACATAACGACCAGCAAGATGGCGGACGATCGAAACGTTCATCGCGTGCCCCACAGATCTAGAGACCCCTTTTTTGACTGAGCTGTCTGTGCCGCACAGCCAGCTGTCGTCAAAGGGTCTCTTGATCTGTGGCACGTGATGAACGTTTCGATCGTCCGCCATCTTGATGGTCGTTAAGTTGAGCGATGGCGGCTGCCCTTTTTTCAGCATTGGGCAGTCTATCCAGCTGTTCTCGCATTCTTCCATTTTTCAGCAGATGTCAGTGCTGATAAAAATAATCGTGACAATTTTTTACGGGAAATGACGTGCTTAAAAAGTAAAGGGATTCTCGTGGAGCTATGTCACCCGCCACTATTTTTATAGAAATCCAATGCATTCTTCGTGACTGGCAACAGTCAAAACGACAGAGTTTGGTGTTCCCAGAGCGGGAACACTGCGCGTTAAAGGGTTAAAGCATACTTATTTATTTTTATAAATTCCCGCCTGTATAATAAACATTAATTGTCTGTTTTTCATATTTCTTTTATTAGAAAGTTTTAATCCATCATGTATATTCATTTCATTATCATATTTAACAATGAAAATTTTCAGCCTCTACGTATTGCCAAGAACAAATCACAAATATATTTTTTTTTAAATAAAATTTTCTGAAGTGGTTGGAGAAACATCTCCATCAATACCGTATTTACGAGAATTTTATAAATGACAGAATATTTATTCTTATCAGTTTACACATCGAGTCTTGAGTATATTTGCTGTCATAAATATCAAAGACGAGTTAAAGCAAAATTAAAATGTATAATTTATGTCTGACCTTTCACCAAAGATTCCTACCAAACACGTGCTTTAAGGATTCTTAACATTCAGGGATTCCACAATATTCAAGTGTTTCAAGATACTGGAATGTGTATTTTTGTTCAATACCAAAGCATTCATTTACGTGCAATTTTAAATACACAATAAATTAATTAGATAAAATTCCACTTTTGCAAAATTGCCAGAATCACTAAAATAAAAATTCCTAGTGTCCGTAGTCAAAAATTTGAAAATTCTCAGCGTTTGGTTATACCAAAGAAAATTCCTCTGGATTTGATAAGAAAAATTTAAGTTAATAATAAATGCTATATCCAATGCATGTTAATATATAATTACTTTCTCTCTCCTCTCATCGCCTAGTTTAATAAAATCAGAAAAGAGACCTGACACATGGATAAATGCGCGGAAGATTCTTGGAAACAAAAACGTACAGTACCTACATTTTGCGCATATTGTCCATAACTTACCTTGGCGGAAGCAAGATATCAAATAATATAATCGTACTGTAAAAATATTATCCATAGAATACCTAACATTTTAGAAAATACTAGCTGACCCGGCAAACGTTGTTTTGCCATATAAATTATTCCTAGGATTATTTTAGTAGAAAAAAATGACTAACTTATTGTAAGTTTGTGAGGATGTGGTATATGAGTGGAAGAGGCATGGAGCGCTGTGAACGATGCTGGAATATAAAAATAACACAATACCAAACATTTATATTTTTAATTCATTGTAATTTATTCTTTAAATTTATATATATCGCTAATTACAATAATTTTACTAAAAAATATTATCAATCCCTTAACGCAATAGAGCATACAATATTTTTTGTTATCCCATCTTTAGATAACACAAACAAACTGGATGCCCACTGTATGGTTTGCCCACTCGAGAGCATGCCACGTATAACTGTCCGTGTGAAAAACATGGCGTGCTCAAATCTAATCCACAAACAGACATAGTTTGGCCTTGAGACTTATTGATAGTCATTCCATAAAAAATTTTGCCCCCCCCCCCAAAAAAAAAGGATGCAAAATCTGAAACACTTTCAGATTTTAAATACGCACTATAGTGCTATATATTAAAATCGTATCATAATTTATGCGTTGTCCCTATTTTTCGTCCTTATTCCAATAAGTTGGAAAGTGTTATCATTATTCATGACTGTGCTGTATTTTTCTTCCTTATTTTATAAAACCCATCCTTGGAATCGAAATCTATCTTAAAATCGCCTACTAAAACTATTTTACAATCTTCGCCAAGTATATCACAACTATACTTCACCGTTTTATATATTGTTTCCTACTTTTTATATAACGCGATGATTAAACATATGCAGTTACCATGACGATTTTTTGCATTTATGTAGAAATCGTAATTTAGAATTGAAATGGCGATTTGGAACAACATGTAAGTACAGCATGCCGTTACATTTTTATTTATTTTGGATTACCAATTAATGTAGTTTTAATAATTAAATGGCTTTAAATTCCTTAACTGGCGCGTTTATCGCTAGTTTGTTTACTTTAGTTATCACCTAGTTCTTTTGGATGTGTTGAAACGGTACTTACGTATTATCCCGGAGGTCACTTCCACCAAACTACTTTTTCGTAGATTTTAAATACGTTGCCAATCGTATTGCAAACCATCAACAATTTCATGTGCTCGGCATTTATCTTTGTGAAAAATTGCTTGTCTTGGCAGACCGCCGGGATAATACGTAAGTACCGTGCATAACTCCCAGAGACCCAAGACTGCAAAGCTCGCTAAAGTACGGGGATTTTTTAGGTTGGCGAGAGTGGGGGCGTTAAAATAGGAATCAACTCTTTCTTGTACCTAAAACACATCTTTGGAATCGAAATCTATCTTAAAATCGCCTACTGAAACTGTTTTACAATCTTCGCCAGGCATATTCCAACTATACCGCAAAGACATTTTAAATGCTGTTTGGAATGGGCATCATAATCCACGAGTGTACCGTGTTTTCCTTTCTTGTTCCACAGAGCACTTCTTCGGAATAGAAATCTATATTAAAATCGCCTAATAAAACTCTTTTACAATATACGCCAGGCGTTTTCTAACTATACGCGAAATATATTTATAAATTGTCACGTTTTGGCACCACATTTAGCGATCCATTAACAAAAATTGCAAACCTTGTGCGACTTTCAACATTTTATTAACGCCCCCCCCGTCTCCACATTATCTGGCAAACACATTTGAAAAGTGACTCGACACGCTAATGTCTACACAGAAATCCTGATTGAAATTAATAGCACTCTGGGGCTAAACATTTTGGGGTGGACCGCCCTTATGTCTTAGGGGTATGAGACATAGTTAAAAACCTATTCTCAGACCTAACGAATATACATAGAAAATTTCATTAAAATTGGTCGAGTGGTTTCGGAGGAGTTAGGTGACTAACACTGTGACAGGAGAATTTTATATATTAGATAGATTGTCTGTATGAAAGAAAAGTCAATATAAGGTTGCACATTCTTTCTCAGTATAGCTACACATACTGGCCAATGGATTAGAAACCTTAAATTAACATTTTATTGTACCTCTTTTTGCATAGATAACAGCTCCGTATTGTGAGAGCATAGATTCTGTAATTTTCTGGAAAGCATGTACATGCACATCCAGAGAATACTATGCCTTGGCCATATAGATTTTAAGATTCTGTAAATTGGATGGAACAGTAGATTACTGCTGGATGCGCTACAAGTCTAAAACATTTCCTAGTGGATTAAGATCCTGGCTTTCCAGTGGCCAGGAAGGATGTCATAAGTTAGATAGGTGTTCACTGAACCAATCTTGAACGATTCTAGCACGATGTACAGTTGCATTATCGTCCATGAAGTACCCATCACCTTCGGAGTAAAAATGCATTATTTCAGAATGCAACTGGAACTGATAATGTGTTTAGGTTTTGCATGTCCTTTTGTTTACGATCAAGTAACACCAAGCCACCATTTTCATACCAGCAGAAGACGTACCACGCCATCCTACACTCATCAGACCCTTGCAAAGTGGCAACTAGACAAGATGGATTCATCGCTTCATGAGGTTCTAGCCATGCTCAACCTCTTCCATCAGGACAAAAACAAGGTACAGCGTGATCCATCCAATATACCTGTTTCGACTCCTCAGATGACCAATATCGTCTTTCCTGAAACTAGTGCAAACGAATTATGGCATTGTGGGCATAAAGCGGAGGTTTCCTTACAGGCATTTTTTTCCCTTTTCTGCAATTCTCATGGCATGGATAGCACCGAGATCGAGTTAGACGAATCTTCGTTGCAGATTTCAGTCAGTTAAAGCACAAGTAGACAGAGACGTGCCAACGTCTTGGAAAGTGGGGGGGGGGCGAACGATTTTTTCCGACATCGGGGGAGGGGGGCAGTCACTTCACCAGCCCCTCACCCTTCCCCCCCCCACCAACAAATGTTTTTAAAATAAAAGGTGTCAACCTTGGTACCAGGAAAATTTTTGTTTGTACTTCTATAGCTCAATTACAATAATCATTTTCTTCAGGGACGGGGCAGCTATTTTGACGCCCCCCCCCCCAATTTTTATAAATAATCGGCTTCAATCTTTTTTAACCTCGTCTGTACACCCTCTCAAAAAAGTATTCGAGTGTAAGCCAAATTTCCTGTATCAGTTTCATGTAAACTAATTAATTTACCGATTTTTTTTTTGGGGTGGGGTATCTCAATAGTTTGCTTAAAATAATAGTTTTCTTCGTGCGAAAGGGGATGGGTGGTGGCAGCTATTTCGCCCCCCCCCTTCCGTTTGAGCTAGTAAAATTTTCGTTTATGCCTCATTAGTTTGTTTAAATAACCGTTTTTTTTTTTTAGGGGAGGGGCTGGCAAAATTGCTTCCCCCCATCCTGAAGAAGAAAACTATTGTAAGCAAACTATTGAGGGGGCTAAAATACAGAGGGGGCGAATTATATAGTTCGCCCCTTCTATTCATTTACCGAGGGGGCGATAAACCCCCCTGCCCCCCCTGTTGGCACGTGCCTGACAGTAGAGTCCCTTTTTTAGTGTTAAATCTGTCGGCAACGACGCTCATCACCGTCTTTGTTAATTGAAGGGTCCACGGGAAGAACGATGAGAGTGCCACTTTTCGTCAATGTTGAGGTTTCTACTGCATTCTGTTGTTCATGAGTGGCACTATTAATATCCGAACCCATAAGGGGAAAGAACGATGAGAATACACTGAAAAAGTAGCCCAAAGATACAGTTTACTGGGAAAGAACGATGAAAGTCCCGTGCGCCTTTCGATTTTTGGAAAATCAGCTGTATTGGACTCTCATCGGGTCTTCCCGTGGACCCTTCAATTGTGTTCCAACCACTGTCACTTGTTTTAGGTAAGGTCTGTGGATTCTGCACTTCCCGCTTTTCAAAAACGTTCAAACTGATTGCTTTTGAGAACCTAGCGAGTTCTACTGTCTTTACAATCATAGCTCCTACTAAAACGGACACCTCCAATAAGTCTTTTCTCAAATGGTAAAAGATCTGTCGTTTTTCTCATACTACTGCATTTTTCGTGAAATGTACCCGTAAACCTTGCTAATATTAGTAGCATTTTGATGACGTATATCACCAGTATCATTAACAGGTTTTGCATACATACGCTACTACCAAGCAATTGTAGTGCCTTGAATTCAACGGGATGATTTTTTTACACTAAGGAGAAAAATAAATAATATTGTATCAAACATAATTATTTTCTGTGACGTAAATTGACTCACATTAAAGGGTTGTCCGATAACTATATCATCGAGAAGATTGAATTCAAACTGGACGTCTTCTAAATCGTCGTTCAAATAATAGCGGGAGAACACATCTTTGCACTGCCTCAATGCCCTCAACATCACTTCGCGTTCTTCTTTGGACCCTGAAACCATCAGGAGAAAAATTAATTTCGTTATGTTTATCACATACAAATGTTATGTTGTTTTCATACAACGTTCGTTACAAACGAACTATTTGTAATACAATGTTCGTTATGTTTATCACATTACAAATGTTTTTGACAACAGCTGACTGTGCCACACAGCCAGCTCAGCGCTGCACAGCCAACCGTGAACTCATTAAAGTGTTCCAGAATCGATGCATATCTCATTAACAATGAGTTGAAAGGTAATATATAAAAAAAAAACAATCTAACTTACTCTCAACATGCTTGTATTCATGCGTAATATCTTCTCTTTCGAATTTTCCAACAGCTTTCGTGCTTATGCACTGGCCGATTCTGAAATCAAAAGACATTTTGTGATTTAAAAGGAAAAAAACAGTACATTAAATTGAATTACATTTGATTTCTCTTTCAGTGTGTGCGCGTGTATGAAGTTTACTTTTCATCAAAAATAAATTAGTCCGAGAGTTACTTACTCTTCGGTAGATTTCTTAATTAGCTTGAGAGGCTGGTTCGGCCCATGGTACCGCCAGTAAACTTTATCGGCATTGACTTCGGCGAACAGGAAAGTTGTGTCGAACGGCTTCTGCACCTCGCCCCTTTTGATGGCTGCAACACTAGACGGTCCGCAGCGGTACAACCCTAGAATTCACACAAGTTATCAGTAAGTTTATACTTACGTATAATACATTTATAAAGTATTGCGAGTGGGTACCGTAATTTCCGGCTTATAATCCGCGGATTATCTACTAAAAAAGATGAAAATTTATTCAGTGCGTATTATGTATCGCTGCGTACTATCTGCTGAAATTTTCCCTGAAGTCTTCAGATTTTACAGTAAAAAACTTTTTAAAAACAAAATAAAAGTTCATTTTTTTTTCCACTATATTTAGACAGTATATTTGCTGTCTATAATTATTCCAGAAAAGGTTTATTGTTTGTATAAGTATTATTCCAGTAAAAAAGGTAGGTCTCAGTTCAATTTTGTTTTTCTTATAATAATGTCACTTGACTAAATAATTACGATGTTACAAAAGTATTCTGCATGCTACCATACATTTTGTTTTGTTTGTTCCGAAAGAAATGTTCGCTTTCTTATATTTGATTAATTTCATAATACAGTTCTTAGGGCTTACAGGTAGAATGCCTAGCTTAAAAATTGTGTATCATTTGTGATTTAAATCGAAAAATGACCGTCAAAGTATGTTTGATAATTCTCATTCATAACAATAGATTTTTAGTAGGAAATGTTTTACAGTAAGCCGATTCTAATATTAATACTGTGGTTTTACTATACATAGAAAATAATTACCAATTTTGGTCAAAGCATCGCCATTCTATCCGCGGATAACCTACCGCTGAGGATTATCTAAAGAAATATTTTTTTTCTACTTGAAAAAAAGCGCCTGCGGATTATCTATCGCTGCGGATTATAAGCCGGAAATTACGGTACTTCATCTTTGGATTTGGATTGTTTTCCTGTAAGGTTGCTTTCTTGGACATAAGCCCATCTGTTAACAGATTTTGCGCCTCTTTTGCCAGTTGGCTGACTATGGCATTAATTCATCCTCTGACCGTATAAGCCACACCTTCGGTGCACACGTCTTATAGATAATAAGTTGTAGAGTCACGCCCAATGTAACGATGTAAGAGGTCCTGCGACCCATGGTACAGAGAAATACGTAACCGAGTACAAGTTCCCAGGCCGAGGATACTGTATTGCATAAGCGTAAAGTTTTCAAAATTATTGGGGGGGCCGGGCCCCACAACCAAATATATTCACGTCAGTGGCGTAGCCAAGGAGGGGGGTGTTTAGGGGAGTCATACCCCCCATGAGGAATTTTTTGCCATACAAAATGTATATTCTTCACTCCCTTATCATACACCCGTATACATATACATATGAGTTGCAGAACTCGTAACTCCCCCCCTCCCATGAAAAATTTCTGGCTACGCCACTGATTCACGTACATATAACTTGCTCATAACTGCCAACTACTACGGAATATAATTAACCACTTTTTCAACATGATTTTTCGGATTAAAATATAGCAAAAGTTTTGTGCTGCGTGCGCGAGCTGGTTACTATTTTGAAAGAAATAATTAAAAAATATACTGTTACAAAAAGTGGTTAATTATATTCCTTAGTAGTTGGCAGCTATGACTTACTATATATAAGTGTCAATTATTGGAGGCGCGCGAGCTCTATGGGTCCATAGAATTCTACACCTATGTAAGGTAAGTATCCATTTAGTAATCTTTCTATCATGTTATAAGTTAAAAATAGAAGCAAAGTAAAAAATTCAAAGGAGGAAAAAAAAAAAAAAAACATTTTCGATGAGATAGTGCATTTTAGACACATCTGAACTTTTCTTCACATCATACTTTAGATTGCATAATCTGATTTTAATTAACCAGAGCCTGGCGAGGGCAGCTTATAGTAACATTGTGTGTTACGTGGCGTCACAATGAATACTAAATCATGATTGAAATCAAAAGAAAATTTTTAAAAGTACAAGTAAAGGTTTTTTTTAAACGTTTGTAAATGGCGTGAAATACTTTTTTATGTTAGTATTAATTAGTTTTCTGTATTGAGTGGTAAATTATTGGGTGGGCTCAGCCCCTATTCACAATTTATTGGAGCGACTCGAGCCCCACGGGCCCATATAACTCTACGCCTATGCTGTATTGCCAATATAGTGTATATATATATATATATGTGTAATAATAAAAGAGCTTTAGACAATTTAATTTAAAGTCCTCTGAAAAACCCTTTTTTGTGAAGCAGAGTACTTTCACTCTAAAGTTTGTTTCTCGGCCAGGTAAACATCACTCTCAGAGATAGTTTTTGAGAGCACTTAAGAATCAAAAGTGGGAATTAAGCTAAATTTGCAGGCATTTGCGGTTTCCAGTGGCCCGACATAAAATTCTTGGCCAAAATAACTAAATGGCGTCACTTTAGAGAGCCAATTATAGAAAAAGGGTAACGCCCGTTGCCCCTAGCGACAAGTTGGGAAACTAGGCCAGGACTGAGAAATTTGCGAGGACTTTCGATATAGTAACTGCTTAGTTAGCAAGCAAGGAGTTGTCGATAGGTCGCCGGTCCTTCTCCAACCAAATATGAAAAATGATAAATAGCCAGATTAACCTCGACTGATATTCTTTCGGAAAAGAAGTCATCGCAAAGAGAGTGTGTGACGTTCTTCACATATATTTATATATACTTATTATGAAATAACCGTTCATTTGTCTAAGGGCGAGATTCAAGTGAAACGCGCGTGATCGAGTTCGATTCGAACGTTTTTCAGTCCCCAGAAGTCTTCCAATGAACAAACCTATCGCGCTGTCACGTGATCAAAACACGATTGCTTTGTTTCAGTTGAATAAGAATCATTGATATATTTCGAAGTGTCCCCTGTTCGACGTGGAAAACGTTCGAATTGTGTTTCACTTGAATCTCGCCCTAAGTATCAAAAAATACAGGATCAAGCAATAGAATGCAATTTTTTCCCCTCATTTATGCACCGCAGTAAACGTGATTAAACTCGTGCACTTCTGACATTATTAATTAGACTCGTTATGTAAAACAGATTCATTTGTCATGTAACAAAAGTGCAAAATATATATGTACTTATGTACAACAACATGCTATCTTATATAATGATGGAATTCCACATATAGATGTCAAATTTAGACCAGGTTTTATCGTCAAACTGTATATTTGCTTACCTTGTTGGAACGTGACTGACAGTACATGAAGTTTAAAATTCAGATCCGTTCCGTTTTCCAATAACATCGAATATTTTCAAGCAGGCTTAATAATTTCTATGTTATAAAGTTTCTTAACTTACTATTTTTTTCAACTTTAGTTCATTTACAATTAGTTCTTCGATAAGAAATACAATTTATAAAAGTATTTAATAATAAAATAAACTTTTCTAATTTAATTTTAAATTAACTAATGTCATCTGAAAAAAAAAATCTCTATTACTCTTACTGTAAAGTTTGTTTCTCGGCCATACAAATATTACGTTCAGAGACTGTTTTTGGAGTTCAATAAGGAGGAAAGTTGTTGAATTAGCAGTATTTGCTACGCGAAAATTTCGGAGTTTTTAGGAGCTTTGAGTCTTTCGGGAACTTTTAGAGACTGCAGTGTAAAAAGAAAAGGTAACCACGGAACTGAAAGGTCGCCGGCCTGACTCCCTCCCTCTATCCGAACTTGGAAATAAAAGTATTCAACCTAGAAGACTGGTGTGTGGTGTCGATCATTTTACCAACTGATGGCGTAAAGTCCATCCGTGACAAGTATATAATCATTGATAAATATCGATAAGAAAATTTATTGAAAGTTATTTAAGCGCTGAGAATTTTCCTTGTAAAACAAAATTTGCTCTTCTCTTGTATTTGCTAAATTAAGAATTAATTTCCAGAACACATGTTTGACAATATATTCACCAATGTTCGGCGATGATAAAAGTATTTACAGTATTTTAGAGTGGATTTTATTTTAACCTTTGAACTTTGAATCAAAAGAGCAATAAATTATAACAATTTAGTACAGTTTACTGCTACTTAATCTCTGTCAGTAACAAAAGAGGTTGTTTTATTTCATTGCAAATAGGAAAAAAAGATAGGATTTTTTAAAAAGCGTTTTGTCAAAAAAGAAAACCTCAAGCCTTTATATCCTTTCAGAAAAAAGACCTACCGCTTTTTGACTTTCCGAACATGTACCATGTAAGGAAAGTATTGTAATCATGAAAAAATTCGAATTCGAGATTTTGGTGTATTGACACGTTTTTGGGTCTTCTGAATTCATTTATGCTATTTTTACGAGATGTATGTATGTATGTGTGTATGTGTGTGTGTGTATGTGTGTATGTGAGTGAACACGATAGCTCCTGAACGGGGCATGCGATTGAGCTCAAATTGGGTCTATATATTATAAACCACCGTCGCAAGACCGGTATTGATTTTGGTGTGTATAGGACTTATAGGTTTTCTACAGGGCTACGACAAAGATTTCTTTTACATTATGGCCTATAGGGAGAAATTCTTGAAAATGCGCTAGCGTTTAAACGGTACTTCCGATTGAGCTCAAAAAGTGTATATATGTTATAAACCACCGTCGCAAGACCTGTATTGATTTTGGTGTGTATAGGTCTTATAGTTTTTCTACAGGGCTATGACAAAGATTTCTTTTACAATATGGCCTATGGGGAGAAATTCTTGAAAGTGCGCTAGCGTTTAAACAGCGCATTTGATTGAGCTTCCATTTGGTATATATGTTTGAATGATTCATCGATTAAAATTTATTTAAATGCTTGGTAATGATCTTAATCGTAAGTGTTCGGAAAGTCGCGTGGAGTCACTCCAGATTTTTTTTTTTTTACTGAACAGGAAACAGAGCAACATTTAATGCTGAAATTCGATGACATTTAAAGCCTGGTGTTCAGCAGATTCCATCACTCTGAAGTTCACAAGCGGACCATTGTACTGAACATAATATTCTGGGTCAAAGACGAAAGATCGATTAGGGAAAAGGACTACAATCTCCTTTTGAACATTACCGCTTTACCTTTTAGACAAACGAAATTTACTCAGACCTAAATAATAATGGAAAAAAGTAAAAGGGAAAAAGTAAGAGATATTGCCCTCATCTGTTAAATCAATAGATTTGATAATTAATTTTAACAAAACATTGAATATTCAGAGAAGAAAATAAAATAGTCTTTCTGGGCATGCCCTGTTGTATTGAACTGACAACTATAAATCTAAAATAATAAACCTCTTCTGCACTAAACTGAACATCTATCTAGTTTGTACCACGAGAAATATTTTGTTGATAAAGGTTTAGTAGAGTATTTTATTTTTTACTAGAACGTGTCTGAATTTTGTTAACAACCTTCATTTTTTGGTTCATTCACTGAATAAAATAATCTACTTTGTGCTAGTTCGATAAAAACTTTCAGAAACTGAACACAAAAATGTCGTCAAAAAATTATTTCAAAACAAAACATTTTAGGATATTTTCCTCTGCAATTACAGGAGACTCATCTGTGGGATATAAAAGGTATATTCCCGGCCTCTTAAGAAGTTTTCAATGGTGAAAGCGCTTTATTTGGTACTTGAATTGGGAAAGTATCCTAATCATGGGTCATGAGGAAAATTATATTTTTATTCAAATATACAATGCATTTTCCATAAAATAATCTTGGTTTTCCACTAAATTATATGTGTCCCATTTCCATAAAATCATCTTGGTTTTCCACTAAATTATACGTGTCCCATTTCCGTAAAATCATCTTGGTTTTCCACTAAATTATACGTGTCCCATTTCCATAAAATCTTCTTGGTTTTCCACAAAATTATGTTTTTCATTTCCATAAGATCTTCTTGGTTTTCCACTATATTATATGTCTCCCATTTCCATAAAATCATCCTCGTTTTCCCACTAAATTATATGTGAATATAATTTAGTTATAATTAAATAATTTCCCTTTTACATAAAAGAACAAGGACGATCAAATCATATAAGCATGTGAACTTCCATTAATAATAGTGAACTCAATTTTTACCGTTTATACTAATATTTTATTTACTTATTACTGGGAATTACAAATAAGTAAAAGAAAGCGAAATTACCATCAGATTCCTCCTGAGGTGTTGAATCCACGGCTTGCCACCCGGCGTAATCCCCAGGCTCTAAATCTGGACGTCGCATCCACACTTCATTCCAAACATGGAAATTCCTAAATAATATTAGTATATATTAGTATACACAGGGTGTCCCAAAAACTCTGAAGTAGACTTTTATTGCTTAAATATTCATGACATGCACAACCAATTACTTTTTAAAAATATATAATTTTATGGTCCCGAATAAAAATTTCAGAAGAATAAATCTAAATGAATGCGAAATTTATATTTTTATACCGTCGCCGTACAAAGAAATTCACAATTAATATAAAATGTGCCCCATAAATTAATTAGGTAAGGTATAAAATATCAGTCTTCCATGATAAATAGGCTCAGAGATATATTTAAACAAAGTTGGTAAAGAGCTATAAAGTACCATTGATAGCAAAAGTATGTACTTATGCAAGCATTGCTTTATTTCTTAATTTTCCTACAACCCCTGAAAAGCGACCTTCTGATATGATATTTCTCTTGGAGAGCCATTGAAAAGTGGTTTAAATCAACATATATTTATTTTCATATCTATAAGCCTTTTCATTATTAAAGACTGAAAATTTGTACATAAACTTATTGACATAGGAGGCACATTTTAGTAACTGGGGAAACGGAACCTGGGTCTAAGCAGAGCTCAGAAATTCTTTTGAAGAACAACTAAAATGAGAAGGATGAAAAGTATAAAAATTTTTTTTTTTTTTTTATTCTTAGTAAAATGCTTAAATAGGCAGTAAAAGGAAAAACCGCTATCTTGCTAGTGAGAAGGATTGTTTTCTCTGAATGCTCTCCTAAATTTTGTTTTGTTCATGTCTATATTCTGCAAAACCACGAGAATGAGATGAGGAAGTTTTTAAAAATTGCTATTATAAATAAACAATCCCGATTATTAGGGGGCGCTCCGCTACATACAAGTTACAGAAAACTGTAGGAAAATTTTCTCTAGTGCTGCCATCTAGCGGGAATATCTTACATTAGAAGTCCTTTCTTGAGCAGTTATCAAATTTAATAATAAAAATGGAACAGCTTTAGTATGGTCCCTTTTTGGCGATTTTTTGATTTGGCGACAAAATCTTGTCGCCAACCCAAGTTTGCCTTGCCGATGCCAATTGTAAACAATATGGCGGATCGGATGGCGCTGGTTCCGAGATAATTGATCGTCGCCGTTAATTTTGCTATGATTTATTTTAATGGCTTTTAAATATTTTTATGAAAAAAAATTAAACAGATAACAAGCTTACATGTACATATAGATTCAGTTTAATAAAATTTAATAACTTTTCTTTTTGTGTGAGGGGGGCTGTGCCCCCCCTCAACCCCCCCCCTTTTTCTTTTTAGTAGATTAAATTAAACAATGCAAACAAATAATATTCTAAAGGCAATACCTCACAAAAATAACAAATAAAAAAGAAAAAAAAATTAAAATACATTTTAGCATTCTGACAAAAGACTACGTAAGCAAAATAAAGAACTAATTCAAATCATAACGAACAATGCTTATCTCATACCTTAATTAAAATCGCTAAATTGTTTCAATATTGAAATAATAAAATCAAAATATCAAATATTATATTAATAACGGAATTATTTGTTGCTCCTACCATTAACAAATAAACAAAGGTAATAATAACAAATAAAAACAAACAATGCTTATCACATACCTTGATTGAAATCCCTAAATTATTACAATATGGAAATAATAAAATCAAAATATTTAAAATTATTTCACTGTATAAAATATTAATAACGTAATTATTTGTTGCTTCTACCCTTAAGAAATAAACAATCCAGAACGAAAATATTAACCTGAAACGTACTATCAAAAGAATGTTTATTCATACAAAACTGTATATAAACAGTCAGTATGGACCTGAACATCCATTTTAAATTTCAGTAATCATTAAATAATAAAATTTAATCTAAAATAAAGCCATTAAAATAAAACCATAAAGCGTAATGGCGGTTCCACCACTCGAAGCTCCCGCGCGAAATACTGGCAAAGGGGTCTCCAAAAGTTTAATAAAGTAACAAACGCTCCCTATTCGCTGGAGGAAAACGTTAGCGGAACCGTGACGTCACGGATGAATCTACTGCTCCGGATCATCAGACGGCGGGGTTACCATATTGGCATCCTTTATCGCGCCAAAAAAAGTCGCCAAAAATAAAGCGCGCCAAAGGGACCATACTAAAGCTGTACCATAAAAATATCACAAACAAATAAATCACATATAGCATTACAAACAGATATTAAATTGAGCATTCCTACCAGATAGAGTCTATGTTCATCTTCTCTAGAGGTTTTCCGTGGCAGTCAAAGAAACGATCGATTGTTAAGCTGTTGTGCGTGTCGTGAGCACTGGAAAAATTGGTCACCGGGCGAGATGGAATGCCGAGTGCTCTGCATACTGTAAGGGGTAACAACATACAAAATTAGTTTACATTAAATACCCTCATTAATATTTACAAATATAATTCAGCTTGTCCTACCAAAACTAACTCGTTTGAGGTTATTCCTAAAAAAATTCCTGTTATGTCCCAAATATTGGCACAGATTGATATGAATCAGTTAATATTTTACTGTGTTAGGTAGAATCAGGTGCATTTAGCCAGGAAAGATAAGCATTCCCCATATTCATACATTTAATTCATACTCACCCAGTGGGTGTAATCGCGGAGGGACAACCTTCCCTTATACAAAGGGCATTCCAAAAAAAACTGAGTTATATTTTTACGTAGTGGCAACACCGCGAAACTAAAAAGTAGAAGTGCAGGCGATTTTTTTCAAACTGTTAACTGTACGTTTATATAAAATTCTAAACGAAGCAGACGATTTTATTTTCCAAGTTCCGTGCTTGTTTAAAGAACTGTTTTATTTTTCCCTACAGAAATGGAGATGAGTTATTCAGAGTTAAAAAACGAAATGCGTTGTTCCATAAAATTTTGCTATCGTTTGGGCAAAACAGCTCCAGAAACAGTGAAGTTAATGAAAGAAGCTTTCAAAGACAAATGTTTTACTGAGTGTACGATTTTTAGATGGTATTGTGATTTCAAGAAATATGAACTGGTAGGGAATCGGACATTACATCACGATAATGCTCGCCGCATGTCGCTACTTCTGTTCAGCAATATCTTAGTAGAGGCAATATTAAAATAATGCCACATCCCCCTTACAGTCCAGATCTCGCACCATGCGATTTCTGGCTGTTTCCGGTGTTGAAGGAGAAGCTCCGTGGCAGAAAATTGAACACAGATTCTGAAGTTATGTCAGCAGTGGAGGGTTCTTTGAAGCAGCTTCCAGAAAAGGGCTTCTCTACTTGGTTTGAAAAGTGGATTGAACGATGGGACCGTTGCATATCATCTGACGGAAGGTATTTTGAAAAAGAATGATGTATTTTTTGCTGTAAATATATTTCTTGATTTTTTATAATTTTACTCTCAGTTTTTATGGAATGCCCTTTGTATTTTATATGAGATTATACGCCCCCTCTACTTCTTATTTCCAAAGCGGCTTTCACTTTTTAATGTAGAATTTATACTTCGTTTACAGGAAATCTCTATTCATTCCTATTCATTTCAATGCAAAAATACTTCGTTTATAAGAAGTAAGATATTGGCTATAAGCCGTTTAAAATCTTCCTCAAATTGGAAGTATCCTATTTAGGGTGATATCGCTTAATTATCAGGAGCTAGTTTAAGCTGTAATGAAGAAAAATTTGAAGACGTTACAACTCCACCTTATTTTAAATACCCAATCGAGTGAAATTGAACCGTTAAACTCCTTTATGTTTGTCAGAAAAAGAGTGAAAAAAAAAACGAATTCAAACTATAAAGGCTGTAATTAATACTCAAAGACAATCAGTACAGGACACATTAATTATTAACACTCCCCACATTATCAAATTAACTCTATTGCACAGTATATAGCTATTGAAATGCAGAACAGTTTTTTTAATAAATAATGAAAAATTTTAGCACCCGCCAGGGTGGAAAAAGTCTGCCTCTTTATGCAAAAACATATAGATTGTACACAATTTGTACATAAAAAGTTGATATTTTTCAATATTTTGAAAGTATACACTTGTTGTGCAAATTGTATGCAGTGTTTATGCATACTAAAACAAAAATTTACGCAGTTTGAAACGAAATCTCAAAATCTAATCAATTTTTTTTTTAATCCGACGCCTTTAACTTAAGTTCAGTGATCACCTATCCTGTCACCAAATTGATTTCATTCACTTTAGTCGTTTTTACGTGATGTACGAGCAAAAATTAACGCAGTTTGAAAAAACTTTCGGAAAATCTCAAAATCTAGTTAATTTTTTTTTTTTCAATTCGACGCTTATAGTTTGACCTGAGTGGCTACCTATCATATCACCAAATTTTATTTCATTTGCTTCAGTCAGTTTTACGTAATGTGCGAATAAAAACTGCGTCGCTGACAAAACGACAGTCGGTTTTTGTTTTTTTTTTTTTAAGGGTCGTACTGGGGTCCCAATTGCTAAAAACGGATAGAAATCGCAATTTTTTTAATATCGAGTAGTGCACGAACAAAGTCTAATTTTATTTATTTAGATACGTAAAAGCCCCCCCCCCTTTCAGAAATTGAAACAACACAATCTCTTCAAACTTTTGTCATTTCTTCTAGAGACTAACTAACCCGTCTAATGGTTAGAACGCTCGCCTATCACGCCTTTGACCCACGGTTCAATATCAGTCGCCGAAGCTAGAAGAGCGCAGTTTTACAGTAACTTGAAGCTTTTACGTATGATAACAGGTGGCAGCACTAAAATTCTCAGCAGGCAAGAAACGACGTAGCTATGACTTCACTCCACTTTTTCCCCCATATGTATCTGAGCGTGACGGTCGTGCAACAGCGTGATGGTCACGCGAATTCAGTACTTCTCTATCCCAAAAGCGCCTAAAGAAGTTTTCATTTTAAAAAAAAGTCACTTTGACATTAGGATTGTTGATGGTGTTAGAAGGAAAAAATATGTATTCTTAAGGCACTCTTGATCAAAACTGGCTTGTTTATACAATCAATATTGTTACAAAATTGTATTGATGTTTTCCCGCATTAACGTGTGTTGCTGAAGAGATCTACAAGCACCCTTGCCTGTGAAATGAGTATTTGACCTTGGCGACAAACTGGACAACAAATTTGGCGACTTAGGCGACCAAAAGAAAGTTCTCGAAAATAGTAGAATTTTGGCTTTAATTTTTCAACCAGGAAAGAAGTTACGAGAAAAATCGAGAAATAGGATGTCGCATCTTGCTTGGAATTCTATTAATAGGGAGCAGGGGCGTATCCAGAAATTTTTCATGAGGGGGGGGGGAGGTTACGACTACTACAACTCATATATATGTATACGTATGTGCGAAAATGTAGTGAAGAATTAAGGCAAAAAATTCCTCATGGGGGGGTATGACCCCCTAACGTCCCCCCTTTGCTACGCCCCTGATAGGGAGTATGTCTTGCTGTAGAGTCAGTGTAACAGACTGCGGATTTTGAGAGCAGAACTATACTATTGACATTGCATTTAGAATAGTGTTATTGCTGTGATGGTTAATGATTTACTGCAGTATGTGTTACTATATACTGTATTTTTTGTGAGATATTAGTGCTTAAGATTCGTCGAAATTACATTCGCTTTTCCAGTTTGTTAGACTATTCTGACGTACACCTAATCTGCAATTTTCGTAACAATACTTAATTCATTACACCTGAATAAAATCATTTAATAAATAATTAAAATTAATGACTTAATTCATTTAATGTATTGTTTTTAGCAATGGGGTCATTTCATATTGACTGACAGGGGCGTAGCCAGAAATTGTTCATGGGGGGGGGTTACGACTACTTCAACTCATATATATGTATAGGTGCTTGTGATAAGGGAGTGAAGCATATACATTTTGTATAGCAAAAAATTCCTCATTGGGGGGGGGGGTTATGACCCCCCTAACCCCCCCTTGGCTACGCCCCTGGTGACTGACGTTACAATTTGACAACTTTTGTAACCTTTGAAATTCTCGAGTGGCTTGAAATACATATATATTTATTTATTTAAATTGATCAAGAGTATCATAAAAAAGTACTATACTGTTGACCATTTTCAATATAAGAAGTCTTTTTTTTTCTTTTTAAATTAAGGGAAATCAAAAAAAAAAAAAAGACTTTTTATATTGAGAATGGATAACAGTATAGTACTTATTTATGATACTCTTGATCAATTTAAATAAATAAATAAATATATATATATATTTCAAGCCACTGGTGAATTTCAAAGGTTACAAATGTAGTCAAATTGTAACGTCAGTCACCATGGAATGACCCAATAGTTTATTTATAACACACATATTAAATTAAACCCCTTATTCCTCCACTTATTTTCTTGGGACTACAGCACACTGTACTCACCAGTTGTAAAAACACCCGAGAAAACCCAGCACTGGCCGTACTTCACCGGCTTCTTGTTCTTGTAATACTTGGTCAGGATCATCTGGCTACCACCCCAGCAGGTCGGTGATTTGCCGCCTTTGTACTTCCCCGACCAGTTGCCGACCAAAACACCGTTGTCGTCCCGGCAGTTTAGCTAAACGAGGAACAAAAGCATCATAAAAGCAGCGACGACATTTTTTCAATGTATGTGGAACTGTCTGCACTTAACCCTTGGAGGCGCAGTGTTCCCGCTCTGGGAACACCCAACTCTGACGTTTTGACTGTTGCCAGTCACGAAGAATAGATTGGATTTCTATAAAAACAGTTGCCGGTGACATAGCTCCACCAGAATCCTTTACTTTTTAGCACGTCATTTCCCGTAAAAAAAATTGATCACGATTCTTTTTAACAGCACTGACATCTGCTGAAAAATGGAAGTATGCGACAACAGCTGGATAGATTCCCCCCATGCTGATAAAAGGGCAGTCGTTTCCATCGCTCGACTTAACTACCAGCAAAATGGCGAACGATCGAAACGTTCATCGCGTGCCGAAAATCCAGAGACCCTTTTTTGACGACAGCTGGCTGTGCCGCACAGCCAGCTGTGCCAGCACAGCCAGCTGCGTCAAAAAAGGGTCTCTGGATCTTCTTGACGCGATGAACGTTTCGATCGTCCGCCATCTTGCTGGTAATTAAGTCGAGCGATGGCAACGGCTGCCTTTTTTCAGCATTGGGAGAGGGTTGCGCTTCAAAGGGTTAAGCAGAAATTAAAAACAAAAGAAAAAAGACGTACCACTGCTGAGATGTGGCGAGTCACTTTCACGGGATCTGATCTTGCGACCACGCTCAGGTGGCCAACATGGGTCAGCAAATACAAACAACAGTTCAAAATATTCTGCTCAAACTTAAAAAAAAATAAATCATTTTAGTACACTTAAAATAAAAGCTTTATTGATCATTATTTTTTTAATGTTTTTTGTACAGTGAACTCTCGCTAAGAGGGCTCCGTTATTTACATACTCGTTATTATGTTCAAATATCGAATTAACTATTAAAGCCTATAGGAATAGCGTGTAATTCGCATCTTGTTACTTAGGGTGGCTCAAAATGACCTGCCATTTTAATTAAATAAATTCTCCATTAATAAAAAGTATTATTTATTTTACAGCCCAATACATTATCGTACATTTACAGCTCAAATATGAGATAGTCATTATTGACTACTCTCTTATGACTGGTATTGATTTTGGTGTATATAGGAATTATAAATACTTTGCAGAGCTGCAAAAAAGAATTCTTATGCATTACGGCCTGTGGACTTAAATTCTTTAAATTGCACTAACGTCTAAACGATGCGTCCGATTTCAGGCAAACTGCGCAATTATATTATAGGTCATATGAACTGCAATTCATCAGAATGCATGCATTCTTTTCGGTATATGTAGGACTAATAGTTTTTTCACAGGGTTTCAAAAATGAGTTCTTATACATTACGGCCTATCCACGTAAATAATTTAGAACTGATAGTTTGTTCACAATGTTTCAAAAAAGAGTTCTGATGCATTACGGCCTATCGACGTAAATCATTTAAAGTGTGTTAGTGTCTAAATGGTGCATTCAAATAAGCTCAAATTGGGTATGCTTATTGTATGTCACCCCTCACAACCAGTGTAGATTTTGATACGTGTATGACTTATAGTTTTTGTTCAGGATAACAAAAAATAATTCCTATACATTACAGCCTACAGACGCAAATCACTGAAACTGCGCTAATGTCTATAGGATGCATTCGATTATGTTCAAATTAAGTAAACATGTTATTGGTTACTGTCTTGTAGAGATTTTAGTGTGTGTAGGACTAGTTTTTGCACAGGGTTACATAAAAAAATTCTTATACATTGCGACCTATAGGCTCAAATTATTTTAAGTGCTCTAGCGTCCGAACACTGCATTCGACTAAGATGAAATTTGATATGTAAAAATGTTTCTGAAAGCCGTTTATTTAAGTTCGCATTTGCTATTGTATGAAAGACAAGCGTTTGACGAACTTGAGAGGCGATTAAAATACTTGTACCTCAGAAATCCTCCAGGCAGTGGCATAGTTGATCTATATTTGATGAAGATATTTTTTAATGTACTAAATCAATGACATTAGCGTACGAATTTGGGGAAAATATTCAAACACCACTGTATAACTTTCACTTTTGTTTTTTTGCTGAAATATTTATCGATTCAAATTTACCTAAGCTTTTGGTAGCAATGGAGTATTCTGAAAGTCTAGTGGAGTCTCACTCCAGATTTTTAATTAGCCCTTTCCAAAAAATTTACATTGCTTTAAAGTAACCTTTTGCTTTATTGCACATTTTGTTTAAGTGGTTTTATTTTTAAATTTTTTTTACTAGCCCTTCCCCAAGAAAATTTTTGTCTCCTCCTGTTGGTATATACAACTTTTCCTTTCAGAAGACCCCAAACGAAAAAAATTTAATGGTGTCCATTCATACGATCTTGGAGGCCAATATTCACCAAATTTCCAAACCGTCACCATAAAATATTCACCATTTTGTAGTGCAATTTCCCAATTTCTATGCATTGCTCAATTTTGTCTCAATCTACAACATCTTTGGAAGTAATAGTTTTATTTGATTCCCTGGCACAGGGTTGCTAAATATGGTAATTTTAGGTAGTTTTAGAAACTGTTAATCTTAAAAAAAATATAGTTTAAAAAAACCAAAAAACACTCTTTAGTGATAAATTGAACGAACTAAAAAGTGAAAAATAATTCTTAATATAGAAATAAATTAATGAACGAAAAATAGTATTATATGAACAAAGTGTGGGGCGCTTTGTGCTATATTTTTTGTACTAATCGTACCGATCGCGAATATTGCACCAGTAGCGCAGCCAGGATTTTATTCCGGGGTGGGCTGGGTATCAAATTTAAAGCTAAAGTTCAATTGTAAGCTAAATATCAAATTGTAAGCTAAGTAAAGGGTCCCATTTCGGGGGGTGGCAGCAGCCCCCTCACCCTCCCCCAGGTTACACCCCTGCTGTGCATAAAGTATTAATTAACCTGCAGTTAAATGCTACCTTCCTCACTAAAAAGGAAAAATAGGTCTCTAATCAACAAACAAGTTCCATAACGACTGCAACAAACACAATCATCCATGTAAAATTATTGAGGTAAAATTTTCAGATTTGCCATCTGGATTTCAAAAACGTAACTACCCAAACATACCATTGAATAGAGTTACCAATAGCGAGAGAGGTTCTACTCCATTGTGCTGAGCCGAGTGCCGAAATGGTACGCATGCGTAGACCGCGCGCTTGCTCCATCTCTCTCGCTCTCACGCAAAGGATCTCTAAAAAAATTAATAATCCTGACGATCCTAATCAGGATGGTGGGAACTTATCAAATTATTGTATTGTCAGCGCTCCTTAATAAGTCCACAAAGTTTTAATTAAATCTGACCGTTTAAAGTGTGTCAAAATTGAGTTCAAAGGAGTCGGTTACAAATAAACAAATAAACAAACATACAGGTGAAACTAACAAAAGCGTGTTAAAAATGCCGCTATAAATTCCATTTTGGTATTAGTTTGTATCATCTGAGAGATGCGTTCAGCATAAAATTATTCAATTTTTAACTGTATCAATATTTGCGAAAACTTTTTTTTTTAACTTTTGGCCAAAAATGGTGCAACTCATCATCTGGCAACCTTGGCTTGGAAACCTTCAGAGGAATATAGACAAATAAATACGTTGATCTGTGGTTCATGAATTTGTAACTTGAATAATGCCTTATCAAAGGACTACACTGCTGGCCACCCAAATTGCAACACCAAGAAAAACAAGAGATATCACAACAAAATTTATTGTGTAGATAACATGTTGACCAAGTAACAAATGATTAAATTTACAGCATTCTATGAAGCGTGGTTCCTGCCAAAATCAGTACCCAGAGTAGCCGCCGTTGTTGGAGATCACAGCTGCCACACGCCTCGGCATTGATTGAAAGAGACTTTGAATGTGTTCTTGGGGTACAGCAGACCAAGCAGCTTCCACACGTTGCCAAAGTTGATCTGGTGTGACAGCTGGGGATGAACTCTGGGTCAGTCGTTGAGCAACCATGGACCACATGTTTTCTATCGGCGAAAGATCCGGAGAGCGCGCCGGCCAGGGAAGCAATTCAATCTGGTGATTGACGAAGAACCCTTGGACAATGCGTGCCACGTGTGGCCGTGCATTATCCTGCTGAAATATGGCTGTTGGCAAGCCCTGAAGGTAAGAAAGGACAACTGGCTCCAACACCTCGGAGATGTAGCGCTGGCTGGTTAAAGTACCGGCAATGCGTACTAGAGGAGTGCGAGAGAGATATCCGATACCGCCCCATACCATAATACCCGGTGCAGGACCAGTGTGACGGTGCATAATGCAGCTGTTCAGCATCCTCTCTCCACGGTGTCTCCAGACTCGAATCCGACCGTCGTGGTGTTGCATACAGAAGCGTGACTCGTCAGTAAAGAGAATTTCATTCCATTCTGTCGTCCACATCCTTCTTTCATCGCACCATTGGCGGCGGAGACGTCTGTGGTTCCGCGTCAGAGGTAGACAAAGCAACGGACGTCTTGCGGACAGACCATTCTGCTGTAAACGACGTCGAATGGTACGCGCAGACACTGGATGATGCGTTACAGACTGAATCTGCTGTGATATGGTTCGTGATGTGACTGAGCGGTCCGTCACTGCCATGCGTACAATCTGCCTGTCATCACGTGACGTGGTGCACTGAGGTCGATGCGGTCGATCACGTCTGTCCGTCGTACCCTCCTGCACCCAACGATCACATATCCGCATCACAGTTGTTTGGTTTCGTCCAATACGACGACCGATTTCCCTGAAAGATAACCCACAATCTCGGTATGCCACTATCCTTCCTCTGTCAAACTCGGATACTTGATCAAAAGATGATCGTTGTTTCCTACGAGGCATAATTTATCGTTTTTTTGAAAAAAAAGCAAGAAAAACACAATTGCTGTACTTGAAACCGTCGAAATCTCCAAGCCTTAAATAGCGCTTTGAGGTGGCGCCACAGGCGCGCTTGATGTGCGTCTGCGCTGAAATTCTAATCATTTGCATATCTCACCTCAGCTAATGCATGTTGTAAATTTCATATTATTTGCATGCTTCCTTCAGGGTGTTGCATTTACGATGGCCAGCAGTGTACATTTCTAAAAAATGTATTGTACATCCGCGAAACTTGTCTTTTTCACATAAATCTCAACTTTTTGGACGATGTAAAATTTAGGTTTGTGATCTCCTGTTGTAAAGGACGGTCGTTAATACAGACAAAAATCATACACCTTCGACTCTTTGTATTAATGAAAGTTCACTGTATTTAGCTTAACCCAGTAATTTATAATATCCATAAAGGACTGGATGTAAATATATTAATTGTATTCTTACCTGGCCATAGTTCCACACACATGGCCTTAAGCAATTATGACTACCACGCCATATTAAACCACTATCGGCCAGCACATATTCTTGGCGTTTGGTTTCATCTGCCATATGCACGATATCATCTAAACACAAAAATTTGAATATATATGCAAGCGCACTCAAACACACATACAAATACTACTATAAATTTCGCCCCTTAAGAGGCAATATAAAATTGAAAGATGATTTTTAAAACCTGTCATATTTTTGCATCTTTTGAATAACTGGCGATTGAATCAATGTAAGGTAGTTGATAAACAAAATATATAAAGCAGTTTCTCTGTGAGACTTTATTTTTAAAACTAATTTATGTTGTTTTAAGTGATATTTTTGATCTACAGTTCAGTATGCCATGATAATTATAATTATATAAAATTAGCTAAAATTCCAACGCAAAATTCTGATTCTTTTTGTGAAATTCATTCTTAATTATCTGAATTCAAAGTACCTCAGGCAATTTTTTTTATTAGAACGAGTTTTATAGATATACAGGGTGAAGCTAAACTCTTGGGAAAAACTTTAAGGGGTGATAGGGCACATAATGAGGAATCAGAATCACATAGCAATGTGGGGTCAAAAACGCAGTTTTCACCTACCTGGTAATAATCACTTTTGTGAAAAGTATTGAAGTGTTTGTCTCATTTCTTAACCAAGTTTCATAAACAATAGGCTCGTCTCCAAAAATTTCATCCATGAAATAAAATAGAATTTTGAAACTAGAATTTTAGTCTTCTGTTTTCGGAGAAAAATACATTAGTTTCTGACGATCAATAGTCGGAAAGTGCACTGTTGTTTCAGCACTTTTTCCAGTGATTTATAAAGTGATTTATAAAGCTTTTATAAAGTGATTATTAACAGCTACATGATGACGATGTTGCCGACCCCACATTGCTATGTGATTCTGATTCCTTATTATGTGCCCTATCACCTCTTAAAGTTTTGTCCAAGAGTTTAGATTCACCCTGTATATAAGCTGAATTATTAACTGGGCAATAAATGCTTAGCATTTGTAAATATTCACTGCAATAATACAATAAAATAAACTGTTAAAATATCTAAAAATTTATTATTAAATACAGTTACTGCTCCCGGCGGCAACATGATTTGACTTATTTTATGACATATTAGGTAGATGTACTTCACCATTCAAAGGGATCTTAAAGCTGTGAATGCACCAAGAGCTTTTTGAGTATGTACAAAATATGTTATGGTAATTAACTTAACAAGTTTATTAGCTAATATCAAAGACTCATACTAAAATAAGCTAAAATAGGATTTGAAAGGATAAAGCTTACATTTCAAAAATAAATCGAAATATTTATTGTCCTTTCTCAATTTAAGCTTTTAAGGAAATAATCCAATTATAAGAGTGAAGTTAAAAAATCTTTTATCCAAGAGGCAGTTACCTTCACACCATGGATTGAACAAAAGAACAAAGGGATCTTTAATTTTGTATCTAAACTCTGGAGAACTTTTGTCATTCTTCTGCTTAGAGTCTATTTCCAATATCCATTCACCAACGATTGCATTAGCCGCTGGCGTAACCTAAAAGAAAAAATAAATAATATTACTGTTAATCAAAACACTCTGTCTGATTTTAACACTTTTCAACAGAGTTGGAAAAAAAAGTATGACTTTTTCAACTGTGATTAAAAAAGTCATAACTTTCATAAAGTGAAAAGTCATAATTTTTTCAACTGTTGAAAAAATTATTCCTTTTGCAACAGAAACATTTTTTTTCTGACTGACCGTTTGTCGGCTCACACTCTAATTAAGGTTGGCATAAAATTCTGCGAAATCTAATGATGTTATTGCAATCTATGATACCATGCACAATATTGAAAATTGTGTAGTAGCTATAGCATCAAGAATTCCTTTTCATGGTATACAAAAACGTTTCAATACACCGAGTGTATGTGTTACATTTACATCTCTTTTACTAGGGCAAATAAATTATGTTCTAAGAGTAATGATTAAAATAAGTAGTATTTTATTTATATTATGTTTGCAAAGTCATCGTTGTAAAGACCCATCTTTGCTTTTCTGCCATAGAGATGTTTTCAAAGATCCATGCTGGGATAGTTCTTAGTAGCACTTGCTACATTACAGGGTGTCTCAAAAATGGGCTTTAATTCTTTATTAGAGATAAGTGAAGAGTGTAAATCGAAAACTTTTTTCTAAATGAGGTCGGAAAAAAGACTTCCTTAAGAAAAAAAATTCCTCTTGTTCATTTTCAAAAAGTCACACTTTTTTTAATTTGTGGAGGATTAATAAATTCCTTTTAATTTCATGGAGGATTTAATATTTAAATTGAGCGTTTACGAAAGAAAAACGAAGATAGATAGCATTAATATGAGTAATAGGTAGAAATAGTATATTTTTTACGATAATTTGTATTACAGCACAATATAAAGTGTTAATAAATATGTCGTGAAATGAGTAGTGTTTGTTATATTCATCATTTTTCAATGGGTGCCAACTATGCACCTTTGTAGAAGGGAACAGCTGTTTTGGTCTACGTGAATTCTGCGGAAGCAAGTAGCAACAAAAAATATGGCTAATATATAAGGTTAAAAAAAAACAGGCAGAGTGTTTTCAAGTTGTTTGTGAAATAAACACACAAACGTACAGTGAAAACCCAATTGTATCATTTTATTTTGCAGTACTAGACTCTACACAAGTCATTGAGCAAGTTTACAGATCACACAACCAGAACCAATCTTATGTTCTGGCTTTGATATCTGTTTACGTGTTTTGCTATACTTGCCCATTGTACGTGTTTTGCTAGAGCATAGAAACGCCAATTTGCTAAACGTAGCCTGATCGGATTACATAGCCGTTTTAAATGAGCTTGCGCTACTGGGGGGATGGGAACAGAAAACGAATCGTTACTTGGAAAGGATGGGAGAGAACAGGTTAATCATTCGTTAAACAGTTGTGTAAACGCAAATAAAATTTTCTTAGAAAGTTTTTTCATAACTGATGCGTCGAATATGATTTTTCGTTCTATTTTTGTCTTAAAACTGTAGTAGTAAACAGACTTTTTCCTAATCAGAAAAACATCCCAAATGACCCAGCAACAGAAAAGCTTTTTTCAGTTCTTTTCACGATACTTCACTTGCAATTTAAGTATTATCCCGTCCACAAAATTCGTGAATAAATTCCCAGTGGTACAATTTAGAGCCAAAAGCGGCATACTATCGCGCAATTCCCGGCCAGTCGGATAATACGAAAGTACAGTGCGCGCCGGTTATAACGGACCTGAGACATAACGTATTATTGGTTATAACGTACCTAGAAGCTAGGTCCTGACTGAAGTCCTATATTTATAATGTTATTTAACTTCGGTTAAAACGTATTTTAAAAAAAAGTATGTACATCGGCTATAACGTACTTTTTATATCTAAGGCAAAAATAAAACTTTGTTTTTCTTAAGAATTTTATTTCCTTGTTCTGGGAAATTTCAGTGCCTTCAAAAATCCTCGTTTGTCAGTTTTCAGATTCTTTAGCGAGATGAATTGTGCATGAATGAAGGGAGCAATCTTTTATGTTTTTCGTCAGCTAGGTAGGGCTAAGAACAAGACCCTGTTTTTTATTTGTCATTCATCCATGTAAATGCCTCCTGAAAAGCCCTATCTATAATGATTCTGATGATAGTGAAGATGAAACAGAGGAGCCTATACCAACCATACCCGACGCATTCAATACTGCAAAAATATTATCGCGATTTTTTGAATACCGCATTGATGATTCAGAGACTCTACAAAAGTCTATTACGGATATCCAAAAGGTATTTTTAAAGTAGCACCTGCCCATTTAAAACGAAAGAAAATTACAGATTATTTATCTCGATAAAAATTGTAAGTAATAAAAATTTTCCCTGTTTAATTTAAATTTTAAAAAATCAGACCTGTTTAAAACACATATTACAATGAAATTATGAGCCCACTTTATTTTTTTGTGTAATATTGAATCTTACTGGCGGTACTGCTTATAACGTACTTCGGCTATAACGTACTACTTTTTTAGGTCCCTTGAGAGTACGTTATAACCGGTGTCTACTGAACCAATTATTCTTTTCTTGCTGTTGTAACTAGAATGTTGTATTTTCAGTTCACAAAAATTCTCCATCAACTAGGAAGAAAGAGAACTACTCTCTACAAAGCTTCAGCAAACGCACACAAGTTACAACGGCAAGAAGTTTCTAAGCGAAAACAATCTATACAATTTAGAATGATTACGATTTCCATACCTCCAGCGACAGGCTTTTCTCGTTCGATTCCACAATTTGTACTTTCCAAACAGTTGCCACCTTCGTTTCTTCTTCCAACAGCACAGGTAGGACAATTTCCGTGTTTTGGGAGTAGGAAGGAGATTTCGCATCTAAAAAAAAAAAAAAAAAACACATTTACAGAGACATCATCCATCCAAACAGAAAGTTTACCCAACAACTTTTTACAGTGGAGATCAATAATTGTAACCTTTTATTTCCAAGCAAGATGATACTGAATAATTTTTGACTTCCTATACACTATTTTTCTTTTTACTTCTTAACAGGGGCGTAGCCAAGGGGGGGGGGGGTTAGGGGGGTCATAACCCCACCCCGCATGAGGAATTTTTTGCCGTACGAAATGTATATTCTTCACTCCCTTATCACACACATGTTTGCATATATGTGAGTTGCAGTAGTCGTAACCCCCCCCCCCATAAAAATCTCTGGCATAAAAATCTCTGCTTCTTAATATTAATAAATATTCAGCATGTAAAATATTGCGCAAAAAATTGTTCGCATTATACTGCACACACTATTGGCCAAAAGTATTGCAAGTTTGAGAAATCTAACCACATCGTTTCAAGAATACGCCCAGAAAAAATGGACAGGAAATTTGCCAGATTAAAACATTTTTGAGAATTTATGTTGTAAAATTGGAAAGAATACATCTGAAAATCACCAAAAAACAGAATGAGAACTTCAGGAACCCATCATTTAAGTTGGCACCATGAAACACCGAAGGAAGTGTTGTAAAACATTGTGGATTGCATATCTAAAAGAGTGGCTGTTGGGATCCAAGTCAAGGCTGCTCAGCAACATAATAAATGATCTTTAGTTCAATTGCATTTATTTATTGTCCTCTTTTTTGCAGAATAACTTGAAATGAATTCTTTATTTAATTTTATTCCGGCGAGCCAAAATGGATTATGATTTCTATAATAACCTATATATTTTTATGCTATTTTTTCAATAAATTAAATAATTATTTTTGTTCTTTAACGTGGTGCCATCTTCTCTTTGAAGTCATTAATTTAACATGCTAACATTGAAAAATATCCATTATATTGATTTTTAATTTTGACGGGGAGAGGGGGCTTCATCTTGAAAGGGGTTAGATTTCTGAAACTTTCAATACTTTTGACCAGTAGTGTAGTATATCGAGCAGCTTGGAAGAAAAAAATATGAGTTACTTATTGGACCAATATTTTTAGGGATGCCAATGCTGTGGGGATCCATTATGTATGAATTAACTGCGCCAATATCAAGTTTCCAATAAATTTTAAAAACGTTTATGATTTCATTTTGTCTATACTTTCATTTTGTCTATACTAATATTTTTGAAAAATGATATTTTTTATTCCGTTGGTGCCTTAAATATTAAGAAATATTAAAAACTGTATGACAGGGACTTGTGTACGTATCATGTGTGATAGCGTAAAAATACGCGAAAGGATTTGCGTACTTACACCGTTAGTTTCAAATGACAGTCTTTTCCAACAGTGGCTCCACCTCAAGGAGAGAGGACAGCTCTCGTCACCGAATGGGCCATTTAGAGGTACCACAATTTAGATCTTCAACAAGAGGAGGGGGGGGCGTACTTTTGATTACTGGCACCTCTGGTAAACTGCTTGCGATAACCGATGGGAGAGTTTTGGGACCACGGATTTAACGTGTACGTACACCGCATGTATATGCTAATCTTCAGTGGTATGTCGGAATCGAGCCCACAATCTTCCGGTTATCAATCCAACGCCTGGTTTACTGAGCTACCAAGGACTTTACCAACAGTTTTGAACATAAACAAGTGGCCGGGTGGATAAGACACTGAACATGACTGAAGATGACTGAAGTGTGAAGGTCTAGGGCTCTTGTCTATCAAGCGTCTGTCATCTAACGGCGTTTAGGGCGTTTATCTCATGTAATGTGAATACGCGTTAGAACCCCTAAAAAGTCCTCCGCCCAGGCCTTTCTTCTCTTTGGCACATAGCTTTAGCGTGCGTTTCTTTAACCCTTGGAATCGCAAGCATTTTCACATCAATGTAGAAGACCAACTGGATAGACTACCCAACGCTGGAAAAGTGCAGCCGTTGCCATGGATCCACTTAACTACTAACAACATGGCGGTCGATCGAATCCCTCATCTGAAGCGCAGCCAGCTGTGTCAGAAAAACTTCTTTAGCTCTGTGGTGCCAGATGGGTAATTCGATCAACTGCCATGCGGTTGGTAGTTAAACAGATCGATGACAACAACCGCACTTTTTCAGCGTTGGGACCATTTAATCATATTTTTTGCGACTAGAAGTGAAAGTGCTGATATGAGGTGGCTTCACGTTCTCAACCACCGCACGTCTAAGGGTTAACCCTTTAACGCGCAGTGTTCCCGCTCTGAAAACACCCAACTCCGACGTTTTGACTGTTGCCAGTCACGAAGAATCGATTTAATTTCTATAAAAATAGTTGCGTTAAATCCTTTACTTTTTAGCACGTGATTTCCCGTCAAAAAATGGTCACGATTCTTTTTAACAGCACCGACATCTTCTGAAAAATGGGAGAATGCGAGAACAGCTAGATAGATTGCCCAATGCTGATAAAAGGGCAGCCGTTGCCATCGCTCGACTTAACGACCAGCAAGAGAACGGACGATCGAAACGTTCATCGCGTGCCACAGATCTAGAGAGATCAGTGGCACGCGATGAACGTTCCGATCGTCCGCCCTCTTTCTGGTCGTTAAGTCGAGCGATGGCAACGGCTGCCCTTTTTTTCAGCACTGGGAAAGGGTTGCGCCTCAAAGGGTTAACGAAGCAACAAAATGATCAGCATACACCAGTTGTATATACATACCTTTGAGGGTGAACACCAGGCATAGGACGTCTTTCTCCGCGTCGAATTTCCTGTTGAGCGTGAGGTTGAGCTTGATGGGCGATCCCCTCCGTACAACGAGGTGCGGGTTCAGTTGGCAAGTGAGGTGGTAGCAGTCGGTGTAGTGAAATTTCGTATTGGATGCGATGCACAGGTCGACGAGCTCGACGATCAGAGGAGAATCATCCTGCACTGGAAAGGAAGATAACAGTTTGTTGTTGTTGTTGTTGCTGTTAACGATGTTGCTCAAAAAAATCATGTGATTTTGGTACATAATTACAAATTAACTAATTACGCCAGGCACTTCAAAATTTTGAAACGGTCTCTTTACAAGCTGTACTACACATACTGCAATAAACGATTCATCTGTATCAGTTTCAAAACATTTTGAGAAAATTCTTAAAAATCGGAAATTTTCGCAAAGCGTGCCACTCTTCGAAAAATCTTGCAGCTCAGATCCATGTTTAAGAATTTTTTCTGAAAATTTCGCAAACGCCACAACATTTTCGCTTATGGCAGTGTGTAAAGCAGCTTATGAAGAACCCTCTGGAATTTTTGGGAGACCATGGTGCTATTACTTTATTTCAATGTGTGTGCCAAGACTAAAAACAAAGTTCTTTTTTTTCGACATACACCCTTAAAACTTTGATTCAAGGGGTAGAGTTCAGCAATTCAAGGCATGAAATCACAAAAAAAGGTGCTCTGTCTTGAGAAATTTTTGGCTAAACAAATGTTTAGAGATATTAAAATGAGTTTTGCAGGGTGGTTGAATAAGATATTGTTTTCTATATTTTTAAAAGTTTATTTCCTGTATAAAAAACACATAAATATGACGCAAAATTTTACTTTCTCAACTTTACTATAATGAACTAAGTGCAGGATGGCAACAATCTTGCATAATATAATAACAACAATGCTGTATCAGCTACGATTTGTAAGCTAAGTTTCAATTGTAAGTTAAATATAAAATTGTAAGCAAAGTAAAGGAACCCATTTCGGGGGAGGACGGCAGCCCCCTCAGCACCCTCCTCTCTTGATACGCTCCTGTCTCGCTGTAAAAAAAAATATCCGTGAAAATATGCAAAATGGACTGGCAATAGGACGCCAGTACTATTGCCGTATATTTACGGAATTTTATTCCTGTAAATCCCAGTAGAAATTCTATTCCAGAGATGCGCTGACCCATAATATACGGAAATCGTCCTGTATTCAAATATAAACGGAGAATTTCCGTAAAATTTTACGAAAAGTTTCCAGTAATTGTACAGTTACTTTTTAGAGTATGAGACGGGGCGCATTTCCCTTAATTAAAATTACAGTAGCGATGCGGTGACTTTAGCTCAAAAGAAACTGCCTTGAATTTCACATGCACAGATCTCTTATGCATGTCCCTACATCCACAGAATTCATCACTTCTACAGTTCTAAAGTAAACTGAACTTTGTGAGCGCGTGTTTCGTGAATTAGCACATGTTACGATTCTTCTTGGAGGAAACAGGCCGCCGCGCCGCTACAGGTGCACGAAAATGGTGGTTTTCCTTGACGCGGTCACGTCTTCATTCGTTATAAATTGAGTAGAGATTAAGTACCCAATAATTTGCAACTGACGTTTCAATTTTGACGCCACGGATTTCTCCTGAACAGAAAAACTCACGATCGGTTAACGCTATCACGATTCAAAACGGTTTCTGGGCTACGAAAACTGCCACATATTTCCTTAGGTATTAATAAATTATTGTTGCATTAATGAATACCTATTTAATTCAGAATTAAACAACTTTTTTTAGCACTCGGGTGCTATTTCTTTCAAGCACGGGATTTTTGTCTACGCGGCGCGCCGTGGTCACTTTTCCGTTGGATTCATGTTTTCTGCAGAGTGATGTGATATTGCTAACGGAAACATGGACTATCCCTTCAGGTGATTTTCAAATACCAGGATTTCACTTGGGTCGAACGGATAGACAGTGGCTTCCAAAACAGAAAGCCAACTGTAGTTATGATTTTTATAGAGGAAAACTTTATATAAATCACTTTATATAAAAAGAATATGAAACACTTTACCCGTGCCTACACGAACGAGATCAATGGTGTTCAGGGCCTGATTACTGAAAAGGCTCGGGAAGCTTGAGCTTCCCCTCAGAATTTGAAGGGGCCCCCGAAAATGACTGAAAAACTGCGATAAAAATTCAAAATTTTGTTTTTAAATGAAAACAAAAGTTGTGAATGTTTTTCAGTTAAACATTTTTAATGAAGAGAACTGGTGCTTTTCTGAAGTCTTGATACTTCATGTCGCAACATTTCTAAATTAGTTGTTGGCAATGTCTTTGCTTGGGACATCTGCTGCAGTTGAGAGTTTTTTTTCTGTTATGGGGAATATTTGGCCGGTAGAAAGGGGTAGACTTTTAATATGTAATGTTAAACATCTTCTAAATGTCAAAATTAATTCTCAACTTATGTGTTGTGATTTTTATGATGTCATCAAAACAAACAAACAATTCCTGAAAAAAAAACATGTCTAATGAAAAATAGGAATAAATTAATAAAGTTTAATGTTCCAGTAAGGTAATGTTTAAAGTAATTTCAAAAATACTGTAAAATCTCGTTAGAATGAACTAAACTATTATGAAGATTAATGAATAAAATATTTATATCAAAGGAAAATTTCAAATTAATGAATAAAATGCTTTAGCAAAGGAAATCATTAGAACTAATTAAATCGATGAAATATCTTTTTTACGAATAAAATATTTTTATGAAAGAAAATCATTAAAACTTTACTTTTCCCAAACAAAAAGGGGATGCGGGGCCCGAAATGAGACTGAGTTTCCCCTCACTTTAGAGGTTAATCAGGCCCTGATGGTGTTCAAAGTATCATTGCGCATATTCAAGATAAAGTGAGATTTGCAGTTACATACGCTAGTCCTCGAATTTCTTAGGAAGATAAATGAGACGCTCTATTCGAAACGTTACTGAAGGAGGATGATTGTAAGACTAGGAGATTTAGTAGGAGATTTTAACATAGAATTCAATTCCAATCCAGGATCCGATTTCATAACTGAAATGGATACTTTAGATTTTCCAATACGCACTCATCCAAAACATTTCACCACTAGGGGCGAAACAACAATGGATGCCATTTTCAGCAACAAAATGATGCGAACAGGAGTCTATAAGAGCACTTACAGTTATCATTTTCCTCTATATAGCAGAATTGATTGAATAGATTTTTTTAAAAATCTGAAATTCTTCCAGCCGAGTGCGTTAAAAATCTGGAAGAATTTCAGATTTCTTTGAACATTTTTTTTTAATTCGCATTGCCCACTTCTCTAGTGGATAAAAAATGAAAGTGTGTTACCATCTTCATGGGACCCCCTGTATTTGGCCGTACACAAAGTCGAATATTGCCTTAAAAAATTATTCAATCTAAATATGAAATCATCAAGTAAACCATCTAAGTTTTATGCAACAAAAATAATAAACAAACGCAAATAAAAATCAACTGGCAGAGGATGAAAAATTACAATTCACGGTTTAACCCCTTAATCTTCGCTCCCGTCAAAATCACGGGCTAAGCTTTCTCCCTCTATTTCTCGTGCCCGTCAAATTTCCGGGCAATACTGTTCAAAAAAATTCGCAGAAAGATAAGAGCGTTCTTATTCTGATGCACGGATTTTTTTGTAATATATAATTTTACACAACAGATGACAGTACCAGAGTATTTTTAACTTAATTCGGAGATTTTTTAAATACATGGTAGCAGTACTCAAACACACGTGTATTTGTGATATGCATTATGCAAACTTAGCTTACTTTTTTTTTTTTTTAATTTATGTTCAAAGAAAATTTTAGAAATGTTTACTTATTTTACGTAGTAAGTTTAATAAAATTTTCTAGTGTTTAAAACATATATTTTTAATGATTCCCTGCTTACTACAAAACACACATTCAGTCACAATGACCCTGAATGTTGGCTTTTCCTAAAAAAAATTTTTTTTTTCTCTAGTGCTTAAAATGTCCAAAACCTTAAAATGAATAAATATACTATATATGCACTTGTTTTATACAATTTTCTGGAATAAAAGAAATAAGCACTTTTATGACCGTTTTCTTCAAAATAATACGACGGTTAAGGGGTTAAGGCGAAATTCGCGTAGTCTAAAATGCATGCTTAAATGACTTCCATGTCATTTTGCAGGAAAAGCTCTTACACAGTATTAGTCCAGTAACTTTGCCGTGAAAAAGGGGAGCGTAGCTTGCATCAAATCTGGTATTTCTGATTTTTTGCTGACTTGTTCATGATGTTCGCCCAATCAATATTCCAAGTTTCCGACCTCTGAACCCGATTTTGGTTTCTGGGATCACGGCCGATTAGCTACGCGAGGGCTCTAGGCCGAAGGGTGGGATTACCCTCCGTGGGGGACTTTCTAGGGGGTCCTAACCCGTATTTACGCGAAGTTTCGGAGGAAACCACGGAAAACTCCGAACGGTTAGGTCGGCGGACGTGACCTGGTTTTGAACCAGGCACCTTCCGTCTCCCAGTTCAAAGCGCTAGCGCTATTCCACTGGTCGGGCAAACTGAACCCGAAAGCAAAATTGTCAAATATCCAAAGAACAGCGAAATTGTTTACAGTTTTTTTCCGTTTTTGCCTATTTTGACCACAAAGAACTATTTTTTTTCACGACAACTATTCATTACATTTTTAAAGCAGACTGAATTTCCCACAATTTGATATCAAAATGGTTTCTGTAAGTCCAATAGTTTCTAAGATACAGCTTTTCAAATTTTCCCTTTTTTTAAAAATATTTTCTCATTTTTTTTTTGGTTTGTGCCAATTTTGATCCTGAAGAAAAATTGTTTCATGACAACTACCTTATTTACATTTTTAAAGTAGACTAAATTTGCCACAATTGGACAGCAGAGTAATCACTGTAAGTCCAATAGTTTCCTAAAGTACAGCTTTCCAAATTCTCTCTCTCTATCCTTTTAAGACTGTTCCCTGCTGAGAAGGGACTCCCTGTGTACCTTTATTTTATTTATTTATATATTTATTACCCTGTGGACAGTGGATTTAATTACTAGCCGGGAGGAGTATGTGTAGTTGTCAACCAATGATAAACGATTATTTGTATTTCTATCGGCATTCAAAAAATATCAGAGTACTTTAAAAAATGACTGAAATTTTGCTCAAAATACCAGTTTTTGAAATTAAATATCTCATTACTGGACAGAGATAACTACATGAAATTTTTATATGTGTTAATACTATTTACTGGCATGCTCTTTGAGGGATAGGTGGAAATCAGGCTGTTATATTCTTTCCTTGCTGAATTGAAAAATTTGAATTTTTTTTTTTTTTAATTCTCCATTTTTGACAGCTTGTAACTCAAAAGCAAGATCTGGTATTATCACAAAATTTGACATGGAAGGACTTTCTATATATAATCGTTATACTCTGTAACTTTCATTCTGTTATAATATTTTATTTAAGTTTTTTTAGAATATTAAATACACGAGGTACTCAGTGGCGTAGCTAGGGGAGAGCAAGAGGGCAATGGCTGCCCCCTAAGACTTTAATTCGCTGTTTGGCGCCGTCGCATACATCGAGAACCTTCAGGCCTGTGCCTTCGAATCTTCATATCGCTCCCTCTACACATGAAACTTGGGTACGCCATTGGAGGTACCACAGTTATGTACTTTAAGAATTCGTGAAAACTCACTTTCTAAGCATTTTACTAATACAAAAATCATATCGTACAAATCATACAAAGAAAATATCTATTTAGAGATATCCAGAACGAAAGTTATATAGCTTATGTTTATGAAGAAATGTGGCGGCTCGGTTGGTAGAGTAAAAGATATATCCAATAGAGATGAGACGGGCTCAGCCCGACCCCGAAAGCCCGGGCCCGACTCGGGCTCGGGCTCTCTAATTCACGATTGCGTTCGGGCTCGTGAAAAATTTCTTCTTTGTTGAACATACTCCTTGAAACAGATTTTAAAAAGTGATTCATGGGATAAATAGACGTACTTATTTCAAAAAATAGCGGCACGGGGGACTAGAAGGTGTGTGAAGCTCCAAAATTTATTGTATCCTCTTAATGAAGTAGTTAATTTTATTTGTCTTTAGCTGAAATTTCGGGCTCGGGCGGGCTCGGGCTCCAACTTTAATAATATTGCTCGGGCTCGGGCGGGCTCGGATTAAAATTCTTCGGGCTCGGGCTTCAAAAAATGAGCCCGGACTCATCTCTAATATCCAAAGTTAAAAAAGATTTCAAAATTCCTTTTCTTCATCCTTCTGATATTTTGAGTGATATTTTGACTGAGTTTCATCGCCAAGTTACTGACACGATGCTACTGATAATATGACTTTTCTGAAATCCCTAATATTTTAAATCACATAAGGGCAACCTCAGGCCCGCGGGCAGGATGTGGCCCGTTCCGGCTTTTGATCCGGCCCGAGGAACATATGAAACCCATATAAACCGGTCAACGTTTCATAATTTTACTGCGGCCCGCTGAGAAAGGAAGGGAGAGGCGACTTCGATTGTTTATATCTTAGATTGTCTTGATTTAATGATTTTAATTTAATTGTATTTAAACATGCTTTCAAAATAAAATGCAATTACACCAAAAAATGAATTCAAAGGGATTTAACATTTTGATTCATTAGAGGCGGTCTCATATAGGGGTGTTATAGGAGACAATGACACCTGAAGTGACTAGCCTATGTCCCATTGATTTCGTTGTTTTGTTTTGGTTGCTGTCACTGCAGAAAACCCCGCTTCACACAGATAGGTAGATTGTCGGATAGGTAATTCATAATCTTGAAATGTTTAATAAACGAACTGATTTAATGTAGTTACAAGATTTGTTCTGTAATAAATCTAGAAATTAGCACAAACCCGATAGAAATATACCACAGTAAATAAAATGGAAATAACTTAATGTTCATTGTTCGTCCCAGTACCATTTCACCGACGGGCGGTTGCCGGTCGGTGTACCAGAGGTTGGTGAGCACTCATTCAAAATCGCATATAAATTCCAATTATATAGCCCGCGACATCTCTAACAAAGTTTGGAACGCAACTTTCCAAAGGTTTCCAATAGCTACTTTAAATATTCAGTTGAAATTACTCGAAATGTCCATGAAAACATTCATTGAATACTTAAAAATATTGGCTGAAAAGGGAATGTTTGAATTTCAGAAAAGGCAAATAATGCAACGTGTCAAAAGCTTGGCCATGGAGATAAAACTGAAACAAGCTATGCGTGGAAGTTTTTTCCCCATGACATAAGATGAGGAATTCGCGTTAAAATATGAGCCTACCTTCGGGCACATTTTTTACAGTAAAATTTTACTAAAGAATCGACGTTTTTAATTTAAATGGGCTATAAAAATAAAAAATTTAATGAAATTCTACGTAAACTTTGAAACATTGGCAAATTTTGGCGAAATTTTGGTAAAGAACGGCATTTATGCAACACCTCCTATAAACAAGTCTAATAAATATCTTTAATATTTATACAGTACATAACTAACACATATATCTGTGCTATGAACCCAAAAAATTGTAAAGTTCTAATAAAAATATTTCAATTTTTACATGAAAACTCAGTATTGTTCCTAAAAGTAAAAGCAGGTTTTGAAGGAAAAAAATGATCGTAAAATCAATAAATTAACATTTTATTTTCATAAAACGCAGCTAGTAATGATCGAAATATCATGGCAAAATTTCAAGTCAATATCTTAAACGTATTATCAGCTATGACATTTATCGTAAAGAAAATTTACGAAAAACACACTTCTTCAGAAAACGCGTTGAAAGATTTTAATATTGTACAAAATACTACCTTTTCTGGTTCATTATTTGCTTCTAGTAATATTTCTACACAAAAGTAAAAAGGTTTTGGAATCCTAATCATGTAACCCAGCGTTTCTCAACCTGTGGGGCGCGACCCCCAGGGGGGCGCAGAGCGTTTGCAGGGGGGGGGGTTGCGAGAAAAGCCAAAGAGCAAGTAGTGATGCATGTTTTGTTTTTTTTTAAATTAATCTTATTTATTCTCATTTTTACTGCAAAAATATATCCATTTTCGCTTAAAATGTTCATTCAAATTTTAGTGATACAATATTTTGTAGAAAATTCGACTCAATGTTCATTGTTAAAGATTAAAAAACTGAATGTATGCTGAAAAATGTGAGGGGGGGGCGCCACTGTAAGTTAGCCTTTGTTTGGGGGGGGGGCGCGACGTTAAAAAAGTTGAGAACCGCTGATGTAACCTATAAAAAAAATCGAACATTTTCACAAAACAAGGAATTTTTGGGTAATACCATACCTTAATTCCATATCTGCACATCGAAGGCTAAACTACCTGAATCATGAAGAATTGTCAATTTTTAAAGCAATCACGAAACCTTAACGCTGTTTTTCTCCACGGTATAGATTTTCTCATAAAGCAACATGGAATAGTTAAACACAATCACAAAAGTTTCGCGCAATCATGGAAGCAATCACAAACACTGTTAAACCAACGCTATCTTTCCCATAGTATAGTTTTTCCCATAAAACAACAAGGAATTGTTTCACAGAATCAAAAAAAGTTTCACAAAATCATGGAAGCAATCTTAAAAACTATTAAACCAACGCTATTAGTTTTTCCCATGAAATAACATAGGACTCAGCAGTCAAGATGGTATTTGCAAATCGAAGACTGAACTACCTAATGATGAAGATTATGAAGATTTCTCAACTTTAAAAAAAAATTGCAATATCTGTAAAGCGAGCGCCATTTATTACTTTCCGAACATGTACCATGTAAGGAAAGTATTGTAATCATGAAAAAATTCGAATTCGAGATTTGGGTGTATGGACACGTTTTGAGGTCTTCTGAATTCATTTATGCTATTTTTACGAGATGTATGTATGTATGTATGTGTGTGTGTGTGTGTGTGTGTATGTGTGTTTGTGTGTATGTGAGAGAACACGATAGATCCTGAACAGGGCATGCGATTGAGCTCAAATTGGGTATATATGTTAAAAACCACCGTTGCAAGACCGGTATTGATTTGGGTGTGTATAGGACTTATAGTTTTTCTACAGGGCTACGACAAAGATTTCTTTTACATTATGGCCTATGGGGGGGATTTCTTGAAAGTGCGCTAGCGTTTAAACGGTGCATTCGGTTGAGCTCAAATTGGGTATACATATTATAAACCACCTTTGCACGACCGGTATTGATTTTGATGTGTATAGGACTTACAGTTTTTCTACAGGGCTACGACAAAGATTTCTTTTACATTATGGCCTATGGAGGAAAATTTTGGAAAGTGCGCTAGCGTTTAAACGGTCCATTCGATTGAGCTCAAATTGGGTATGCATGTTATAAACCACCATTGTAAGACCGGTATTGATTTTGATGTTTATAGGACTTATAGTTTTTCTACAGGGCTACGACAAAGATTTCTTTTACATGATGGCCTATGGGGAGAAATTCTTGAAAGTGCGCTAGCGTTTAAACGGTACATCCGATCGAGCTTCAATTTGGTATATATGTTTGAATTATTCATCGATTAAAATTTATTTAAATGCTTGGTAATGATCTTAATCGTAGGTGTTCGGAAAGTCGAGTGGAGTCACTCCAGTTTTTTTTTTAGTTGTACTCACCCCTTCTCTTATTCCTCCTCTTCTTCTTTCTTGATTTAACAGTAATCCATTCTGTGGGTGCACCTCGTTTCATCTCCAAGGCAGAGAACAATTTGTTCATGGTTCCTACCTCCGCTGCTTCAAGAACAACTGGTGTGCAAGTCTGCTTGGGGCCCAGCAGCTGTTGTCTTTGCTGCTTTTTTTAAAAACTAACCTGTCATCATCAGGCGATAACGCGAAAGGAAACGGGCTGGGCTCAAAACACAAGGATCGACCACTGATCTTATTCCACGAAATGGGAGCTGATATCAATAATAGATTTGTATTTATAGTAGCCATCGCGAAAGACGCTACGAGATCCAAAACTTTGGGTCATCAGACTGCGTAGCTGACTCAGTGCAAAGGACGTTGGCTACGTTAACCTTGTCTGAATTATTAATAATAACACGGGTCTCTTTAGAGGAGGAGTACTGAGCTTTAAAGCCTTCCCATGAACTTATCTAGTTTGAATTGGATGTTTTCAGATTTAGAGGATTTAGTTTTGTGACATTTAATGAACCTTAAATTTATCTGTGCCAATTTTCCTAAATTTAGGTAGAGGCAAGGAAACCGTTCAATAGAATTGAGATTCATCAACTGATATCGGAGATTTCAAAAACTTATAAAATTGACTTGATTCAACTTACTTGAAAACATGCTAGCTGCAATTTTTTAAACCGTAATTGGAGAGGATATTGGAAAAATCGCAATTTTGATTTTCTGTCTATTTTAAAGACCGAAGTTCAGTAACACTCAACCGTAATACCAGACAAATATGATAATTAATAAATTTTTAACTTAGTGCTCAACATTTGACACATTTGCAAATAATGCAAGCCATGGTAGGTACACTTAAATAACGTAGGATATTTCAAGATACAATTGGACACAATTAAATACAGCATATTACATCCAACTAAACTAGACACAGTTACAATCTTCTAAATCTACCAATTAAATTGATTTTATTGGTGTATTTATTATGTTGTATTTAACTATATATACAACAGTATGCAACCTCTTATAAAAAATAATTTCTAGCTTTCTTTTTTTTTTCACAGAAAGACTGTTTTTATTTGAAACTTTCTTATTCTTTTCAATTATTTTGGCAGGATCACACTTACTCATGCGCGTTAAATTCAGATTTATATCTTTCTAATTTACAATTAAAAGAAAAACTGCATCAAAAGAACGGCTAAAACAGAAGGCCAAAGCTCATATTCATATTTTGACGTTACACCTAGTGCGAAGCCTATTCTTAAAAGGTTGATGCTATTTAAAATAAAGCTCTATAAATTTTATGCTAGGAATAATATTTTTAAGATGTCAATCATGTAGCAGGGGTCGTGCTGTCGATCTCCAACGTCGCAAATTGCGAAAATAAAATTAGTTTGGCGAAAAAAAATACGTTTTGGCGAAAATATTGACAATTACTTTTCTTAATGGTGTCCGGAAAACTCTAATTTGGCGAATGAATTGGCGAAATGTTAAAAAGAGCCAAATACCCCTGATGTAATATCGAGAAAAGTAAATATATAACGATGAATTAGAACATCAAAATTACGCCGATAGCAGAAGAAAAAGTCAAATTTCAACAGTGGATTGCCATTTGAACCCAGAGTAAACAGAACAATATTTTCATTAATTTCCATTTCGAAGGAGATGGGAGCTATTTAAAGTATTTAAGTTTAAACGGGCATTATTTAAATTAGTCAGTTTCATAGTTTAGCATGGGCGCCCATAAAAGTTAGTTAGGGAAAAGGGACGTTGTTTTTTGTAAAAGGTAGAGAGCTCATTCCGGGCTTTTAAACATCATAGTATTAAAATAACACATAAAAGTTCTGAATGCTATAAAAATGTTCACTATATCGCTGTCTAGAGCAGTGGTTCCCAACTCAGCTTAATCCGCGGACTACCTTTGCACTTCCAATTTACCCACGGACAACCTTAACGAATTTTCCGGGAAGGGGTACTGATTAAAAAAAAATAAAGTAAGAAAAAAAATCTGGAGTGACTCCACTCGACTTTCCGAACACTTACAGTTAAGATCCTTACCAAATATTTAAATAATTTTAATCGATGAATAATTCAAACATATATACCAAATTGAAGCTCAATCGAATGCGCCGTTTAAACGCCAGCGCACTTTCAAGAATTCCCCATACGCCATAATGTAAAACAAATCTTTTCCGTAGCCCTGTAGAAAAACTATAAGTCCTATACACATCAAAATCGATACCGGTCTTACGATGGTGGTTTATAACATATATACCGAATTTGAGGTCAATCGAATGTACCGTTTAAACGCTAGCGCACTTTCAAAAATTCCCCATACGCCATAATGTAAAACAAATCTTTGTCGTGGCCCTGTAGAAAAACTATAAGTCCTATACACACCAAAATCAATACCGGTCTTGCAACGGTGGTTTATAACATATAGACCCAATTTGAGCTCAATCGAATGACACGTTTAGGAGCTATCGTGTTCACTCACATACACACACATATACATACATACATCTCATAAAAATCTGGAGTGACTCCACTCGACTTTCCGAACACTTACAATTAAGATCATTACCAAGCGCTTAAATAAATTTTAATCGATGAATCATTCAAACATATATACCAAATTGAAACTCAATCGAATGCACCGTTTAAACGCTTGCGCACTTTCAAGAATTTCTCCCCATATGCCATTATGCCATAACATAAAAGAAAGTTTCGTCGTAGCCCTGTAGGAGAACTATAAGTCCTATACACACCAAATTCAATACCGGTCTTAGGATGGTGGTTTATAACATGTATACCGAATTTGAGCTGAATCGAATGTATCGTTTAAACGCTAGCGCACTTTCAAGAAATTCCCCCAACAGGCCATAATGTAAAAGAAATCTTTGTCGTAGACCTGTAGAAAAACTATAAGTCCTATACACACCAAAATCAATACCGGTCTTGCAACGGTGGTTTATAACCTATACACCCAATTTGAGCTCAATCGAATCTACCGTTTAAACGCTACCGCACTTTCAAGAAATTCCCCCCCATAGGCCATAGTGTAAAAGAAATCTTTGTCGTAGCCCTGTAGAAAAACTATAAGTCCTATACACACCAAAATCAATACCGGTCTTGCGACGGTGGTTTATGACATATCTATCCAATTTGAGCTCAATCGAATGCTCCGTTCAGGAGCTATCGTGTTCACTCACATACACACAAACACACACACACATACACACATACATACATGCATCTCGTAAAAATAGCATAAATGGATTCAGGAGCCCTCAAAACGTGTCAAAACACCAAAATCTCGAATTCGAATTTTTTCATGATTACAATACTTTCCTTACATGGTACATGTTCGGAAAGTAAAAATGAGTTAAGTGTTACGCTTTCTATTTCTGACTTTCCGGCTTTAATGTGATTTATTAGCACGTGATTCTTTGACTATCTGTGGGACTCATGGGTTCTTCTCTATTTTGAAAGTATTGGGAAATTTTTTTTTTTTAATTATCTAAAAACGACCTTAATCAATTACGCTTTTTGCCTTTTTACCTAATGAAGTTGCGAAGATACAATTATTTTTTAAACACTCACTCGCTTCGCGGACCATCAGTTGGGAACCAGTGGTCTAGGGGGGTCAAATCCCAACTGCCCCCTATATGGGCGGCAATGAGTTTTAATAAGAGAATGATGCATCACTGAAACATTATGAAGACTCTTGCATTTAAAACAGGCCAGTTTGTAGTTACTTCTTTATTTTCAAGCAGAGTATAAATCACTTAATCACTGCATAAAACGCAGTGATTAAATCAAGATTTCAGAGGCCCATAGAACTAATAAAATAAATAAATCTGGAGTGACTCCACTCGACTTTCCGAACACTTAAGATTAAGACCATTACCAAGCACTTAAATAAATTTTAATCGATGAATAATTCAAACATATATACCAAATTGGAACTCAATCGAATGCACTGTTTAAACGCTTGTGCACTTTCAAGAATTTCTTCCCATAGGCCATAATGTAAAAGAAATCTTTGTCGTAGCCCTGTAGAAAAACTGTAAGTCCTATACACATCAAAATCAATACCGGTCTTGCGAAGGTGGTTTATAACATGTATACCCAATTTCAGCTCAATCGAAGGTACCATTTAAACGCTAGCGCACTTTAAAGAATTTCCCCCATAGGCCAGAATGTAAAAGAAATCTTTGTAATAGCCCTATAGGAGAACTATAAGTCCTACACACACCAAAATCAATACCGGTCTTAGGATGGTGGTTTATAACATACATACCCAATTTGAGCTCAATCGCATGCCCCGTTCAGGAGCTATCGTGTTCACTCACATACACACAAACACACATACACATACACACATACATACATACATCTCGTAAAAATAGCATAAATGGATTCAGAAGCCCTCAAAACGTGTAAAAACACCAAAATCTCGAAGTCGTATTTTTTCATGATTACAATACTTTCCTTACATGGTACATGTTCGGAAAGTAAAAATATATAACCTCGATATCTTGAAGTCGAAGAGACACCGAAAAAATTCGAGGTATCGAGTTTTCTAGTTTACGAATGGAAACATCATTTTTTGAGACATCGAGGTTACACTGTATAATGAAATTTTAATCTTTAAATATAATTTTTAGTTTCTAATCTTTACATTTTCCTGCAAGATTACATAAAAGGAAGTGTTATGATCATTGAGTCACAAATCGTAATAAGGGTGCTATAATTAACACTTTTTGGGTCGATACTGTTATCGCCCCTTAAACATTCCTTTTACATAATAATCGGAGATTTTTTCGGAGTTCTGCGAACAAGATTTATGGGCATGAAAAAGAATGAATGAGTAATAAATAGAAAAAAAAATTAATATTATTTTCTTTTATGCAGGTTTGTCTTCTGACCAATTGGTACCTCGTCATAGGCACTAAGTGGGAGTATTTGACACTGTAAAAGTCTAGCAAATGTTCTTAAAAAATGCGCGTTTACTCTTAAAAAAGTAAACGATTTTAGTAAGGAAACTACATTTTCCCATCTTTTACTCGACCGTAGAAATCGTTCGTTGAAATTCAATGTGACAAAAAATTAAGAGAACTTTAATTTAAAACATTGTACATGTTAGACCACTGATTCCCAAGCAGTGAGGTGCGCTCAACTTGGGGAGTGTAGAACGTTTGCAGGGAGGGTAATAGAAAAACAGGCAAAGAGCAAGTGATAATGCAAGCCGTAAAAAATGCTCGTATTTATTCTTATTTTTACTCTGAAACAAATCTATTTTCGCTCAAAAGGTTTATTCGAACTTTACCGATAGCTTATTTTGTATTGGGTTGGCAACAAAGTAATTGCGTTTTCTTGTATAAAATTCAAGCAAATAAGTTTTCAACAAGTTTTTAATTACAGGTAAGCTGTGCCTGAACATACGATTCATATTTGTTACATTTTAAAGTAAGAATTTCACTGGCAGTATTTTTTTTCGTCCATAAAAGATGGCCACCCTCCCCCTTTTTTCGCTTCTATCCTCCTTAGAGGACAATATTAAAAATGTCCTGAAATTAATTTTTAGGTATTCGTGACTGCTGTATTTTACAGAAAGAATTTCACGGATATCTCTATTTTTATTTGAGATCAAGCGGGATATGAGAAAAGAACTTTTTGGCCCCTTACCCCCCCCTAAGATTACGAATTTTGGAAAATGCGCTCTGATCTAGCACCTATGTTGAAAAACTCACGTACGTGCCAAATTTCGCATAATTAACTTCAGTAGTTTTGGCCAGGCGAAATATTGACATACGGAAAAACGCAATTACTTTGTTGCCAACTCAATAGAAAAGACGACTACATTTTCATTGTGGAAGAAAAGAAACTGTTTGTATGCTGAAGAATATGAGAGGAGGGAGGGAGGGAGGGCACAATGTTAAAAGGTTGGGAACCGCTGGGTTATAGACATTCGACTTCAGTTATTAAACATCAACAAGATTTCGATAGAAAAGTCCCGTTAGTGCACGATGAGGCCAATTAAAATTTCAGCTTTCTGCTTTCGAAAGATAAGTTTCATCAGCTTTAATCAGCCACGGCGATAGTTTCCGTCGAATGTCCGACTGACACGAAAGTTTCTGTGACGCATATCCGGTAATGAACCGATACTCGTGCCATGTAGGCTATATTTAAAAAAAAAAAAAATCAGAGTCCAGACTTAAGATAAAGAAATTAAAAACATACGACACTTCTCGTTTACAGTATCGAGTTCCTAAAATATGCTCAAATTTTTTGTTTTTGACTGCGGTTTGAGTGACACTTTCAAATAACATGAGAGTGACGTGACGAATATAAATGAAGCTACTTAAAAGAGTTAAGACTCATTCGAATTCCATGACATAGCAGTAAGGAACTTCGAGTGGAAAAAAAAAGAACATTTTTACAAGTATTCCATGGCGTGAGAACAAACACAGAGAGATAAACACAGTTCTATCTTGCTCAAGCTTGTGTCGTCTGCATAAGTGTAGTGTTGTAAAGACGTTCTTCTTAAAATATACAAAGTAAATATATGCATTTTTTGACAAACGATTTTTAGATTTTCATTTCCATTAGTGATACTGTTTTTAAGAGTATTTGACGCTAAATTGAGCGGTTTTTTACTGCATTTGAAGCTAACTACAATGCATTAAATAATAGAATATTTAGCGTCAAAGAACACCTAGTATCACTGATGAGTACACACTCCATGTTACTGCACTTTTTTCAATCAGTTTGCATACACTGTAAGAAATACCTGTAATTTTATCACACATACAGTTCTATCTTGCTCAAGCTTGTGTCGTCTGCATAAGTGTAGTGTTGTAAAGACGTTCTTCTTAAAATACACAAAGTAAATATATGCAGGTTTTGACAAACGATTTTTAGATTTTCATTTCCATTAATGATACTGTTTTTAAGAGTATTTGACGCTAAATTGAGCGGTTTTTTAGTGCATTTGAAGCTAACTACAATGCATTAAATAATAGAATATTTAGCGTCAAAGAACACCTAGTATCACTGATTAGTACACACTCCATGTTATTGCACTTTTTTCAATCAGTTTGCATACACTGTAAGAAATACCTGTAATTTTATCACACATATTGCTGTAAAATAATACAGCACTGTGTGTTGTAAATCCACTCACAAAATGACATAATGGCGTTGACAAGCCAATCACGAACAACACTGTATAGCAAATTTGGCACTGTCTACAGGAAAGCGTGTGGATAAGCGTAACGCCGTCATCACAAGGTGCTGGCGTTAACGTTTACCCACACGTTCTGCTGTAATAATTTTTTTCGGTGTAGTCTGTTATTCCTTTAACGCGCAATGTCCTCATTGTGAGGACACAAAACTCTCACATTCGGAATGTTGGTCGCAAAAATACTCAAGCATTATTCAAATGTTGGTCGCAAAAATACTCAAGCATTATTCAAATGTTGGTCGCAAAAATACTCAAGCATTATTCAAATTTGGTTTCAGTAAAATACTTTAAGGCTACGTGTGATAATAATGCATCGATATTGAAGAACATCTGGAGAGACTGCCAAATGGCCCCAATGGCTGAAAAAGTGTAAACGTCGTCATCGCTCGATTCAACCCGTTAACGCGCAGTGTTCCCGCTCTGGGAACACCAAACTCTGACGTTTTGACTGTTGCCAGTCACGAAGAATAGATTGGATTTCTATAAAAATACTTGCGGGTGACCTAGCTCCACGAGAATCCTTTACTTTTCAGCACGTTATTTCCCGTAAAAAAAAAGGTCACGATTCTTTTTAACAGCACTGACATCTGCTGCAGAATGGAAGAATGCGAGAACAGCTGGATAGATTGCCCCATGCTGAAAAAAGGGCAGCCGTTGCCATCGCTCGACTTAACTACCAGCAAGAGGGCGGACGATCGAAACGTTCATCGCGTGCCACAGATCCAGAGACCCTTTTTTGACGCAGCTGGCTGTGCCCGTGCACAGCCAGCTGTCGTCCTTTTTTCAGTATTGGGAAAGGGTTGCGCCTCAAAGGGTTAAAGAACTATACTGCTTGAGATAGCAGCACGTGCTCGAAGAAGACTGTTGGATAGCTTTTTGCATTCAACGCGTTGAACATGATTTATCTCTCTTTTTTTCTATTACATCTGTCGGTATTTTGAAGGGATCGTTTATTTACGTCCATTTACTCATACACAAACGGACACGAGTTTCTCATTAGCAGTGTTGATGCTAAAGCGACGAAAGATATACGTGCTAATTTTAGAATACAGATCACATCCTCTCGTTCTATTCTATTTCTCTTCGCGTAAGATTTTAATTGGGATGAGGCAATGTTCAAAAAGTCGAATGAAAAAATAACAGTCGCCGTTGAAATAACAGTTAAAAGAGGTAAAGGAAATCACCCACTTCCGGCACAGGAACGGCAACGGGTCAAGTAAATTCTCTTTACATTTATAAGACTGCGCGATTTCTTGGAAAAACCCAGCATCTGGCAGTGTATGTAAGCTTTACTGACGGGCGTTTTTATGGCATATCGCTACGTTGCAAAGACTTCCGCAAAAATAAATACGTAAGAAACATAATATAGGAAGAAAGTACTTATCTTCCCATTGCTATGTAGCTTTTTAACGCGCAAAGTTTGAAGTATGTTATTGGCACGCATTTTACTACGGTCCTAAAGGGAACGGTGCACAAAACATTTACAGTACTTCTAAAGGAGTACGCAAACGAATTTCCCTTATAAAACCTCTTCCAACTCAATTATATGTAATCCTAACATGTTGTTACGCTGATCACTGACTGACTGACTGACTGACGCACTGACTTTTGAACGCTTATGGTTCGTGCTACTGAAAAATAAAACTTTTGCAGCCAATACTCAAAAAAAAAGAATAATAATGATAATAATAATAACTCGGCTATTCTAGCCTCGTCAGGGTAGACCCCCATGAACCCCCCCCCCTAATTTTTTAGTTTCATTATTGCCCTATTAAAACGATATTAATTGACTATGTCATTTTATCTCTCATCTTTCCTGTATTTCGCCTGGTAACCCTATGATGAAATTTTTAGGATTGTAACCTATAGAAAAATGCATGCGAAGCATATTCTACAACCTACGAAATATTGTAACAATAGATTAAAGCTGTTGTGAACTAATAGTATTTAAATATATGTAAAATTCTGTCACATTTTTATGTCGCTTTTTGGGAGACATTTTTTCAATACAAATTTTCAATAAAGGGGGGAGAGAGATAAAATGGCATAGTCGTTAAAAAAAAATAAAATTATGCTCGAAAAACGTAATAAAATCCACACCGTTAGTATGATCGGCTTGAAATTTTCCATAACCATGTAAAAAAATATATAGAAAAAATCTGCCCTACCCTAAAAAGCTGAAAGCTCACTCGTTAAGTCTTTTTTAGGAATTTTTTGCCTCTTCAGAAAATTGCTCTATTTGAAGAAAAAAAAAATAAATAAAAGTTGTGGCATATATGTCATAGTTTCTTTTTTAAACGTACTAATTCACAATTTGAAATAGCTCCCCAAAAGTATTCAGATTTTCGTTTTCATGTTGCCGTGAATTTAGAATTGATTTATGAAATTAAGCGACAGCAATGTTACTTCAGTACGTAAAAAATGAAAACCAGAATGTGAAATTACAGTCCACTCTCGATATCTTGACTTCGTTTATCTCGATTTGCCGTTTATCTCGAAGTTTCTTTAAAGTCCCAAATTGTGTACGTAGTGTAATTCAATAGATTTTTTTTTTCTCATTTTCTCGAAGGAAAAATCTATCACTCCGTTTATGTCGAATTTTGCCGATACTACTTAGAAATTTTCAAGCCGATTTTTCTGTGATCTGCAAAATTTCTGAAAAAAATGTCTTTCAGTAAATTGTCCAGTATTTTTCACACAAGTGGAATATGCTTATCCAGGGATTTTCTATTTTCAATGCCTATTCCCCTTCCCACTTTGGGGAGTTAACGTCTAGGAAATCTAGGAAAATTTTACTATTCGTAGACTATGCCCAGCGCATCCAAATTTGAAAAAGATTTAAATAAATCAAGCTTGAATTCTTTCCACCGATCACAGCATCTAAACTTCAGCCTGCTAACCAAGGTATAACGGGTACTTTAAAGGAGCATTATAGAGAGACATTGATTAGAAAACTTATCACTGATATTGAAAAGAAATTAGGAGCGGGTGACTTAAATTTCAACTTTGGATGCTATTCGAATGATTTTTAGTGATTGGAAATGTTTCTTAGGAAATTATTGAAAACTGTTTCGCAAAATGTGGATTTTTTTTTAATCATGTGGTGACTTGGGGCAAGGAACCAATGAATGTCGAACAGTAACTTAAAGAAACTGTATCATAGATGAATTCAGTGACTTAAAGAAAATGTATCAAGATGAATGAGAATTTTTGACTACATAAATGTAGACGAAGAATTAGTATCATGCAAAGGGCATTGCGATGAAGACATTACCACAGAAATAACAGATCAAGAAGACACTGATGAAGCAGATGACTCCTCAGTTTCTATCAATAATAATGTACCAATGAACACTAATGTTCATAATGCAATAGCGGTTATTGCCCGACCAGTAGCCGAGCGCATAGCACTCTAAACTGGGAGACGGACTGGTTCAAAACCAGGTCACCTAACCGGGCCGACCTAACTGTTCTGAGTTTTTCGTAGTTTCCTGCAAAACTTAAATACGGGTTAGGGCGTAATACGTGTTACGGACGCGTATTACGCCCTAACATACGTGTAACTACGGCGTAAATACGGGTTAGGACCCCTTAGAAAGACCCCCCACGGAAGGCACCCCACCCATCGGCCTAGATCCCACGTCAGATAATTGGTCGTAATCCCATAACACCAACACACAAAATATTGGTTATTTAACGTTCGATTGAAAGCCGTGCTAGCGTACTGGAAGATATCTTTAATGCTTTGTATAAAACTAATGATTTTAAAGATAAGGATAACATGAAATCAAAACTAAAAAACTTGAAAAAATATCTAAATAGCCCAATCCTAAATAAAATTAGTCAATTATTGATTAGATTCTGTATAGTATACATTAATTCCTCTTCTAACATTATTCCTAACGATCAAATTATCCATCTGTTATCAGACAAATAAAAATATTTTGATTCATAGTTTGATTTGGTGGCATATTTTCATCTCACGATTAAATGCACTCCCTGAATAAGATTATTATTGTGTGATTTTCGATATCTCAAATTTAGATTACGTCGAATATTTTTGCCGGTCCCAACAACTTGGAGATATTGAATGTCGACAGTACTTTTTTTATATGTACAGAAATTAAATGTACTGAGAGTAGAACGATAGAATATGATTTTTGTCATCTATATAAATATTTTTTTTCTAGCGCAAATGTCATTGCCTGTACAATGGGATTTACGTATAGTACATATATAACGGCACAATCAAAAATTCGAAAACCATGTGTGTCTTTTATCATTCACCGTGGCGCTTTTCCGACGATGGAAGAGAACATGTTCAACGCGTATTCATTATTAAAAATTAAAAACAAATAAATGAATGAAAATAAATGTCTTCCCATCTTAAAAAAATATTAGCGTAGGCTTCTAGGATCCTCCATTTTTCACATCAAAAATAATCTCCAAAATGTTACTTTTTAGCCCTTTGTGGCGCAACCCTTTCCCAATGCTGAAAAAAGGGCTTAACTGCCAGCAAGAGGGCGGACGATTGAAACGTTCATCGCGTGCCACAGATCTAGAGACACACAGCCAGCTGTCGTCAAAAAAGGTCTCTAGATCTGTGGCACGCGATGAACGTTTCGATCGTCCGCCATCTTGCTGGTCGTTAAGTCGAGCGATGGCAACGGCTGCACTTTTTTCAGCGTTGGGCAATCTATCCAGCTGTTCTCGCATTCTTCCATTTTTCAGCAGATGTTAGTGCCGTTAAAAAGAATCGACCATTTTTTACGGGAAATGACGTGCTAAAAAGTAAAGGATTCTTGTTGAGCTATGTCACCCGCAACTATTTTGATAGAAATCAAATCTATTCTTCGTGACTGGCAACAGTCAAAACGTCCAAGTTTGGTGTTTCCAGAGCGGGAACACTGCGCGTTAAGGGGATGGTGGACAGACACCCAAATCATCAAAATTGGCCCATAAAATGTGTTTTTTTCTTTTTTACATACTAATATTCTACAGTTAAAGCTGAACCACGGAGAAAAAACCGCGTATGTCTACGCCAATTTTTTAAAAAGATATTAGTGTTTGAAAAAATTAAACGGGACAGTTAAATGTCCACAAAAATGCAAACAAACGCGTCAATAAACACGTCACAATTTTTATTGAACGTTTTACAAAATAAGCTACTATTCGAATGAAATTATTTTAAAAATATGTTTTGTTAAGGTAAAATCATAAATAAAATTATTCAGAAGAGACGGTATTAAAAGTAAATGGAAAATGACACTTTAAACTCTATTTTCTCCAAATCAAGTTTTTTGTGATTTTCTTGCCTTCAAAATGCTTCGCGCGACTTAATTTTGGTCGGAATTGTACAAAATTGACTACAAACATTCTTCTCATATATTACAATAAATCTGTGTATCCTTTTTAAATAGGGTCAAAATTTCGATTATGAAATTTCACTTTTATTTACGAAAACTGGAAAATTTCGGGAAAGTTTGGTATATATCCATGAAAATATTTCTAAAAAATGAACTACTCGGTCGAATCAAAAACCGATACACAGACTTTTTTAAAATATATTTTTATGCTATTATAAAACATAATTACCAAAAAAAGTTAAAATTAAAATGCATGGAGCATTTTTTCGAAACTAAAAAATTAATTAATTTTTAATTAATTACTAATATTTTTAATATTTTTTTAATTTTTTTTCAGTTGTTTATAATGCTTTTAGTTAAATATATTAAAATAAAAAATTTTATAATCCCATCTTATTAAATAAAAAAAAACTTTTTAATGTCCACCATCCCCTTAAAGGGTTAACTTTGATTATGTTATGTAAACATACCAATTAACAAAACACAAAGTGTATTGCAGGGAAAAAATGGAATTCAGTAAACACAACTTAACGACTCGCCGCTCGGACTATTAAGCACACACACACACACACACACAAAAAAAAAAAAATCTTAAAAACCCACTTTATTTCTTTCCTTTTTTCGCAGTTACCCTAAAAGCGTTTGTATATTTTCCCTGGTTCGGGTGAAAAGTTGAAAAGCCTGTTCGCTCTCCACAACTTCTCGGGAAGCGTTGCTATTTATAATGTTTAGTATCGAACGCTGAAAACTTCCTTCGCCACACGTGTTTTCCGCTATTCCTGGGCTAAAACGGAATAGAATTACTTCTCCCCCAATACGTTGTGCCACAGAGAAACTCGAAATCTTAGCAACGATATTCAGGGACTGATTTTTCGGGCACGTGCAATGGCCCCCCTAAACTCTCCATCTTAAATCAAATATCTGGAGGGTGGTTATAAAATGACTTAAGGGTGTATGTCGAAAGAAAAGAACTCTGTTTTTAGTCTTGGTACACAAATTGAAATAAACTAATAGCACGATGGTCTCCAAAAAATTCCAGAGGGTTCTTCATAAGCTGCTTTACACACTGCAATAAGCGAAAATACTGTGGCATTTGTGAAATTTTCAGAAAAAATTCTTAAACATGGATCTGAGCTGCAAGATTATTCGAAGAGTGACACGTTTTTCGAAAATTTCCGATTTTTAAGATTTTTTTCTAAAAGTTTTGAAACGGATACAGATGGATAGTTTATTGCAGTATGTAGTACAGCTTGTAAAGGAGACAGTTTCAAAATTTTGAAGTGCCTGGCATAATTAGTTTATTTGTAATTATGTACCAAAATCATATGATATTTTCGAGCACCGTTAAAAGGGCCTAAAACCCTCTGGCGAGTAAAGTATTGGACGAAACATTATCAAGTTTGATGGCCGTAGATAGTGGACCACAGCATTTCGATTTTTTAAATTAAGAAATTAGTACCAAAATTCGCCACCAGGGAAAATGTTGGCGCTGTTTACAGAATAAAATACATTAAGTGGCAGAATCGCTTTCTTTGTTTCAACTATGTATATAATAGAGGTAAGTTAGGCTTCATTTTTTAAAGCGCGAGCCCGAAAATTCAGCTAAAAGATAAATAAAAGTGAATTAATTAATTCATTGCTAGAACATCATAGTTTGCTGTTTGTGCAGATTAAAGGCAAATTAGTAGCAAATTCTTAATGCACTTTCTAATTCTTTATATTCAAGGAGTATGTTCAATAAAGGAGAAAGTTCTCACTAGCCCGAGCCCGAACGCAATCTTGAATTACAGAGACCGAGCCCGGTTTGGGCGGAAACCGTCTATAAAGAGCAAGGCTGGGAGAATTCTCACAATTCTGCAGCCAACTGGCCTGAAGCATTTCGCAGCTTCTTCAACTTTTTGCAGGCTAACTGCTTTGCGTCCCTAGGCTGGATGCTCTGATACAGTTCTTGTAGTTTCAATACCATTGCATCATGTTTCGTAAGTTAGTTATGCTCATCGGTCCTTTTCGTAACTTCTTTAACTACCAAAATTCACGAAGGGAAGTAGAGATTGACCAAAGCAAGGTCCTATAAGGTAAGAGCCATCGAAAGACAGTTGGAATAAAGATCAGAACGCTAACAGCCTTTCTCCTTTAAGCTCATAATCGCAACAAAGAACGCGATTATGCAAATCAATGCATTTTATTCGGTAAACAGCGTCAACACTTCCCCTAGTGTCGACTTTTGGTACTATTTTTTTTAATCGAAATCCCATAATCTACTATCCTCACCCATCAAATTTGGCTATGTTTCGTCCAATGTTTTACTCGCCAGAGGGCAACTGAACAACCCAAGTTATTTTATAGGCACCCTGTACTAAAATTATGTTAAAGCACAATAAAGGGCTGGTTTTCTAAATGAAAATCAAAGAAAAATGCCCGATTATCGATTTTAATCCGTGAAAATTATTCAATTAAATTTAATCAATTAACATTTATTATCTAATTATATAAAGATAGTTACAATTTATGCAAAAGTTTATTAAATCTATAGTACCTGATAATAATAACTAATAACAAGAATTTGAATTTTTTTAAAAAATTGTAGCCAATAATAGTTCTATAAAATAAGATTTCAACTTCTAATTATAATACAAATACCTTAAGTGTATTGAACTACAAGTTTTAATGATGCATCAAATTCTTCCTGTGTAAACCTAGATGTGTAACATACATATTTACAATTTAGTGTCACCATATGAGTCGCCACAGAAGTATCATCGGGGGAAAGCATACTAAAATTAAGGGTGAAATACCTTTTAAAGAAACTCATAATACAAGTTTGGTATTCGGATTGTCAAAGAATAAATAAATTTTCAATTTTAGGGAGCGTGCATAAAATTGTGAAATAATGAGAGAAGTTTATTTAAACTATTATTTTATTGTTTTATTCTGAAAGAAAATTTCCTAAAATATAGGGGCCGCAAAAAGTTTAGGCACGTTCCAGCCTTAAGAGTCCTCTGTAGTCGGCTTGCAGAGATTCAAGTCCCAATGCTTTGCCATGGAGAAAAGTGTCTTAACGCCTAATCATTTTTCTCAGAAAGTATTAGATATTTTTAAATGAAATTTTCCTGTGGGAATCTTGAGAACTACTCGCAAGGGTTGCGCGAATCAGATTGGAGTTAATTGAGCCGAAAGAGATTTTATTGCAGTCTGAAAAGTAACATCAATTCTAGACTGCAATAAAATCTCTTTCGGCTCAATTAACTCAAATCTGATTCCTTGCGAAGCTTTAACCATATAATTGGTTAGAGAAAAATCCTATATATTGGTTCAAGCTTTAACCATATAATTGGTTAGAGAAAAATCCTGTATATTGGTTCAAGCTTTAACCATATAGTCGGTTAGAGAAAAATCCTTGATCCTGGTTCAACGTTTCACCGCAAAAAGTGTGCTTGAGGAAGCACCACTAAAATGGTGAATCCTAGCACCACATTTTTCAAAATATCGGTTGCAGCTAAATTCGCACCGGAATTTCGGTGAAACGTTGAATTATTTTTCTAACAGTGTAGCAAAGCATTGGGACTTGAATCTCCGCCAGCCGACTACAGAGGCCTCTTAAAAGTGCAATATTCATTGAAGGTGCGCATTAAAAATTCAATAAACATTGAAATGCCAAGCGAAAGTATTAAAAGGACCTCTTCATAAGTATTTGTTTTTCTCGAAATAATTTAATATGTTTAAATGTATGTTCAACAAATGAGAATTTTCACATAATCCTGAGTTACAAGAATGAATCATTCAGCTCAACTCTATGCATAAATACAAGTGTTAAAATAAATAAAAAGAAAAACTAAAAATATTCTTCTGATTTAAAGCTCTACACAATTTTAATGATTAATCGTGTATAATAAATATTGGTAGAAATTTACATGAATGCAGCTAGTTGACATCATACAGGAACTTTGATCATCACCACTATTACCAATACTAAATTACGATGACACATTTTGGATTATATAGAAGATAATAAAAGATCAGGTAACAAATGCCTTCTAGTTAATCATGCAAAAGTTTCTCCAGACAAACCGCGACCACAGAATGCTAAAGAATTATGTGACAAAACGTTTCAGTCCCGAGAAAAAAAAATAATGCTTCCGCTTATAAAATATCATGCAGATGGCGTAATTTAATAACATTCCTATTGTCCCTCGCCTGTATTCTATGGATGTTTAATAATAGCTGTGACTGCAAGGTAACTGATTAACATACTTTACATTGGTCTGATTCACAAAGCATGCCTGGCTGAAAGCTCTTAAGCTGCGGTTATAACGACCTTGCCCTTTCACAGAGAAACAAAAAAGGACTTGGTGATGTCACATACCGACTAGCTGCCTCGTGGAAAATCTGAAACAATATACGACTTAAATAAAAAGGAGAGAAACATTCTAACGCCCGGTGTGTTACCTTGATTTCTTTTTTCTGTTTACCTGTCAATGCCAAATTCATAAGATGATTAGCGCGCTTTGGTTTTTCGGTGTTTCGGAGAATAGAACATTCACGTTGCCAACGCCCACTTTTAAATATTATATAGAATTATAACATTAGGTGGCCAAACTATTACGAACAGTACTCATGCTTTTGTTTTTCCTAATTTAAATTAATTATTTGAGTAAAAATTTAGAATATTTTTAAGTTTTGTAGATATTTTTTATTTTTATGTGTATTCTATTTGCATATTATTAAAACTAAAAACAACATGTTACGTATATATATCTCACACTCTAAAGAAATATAATGCAAAATATAATGCAAAAAGAAATATAATGCAAAAAAAAAGAAGTTCTCGTAATAGACGAAGCTCTTCAACGAAGCTCTCGCTCTCGTTGAAGAAAATATTTCTTCAATTCACTGAAATTTTACGCAGCATTGCTTCTAGAATATCTCCGCTATTTGAAAAATATCAATTTATTTTATTTTATTTTTTTTCTGTCAGCTGAATAAACTTGATTCTTTTTCCTCTTCTTCAAATTTCCGAAAGATGAATTCACGGAAATATTACATTTCCACAGAGTATGGAAATTATTCGTCGAAAAATGAGTTATAAATTTATAACGACGAATTTTTCTGAGAGTGTATTTTTTTGCGTCACAGTAATATTTAAGTTCAATGAAAATCTTACGAAAATAATCGTAGTATTTAGTGGTGGCACCCTTTATGAAATTACAGCCTTTATTGGGGGCATGCTTAGTACGCATATTTTTGCATGTTCTTGGAGTTCGGTATTATGATGTCGTTCTCTGATTTGAGTTTCAATCAACAGCCGCTTGGTGTAGATGATTTCTTTAACGATCGTCTGCTTGGTGAGATCCTAAATGTTCTTCATTGAGATAAGCTCCTTGGCCTCTGGCACACTTAATATTCACACGACGACGCAGTATTGACACTTCTCAACTATAACAATAATGATACCGGCAGCAAAAAGTAAGTAAAAAACTTTACGAGAACAAATTTATATGGTTGAAAAATTCCTTTATGCTAGATAAAACAAGAATTTGAGTATTGTGTTTAATAATTTGTCCACCTACTGTAACTCTGTGTAATTCATGAACGTAAAAGAACATGTACATTTCGAAAGTAATATTATCAGTCGTGGAATTCAGTAACGACGAATCAGAGTCGTAACCAGGATGAAATGTTAGCCCCCCTCCCTTTCTAGTTGAGGCCCTGCGACGAATGTGAAAATGTTTAAATGTGAAGAGAAAGTTCCATTATACTTTATAAACGAATGTTTAAGCTGAATATACTAAGGGTTACTCAACGGCAGGTAGTAGTCGGGAATTTCAGACTTGTGTGTGCTAAGGGTAGCCCCATGACTTGCTTAATCCCTTCAATTAGGGACTGATTTACGGCAGAGCATTCGGGGCACGTGCCCTGGGCCCACGATTTCTAGGGAGCCCCAAAACCTCCTTTTATGTAATCATCATAACTACTAATCTCTCAGGAGTAAAATTCCTGATTACTTACTTCATTTCATCACAAACATTCAAAATTTTTTACTTAATGTAACTTGTAATGTTAAAAATTATCCATTTTTTACACAAATTCGATAGAACACCTATGCATGCTCCTCCTCTTATCGTTTCTAAAGTGTGTGATGACTTTATAAATACCCATAAAATCATTTCACAACTGAAAAATTCATAAAAGAGGTATTTGTTGTGACATTTTACTGATTTGTAAATGTTTACTTATAGTTTACTTAGGAATGATAATAGTTTTAATTTAATTAAGTAATATTCTGCGAAATATTTTTATGCAGGGGGCCCCCAAAAGTGTCTGTGCCCTGGGCCCCCTAGTGTATAGATCGGTCCCTGCCTTCAATCATCGGTTCCCAATCGGTAGTTCGCGAACCCCAGTACACATAGACTATATAAGAGGTTGGTCAATATGTTTCAGATTTTCGAAAGGATTCGCAAGGAAAAAAGAGTTGGGAACCATTACCTTAGATGAATCAAACATTATTTTCACAAAATGACATAAGAAATGATAACGATATTATTTTTATTCACTATTTACTATTTATTACTACTTATTAGTTTTAGCGTTTAGTTTTTATTCCCTTTAAAATAGTCACTAACAAAAAAAAAAACACTTTAAATAGTAAAAACTTCTTAAGTTCTGAGAATTTTCAAATATAGAGCACCCATAGCATTTTTCTTGGAATTTTTTTCTGCACCTACTTTTATTTTAAGGGTTGCCAAAACTAATTCCTGCACACACTTCACTTTGCTTTTAGACCGGCCCTGACCGCGGAAATGCTAAAATTTGAACGCCCCCCCAAAACGGGACTCTAGGCACAATTGAGCTAAACCAGTTATCAAAGGTAGCTTTATAACATCCCCCCCCCCCTTTACTTAACCATACGCCAGAGATTATGATGGACTAGAAACAGAAACTAATTTATCTTTGTTCTATTCCAATGTCAATGTCTAGCTAAACTCTTGCTTGTAATTTCCAGAGTACGAACACAAACTTTATAAGGTATTACACAACATAATAACTTAGAACTCTTAAAGCGAAATAAATACAGCGCAAGCTTCCTCATAATGATCTCGGCTTCAGAGTACAAAGCTCTAGACAAAAGAATATATCCCGGAATATGTATTACTGAGTCATAGGCAACACAAAAGAGGGGGGGGGGGAATAGGAGGAACCGGCAATTAGCGAGTATAAAACAGTTATTGAAAAGAAGTCATTTATACGGTTTTCCTCGACCTCGAAGCTGCGTTATGCTTGACGGAATCCGATGCACAACACAACACACAAATAAGACTGTGCCGGTAATAAGCATTAATTAGTGGTGTTGTGGTAAGGAAAGTTACTAAGTCGCGTTTTGTGTCCTGTCCATTGCGTCAGTAGCGATGTTGTGAGATAAAATGGCGGCAAATGATGTCAGCGAAACGTTTGATGTATTTCGGAGACACGTGTGAGGGAGCAGATTATCGAACAAAACATTGAGGTTCCGTTTAACTCCTTTTATACCAATATCAGAGCCCTGTGTAGCTAGCAGCATTATTTATACTTGGTAACAGGGGAGTATTCAGGGACGAAGCTGAGAGGGCGGCAGCCCCCCCCCTCCTTCCACCCAAAATCTTCCCCATTACACAGCTTACAAAATTTGATAGTTAGCTTACAATTGAAACTTGGCTTACAGTATGATACACAGCCCCCCCCACCCCGAAATAAAATCCTAGATATATGCCACTGTTTGGTAAGAGTAACTCCTACTGACCTCAAAAATCGGTGTTAGCTGGACAGTTAGTTCGTCGACATTCGATACTGGTCCAGATTGCATTAAGTCCCAATATTAACACAGTGCCTTTCTATGTAGGAAAGAAATGTCTTCGCAGGTTTATATATCACTAGCGTAATATACTATAATGTTTATTAGCGCTGTGCTTGCACACCGGGTTCTCTCGCAAAGTCGTCAAAAAAAACCATTCTATAAAGCAACATTGGTGAAAGAAAAAAGAGTTTTCTCCGTTGCGTTATTTTAAATGATGCTAATTGTTCAGTTCGGAAGTTTTACGCTTCTAGGCACCGGAGCCTTGCAAATTTATATGCACTCAGTCATTCTATACTTATAAATTTCAAATTATTTGAATAAATATATTTATTCTTTTAAATAATCTTTTATAAATGATAGTGATCATTTCTATGCTGTTGTTACTAATGCCCTCTGGCACCAGATCCCCCCATATAGGGAGGCGATGGGCGCAAGGAACGGCTTCCATTAAATGAGGCCCGGCGGGAGGAAGTCCGACTTTAGCTCGGGGTCCCCTCACTTTTGAACCAATTCCAGGTGAGGGACCAACCATCTCAAATCGGCACCCCAAGAGGTAGCGCTAAACGTGGAAGACATTGGAGCCACGACAAGCTTTGACGTGCACCAGCTGCCATTAGTGTACACGGTCCCACAGAAGCCCATCTGCGAAAGGAGTTCACCCTCCCAAGCACCGGTCAATACGGGTCCTGCTTCACTTTCCGTGTTCTTACGGGAACGGAGTTTAGTGATTAAGCCTCTGCGGAATTCATGGTACCATATCTCGTACCAATGTAGTGACGAATAGATCAAGTAAATTATATGAGAAGCTGCTTGTAAATCTTCCTTTATTCCTACATCACTGTTTGATCAGGAGTATGCAATGGATATAAAAGTGAATTTCTGCAAAGGGAAGCAGTCGCAGCTTGATTCGGCAATGTGTGTTCTTTGAATCAATCTTTAAGACCCGCATATTTTGTTTGGCGTAAAATAATGACATGAGGGAGAAATGAAAAAATAATTAACCCGGGAGAAAAAATACAAAATACATGCAACCACAGTAATAAAGAAATTACAATCCTTTTCGCCCATATAAATGTGGAAAAAAATTCAGCTTTCCGACAACGGAAATTATCACCATTTTTATACACTTTTTTAAGAAAGAAATTTTTTCGAGTTTGACATAAATAAACAGCAGAAAAAGCAGATTTTCTTGTGATTGCCTGGTTGAAAAACACTGAACCATGTTATGCTGGAAATCCTGCAATTATCACACACACAAAACAAAAAAAAATAAAAAAAATAACGGGAAGTAGCGAATGAAATTAATGTTAGTGGCACCCATTTATCTAAAACATAACACGCTGTTTCATCTTGAAACAGTGTCTTAACCGTAAAGATTCACTTTTAAGAAATCTAAATCTAGAACATTCTATTTTGAGCATGATATCTTCGGAAAATGCAGTCAAGTGACTTTTCACAAATAGTCTCCTATATTTTTAATTGATATTAAACAATTTGGATATAAATCTCCTATAAAAGTTGTATCTCAAATAATATTCTGAATGCACAAATTAAATAAATCTTTTGGACTTGCACTGCGCGCGTAGAAAAGAACAGTAAAAACATTTTTCTAGAAATAAATATTTACATCCGAAATTTTAATTAAAAAATAATAACTTTTTCATGTGAAGCAACTTAAGATTTTAAATTTGCACTATTGTGCTATTTATTAAATAAGTCTCACAAGTATCAGTAAAGCACCATTTGTTTTTCTTCCTTCATTATGTTGGAAAATGTGTCATTATCCATGCGCCGGACCCATTTGTTTTTGTTTTTACCCTTATGATGGGAAGTATACCATAATTCATGTTCATTTATTTAAAACAATTCGATCCATTTCTTTTTTCATGTACAGGTGATATTTTCACTAAACCAAAAAAGGATTCTTCTTTTTCTTTGCAAGTATATCTATTGTGAGTATAATTTTATTGGGTTGGCAACAAAGTAATTGCGTTTTCTTGTATAAAATTCAAGCAAATAAGTTTTCAACAAGTTTTTAATTACAGGTAAGCTTTGCCTGAACATACGATTGATATTTGTTACATTTTAAAGTAAGAATTTCACTGGCAGTATTTTTTTTCGTCCATAAAAGATGGCCACCCTCCCCCTTTTTTCGCTTCTATCCTCCTTAGAGGACACTATTAAAAATGTCCTGAAATTAATTTTTAGGTATACGTGACTGCTGTATTTTACAGAAAGAATTTCACGGATATCTCTATTTTTATTTGAAATCACGCGGGATATGTGAAAAGAACTTTTTGGCCCCTTACACCCCCCCCCCCTAAGATTACGAATTTTGGAAAATGCTCTCTGATCTAGCACCTATGTTGAAGAACTCACGTACGTGCCAAATTTCGCATGATTAACTTCAGTAGTTTTGGCCAGGCGAAATATTGACATACGTTAAAACGCAATTACTTAGTTGCCAACCCAATATTTGCTCGGTGCTTAGATCCCAAAGTTGCTGAAAAAAAAAAAAGAAAAACACGGCAATCATAACGCATGATAACGCATGATAACGTCTTGCCTCCAAAGTCATGATTTTTGAATTGATACCGTAGGGACAATTGAAATGGTATGAACTTTTAACTGACAGTGTGCTTTTAAAATTCGCCTGCAGAACGACTGTAGTACCATTTCGGTAATTATAGAGGGTGTCCCACAAAGGTAGTAACACGCTTTAATTCTATACCTATTACAGGCAAGTGGATCATGTAAATTGAAAAAAAAAATGTTCAAAATACGGTCTGAAAAAAAGATAACGTTTAGAAAAACTTCCTCTCTTCAAATTTGAAAAAGTGACACTAAATTTCTATACTATCCCTGTTTAAAAAATTTCCAGCTAGTAATATGTGCCCCATACATTAATCTGGCAGCGTACAAAATTTTATAATTATATCCTAAAAAGTGTCAGAAATATTAAGATAAATATATGATGACACAAACCACTTTTCAATGACTCACGAAGAGTAAAAAGAAATAGATCGGATGATCGCGCGTTTTAAAGGTCGTTAACCCTTTGAGGCGCAACCCTTTCCCAATGCTGAAAAAAGGGCAGTCGTTGCCATCCTCGACTTAACTACCAGCAAGATGGCGGTCGTGACGCAAGATGGCGTGGACGCAAGATGGCGGGCTGTGCCGGCACAAAGGGGTCTCTAGATCTGTGGCACGCGATGAACGTTTCGATCGTCCACCATCTTGCTGGTAGTTAAGTCGAGCGATGGCAACGGCTGCCCTTTTTGCAGTATTGGGCAATCCATCCGGCTGTTCTCGCAGTCTTCCATTTTTCAGCAGATGTCAGTGCTGTTAAAAATAATTGTGACCATTTTTTTACGGGAAAGGACGTGCTAAAAAGTAAAGGATTCTCGTGGAGCCATGTCACCCGCAACTATTTTTATAGAAATCCAATCTATTCTTCGTAACTGGCAACAGTCAAAACCTCAGAGTTTGGTGTTACCAGAGCGGATACACTGCGCGTTAAAGGGTTAAAAACTATTAAATGAAACAATGTTTTGCACTCTTGCAATAAACGTCTACATTGGAAACCATGTATAACCCCCAGGGTTGCCAACTTAGCCACTTTGAGGCTAGATCTGGTCACTTTTAGAACCTAACTAACCACAAAGTTTAGAAAAAACTACTCGCAGCTGTTTTAGCCATATTCTTTCTGTTTTAGACAATTTCTAGCCATATTCATTCTGTCTTAAGTGATTTCTGCGGTCATTTCTAGCCATTTTCAACAGTCATTGATGATACTGTGCTTTCCGCACTTTCGTGTCTGTACATGGGCGCCGGCAGAATATTTCCCAGGCGGGGGGGGGGGGGGGGCAAAGACTACTTCAACGGAAATTCGTCCGCCGTCAAAACCGAAATCTGGTTTTCAAATGAGTTTCCTGGAGCAGCGGTTCTCAACCTTTCTAACGTCGCGCCCCCCACGACAAAGGCTAAGTTATGGTTGCGCCGCCCCCCCGCTTCATTTTTCAGCATACATTCAGTTTTTTAATCTTTAACGATGAACATTTAGTCGAATTTTCTACAAAATGATGTTATCGGTAAAGTTTGAATGAAAATTTTAAGCGAAAATGGATATATTTTTGAGTAAAAATGAGAATAAATTACATGATTTTTTTTTTTAAACATGGATCACTACTTTTGCTCTTTGGTTTATCTCGCTCCCCGCCTGCAAACGCTCAGCGCCCCCCCTTGGGGGTCGAGCCCCACAGGTTGAGAAACGCTGGCCTGGAGTAAGGTACACATATCCAAAAACTTGAAAATAAGTATGAAAATGCCATTTTTTTAACAAAAAAGTCGCCCAAGTCGCCTAATCTTGAAATTAGTAGCAAAAGTCGCCTTTTTAGCTGCCGGTGGACATCCTGCGAAAATTAACGAGAGAAACGTTTTCCTAGTGTAGTCATTTTTCCTAGCTTACATTGAACATTCTTCGATTTACACTGGCCACTTATTTTTTCTGATATATAAAGAATTAAAACATATTACCACATTTTTAGGACACCTTGTACATTTCTTCACTTTCACAAAGGGGGCGTAGCCATGGGCGGGGAATAGGGGGGGTCCTAATCCCCTCATGAGGAATTTTTTGCAATACTAAATGTATATTCTTCACTCCCTTATCACACACATGTATACATGTATGCGAATTGCAGTAATCATAACCCGCCCCCCCACACAAAAAATTTCTGGCTACGCCCCTGCTTTCACGGAACCTCAAATTCATTTCCTGGAAAATCACGATTTTCGAGATATGGCGTAATTACAACAAATGAGTTCTATTGAAAATCAAAAAAAAAAATGCTATTTCGAAAAATTCTCTACTCACTTTCGACCTGATAATTAATTATTGTCTAATTAGCAGGAATTAATAGCACTCTATTTTGCTGATAATAAAACACCCTTAGTTAGCGATATAAAAGAACTAGACGAAGCCTCACAAATCCGTCTTCCATAATTGGTCGGATTTGCATTCCACGAGGTTCGAAAGATTCATTTCTCATGTCCAAGTGACACGAATACCAAGATGCTGCTTCTCAGTCGAAAGTTATCTGATCTCGAACGATTTGAGTAGATTCTTTGTTCATATCATGCGACTGAAAAAAAAGTCGGAAACATGTGAGCCTTCTAACTGAAGCAAAGACTCAAAGGAGGTTTTTTTGCACCACAGATCAGCCGGACTGATTTGCAAGTAATAAATGCTTTGGTGTTCTTCGTCGTATCACAGTTCGAGAAGGAATGCTTAGAGCAGAAGCGTCGGTTTTTGTAATATAAGAATAACAAACAAAACAAAAAAAAACTTGTGCATTCGCTTTTCGATATTCACGTTTCGGTATTAAGTGGAATCTAAGTTGCATTAGCTTCTTCTCTTTTTTCTTTCTTTAAAAAAAAAAAAAAAATCTGGAGTGACTCCACTCGACTTTCCGAATACTTACGATTAAGATCATGACCAAGCATTTAAATAAAGTTTAATCGATGAATAATTCAAACATATATACCAAATTGAAGCTCGATCGAATGTACCGTTTAAACGCTAGCGCACTTTCAAGAATGTCTCCCCATAGGCCATAATGTAAAAGAAATCTTTGTCGTAGCCCTGTAGAAAAAACTATAAGTCCTATAAACATCAAAATCAATACCGGTCTTACAATGGTGGTTTATAACATGTATACCCAATTTGAGCTCAATCGAATGTACCGTTTAAACGCTAGCGCACTTTCCAGAATTTTCCTCCATAGGCCATAATGTAAAAGAAATCTTTGTCGTAGCCCTGTAGAAAAACTGTAAGTCCTATACACACCAAAATCAATACCGGTCTTGCGACGGTGGTTTATAACATATATACCCAATTTGAGCTCAATCGCATGCCCCGTTCAGGAGCTATCGTGTTCACTCAAATACACACAAACACACATACATACATCTCGTAAAAATAGCATAAATGAATTCAGAAGACCCCAAAACGTGTAAATACACCAAAATCTCGAATTCGAATTTTTTCATGATTACAATACTTTCCTTACATGGTACATGTTCGGAAAGTAAAAAGAAAAAGAAAACGAGTGTGGACGTTATACGAGTTTTTTTGTGTTGTTGTTTTGTTTTGTTTTTGTTTTTTTTTTGCCAAAAGGTATGAATTTTTGCATAAATGTGCATTGAACTACAACGATATTAAATACTTATAAAAAATTAATTAACTATTATAGCTTTTACGTTAAAAATGTAAAAAATACTTATAATCATAAGGACCACAAAAACTGAAAAATTATCCTCAAACTTATTTTTATGTATATCAGGATTCTCGAAAGCAAATTATTTTTTGACGCAGCTGTCGTCAAAAAAAGGGTCTCTAGAACTGTGGTACGCGATGAATGTTTTGATCGTCCGCCCTCTTGCTGGTAGTTAAGTCGAGCGATGGCAACGGCTGCCCTTTTTTCCGGCTGCCCTGGTAAATATTGGGAAAGGGTTGCGCCTCAAAGGGTTAATCAGCAGGTAATGAGTAAACACACCTATCGCTGCAGCAAGACCTCACTGTACACACAAATGTACATACATTGCGTTCACAAATTGTCTTTGTCATAAAGGGGCCCTTTAATAATAATTGTTCATAAATGTCTGATATCATTAATGAAAAGATCATTTACAGCCCTTTTATAATGCTAATTAGATAACACGAGCGTAGCACGGACATGCCATCAAATATTTCATGTGAAAACAGCATATGCAAGTCAATCATTCAAGCAGTTCACTTTTACATCATCATCTCTGTAAAGAGAGAGACAAAACATATTCAGAACTGCAGCTCTTCAGGGAAATAAGTAAGAGTTGTTTTTCTAGCTTTCAGGATTAAAAGAAGAAGCATCGCGTTTCTGAATAAGGATTTTTATTTAAGGGGTCTCTGAACTTAGCCGGATGTTCTAAACTCTCCATGTTGTTCAGAATTAAATGTTTGACTAAGAAAAAAATTTCGGTTTCTTGTCATGGTGTGTCTAAAAATAAGCACATTTTGAGAAACAATTTTTGTATTCAAATCGGTTATAAAATATCAAATCCACAGCCAAAAGAGCGGTTACAAGTTATTGCCTTTAATAATTTATCCAAATTTTTATGACAGTAAAAAATATGTAATGTTTGCATTAAAAATTTGCTTCTTTACCAAATAAGTAATTGTACAGGAAAGAGCTCTTTACAGAGAAGTATGTTAAAAAAAATCTGGAGTGACTCCACTCGACTTTCCGAACACTTACGATTAAGATCATGACCAAGCACTTAAATAAATTTTAATCGATGAATAATTCAAACATATATACCAAATTGAAACCCCAATCGAATGCACCGTTTAAACGCTTGCGCACTTTCAAGAATTTCTCCCCATATGCCATTATGCCATAACATAAAAGAAAGTTTTGTCGTAGCCCTTTAGGAGAACTATAAGTCCTATACACACCAAAATCAATACCGGTCTTAGGATGGTGGTTTATAACATGTATACCGAATTTGAGCTCAATCGAATGTATCGTTTAAACGCTAGCGCACTTTCAAGAAATTCCCCCATAGGCCATAATGTAAAAGAATCTTTGTCGTAGCCCTGTAGAAAAACTATAAGTCCTATACACACCAAAATCAATACCGGTCTTGCAACGGTGGTTTATAACATATATACCCAATTTGAGCTCAATCGAATCTACCGTTTAAACGCTAGCGCACTTTCAAGAAATTCCCCCCATAGGCCATAATGTAAAAGAAATCTTTGTCGTAGCCCTGTAGAAAAACTATAAGTCCTATACACACCAAAATCAATACCGGTCTTGCGACGGTGGTTTATGACATATATATCCAATTTGAGCTCAATCGAATGCTCCGTTCAGGAGCTATCGTGTTCACTCACATACACACAAACACACACACACACACACACACACATACACACATACATACATACATCTCGTAAAAATAGCATAAATGGATTCAGAAGCCCTCAAAACGTGTAAAAACACCAAAATCTCGAAGTCGAATTTTTTCATGATTACAATACTTTCCTTACATGGTACATGTTCGGAAAGTAAAAAGAGTCACTGTCAATCAGCATGAGTTACTATCCGAATGATGTTCAGGAAAAACTGTTAAAAGAGATAAATTTTGGTTACGTTTGGTTTCCGTAAACTATCAAAACACGCAGTAATTATATTGCGTATATTTCCGGATATTCTTTGAAAACTCTGTGATATTTAGAAATAAACATTTCATTACGTAACAATTTCGTTTTTCTGTCAATGTGTCCAGAAATAAGCACATCTTAATAAGCATTTACGTAATGAAATCGATTACATAATATCAAATCCTCAGTCAAAAAAAGATGTTACTAGTGCTGGGTTTAATAATTTGTGGAAAATTTCAATGACAGCAAAAAAGAAAAAGGCGTTTTTACTTAAAGTTGGCTTCCTTAACAAACAACTAATTGAACTGGAAAAAGCTTTTTACAGATAAGGATGTCAAAAAAAAAAAAAAAAAAAAAAGCATTAGTTCACTGTCAGTCGATATTAGTCACTGTATCAGAACGATACTTGGGCAAAATTGTTAAGAGATAAATGGTTTAATTTGATTTCCGTAAACTATCGGAACCCGTAATATTTGTATCGTGTATATTTCTAAATATTTCCTGAAATCTCCATACCCTAGTTTCACCATAAGTCAAATAATTAAGTTTTTAGGAATTTGTTTTTTTTCTGAGTTTCTCGAGTAGAAAAATTTGCATTTATTGCGATGTTGACCTGTTTCGAAAATTTCATTTACTGCGATACATATAATACATAATACCCATAGGCTTCTAAAGTTTTGCTCCAAATATAGGCAGCATTACATCTTAGCTTTTTCCATAGGGAATAACATTATTTTTCCATAGCCGATATTTAGATAATATTGAACAATGCTTTCTCTTTCTGGTTAAAAAACCGCTGAACAGTTTTATTAGATTTTTTTTCCTTTTCTTATTGTTATTTTTTTTCTATCTAAATAAGTAACATCTGCTGCGTTTTGGAAGACAAGTGTTTTCATCCCGTTCCTATTCTTGTAGGCGCCGAATGCCAGACTTGCAAGTGAAAATTTGGAATACAATATTACCTGTTCAAAAAAAAAGAAATCTTCTCATTTACTTAAATTATGTACGTAATTATATCAAGTGATTATCACATCAACACGCTCAGTGCACGAATTTTTCCCTAAACCCACACAGCAAAGGAAGGTAATAGAAAATCGCTTTTTTTGTAATTCAATTTTCAAAAATAATCTAACAGACTAGTTTCAGCAAAGGATAACACGAAAAATAATTCTTATCAACAAAAGGGACACGTTAAAGCATTGATTTCCAAAGTGGTCCAGGTGGACCCCCAGGGGTCCACGGGAAACTAGACAGGGGTCCACGATGGCGTGAAAAAAAAATGGGGGATTCACATTTTTTGGGAATTTGGTAGAAATGTAGCAGCAAGGGATCAACCGAAACCAGTAAAATTTTGAAAGTGGTCTACGAGGAAAAAAAGTTTGGGAACCTATGCGTTAAAGGGTGGAAGATGATACCTCAGAAAAAGGCTCCAGTCTAGATAAGAAGGGTTACCAGCTCTTGAATCTAAGCTTACAAAATAAATTTAAAGCACAAGCTGTGCACGTTGCTTGAATTAGGTAAGGGCAAACGAGCACTTGGCTCGGGCCTCCAATGAATGGGGGATAAAATTACTAACACAGTTATTACTAAAATTAATAAATAAACAACCAGAGTTGGCATGGTTTAAACCGACTGGTTTAAATCACGGTTTAAACCAAATAGTTTTTTTCTCAAAAAAAAAAAAAAACCAATTGGTTTTTTAAAAAGAATAATTTAAGATTCCGAATACTACAGATAGACGATATTCCGAATAATACAGTTCTGATATCTTTTAAAATAATCCTTATAAGTATAACAATCAGTTTTTATATCAGTCTAATAGATACCTTATTGTTTTATCATTATTAAAAATTATTAATTAAACTTAAATTATAGGCTGCATTTTTAAACCTTAAAAATATCATTTTGAACAACTTATCACCATTATTACTCATGAATCCAAGAGCAATATTCCATGTAAAAAGTAGTAAACAATTAATAGATTATACACTAAATATTAAAAGTAGTATCTATAAATAAAATATTAAAATTGAATGATTTCAACGTCCACGTAAGTATAGCAACAATTGTTTATTTACTTTGTTTTAATTACTTTCAGAAGGAATGTTAATTGTTATTTGAACATTTTACAAATAATTTTATTTATAAGTATGTAACAGGTAATTATAAAAGGATTTAAAAAACCAAAAAAACCTGGTTTAAACAAAAAAAAGACAGTTTAAACTAAAAAAAACGGGTTTTTTTGGGAGGGAGTCCAAATAAACCAGGTTTTTTCCCATCCTGTAAACAACATTGTCTTTAGCAGAAAATCGTGCACATGATACGCGTATACACATATAGGATCAATACACACAATAAAGTATGTATGAATTCATATGCATGCTTATATCGGTATGAAAGAGATCCTAATATGAGCTATGTCTGCTCTGGACGTCAAGCTAGTTTAGTTTTTCATAGACATAATATTTAATGGAATGCAAAGCAATCACTGAATATTCATTCCAGTATCTTTCATCTCTATATATTTAGTTTAATTTAAATATTTGCTTTTAATAATTACCTACCAATCTTCTCAAAGTCAATCAAGGAAACAATAAAAATGGGCAAATCAGTATTTGTGCCAATGGAATATACATGAGTTGTTGCCTTTACGCATTGGCCTCGATTTTTTGTAGTAGTATGAATTGCATATAAATATCCAAATAGTGTTCAAAAACTCATGTTCTGAACATTCAGGCACTGAGCAAAATAACCTGTGGATTTACTATCTTGGTTGACTTAACAGTATTGCGCCGTCGGCGGCTATTAAGTAGTTGGATAGTATGGAACAAACATATTGGAGACAGACATTAGTGCAGTGAAACTTCTCGACAGTGACCACCCTTTGTTCCGCAGAAAATGGGTCGTTAAGAGAGGTGATTGCTCAAAGAAGTGTAAATATTTGATAGCCAAGTGGGGAAAATGCTAAAAAATACTATTTATTTGTTTTTTATGAAATTGCATACTAATACATAAGTAATTATGCAAACGTAACTTTAAAATTTAAATTTTAATAAAATATTTAGAAATTTCGGATTGTTTTATTCTTTTTTTCTGTCTCCGAGAGTACTTCTCTCTCTACTTTATATTTTACATCTGGCAAAAGAGCATTTATTGAGATATTCCCTCATGCATTCGAAATTTGCCATAATAAAATCTACTTGCTTTAAAATTTGCTTTCTATGTTTTCCCACAATCAAAAATAAGCGCCAACTTCCTTTAGGGTTTTCCTTTTTCGTGTGATCCGATCACATCAATACGCTGCTCCAATAGTAAAATCACTCGTTCCCCATACATACCACTTATCTAACCTACGAGGTTTGAACGTGATGTGCCGGTTTGGAAAGTAATTTTTGTTTACTTCTGGAAAAATGCTAGAAATTTTTCGAACAGGGAACCGGATCTGGTCGCTAATAGAGGGTTGTGGGGTCCCATCTAGAGGATGTTTTAACATGAAGTAGATAAGGCTAAAAATCGGTGCCTTAAAAAATGGTTCATTGGAGGAGGTGGTTGCTTAATAGAGGTGGTCGTTCATGGAAGTTTCACTGTAATTGTAAACCCTTTCATATGGCCGCCTGCCAGTCCTCCGTGAAATTGAACCTGTCCATAGATTCATCGACTCTGTACTCAAGGAAGAAAGTTTTGGAACAAACCTATGTTTAAAATTAATTGAAAACGTTGTAAAATAACGTACGTAATTTTTTAAAAAATATCACAGTACGATGTTTCGGATGGTACAAAAGACTTATTTTTCATCAGCAACAAAAAGTTCCAATATGCATTCAGGCAGTAAGATTACAACTTTATGACAGTATGAGTAAGTACTATATGAGTTCTTGTCTTCCTTTCTGGTGGAACTCTCGCAGCTGAAGAAGATCGGACTTTCGTACTATCCGAAATTATCGTACAGGAGTATTTTTTACTTATGTGTGTTATTTTACAAATTTTAACCTCAAACACCAGTTTTTTTCAGTGTTCTTAAAATTATATCCATCCTCATCAACATCAGCTTTAGCGTTCGATATATTTCATTTTACGTACTTTTTTTCGAGTTTAATGGTTGAATTTGCATTTTGTCTTTATGGTACATTTTTTTGCATCTTATATTTTTGGCAATTTTATAGGAAAAAGTTGCAACGCGTAACATTCTTTGGTTCATTAAACTGTCCACTCTCACTGCAACAAATAAGACACTTCGCATCGGCGAGGGATTTGAAGTTAAATACGAGCAGGGTGCGAATTGACGAGGGGGGGGGGTGCCGGGGATCGTCCCCGGCTGAAGAATGTAATATCCCTGGCTAGAGAAATATTAATGGATCCCTGCCAGGGATACTATTTGTCCCCTCCTGAAGAAATGTTAAATTAATCTCTGTCCCTCCCTACAAGTTCAACAGTACCTAACGATTTTAAGTAATGAGAATAGAAATTTTTCTTTTGTTTACTAGACAAAGTAGCAAGATAGCCTTTGATATAGATATACACATGCCTGGTGCCACTTCTCACTCCGCAACTGGGTTCAGGTTTCAAAGGAAGACTTCGAAATGAACGAACAAGCACTGCTCTGCCACCAGCCGAATTTGAGGGTAGACGGAAATTGGACATAGGCAGGAATATGTGCACAGAAAATCGGGGGTAGACTTTTGTTTGAATTTACGTCACTTTTCAGATATGTTGGCTACTGCATTTGTCATATAATACCTAATATATTATGTGAGTGGAGCATTTACACCTTCCTTCCTTTTTCTTTCTTTCTTTTTTTTTTTTTTTTCAAATGTCCCCTGCTGGAGAATATTTTCTCTCAAATGCCCCCCCCCCCCTTGGAGAAAATGTTCAATTCGCACCCTGAATACGGGGAAGTAACGTTGGTCGTAGACCATTACGTCTGACCATTACGTCTTTGCAATGGATCCACATAAGAGCATCCTGCAAAACAAGGCATTTGAGGACCAGAATTTATAATTTATTAAGAACTATAAACCTAATCGTAAATAACTTGTGCTATTCTGTTCTTTCCCGCTAGATGCCGAGTGGTTTTCGTGAAATTGCTTAAACTCATAAAAGTAGAGTATAGCCTCCCTCTTAACTTTACCAGGTTAATTTAGCTCCAGGAGCAGGCAGCAAAACTTCGCTCTTCCACTCAATAAGAAAGACACCGATCTCTTCGTTTGTAGGGTAAGAGCTAAAATTACTTTACAATGACCATTTACATCGGTTTCGGTCGCGAGAGTTGATGATCAACTGCATGTTTTTCCATATGTATGATGCAAACGGAAAAATTATCAAGCCGTGTGCGCTGAAGGGAGCTGGTGCACGCAAAAGTCTGTCATGGCTCCAATGTCCTCGATGTTCTCTAATTCTGGTGCTAGGTCTCTCATATGGAATTTATTCAAAATCAAGAGACCACTCATAGGGGGGGATACAATGACATATGGGATGATGATACAAAATATCTATTTTAAATCAAAAATGCAATATTTACTAAACTATGTTAACTACCATCAGCAAATAATAAAAAATTTGGGATGATACAATGACATATACGGCCCTCGTAGCACAGGGGCGTAGCCACGGGGGAGGGGGGATATCGGGATATATCCCCCCCCCGAAATTTTTGGATTAGTGATGAAATTCCGTCTATTTATACACATATAAGTTCATATTTCCCCCCCCCCCACCCCGAAAAATTTTCCAGGTGCATATCCCCCCCGAAAAATTTTCCTGGCTACGCGCCTGTCGTAGCAGTCAAGCCTACAGAAGCCGCTGACCCGGCCATTAGGAAAAAAAATCTCACAGATTTAAGTTCGAAGGACAGTGATTCAAAATAAATAGTTTGGTATCTTACTGGCTTTAACCTGTTCGCTTCCATCGTTGCAAGGTCGCGATTCTCCCATCGTTGTTTCATGGATGGGTTGAATACTCCTTGTTGCGAGCGAGTGCATGTGCTTGGCTGTAACGGGACATTCAAAGATTCAATTTGGGGAGCAGGCTGTTGTTGCGTCCTTACAATGATGGGAAGGAACATACAGGGATGTGCCAGCTAAAATTAAATTTTGGAGCAATTTGTGGAGCAAGAAAAAAGACATTTTTGGAGCAATTTGGAGAAAGAAAAACGGATTAGTGGAGTAATTTGGAGCAAGAAAAAGTCACTTTTGGAGCATAAGAATGTCAATTTTGAAATACAAAATTTATTTTTGGAGGGAAAGGGAAAAGTCATTAAAGAATGCCAATCAAAAAAATGAAAATTAAGGAGGTTCTTAAAAACTCTTAGCTTATAACAATAAACATTTTTTTTTTTTTTTGGGGGGGGGAGGGGGAGTCAGAAGCTTATGAAATAAATAAAATATACAGTTATTTTATACATTGCTATACAAAATATCTATTTTAAATCAAAAATGCAATATTTACTAAACTATGTTAACTACCATCAGCAAATAATAAAAAATTTGGTAACAAATAATTACAAATTTATATAAAATTAAATTTAAAACAGAGGTCAATTTTTTACTCTTAAGGCATCTGAGGTTTGAACAAAGGGATGCCAAAGAAAAAAATATTCATTTTTAAGATTAATAGAGAAAGATTGAAAATAGAATGCTTAGAATGTGTGATGACTTTTGTAAAAATTCGGGAGATTTACAAACGTTTAAACCTATATGGAAAAATTAGAAATGTAGCAGTTTTGCTGAATTTGGAGCAAAAATGCCCAAAAACTATCTTTTTGTAGCAGATTGGCGCATCAAGATTGATTTGGCACAATTTGGAGCAATTGGCACATCCCTGAACATATTAAATGCTTCTTTTTTTGCGTTAATTCAGCAAATGAAATCTGCGCCCCCTTTCAAGTGTCGTCCGTGGCACGCAGTGGCGGCCCGTGGTCAAAACCGTTAGTGCAGCCGGAAGCATATGAGACCCCCCCCCTTCCTCCGGACAGGAATGGAAAATCTTTGTTATTGAATTCGAAAGCTGGCGGATTAAGCCCTCACCGAGGAAAAATAAAAAGAAATTACATAAAAAATGTAAGAGATCCCATTTTACTTCCATAAAATGGACATACATTTCAACCAGCCGTTCTTATCCTCAAAATTGCATTCATCAGTGTCTGATTCGAAGTTTCCTTAGATTTTTCTCTTGTAACGATAACTTGAGAAGGAAAGAAAAAAAAAAAAAGAAAACTTACATTTTATAAGTCAAATCAATCCTCCTTTCTTTTAAACCTGCGAATCGGTCAGTGATGCCCTCATAAAAAGGCGTTGTTTTAATTCAGATATCCATAATTTTAAAAGCTCTTTAAAATTTCCCATGTTTAAAGAATTTTCTCGCTCACCATGTCCTCTCAATGTCAGTTCTTGCTTACTTAAAAACAATACTGCTTTGATGGGGAATTGTCCATTCATAAGCGTTTATTCAGGCTTACCGATAAATTCAGCAATATAAAGTCGAGAGTTTGCCGAACATATATTCTCCTTACCCCCCCCCCCTCACTTCTCCCAGCCAATCAGTGAGTCGAATTCACAGGTACTGCCGACGTTTGGAAATCTGTCATGAGCTGAGTCTTAGCTGCGTACCCCCATTATAGCCTATGCCGGAGGGACTGCTTACGTAATCGTTGTCATGGCAACGGTGCTGCCAATTTTCTTATCAGCGCTCTGGGCTGAACCAAAGATTTTCCCAATTGAATTGCGGGAAGATTAAAGTGCTTTTTTTCTGAATGAGCGATCCGGCCACAATACGTTTTTTTTTTTTGTTTAGTGTTTTTCGGAGATTTTTTTTTAATTTACCGTAGGAATTCCACAATTCTAATCTGAATTTAGGAAAATGAGTAGAATAAATTATTTTAAAGTATGTGCTGATAATTTCAAGTGCAGCCCGGCTGTACTTGCTGTATCCTACGAGCCGCCACTGGTGGCACGTGTCCTTACCATCCATACCCTAGATACGCCACACGTGTGGTTGAGCTAGCTCTTTATGCAGAAAATATCTAGTTTCGTATCTGCCTCTTCCAACACAAGAAAATTAATAAATGGGTCTCGCTAACTTTTAAACTGATGGAAGAAAGTATGGTTGGATGCGCGACGAGACGAGACAGAGATTCACTGCTGTTTGGCCAGACCAGAAAGACTTTTTATCCTTACGGATTTTGCGAGACGAGACCAAGCCTTGCAGCTGTTTCGCAAGACTGTTTCGTAGCCCTGTTTTTCGTCTCGCGTCCATGCCTAGAAAAAAAAAAATCCGTTCTGGAGGAACAGCGAGGTAAGAAAGCATGCTGTTATGCGTACTCACCCAAAAGATCGACGCTCCCGCCGTTCGACAGGCTGATGCTGTCTCGATCTCCGTCTATCATCGGGATCGTCTTGTCGTCATCGCTGTCGTCGAACGGGACTTTCTCGTCCTCGTCCACCGGCTTCAGGACGATGTCCGTCATGCCCTGATTTCCGGCGTCCTGGTTGGGGCTGAAAGAACCCCTGAACGTCGAGGGACAATTCCCCATGCTGCTTGCTGTTTCGACAAACGTCCTACTCGAAACGGCGAGATCCAAAACTCGAATTCTTTCTCGGCGACCAAGAAACAGCGAGGTCAAAAACTCTTGATGTACTTCCTCGGCGACCAGTAGACGAAGAGAACCAAAACTCCTTCTCGGCGACCAGCAATCGAAGAGAACCAAAACTCCGAAATTTCTTCTCGGCGACCAGCAAATGAAGAGAACCAAAACTCCGAAATTCCTTCGGGGCGACCAGCAAATCGAAGAGAACCAAAACTCCGAAATTCCTTCTCGGCGACCAGCAAAACGAAGAGAACCAAAACTCCGAAATTCCTTCGGGGCGAAACAGCAAATCGAAGAGAACCAAAACTCCGAAATTCCTTCTCGGCGACCAGCAAATCGAAGAGAACCAAAACTCCGAAATTCCTTCTCGGCGACCAGCAAAACGAAGAGAACCAAAACTCCGAAATTCCTTCGGGGCGAAACAGCAAATCGAAGAGAACCAAAACTCCGAAATTCCTTCGGGGCGACCAGCAAATCGAAGAGAACCAAAACTCCGAAATTCCTTCTCGGCGACCAGCAAAACGAAGAGAACCAAAACTCCGAAATTCCTTCTCGGCGAAACAGCAAACGAAGAGAACCAAAACTCCTTCTCGAGCGAAACAGCGAGATCAAAAACCGGCGCTTGTCAGAAGGAACACGCCGCAGTCCGCACGTGTTGTTTCGAGAATTGTTTGCACAGGCCTCGGACCGCTTTTACTCTGTCAGGCAGACGGAAGCTTTCTTATTTTTTTTTTTCTGCGGTATGAATGGGCGTACGACGAGAAGAGGCAGAGGCGGCACACACACTCTCTGGTGCGTTGGTTGATGATCGCGCCTCTGTCGAAATGATCAAAAACTAGGGAATTTTTTCGCGTGCTTCCTTCCGCACCTAGAGACAGCGATTCATTCCTCCCTCCTCTCGCATTTTCAGCTTTCGCTCGCTCAGACAGGAGGGACGCTGGGCACAGGGTTGCTCACTCGCTGCCCGAAACGAGTTGAGGGAAAGGGTTTTTTTTTTTTTTCTGTTGTTGTTGCTGTTTTTTCCTATTTCTCGCCAACTGGGATGAGAGTGGTTTTTTTTAAATTTCCTTGAGTTTCTCTCTGTTCCTCCAATTCAGTTGAAAAGTGTTTATGGTTTTCTGTTTTGTCTGTTGTCACGTTATCCCTAAGCATAACGTGATCGATTATTTTTTTTTCCCCTCCGGGGTGGGGCGGGCGGGCTATGGGGGCTAGAGCCGCGCACCTAAACCTGGGCAGGATTTCTACAGACCTGGAAAGTCAGGGAATATCAGGGAAATGAGTTTTGGTCAGGGATTTGGGAAAAAAAGTCTGGGAAATTAGCAGAAATTGAAGAAAGGTCAGGGAAATGCGAGAAAAGGTGAATTTTGCGGTGAAATCAAGAAAATATTTGCTGTTTGAACCTAAGTATAGAAATTGTTTTATTTTCATTTTCTCATTTAACCTTATAAGTAATTTTAAAATGTGTTCTTTATGAGCATATCTTGTGCAGTTGAAATATGCTCAATTTTATCCTAAATTATTAACAAACATGGTTTTTGTTAGAATCCAGTGATGTCAAATAAGATTCTTGTATATATTAATTTTATTATTATGATTATTTGTAAAAAAAAGGGGACAAAATATATAAAAAGTTATTAATTAAAGGATGTAATGTTAGAAATAGAAGATCAAAATTCGGGAAAGCACGCTAGATAAAGTCAGATAAGCAAAAGCTGTGAAATCTGTAGAAACCCTCCTGGAGAGTTAGATGCGAAAAGCTATGAAAATTGAAAATTATCACTGATAAATTTCACTAAATATTTTTTGAATTGTCTTCCAATTATTTCTAATTTTTTTGTAAGGAAATGCTTGCTAGTTTATAAATAAATACTTAATAAAAAGATTGAAAATTATTAGTGACTCTATAAGGAGTTACGTTGATGGTGGGCTTGTGTTCTATGGGCAAGTGGTAATGTATATTTTGACGTTATAAGAGTTATATAACCATAATAGAGGTCACTATAACCGAGTTGCGCAATGTTTGTACCCCCCCCCCCTAAAACAAAATCCGCGGTGTGCCACTGGATGGAGAACATAACATATTCAAGGGTAAGAATGGGAGCTTGGCTAAGACAGAGGCAGGCGGGGCAACTGACAAAGGCCATCTGTCAAATAAATATACTACATTAATTTAAAGAAATCTGTCAATTCTAGAAAATTCTCTATCTCTCTCTCTCTCTCTCTCTCTCTCTTAATTGCTTAAACTTCAATTCGCTAAAAAAATTATGTACTGAAAAAAGGTTTTAATGGAGCACTTTGAGTAAAATCATGAATATTTGTTCTAAATGATCATTTTGTGCGGTACCAAAAGTTCGACCTTTTTCAGTTGCAGAAAAAAAGTTCCAAGCATCCACAAGAGGAGAAAGTCTGGAACTTAAATAAGCCTGTAGTTCCAGGCTTTCTAATTTTTGTAAACTGAATGCCTAAATTCCTCGCTGTCCTAAAATTAAAATAATAAAAAATAAATATAAAATAACTTTTATTCTAAAATAAATATTTAAAACGAAAAGAAATCACAAAATAGCAGTAAAGCTTGATATTCTCTAAATCAATTAAGTCAGATCTCAAATTCTTACGAACGCCAGGCTTTTCTATCTTCGAACCCAACCTCACCCCATTCACTTCGTTAATTGTCGACTTTAAATTTCTTCAAATAAATCCAAAGTTTGAAATTTAATTTTGCATTTAACTGTCTTACCGCTGTTCAAAAAAGAAATTTAATTGCACCGGGTGATTATAAATTAAATTACCTTCTTTCGGATCGAATTAGATCTCGTTCTCTTAGACTTATTTTCTTAAAACTGGGTATTTGCGTTAAAGACCACGGGGAAAAGAAATCTAAAAAAAATAAATAAATAAGAGTTCGAAGGATAGATGGCGCTTTTCATACAATGTATAAAGAAAATTGGACAAATATGGAACATTAAAAAAAAAAAAAAAGACCAAGAGTCAAAACTTAAAATCATTCTTCACCACTTCTTTAGAGGAGAAATGTCAACCTTTATTTATCAAGTAATTCTATCGGAATGGTAGTAATATTTTCAACAGTTGGAGACTTGAATCGCTGCAACTTTTGGTTGAAAGGATTTTTGAAAAGGTTATACACTATCATAAGCGTAAAGGTTTTCAAAATTATTGGGGGGGCCGGGCCCCTCAACCACATATATTCACGTCAGTGGCGTAGCCAGGGGGTGGGGTTAGGGGGTCATAACCCCCCCCCATAAGGAATTTTTTCCCATACAAAATGTATATTCTTCACTCCCTTATCATACACCCGTATACATATATGTGAGTTGCAGAAGTCATAACCGGCTACGCCATTGATTCACGTACATATAACTTACTCATAGCTGCCAACTACTACGGATTATAATTAACCACTTTTTCTACATGATTTTTCGGCTTAAAATATAGCAAACTTTTTGTGCTGCGCGCGCGAGTTGGTTACTATTTTGAAAAAAAATGCTTAAAAGATGTACTGTTTACAAAAAGTGGTTAATTATATTCCGTAGTAGTTGGCAGCTATGACTTACTATATATAAGTGTCAATTATTGGAGGCACTCGAGCTCTATGGGTCCATAGAATTCTACACCTCTGTAAGGTAAGTATCCATGCTAGTATGTTCCTACCATGTTATAAGTTAAAAATAGAAGCAAAGTAAAAACGCCAAAGGAGAAAAAAAAAACATTTTCGATGACATAGTGCATTTTAGACACATCTGAATTTTTTTTCATTTCGTACTTTACATTGCATAATCTGATTTTAATGAACCAGAGCCTGGCGAGGGCAGCTTATAGTCACATTGTGTGTTACGTGGCGTCACAATAAATACTAAATCACGATTGAAATTAAAAGAAGAAAATTTTTAATAGTACAAGTAAAGGATTTTTTAAATGTTTGTAAATGGGCTGAAATACTTTTTTTATGTTAGTATAAATTAGTTTTCTGTATTTAGTGGTAAATTATTGGGTGGGCTCAGCCCCAATTCACAATTTATTGAGGGGGCTCGAGCCCCACGGGCCCATATAACTCTACGCCTATGTACACTATATAGAAAAAGTACATAAGGAATAAGCCTGAGTTTAAAATCAGGTTAAGTACGTCATAAATTGAGGCAATTTGTTGAAAATGTCTTCGCGTTACTATTAACTATGCTACAGCGAGGTTCGAATAAAAGATTGGCGTAATTGGAAAGTACATCGAACAAATTCTGAGTAAATAGGCTGTGTGATATTTCTTTTCCCAGGCCCACATACCTTCATACCAGTGCTCGAAATAATTCTTGAAAACCACGGTAAACGCCGTGAGATCAGCCCAAATAATCGCGACGCCTCAATCTCGCGACACGTTTAGCAGCGAGTATTTAAAACTTTTATTATTTGAGACTTACTTTCTAACTCAGATGGATCTCAAGGTTACATATGAAATTGCAGAATGCTTATGCCCTCTTTATTTATTTATTTATTTGCCAGGAGAGGACAGCTCGCGTCACTGAATGTGTCCCTTAGAGCTACAAATACGTCCTTCCCGGAATTTACCGCCACAATTTGGAACCTCATCAGAAGGTGGGGGACTTCTGAATATTGGCACCCCTCGGAAACAGCTAGCGACCGCCGAGAGGACTTTCGGAACCACGGATTTAACGTGCACGTACACCGCATGTAGACGGTGGTCTTTAGTGGTACGCCGGTATCGAACCCGCAACCTTCCGGTTACGAGTCCAACGCCGTAACCAAAAGAGGTTTCGAGTAAAAGTCCAACTTCGTACGTCAGTTTCGTGTATTAAAAATTATTTATTTTAAAATATGAATTAGGTTATGCATAGTTACAATTTTTCATATTTTTGTCGAGTTGTGCATTTTTCGGGAATTAATTTATTATTCACAAACCGGGAATGGGAAATTTCGCTGATACTTGAATACTTTCTTGGGAGGCTGTACAAAAATAAGTTTTCATTTCTTTTCCTTCATCGCATTATTAATTAAATTTTCTTAGGTTAAGAAAAAAATCTGCAATATACCGTTATTGCTAAAATGTAATATTTTTAATTTAATTTAATTTAATTTTTTTTTAATTTTATTTATTTATTCATTCCTTTTATTTATTTTTTAATTTTGTTTTATTTATTTATTTAATTTTGCTTTGAACTCGATAGTTTTTGCTGCCAGAATATAAAGGTTCACAGCATTTTTCACTCTCAGCTTCAGAATCTTGTTTCGAGCCTTGTGTATAACCAAGTTTCAAAATACATCTACCAGTGCGAACTGTACATAGATCTACATATAAAGGTGTCCTTAATAAAAATTACCCACTAAGCAGCGGATTTTCTGAAAACTTTCCATATCAGTTTTACATAAGTGTGATTATATTTTGGCATCCCGAGGAAATTTTTATCAGGTAAAAGATGACGAAATGGGAAAAATTCCATTTCACTAACTGATTGTCGGTTAGATGCGGATGATTTTCAAGGCCAAGATTTCTATGAGAGTATGCACTTAAAATAAACTTTCTCCGCTGAAACCTTATCCGATATTGGAGCTGTTTTCCTTTTTTGGATATTTATTTTGTTGAAAATCCGAGTAATCGAGTTGTATTTACGGCAGTTAGAGCACAGACGGTCAGATGTACAGACAGACGAAATATGTTTTGATTTTGTTAAAAAGTATTTAGAAAAGGTCACGCTACGCTTTTGCATATGTGCATAATGTACTCAATTTAAACATTTGGTTTTCTTTCCTCCTCTTTTTAAACTTATTAAGCTGGTAAGACCTTCCCCCTTTTCTTCGTAGTTATCTACATTTTTTCGACCACAATCTATTATATAAGTGTGAAAGTTTGTTTGTCTGTTTGTTTGTTTGTTTGTTTGTCTGTTCGTCCGGGAACTCCTCCTACTCCGTCTGACCGATCGGCTTGAAATTTTGCACATACATGTAAAACGACATTGAATAGTCCGTAGGCTGCTTTAAAATTCTGGAAATCCACCCGTTCCCCAATTTTTTACGATTTTGTCGCAATTTTCAGGGTAGAAAGCTACTCAAATGTCCGATTTCAGCACATTCGTGAGCATAGTTAACAAAGTTAGATTTATTTATTTACTAGCTGTGTGCCCGTTCTTCGCACGGTAGGCAAAGAATACTTTCCTAAAATAACTACCAGTGACAAAACAAAATCTTAAAAAAAAAAAAAAATTTAGGTAGTCCCTTTAGTTGAAACTATCATGGTATACATTACCTCAACGTAGGATTATATCAGGTTGTAACGAAAGTTTTCCGCCATTTCTGCCTGAAAAACTAACTTCTAACTCCTTAGATAACTGTTTTTGAACTTTCGGTACCAAACCTGCACAGTATCACATGATACAACAATAGTACTTAAAGCTGTACTCATAATTTGTGGATATTATGTAGCTGACTTTTTGCAACACTAGTGGAAGTAAATGATAGTTCTAATCCTCTAGAGTGATAGTTCCATTTGGGACACCTTATACTTAATGATAACTCTATTATTTACAGATTTCACAACACAGTGTTATAAAGTAAGCCTCTTTCTTTCAAATGCCAAAAATCGTTTGACAAAATAGGAGCAAATACGCCAACGCGAACTGTGTGCTGACGATGTTTGCGGTGGCGGGAAACTTTCGTTACAACCTAATAGATTTAGTTGTAAGATGATCGTTGAAAAAGGAAGAATATACCACTTCTAATTTCCCGAAATATTTATTAACGTGGTACACTGCGCTTTAATTCATATTAACGTAAAAAATCTACTAATGCTACCTATTACTTATGCTATCTATTACTTATTAAATATTATCGATCTTCGATTTTCCCTCTTTAACGCTCTATTTAAAGAATCAGCGTAGATATTTGAAACCAATGGTGCCTTTTCTTTTCGTTGATGATTCTTTGCTATTTATGCCTTATCATAAACGATAAACTTTATTTATAACGGTTCAAAATAAAACACCTCTCCATATCATTTTAAGCATATTTTTTGTCAGATTAGCGCATTTAGCAACGCAAAGTATTTCATTTCGCTGTTGTGGAAATCTCAAAGCTGTACCAATCTAAATATTTAAATCCTTCATGGTTCAGTCTCGTGTAAATAATAAATGCGTAGCTTTTGGGGACTGTCGAAGTAATACCCAAGCACGGGTCAGGTTACACCAGGATTCGTGAACTTAAAAAGAAGAAGTTGTGGTACATTTTTGGGTCATTCAAAAAAAGTTAAATCATGCAAAAAGCATAAATTTTAAAACACTTTCCACCACTACAGTCATTGTTGTGCCAAATTTGGCGATGTATCTTAGCCAGATTGGCGGTATAACCTCTAAACAGCTGTATATCACCAATAACGTAATTATACGCGACCCTTTGAAAGAGCTTAAATGTTATTTACATCCTTTAAATGAACAGTACGCTGGAAAACAGTACGCTGATAAATGAACAGTACTTCATGCTCGAAATAAATTACTGTCAATATACTGCTATAGACCGTAATGCAAAGACGTAGGCAGTGGGGTGTCATGGGGGCCGGTAAACCCCACCCCCCACCCGAGATTTTGGAATTTTTGTTAATTAATTGGACATCAATAAATCAAGCGTTTTTGTAAGAAATTCTACCTTTATCACATTTGGGGCACCCCCTCCCTAAATTTTTTTTTCTCGCTACGTCCCTGCCTTAATGTATTGGAATTCTTTTGAATCCTCCTGTAGAAGAACTATAAATGATAGAGACACTTTTTCCAGCCCTTAATAAAATTTATCTTTCTTTTGTTTGTTTGTCTTGAAATAACAGAATATCTCTAAAATACGTTTTAAAGAATGACTACCCTTTAAGCATGATGTGTTGTTTTGGGCACAAAACTTCGTGAAAGTACAAAAGAGTGTCGTGAAGATGCTCATGGGTGTCGGCAGCATAGGGCAAGGGGGGCCACTTGCCCCTCCCTGGATTTTTGTATGCAGAGTTATCCTTGCTTTTTTGTTCTTTCCAACATGGTAACCATACGTTGAAGTAGTCTTTGTTCCACCCTGGGGAATATTCTGTCGGCGCCCATGAAGATGCTACCTATTGAAATAAAGATGTTAAACCAATATAAGCACCTGTTCTTTTCAGCTTTTACGGTTTTTTAAAATCGAAAATTGGATTATAGCAGGGTACATGGCTAGGGTACATGGTCCTAGGGTACATGGCACCCCCTGCAAAAGTAAAAAAGGCACCCCCCTTTTATATATATTTCAAGCTTTTGAGTTAAAAATGGCGCCCCGATGCAAAGCGATGCTTACCTTGCTTACCATGTTGGGCCTCGCCTAGATTCTAGTGCTGGTTAAATCTAAAATTCTTACATATTTATTTATTTATTTTCTGTTCTTGTTGCCACAGGTCTGCATTACAGTCGAATCCCGTTTTAGCGAAGTCCTTTACAGCGGAAATCTCGGTAAAGCGAGGACTTTGATAATCCCCAAATTAAATTACAATAGGGAGATACAATATCGTTAGAGCGAAATTTCTCTGGTCGCACGAAGTTCACTAAAACGGTATTCGACTTACTATAAGTCCAGTTTCTTTCCTCACAAAAATGAAATGTAAAAAAGAACTAAAAAAAAAAATCTTAAACATGCAATTCATTAAAAAATTGTTAAAATATCTTCTACTGCCTTCTGTGATAAAGTTAAAAAAGAGAGAGAGAACAATGGGAAAACCAATAACAATTAATTGTGAGTGTACGAAAATAAATCCGAAATACAACAACAAAGCGATAGACCTGCATGCATTGCAACCCTGCCGCTTTCGTTTATTTTCCATCCGGGAATCCGCAACGAAAAAAAAAAAAAAGTTTCTCTAACATTACCATAGAATTTTATTCTTTTTATCGTAGTCTTGACCTCCGACCGCAAAAGTTGAGTACGAACATATTTTTTTTTTTCCCCACGTTGCTTTACTACGAGCTAGTTTGTTGAGGCACGCACAGTCAGTTCTTCTCGATTATTTTGTTTATTTTTAAGATTTGCGTGTAGCTTGAGGAATGTTCGTAATGAGGAATACTCTTCAACCACCATGTGTGTCTCCCCCCTTTCTTTTTTTAATTTTAGGAATATAGGTGTGGATGGACGGTCACTTCCTGTAATAGAATCTATTATAATTCATAATTTCATTGTGACGCGTCGCAATTAATTAATTTTTTAACATATTTCAGGAAATTCTTTTTACTTTCCGAACATGTACCATGTAAGGAAAGTATTGTAATCATGAAAAAATTCGAATTCCAGATTTTGGTGTATTGACACGTTTTGAGGTCTTCTGAATTCATTTATGCTATTTTTACGAGATGTATGTATGTATGTATGTGTGTGTGTGTGTATGTGTGTTTGCGTGTATGTGAGTGAACACGATAGCTCCTGAACGGGGCATGCGATTGAGCTCAAATTGGGTATATATGTTATAAACCACCGTCGCAAGACCTGCATTGATTTTGATGTGTATAGGACTTATAGTGTTTCTACAGGGCTACGACAAAGATTTTTTACATTACGGCCTATGGGACGAAATTCTTGAAATTGCGCTAGCGTTTAAACGGTGCATTCGATTGAGCTTCAATTTGGTATATATATTTGAATTATTCATCAATTAAAATTTATTTAAATGCTTGATAATGATCTTAATCGTAAGTGTTCGGAAAGTCGAGTGGAGTCACTCCAGATTTTTTATTTTTCGTTTCATTGAAAACTTGTTTGTATCAACCTACTTTGATGATAATCGTACGTATCAGGGCCATATACATACTGAGTTCCAAAGGTACTGCAACGGCTACCCAGGGCCGGAAAGAGGGGCGTGCGGGCCTATTTTCTATCATGTCTTATGTGCGTTACTAATAGCACTGCTAGAACATGTGTTTTATTTCTCAGCTTTTTTGGGACATATTGCAACCATCTACCAAGCTCGGTCTAATCTGATAGCAAAAAAATGGTCCAGGAGCGGGGCCTTAGGTGATATCCTACATTCGCGGCCCTGACCTGTCGGTCCTCGTTCAAGATATCTAACATTAGCCCAGTGGCGGCTCGTGTGTTATTTACAGTGGCGTGGTGTCACCCCACCCCCTCCACATTCTCAGACTAGTCAAAGTTAATTCTGCATAAGAATAAGCAAAATCATTAACAGCATTGCGGGTATAATATTTTTTCTTAGTACACTACACAAATAATGTTTCATTTCTGCAAAAATATCATTCGTTTAATAGTAAGAAAGTTCTTTCAAGCATTACTAGGCTATTATGCAAATTTCCACTCCACCTGTAATAGGTATTGCTCAAAGAGCTCAAACGACTTTCTTTTTACATGGAGAGCAGAGGCGTAGCGAAGGGGGGGGTTAAGGGGGTCATAACCCCCCCCCCATGAGGAATTTTTTGCCATACAAAATGTATGTTCTTCTCTACATTATCACACACGCGTATACATATATATGAGTTACAGTAGTCATAACCCCCCCATGAAAAATTTCTGGCTACGCCCCTGATGGAGAGTGTTTCCCCAAGAGGCCTATCAAAACCATGAGCCTTGAAAAAGGCTGATTATAATAGCATTCTCGGACTAATAAAAATATTGCATTTTAATTCAACTAAACGTTTAACAACATTCGCACCTCTTGTCCAAGATCCCTCCCCCCCTCTCCACAGCAAGTAGTTACACCCATAGTTAAAAGTGGAACTAACTACAAATGTATAAATGGCAACACATAAGTTGAGAACAACCTGTTATATTCTTGTTTTATGAGGAAAATGTTGAAAATATTAAACTGGGAGAAAAAAAGTGATGAAATAACACATTTTATTCCTACAGGTGCACAGAACATGTGTCTTTCATTATATTTATTCTTATTTCTAATCCCGGAAGAATTTTTCATCACCAAATGAGATCTTTTTTAAAATTAATTGAAAATTTTAACTGGTTATTTAAGTGGAGGGTCCCAACACAAATTTCGCAAATTAAATATGCAGATACGACGCAATTTACACGCTCAAATATATTTGCATTTTCAGCAGTTAAAAGAAAACAATGCATGCAACTTTTAAAAATAATAATAATAATTTTTCTTTCCAAAGACAGTGTTGAAAATCGCCGTTGCTTTATCTCCGAAACGTATTTTACCGACATATTAATTATTTATACTAGCTCGTAAATATATTGTGGTAAAAAAGGATAAAAATAAAGAAAATGAAAAAAAAAATAGATTAACAAACCGAATATACCAAACCAAGGAGAATTTGAAAGAGATAACCGCAGAAAAATGTTCCGTGCGCACGCCGAAAATGTGCGAACGGAATGATATTAGCAGCGCCCAGCCGCGACTCTCTCCACTTCTGTTCTCAGAGACCGGTTTAGGAGGCCATTTCTCCGATCGCACGAGCGATCGGAGAAAAGACCTGATGTTTTCTGCTGTAGTAACCTACAATAATTTGGTCACATGGTAGGTTGTTGTTCAACATAAAGTATAGGTGTCCAATTTTTTAAACATTTTATTAGATTTTGAGATTTTGTGAAAATTCTCCCAAAATGCGGTTATATTTTTTCGAGCATAGCGTAATAACGACTAATACGAAATTTGGTGGTGTGATAGGTAGTTGCTAATCTTAATTTATAGGTGTTGAATTTTTAAAATATTTTGATTACATTTTGAGATTTTGTGAAAATCGTTTAAAAATGCTAAAATGTTTGTTCCAGCATCACGAAATAAAGACAGCAGGGAATGAAACGAAATTGGGTGACAGGATAGGTTGTCACTCAACTTAAATTCTAGGCTTCCAATTTTTCAAAAATGTTGATTAGATTTTGAGATTTTGCGAAAACTATTTGAATATGTGTCAATATTCGTTCGCGCATCCTATAATTACGACTAAAGCGAATGAAATGATATTACTTAGTGACTCTCTAACCTGTAATATTTTAACAATACATAAAAATTATAACTGCCCTTTCTTTACTTTGGCAACACACTCCATTCATTCTGTGTACTCCTACAATGCTGACGGAAGTTCTTGCTTTTAGAAATTTGCATTCAGTACTAACCCGTCAACGACGGGTACTTCAGCTAGTATTTAATAATAGTGTATGAGATGGGGGATACCTGATGTTTTAAATTCACAAATATCTGGAAGTGTACTTAATTATTTTTTTTTTTCTAATTGAATTTGTTAATGCGTTTATTTTGTATTTTTTTCCTTTCGGGGGTTCACGTGCTTACGGGCTCAAATTGAGGAGCTGCCACTGCGTTAGCCATAAGTAAGTCATGATATGAGGCCCGCAACTAGAGGGTTGCGGCATTTGCTACTAATGGCAAAACTTTTAATATTTTGGCGATTTGTACACGCAAATAATAGATGATTATTTTCCGTTGAGGATAGCATTAAAATAGTTCTCCATGCATGCTTATGCATGCTTGTCGTATTCGGCAACGCGAAATATTTTATCTCGTCGTGTGAGAAATATCCGAGCTGTACCATTATTCCCATTGTAAAATGGTAGTGTTCGTGACGTTGTTTTTTCACCATTCGGTATACTGCAAGATCTTTTACGTAAAAATGCCTATTATGGGGCTCTCACGTGAAGACCATGGGGCTAGAGTCCGGTTGCCTTCCCCTAAATCCGACCCTGCTACTCCCTCCGTCAAGAAATTGCAACGGCAAAATGCTATTCCCTCTCGATGTCGTGTAGGATTTAATTCTATAATCCATGCGTCAGAGCCAGCCCAAAGGGAGGGGGAAGGGGAGCTTGCGAATATAGGCAATCGCCTAAGGCCCCGCTCCTGGGCCATTTTTACTTTCCGAACATGTACCATGTAAGGAAAGTATTGTAATCATGAAAAAATTCGACTTCGAGATTTGGGTGCATTGACACGTTTTGAGGATTTCTGAATTCATTTATGCTGTTTTTACGAGATGTATGTGTGTTTGTGTGTATGTGAGTGAACACGATAGCTCCTAAACGGTACATTCGATTGAGCTCAAATTGGGTCTATATGTTATAAACCACCACCATAAGACCAATATTGATTTTGATGTGTATAGGACTTACAGTTTTTCTACAGGGCTACGACAAATATTTCTTTTACATTATGGCATACGGGGAGAAATTCTTGAAAGTGCGCAAGCATTTAAACAGTGCATCCGATTGAGCTTCCCTTTGGTATATATGTTTGAATGATTCATCGAATAATATTCATTTAAATGATTGGTAATGATTTTAATCGTTAGTGTTCGGAAAGTCGAGTGGAGTCACTCCAGATTTTTTTGCTATTACTCTAGACCGAGCTTGGTAGATGGTTGTAATATATCCCGAAAAAAGCCGAGAAATAAAGTTAATATGGCCTAGCAGTGCCAACAGTCACTTACATAAGACAGGACAGAAAAGAAGGCCCCGCTCTTGCGCTTCGCCTGAGGCTTCGCACGCCCCTCAGACCGGCCCTGCATGCGTTTACCCTTTGAGGCTCAACCCTTTCCCAATGCTGAAAAAAGGGCAGGCGTTGCCATTGCTCGACTTAACTACCAGCAAGATGGCGGACGATCGAAACGTTCATCGCGTGACACAGATCGAGAGACCCCTTTTTTGACGACAGCTGGCTGTGCTCGCGCACAGCCAGCTGTCGTCAAAAAAGGGGTCTCTCGATCTGTGTCACGCGATGAACGTTTCGATCGTCCGCCATCTTGCTGGTAGTTAAGTCGAGCAATGGCAACGCCTGCCCTTTTTTCAGCATTGGGTAATCTATCCGGCTGTTCTCGCATTCTTCCATTTTTCAGAAGATGTCAGTGCTGTTAAAAATAATCGTGACCATTTTTTTACGCGAAATGACGTACTAAAAAGTAAAGGGTTCTCGTGGAGCTATGTCACCTGCAACTATTTTTATAGAAATCCAATCTATTCTTCGTGACTGGCAACAGTCAGAACGTCAGAGTTTGGTGTTTCCAGAGCGGGATCACTGCTCCTCAAAGGGTTAAACTCTCTTGCGTTCTTGCATTCCATTCCAGAGTTAGTTATGACATAAATGCATCCGAAGAGCCACAACTTTTCACTATTATTATTATTTATTTCGTCGGTGGCTCGGTCATGGTCTGGCATATTAAAAAAAGAAAAAGGAAGAAACCAGTTGGATGTTCATTCACAGACGGAGTGGGTAAAAAAGGTGAAGTACCAAAACAAAACTCTTTTTGGGCGACCTTGCTTTTACTTTTTTTTTTTTTTTTCCCTGTGCGCATGGCAGGCCTTGGGATATTATAATAATATTCCGAACCCACACACGGAAGAAAATATTCGTTTACCCAACTTCACTTGACACCTTATGCAGCCAGTGTTCATTCTACTTGCATTTTAAGCCCCCTTTGTGTGCAGAGCAGAGAGGGATGACAGTGGGAAACTGCGCTACAGCGCGATTCGACTTAGTTGAAATTGGATTTTACGCGAGTTTTTCACGTGCAGGTATCTCACAGCAGTGGCGGCTCGTGGGATACAGCAAGTACAGCCGGGCTGCACTTGAAAATTATCAGCACATACTTTAAATTAATTTATTCTACTAATTTTTCTAAATTCAGATTAGAATTATGGAATTCCTAAGGTAAATTTAAAAAAACTCAAAAAGAAAAAAAAACCAAGCAAAAAAAAAAAAAAAAACCGTATTGTGGTGGGATCGCTCATTCAGAAAAAAAAAGCACTTTAATCTTCCCGCAATTCAATTGGGAAAATCTTTAGTTCAGCCCAGAGCGCTGATAAGAAAATTGGCAGCACCGTCGCCATGACAACGGTTACGTAAGCAGTCCCTCCGTCATAGGCTATAATGGGGGTACGCAGCTAAGACTCAGCTCATGACAGATTTCCAAACGTCGGCAGTAGCTGTGAATTCGACTCACTGATTGGCTGGAGAAGTGAGGGAGGGGTGGGTGGGGGGGGGGTAAGGAGAATATATGTTCAACAAACTCTCGACTTTATATTGCTGAATTTATCGGTAAGCCTGAATAGACGCTTATGAATGGACAATTCCCCATCAAAGCAGTATTGTTTTTAAGTAATCAAGAACTGGCATTGAGAGGACATGGTGAGCGAAAAAATTCTTTAAAAATGGGAAATTTTAAAGAGCTTTTAAAATTATGGATATCTGAATTAAAACAACGCCTTTTTATGAGGGCATCACTGACCGGTTCGCAGGTTTAAAAGAAAGGAGGATTGATTTGACATATAAAAAGAAAGTTTTCTTTTTCTTTTCTTCTCAAGTTATCGTTACAAGAGAAAAATCTAAGGAAACTTCGAATCAGACACGGATGAATGCAATTTTGAGGATAAGAACGGCTGGTTGAAATTTATGTCCCTTTTATGGAAGTCAAATGGGATCTCTTACATTTTTTATGTAATTTCTTTTTATTTTTCCTCGGTGAGGGCTTAATCCGCCAGCTTTCGAATTCAATAACAAAGATTTTCCATTCCTGTCCGGAGGAAGGAGGGGGGGGGGGCTCCTATGCTTCCGGCTGCACTAATGGTTTTGACCACGGGCCGCCACTGTCTCACAGCTAAAACGGACTCCTCACCCGCTACACGATATTTCTCGCCAACAGTGAAAAAGCACTAACATTCATTCATTCATTAATTTATGTGGGAAATAGTTAATATAACAATTTCTGGACGGCAGAGGTGGTGCTGTTCGATTCCTTCGCTTTTGTGTCCGATTAGAGAAAGATTATCGAGCACCTGTTCCTAAATGCAGGCGAATTGACAGTGTTTAGGCTAACATGCTTAACTAAACAAGGGGAAGAGACAAGAGGTGGGGTCATAATTTTTACTTTCCGAACATGTACCATGTAAGGAAAGTATTGTAATCATGAAAAAATTCGACTTCGAGATTTTGGTGTTTTGACACGTTTTGAGGACTTCTGAATCCATTTATGCTATTTTTACGAGATGTATGTGTGTATGTGTGTGTGTGTGTGTGTGTGTATGTGTGTTTGTGTGTATGTGAGTGAACACGATAGCTCCTGAACGGAGCATTCGATTGAGCTCAAATTGGATATATATGTCATAAACCACCGTCGCAAGACCGGTATTGATTTTGGTGTGTATAGGACATAGAGTTTTTCTACAGGGCTACGACAAAGATTTCTTTTACATTATGGCCTATGGGGGGAATTTCTTGAAACTGCGCTAGCGTTTAAACGGTAGATTCGATGGAGCTCAAATTGGGTATACATGTTATAAACCACCGTTGCAAGACCGGTATTGATTTTGGTGTGTATAGGACTTATAGTTTTTCTACAGGGCTACGACAAAGATTTATTTTACATTATGGCCTATGGGGGGGAATTTCTTGAAAGTGCGCTAGCGTTTAAACGATACATTCGATTGAGCTCAAATTCGATATACATGTTATAAACCACCATCCTAAGACCGGTATTGATTTTGGTGTGTATAGGACTTATAGTTCTCCTAAAGGGCTACGACAATACTTTCTTTTATGTTATGACATAATGGCCTATGGGGAGAAATTCTTGAAAGTGCGCAAGCGTTTAAACGGTGCATTCGATGGAGTTTCAATTTGGTATATATGTTTGAATTATTCATCGATTAAAATTTATTTAAGTGCTTGGTCATGATCTTAATCGTAAGTGTTCGGAAAGTCGAGTGGAGTCACTCCAGATTTTTTTCATTGCTGTAAAGCTTTCTAACCTTTAAAAGCATTCATTAACAAAAGCAGGGGACTTCTGAAAGAGAACCAAAAACCGAAATTTCGCTCTTGACCTTGGAAGATTTCATTTTCCATTCTCCGTGCAATATCGCAAGCTAAAAGCGCCAGCACCTTTTGCCAAGTGAATGGAATGTACATTATTTTATAAATCAATGTAATGTAGTTGCGCTCATTTTACTTTACAAAAAAAGAAAATAGTTCTAGAACCATAAACGAGATCAATCATGTTTGATTATCTTAATAAACATTCAGTATTTGTATAAAATACTATTTTCGAATTTTGTATAACGTTCCTTGTTCAGCATGGGGAAGCATCGGCTTTAGTGAACTTCGAATATAATGCACAGTTTAAACATGAGTTCAGTATTAAAAATGAACAAGTAAACAAAGAGAGAGAGGGGGGGGGGGGGGGAGACTGTCCTCTTGAAACCATAAGCGTAAAGTTTTCAAAATTATTGGGGGGGCTGGGCCCCACAACCACATATATTCACGTCAGTGGCGTAGCCAGGGGGTGGGTTAGGGGGGTCATAACCACCCCCATGAGGAATTTTTTGCCATACAAAATGTATATTCTTCACTCCCTTATACACCCGTATACCTATATGTGAGTTGCAGAAGTCGTAACCCCCCCCTATGAAAAATTTCTGGCGACGGCACTGATTCACGTACATATAACTTACGCATAGCTGCCAATTACTACGGAATATAATTAACCACTTTTTCTACATGATTTTTCGGCTTAAAATATAGCAAAATTTTTGTGCTGCGCGCGCGAGCTGGTTACTATTTTGAAAAAAATAAGTAAAAAATATACTGTTAACAAAAAGTGGTTAATTATATTCCACAGTAGTTGGTAGCTATGACTTACTATATATAAGTGTGGATTATTGGAGGTGCTCGAGCTCTATGGGTCCATAGAATTCTAAGCCTATGTAAGGTAAGTATCCATGTTAGTATCTTCCTACCATGTTATAAGTTAAAAATAGTAGCAAAGTAAAAAAAAAAAAAATTTTCGATGAGATAGTGCATTTTAGACACATCTGAACTTTTCTTCATTTCATACTTCACATTACATAATCTGATTTTAATGAACCAGAACCTGGCGACGGCAGCTTATAGTAACATTTTGTGTTACAGGGCGTCACAATGAATACTAAATCATGATTGAAATCAAAAGATGAAAAATTTTTAAAAGTAAAGGTTTTTTTAAACATTTGTAAATGGCTTGAATACTTCTTTTTATGCTAGTATAAATTAGTTTTCTGCATTTAGTGATAAATTATTGGGTGGGCTCAGCCCCTATTCACAATTTATTGGGGGGGCTCGAGCCCCACGGGCCCATATAACTCTACGCCTATGCTTGAAACCTTTCCGGATCCGCCAATGGTCAGTAAATAAGCGTGAAGCATTTATTTTAGTCCTTTTTCAGCCTAAATTACCACAGTCCTTGTAGGACCAAACTTTAACAGAGTTCATTTAAAAGATATATAATTGTAGACCATGTACTATGCACAAGCCGTACGCAGAGGGTTCTTTTATGAGTTCCACTAGCTTAGTACTTTCCGAACATGCACCATGTAAGGAAAATATTGTAATCATGAAAAAATTCGAATTCTAAATTTTGGTGTATTGACACGTTTTGAGGTCTTCTGAATTCATTTATGCTATTTTTACGAGATGTATGTATGTATGTGTGCGTATGTGTGTTTGTGTGTATGTGAGTGAACACGATAGCTCCTGAACGGGGCATTCGATAGAGCTCAAATTGGGTATACAAGTTATAAATCACCGTCGCAAGACTGGTATTGATTTTGGTGTTTATAGGATTTATAGTTTTTCTACAGATTTACGACAAAGATTTCTTTTACATTATGGCCTGTGGGAGGAAATTCTTGAAAGTGCGCTAGCGTTTAAACGGCACATTCGTTTGAGCTTCACTTTGGTATATATGCTTGAATTATTCATCGATTAAAATTTATTTAAATGCTTGCTAATGATCTTAATCGTAAGTGTTCGGAAAGTCGAGTGGAGTCACTTCAGATTTTCATTAGTAGTAGTGAGTAGTATTTTAAAATAAATAAACGTTTTTTCAATGCATTTTAAGCAGTACTCACAAATTTTTATGTAAATGAATGACTTTTTTTGAGTTCCTTTGTAAAAACTATCGATGCTCAGCATGTTTTTTTTGATTGTGTAAATGTTCGGACTCAAAGCAACAAATATATAAATCGATATAGTTGATGCCTAATTGTCAACCAAAAACTAACGAATAAACTGAAATCGTAAAAACTTCGATTATAAAAAAAGGGGGGGGGGATAAAGTAAAAAATAAATAAAATGACGAAAGAAAAGAAAAATTCAAGCATAATTTTTACTTTGATTTAATGATATATTAATTGTAGCTAAAGAAAGCCGTTTATTCATAAGTTAGGCTTTCAAAAGTCTTTCAATTTACAGTGTTACCTACTAAAAGCGCAATTAGATGTAACAACCGTAAAATGACGTCAAAGCAACGTCATCCTTTTTAGAGTTAAAATCCATCCAACTAACAACATTCCGCTGGCTCGCGATTTTCCATTTATCCTGTAGTTCGCCTGTTGTTGGTGTTCTAAAGTTTTTTTTTTTTTTTTTTTTTTTTTTATACACGCTTTTAATAGCTTCCCCTGTATCTATGTTTGTATGTTTGTAACCGACTCCTTTGAACTCGATTTTGACCCACTTTAAACGGTCAGATTTGATTTAAACTTTGTAGTCATATCAAGGATCGATGACAATACAATAATTTTCTAAGTTTATCACATTATCCTGATTTTAACAAGCTTCTGTTAGCTTCACCTGCATGTATGTTTGTATGCTTGTATGTTTGTAACCGACTCCTTTTCAACTCGATTTTGACCCACTTTAAAAGGTCAGATTTAATTTAAACTTTGTAGACATATCAAGGACCGATGACAGTACAATAATTTGATAAGTTTATCCCATTATCCTGATTAGGATCGTCAGGATAAGTCATTTTCTTAGAGATCCTTTGCGTGAGAGCGAGAGAGATGAAGCAAGCGCGCGGTCTAAGCATGCATACCATTTCGGCACTCGGCTCAGCACAATGGATTAGAATCTCTCTCGCTACTGGTAGCTGTATTTAATGGTATGCTTGGGTAGTTACGTTTTTGAAATCCAGATGGCTAAAATCTAAACATTTTTTACTTAGATGTTTGTGTTTGTTGTAGTCGTTATGAAATTTGTTTGTTGATTAGAGACCTATTTTTCCTTTTTAGTGAGGAAGGTAGCATTTAACTGCAGATTAATTAATGCTTTGGTGCACAGCTAGGGCGTAGCCAGAGTGGGTGAGGGGGGCTGCTGCCCCCCCCCGCGAAATGGGACCCTTTACTTAGCTTACAATTCGATATTTACTTTACAATTGAAATTTAGCTTTAAATTTGATACCCAGCCCACCCCGAAATAAAATCCTGGCTACGCCACTGGTGCACAGTGAAAATAAATTATCTCACAGTTTGTACTTTCCAACTTAGTGTTCCTTGGTGTCTTATGAGAGATATCGAAAATTAAAAATATATAGATTTTAAATAAATGCAGTTTAAAAAACTAAAAAACACTTTATAGCAAATCGAACTAAAAAGTTAAAAATAAATATAGTTTAAAAAAACTAAAAAACACGCTTTAGTGATAAATTGAACTAACTAAAAAGTGAAAAATAATTCTTAATATAGAAATAAATTAATGAACGAAAAATAGTATTATTGTGAAAAAAGCGTGGGGTGCTCCATATATCAGTTCTTGAGAATATTCGATCGGTACGATTAGTACAAAAATGATACAAAAAATATAGCACAAAGCGCCCCACACTTTTTTCCCAATAATACTATTTTTCGTTCATTCATTTATTTCTATATTAAGAATCATTTTTCACTTTTCAGTTAGCTCAATTTATCACTAAAGCGTGTTTTTTAGATTTTTTAAACTATATCTATTTAGTAAAAGATGTTTTGCAAGAATATTATTGTAAGATGATTTTGTGATGTTTTTACGAATAATAAAATGATGTTTACAGCTATAATGTTTAATTTTTTAATAACTTTGAAAATTTCAACACCATTCATTATAATTCTTCTTCTTCTTATTATTATTATTATTATTGCTTAATTTGTTGAGCGTCGTTTACTCAATCTATGAAATTTTGTCGTTATGTCTCGAAACTTAAGTAAATTCACAATCGGAGCATAGGCGTAGAGTTATATGGGCCCGTGGGGCTCGAGCCCCCCCAATAAATTGTGAATAGGGGCTGAGCCCACCCAATAATTTATCACTCAATACAGAAAACTCATTTATACTAACATAAAAAAAGTATTCACGCCATTTACAGACGTTTAAAAGAAACCTTTACTTGTACTTTTAAAAATTTTCTTCTTTTGATTTCAATCATGATTTAGTATTCATTGTGACGCCACGTAACACACAATGATACTATAAGCTGCCCTCGCCAGGCTCTGGTAAATTAAAATCAGATTATGCAATGTAAAGTATGAAATGAAGAAAAGTTCAGATGTGTCTAAAATGCACTATCTCATCCAAAACGTTGTTTTTTTCCTCCTTTGAATTTTTTACTTTGCTTCTATTTTTAACTTATAACATGGCAGGAAGATACTAAACCTTACATATGTGTAGAACTCTATGGACCCATAGAGCTCGAGCGCCTCCAATAATTTACACTTATATATAAGTTACCTATATGTAAGTCATAGCTGCCAACTACTACGGAATATAAGTAACCACTTTTTGTAAACAGTCTATTTTTAAATTATTTTTTCCAAAATAGTAACCAGCTCGTGCGCGCAGCACAAAAATTTTGCTATATTTTAAGCCGAAAAATCATGTAGAAAAAGTGGTTAATTATATTCCGCAGTAGTTGGCAGCTATGAGTAAATTATATGTACGTGAATCAGTGGCGTAGCCAGAAATTTTTCATGGGGAGGGGGGTTACGACTTTTGCAACTCGCATATATGTAAACAGGTGTATGATAAGGGAGTGAAGAATGTACATTTTGTATGGCAAAAAAATTCCTCATGGGGGGTGGTTATGACCCCCCTACCCCGCCCTTGGCTATGCCACTGACGTGAATATATGTGGTTGTTGGGCCCTGCCCCCCCCCCAATAATTTTGAAAACTTTACGCTTATGATCGGAGTTCATTCCCGAAGGGTTAATTACATAGAGAGGTCTCACGAGGAAAACTGAAAAACACGGACAATCCGAAAATTCTTCATTACGAAAGAAAAAAAACAACATCAGTGCAGAAGTATAAAAGTCTATTATATTTGCTTACTGTCAGGAATAGGAACTTTCTTTTCAACATTTTTTAATGAAACAAGATCCATTACAATATACTTATAAAATAGAATTTTTTTTCCCTTCCTTTTACCTTTGAATCGATGTTTAGGGAATTTCGTATATCTTTCTCAAATGGGCTTTTGTGTATCTTGAAAACAAGAGCTAATTTTTAAAAAAAAATTAAATTATTCGTTTTTTGCTGCCAAAATTAGTAAAAATAGGCTAATTAGAACCAGGATACATCCAAAAACTTTTTTTTTATTTTTTCGTCTAGTGGTTTAGTTTGGTATCTCAAATTAGGTTCTGCGAAACCAAAAGGTCCCGGAAAGAATTGTGCTGTTATGCAGTGCATTTGTGGGTACGTATTCATGGTGCTGCCATCTGGAAGTTTAAAATGTCATTATAAATATTCGTTTTTGCTTAAGAATATTGAATTATAGCAATAAGGTCATAAACGCTTCTAAAACTAAAATGATTTAACAGATTACGGTGAACGTTTAAATTCACGCTATCTAATAAATTAGCGAACTCGTTTTCTAAGCTTAAAGAAAAAAAAAAAAAAAACTCCAAAGGGAGCCATTATGTATATAAAAAACTAAGGTTATAAGACAAAATAGCAATATCTCTGGCTTAAAATGACAATTCAAATCCAGCGGGTAAAAATGTCAGTTTCGAAATATGTGTGTTTAAGAAAAAAGCATGAGAGTCACTGGTAGTTTAAAAGGGGGTTTTGGGCTGCACATTGTAACCATCTACCATGTTCAGTGTCGCATCCATTCGACCATGGTAGGGCCAGTTTCCGCATAAAAGTAATCTTTTTGGGAAAATAAAAATGGCACAGCAGTTCGAAATTCAGAACGGAACTTTTTTATGGAGACTTTTTGCCACAGCATTGATGTTATTTTTTGTTAGATAAATGAAAAATCGTTTCATTGTTAATTTTTTCCTAAAAATATCTGACTTGATAGATTTCGACAGACTCCAATCAATTGTTTTCCCAGTACTAAAAAATCTGGAGTGACTCCACTCGATTTCCCGAACACTTGATCTTTACCAAGAGTTTTTAAAAAATGTCGTTCAACAATCGGATCCAGTGCTCAGACTCTAGTCGGGGTCGCCGCGACGATATAAAGCAGAATGAGAGGGGAGATTGGAAGAGGGGGTCTGGACACTAGAGATGAGACGGGCTCAGCCCGAGCCCGGGCCCAAACCGGGCTCGGGCTTTGTAATTCACAATTGCGTTCGGGCTCGGGCTCGTGAAAAATTTCTCATTTATTGAACATGCTCCTTGAAACAGAGTTTAAAAAATGATTCATGGGGAAAATAAAAATACGTATAAAAAAAACTCGGCTGTTCGAGCCTCGTCAGGGGGAGACCCCCTGAACCCCCTAATTTTTTAGTTTCATTATTGCCATATTAAAACGATATTCATTGACTATGTCATTTTATCTCTCATCTTTCGTGTATTTCGCCTGGTAACCCTATGTTGAAATTTTTAGGATTGTAACCTATTTATAGAAAAATACATGGGATGCCTATTCTACAGCTTACGAAATAGTGTAACAATAGATTAAAGCTGTTGTGAACGAATAGTATTTAAATATATGTAAAATTATGTCGCTTTTTTGGGACACATTTTTCGGACAATTTTCAATAAAGGGGGTGAGAGATAAAATGACATAGTCATTAAAAATAGTGGCACGGACGGCTGAAGGTGCGTCCAAAAAAAGGGTCTCTCGATCTGTGGCACGCGATGAACGTTTCGACCGTCCGCCATCTTGCTGGTCGTTCAGTCGAGCGATGGCAACGGCTGCCCTTTTTTCAGCATTGGGCAAATCTATCCAGCTGTTCTCGCCTTCTTCCATTTTTCAGCAGATGTCAGTGCTGTTAAAAAGAATCGTGACCATTTTTTTACGGAAGATGACGTGCTGAAAAGTAAATGGATTTTCGTGGAGCTAGGTCACCCGCAACGATTTTTATAGAAATCTAATCTATTCTTCGTGACTGGCAACAGTCAAAACGCCAGAGTTTGGTGTTTCCAGAGCGGGAGCACTGCGCGTTAAAGGGTTAAACTCGTCTCTTGGGCTGTGTTTTAGAGCTTAAAATGTCCTTCTGCTTGGACTCGCAATGCTCGCTCTACAAATCCTGTCAATTTTATCAGTGTTAAAAGTTTATAACTAGCTGTGTTACTCGTTTAGGAGTGAAAAAATTGTGTACAGTTTTAAATTTATACGAAAAGTATTTATTTAAAAAGTCCAGTTTGAAGCATTCATTCACTTCTAAAATTTATGAAACTGCCCGCACTATTTATTACAGTGGTATAATCTTTTCAGGTATCTAGCGCCATTTTCTTTCTTATGGAAATTCCAGAACACTCCCCTCCCTTGATGTTTCCGAATCTGTGGGCATTCTGCTGGATTGTAGGGGTTCGTGCACTTGAAAGTCGGTCTATAGAAACTTACTAGTCGATTTAGGAGGAAAACTCAAATTTTATTGGTTCAAAAACTCGATACACATCACGTTAAATCACTAGCGGAAACTCGATTGGCAAGTCAGTCGATCACAGAGTTCGACTCAAACAGTGCAATTTGTACACAGCAAAATCCTTCCACGTGTTTAAGAACTCACTCAGTGGTATCTATCCTCGAGCACAATACCCATAACTGCTCCTCATCATACAGCAATGAAGAATCGTCAAACAAGCCAAAAAACGTCACCTTTTAATAGCGCAGGGTTGTATGGTGCTCGGAACTCTGCAGATGTCTATCGAATATTTCACGTCTTCACGTTCAGCAGCACTTCCGAGATGTTTCCGGTCTTGTGATTGTGTGATGGTAATTCTAGCCGTCAATAGGATAACCCTGTAAAACAGGGTACGCTTCACCGTCTTTACGCCCGACGTCATTTTGTTTTTCAAATAGCACGAACTGTTTAATAACCACTCTGGCATTTTTTACGAAAGCATCGTTTGTCCATAATGTCTTTGCCGTTTTTTCTTGTTTTTCAATGCCAACCGAAATATTGCACTTTTACCGACTGTTTTACCAATGAACTACTTTAAACAGTTCATTAGTAACATCTAGAATAAACTGAAGTAGAAGTTGTGACGTTACACATCAGAGTAAGATTTCTTTTCAGTTGAGTCCAACGGAATATTTTTCCTAAGTAAGCGGTATATTACCTGTACAACGTAGTAAACATTTTTTTCAGTAGTTCTCGAGTTCGAATGTCCAGTATGTAGTCCATTACAGTACTATTTCAGGATACGGATGACCACGAGTTTTAAAACAAAGCCGAACCCTTACTTTGCTTTCCAACTTTACCGCACTGTGTGGTTAAGTGATATTTGAATAACGTTTCACAGTTGTTTGCGCACGGAGCGTTTTATACCTCCCAACCTTTAAAATAAGCTTCCTGTACCAATGATACTGGAATACAATCATGATCGTTGGCAGTTCGGTAGAGTGGCGTTTCTCAGTTTTCTTTCATTTTCGTGCTGCCGTAAGCACCTAGAAATTCAAAGGCGACTAGCCTATTCTCAATTGTAATATTCATACTAGCCTATCCTCACTAGCCAACAACTGATTTTGTAACTGTACCTCTTTTCTAAATAGTAAACAAAAACTGTTACAGGAAAGAGAATGGAGACTTAAGAAACAGCTAAGATAAGAAATTCACATTTATTGAATTCCGTAACAACTTCGATAAAGGGTCAATAAAGGATTCAACTAACAAATATGATGTACAGCCACTACTTAGTAACACCCAGTTGCTGGAGCTTGCTCAGGGATACATAGACAACAGTGCAATAGCATTTAAGCACAGGTTGTAGCACAGAAAACTGACAGTACATATTATTTAGAGTTCTCGATACTTCTCTTTGAATGATGCTTTCACACCATATTAGGAAAATTCAATCTATGAAAAACCAAAGGTGGTGTTTCAAGGTGGTCTCACTGCGTTGCGTACGATAAGGATTCTCCAGGGCTCTTCAACACTGCCTTGTTCTGTGCCCTTCCTTGTCTCTGGAAAATGAGAACGGAAGAAATGTTAAAACGCGCATCTGGCAATTTGATTACATATGCACAACAGTGGTACAATACAAAGTATGAACTGCACCTATTTCAGTGCAGCTTATTTTCGAAATTGGTATTTATTTCGTAATTACAACCCACGGAGCATTTTGACCAGCCGTTTGGCTTTTGACCTGCGACCATTTTATTTTAATTAGCCTTAATACCGGATTGCGCAATTCCGACTAGCATAAATAAGAAATGGATTAAAATTTAAAAAATCTCAGCTTGATTCTACAACTAAGCTGAGCTAATTTTAACTCGCCGTTGTCTTTGTCCACGTAAAAAGCAGGAATACTAACTAACTTTTTGAGTCCTCACTCTGGCCGAAGCCAAGTTCCCAGGTGGCGCGACTTACAGACCCGTGTGTCCTCGTGAAGTCCGGGATTTTTTGCTTTCGACCGAACGTACCTAGTCTTCAAGCGATCTCAATGAGGTATTCCCGATAGGAAGTCCGAAGACTGAAGCACATTTTACGCGTCTTTCATGCTAGGCAAAATGGTACGTAGCATGGTAATCTTCTCCGAAAGAAGCGCAGGCTACGTTTTGTCCGAAATCACAAAAATTTATCTACGACAGTACAAGTCGTAAAACTAGCGAGAAAAAATATTGTCCTGAACTCCCCCCCCCGTTCTGTCCCGAATCTTCTGCAGGAATCCATGGCAACGAACGGCCTATACGCGAGACACCTTTATTACATCCACGATTGGATGAATTTGAAACGCCATCGCACTAACTTTTTTTTCTTTGTCTCTGATCGGTCAAAGCCTCGCAGCCGATGGTGGACCGAGCAGAACTGGCGCCCGGGACAAGATACCTTTTGGGCGCTCCTCGACAAAGAAAACTTAACAAAAGAAATAATCCTTTTTTCTTGTCAAGTTTTCTTTGTCTCCGTGACGATTTAGCGCTTCTCTGCTAGCAGCGACCAGGACAGGGGCCCCGGCTTGCCCTACAGCTGCCCCTAGATCCGGCCCTACTCGCAGCTTTCCGCCGCCCGTTCCCACCCAGTACCCGCCCAGTTAGTTCTTTCAGAAGATAGGCCGTGCAACTCCAAGCTCCAAGCCACTGAAGCAGATCAGTTTCGGGAAACCGCCGTCGCCATGTTGGGACATATGTTCACGGGTCACCCATTTTGCACGCAGCGGCCCATCGTGAACGCCCCAGCACGCTAAGGATCGATCACCGAGTCAAGGACCGTCGACAGTGGACATCGGAGCCAGCCCAGAGAGAACACTACCAGGACCAGAGAGACCGTCGACACTAAGGGAGCGGGTGACCCTCCAGTCGGGCCGCTGCGCATTCACACCCTCGGATCAGACAAATCAACCAGTGCCCTCGTGAACCCCGAGCTGTTGTCGAGTATTGGCCATTCCGAAAGAACTAACCTGCCTAGCCTAATCCTATTTATCCTACCGCGCCCAGAATTCGCGACCTATACAAAGTTGCTGAAACGTAGTTGCTGAAACGCAGTTGCTGAACGCAAACAAAGTTGCTGAAACGCTGAAACGTTGAGCTGCTGAAACTAAGAAAATACAAAGTTGCTGAATACTCACCTAAATTCTAAAACAGAAAAATTAAAAAGATAGACAACAGCCGCAGCTTATACTTTTGAGAAGCTGCGACTTACAGATACACCAGGTAGGATCTTCCTGAAAACACAGAGAGCTGCTGCTGAAAAATAAATTCACAGAACAATGATAAATACTTATCTGAAATTGTTTTGCTTCATTGTTGACAACCATTTTCAACGACTTCTTTTTCTACTGACACGTCAGCCTCTGGTGGGCTAAGGCCTCCCCGAGAACCCTCTTCCATTCCGACCGTCTCCTGGACAACGTTCTCCAGTTAGCAACACGTAAATGTTAGCGTCTTCTTCCACACCATCCATCCATCTCCGCTTGGGGTCTACCGCTTAGCTTCGACGTCTCCTGATACAAAAATAACAGAACGTCTGAGAACAAGGTTCATGATGCAAACACGCCGATTTACGCGCATTGCAAGAAAGCTGTTAGCGACCATCGTTATTAACCCTTTAACGCGCGGTGTCCTCGCCGTGAGGACACCAAACTGACGTTTTGACTGTTGCCAGTCAAGAAGAATAGATTTGATTTCTATAAAAATAGTTGCGAGTAACATAGCTCCACGAGAAACCTTTACTTTTTAGCGCGTTCATTTCCCGTAAAAAAATGGTCACGATTATTTTTAACAGCACTGACATCGGCTGAAAAATGGAAGAACGCGAGAACAGCTGGAAAGATTGCCCAATGCTGAAAAAAGGGCAGTCGTTGCCATCGCTCGACTTAACTACCAGCAAGATGGCGGACGATCGAAACGTTCATCGCGTGCCACAGATCTAGAGACCCTTTTCTGACGCAGCTGGCTGTGCCGCACAGCCAGCTGCGTCAGAAAAGGGTCTCTAGTCCAGTTAAGTCGAGCGATGGCAACGGCTGCCCTTTTTTCAGCATTGGGAAAGGGTTGCGCCTCAAAAGGTTAAGACATGTATAAGTAATAATAAGACAGTGATTCTAAATCAGCTTACATTTCTTGTAAATGATTCGCATATAGCATACTAACCGCCTCCGGCAACCAGTTGGTTCGCCATCTTAATACATGTTGTTCGGAGAGAATCTTGTTTCTCACCGACTTCCTTGGCACTGAAATCTCTCAAATTTAAAATTAAGATCGTTACAAACAGGGGCGGCCCTGCTATCGTAAAAAAGGCGCCCCCTTTTATGCTGTACTTAGTTTTTGAGTTCGAAATGACGCCCCTTCGAAGCCGGCTCCCTGATGCGATGCTTACCTTGCTTACAGGGGGTTACAAAAATAGGATGGTTTAAAGATAAAAACCTACAAAAAGGTATAAATTATTTTCGTTCTATATTAATTCTGAAGAATTTCTGGATGTATTGGCCGTTATCAAAAAACGGAAAAGGAATAAAATCTAAACACGCACTGAAGTGCTATATATTAAAAGCGTAATCCATGCGTCTTCCCTATTTTCTTTCCTTATACCATTAAATTTGAAAGTGTATCATTATTCATGAGTGTGATTAAACTAAATTAAAATTGATATTTCTAACGTCCTTTTTGTAATGCAATACAAATACAATGGGAAAGAGCTGCTCAGAAAGATGCACAATTCGAACTCAATGAAAGTTCCAAAAACTTATCCAAGTCAGCCATCGTTAAATGATCCTAAAATATTATTTTAGCACCATTTAACAATTATAGAGTATCAGTCGCGTGATACAATAAGTTTGTTACAAATGTATATTAAATGCGACAGATTTACTTGTTAAAAAGGGTTCTATTTTTGCGCGCCGTGAAAGAATAGTACGCTGATGGTTTGTGACGCGACACATTCAATTAAAATTTCATAACATAAAATGAAATCGTCAAACAATTATTTCAAATTCGCCTGAGGAAAAGAAAATCTGTTGTTTTATTTATTAAAAACTGCGTATTTTATAAGTTTGCGCCATCTGCCGACGGCTTTGTAAAATAGAAACTCAATTGTATACCTATTTTTTAATAAAAAAGATAGTTTTTTGTATATTATAGGAGCAGTGCGCGCGATAAAAAGTCGCCTATTTGTTAATCCAGGACTTTAACTGTCTTTTTTCCAAATTTCATCCAAATCCGTCAGACCGTTTCAGTGTGAAAGAATAACAAACAAACATACAAACAGTAACATTTATATATCAGTAGGATAGTGCATATGACGGGGCCGTACCCAGAAAAAAAATTCGGGGGGGGGAGGCACCAAAAGGTGTAAAAGGCTAAATTTTTCACAAAAAGGCTTCATTATTATTGTTTTGTTGACAAAATTTTAAATTTCGTAGGGGGGGACCGGACCCCCTCCCCCATAGGTACGGCCTTGAATATGAATACTTTTTTATTTTGAAAATTTACTGTGTATGTGGGATATTTCCAAGACTCTTCGACAGCTGAAATGAGAGTGTTAACCCTTTAACGCGCAGTGATCCCGCTCTGGGAACAACACCAAACTCTGACGTTTTGAGTGTTGCCAGTCACGAAGAATCGATTGGATTTTATAGAAATAAAAATAGTTGTGGGTGACATAGTTCCACGAGAATCCTTTCCTTTTTAGCTCGTCATTTCCCGTAAAAAAAATTGTCACTGTTATTTTTAACAGCACTGACATCTGCTAAAAAATGGGGTGCGAGGAACAGCTGGATAGATTGACCAATTCTGAAAAAAGAGCAGCCGTTGCCATCGCTCGACTTAACTACCAGCAAGATGGCGGACATAGAGACTCTTTTTTGACGATAGCTGGCTCAGCCAGCTGTCGTCAAAAAAGAGTCTCTAGATCTGTGGCACGCGATGAACTTTTCGATCGTCCGCCATCTTGCTGGTAGTTAAGTCGAGCGATGGCAACGGCTGCCCTTTTTTCAGCATTGGGAAAGGGTTGCGCCTCAAAGGGTTAAGAGTGACAGACTGTGCTTTGCTCGCCTGACCAATACGAGCATGAAAGTTACTTAGCAATTATCAGAACACGGATTGAAAACGGTAGAAAACCGGTTCTAATTATGTACTTCTCGAACTCATCCAGAACCATTAAATGTTTCGGTAGGACGTTCACATTGGGTTGAATTACGTTCTCTCTGAACGAACTGTATCGATGTGACGTCACTGCCCTCTTCCTACAACCAATCAACTGCAGAATTGAATTTTATTGCAGCTCAATTTGATTGCCTGTGCATTTTTCACCGAACACGTGATTGAAATCGATATCGTTCGTCGAAACGATTTGTTTGTATCGAAACTGAATATCGTTGTAAACGATATTTAGTTTCGATTTCATGCTTCCCGAAGCAATTTTATTTATGCACGTACTGTTATAAATTTTAACTTTACTGTTACGCTGTAGTTATTTATGTTATGTACGGATACGGGTTTTCATTTTACTAAACTTGCTCTCATCCACTTCAACAATCATTGCCTCACCACCAATTTCAACACTATCATTCATAAGAGTTATCGTACACCCTTATCTACAAAACATATACTAATCCACAAATGCATGCTCATGCACTTTCACGGGATTTCTACTAAATTTCTGAAAGTCAATTTCCTGACATTTCCGAGACCTTTGGGAGCTTTCGGAAAAAATTTCTTGATCATAGATGCACTTTACTTTAAATATAAAAAAGGGATTATACTGTTGTGGGAAATCCCTCAACAGTATAATCCCTTTTTTATATTTAAATATTTTTCTACAACTTACTTGAAATAAATTTTCAATTGTAATACAATTACTGATACACATAGGTTAGATAGAAAAAAATTATGACTTTCATGTAAGAAACCATAGTTAGTTCAAATTTCCCCAATAAGGATTAATACTAACATATGTATTTAAATGACAATACAGTGGTGGCCAAAATTGTGGACACTTTTGGAACTGTTTAGGTTTTCTAACATTGCATGATTATAGGAAGTGCTACGTTTCACAAAATTCAAACTCGTATATCATTTTAAAGAAAATTTAATACTAATTTCAAATGCACAAAACTAAATTTAAATGTGTCCAATAGAATAGAAGTTATAATTACTTTAATCTGATAAACAAATACAGTGATGAAGGGGATTGTAATTCCTAACTTTACACGTCAATCACTGTTATTTTTCTGAGCTTAAAACTCTCGTTAGCTCAATGAAACATCGATGTGAAGCTGTAATAAAAGTTTAAGGCTACCCTACAAACTAGTGATAACTCACTGCAATTTTCAATAACTAATGCATATCGATAATTATTGCCTTTTAACATTTTTTATATTGGAAATATTTTAATTTTGCTTTTTGTATTGAAATCGGTACTAAATTACTTTTTAAATGATGTAAAAGAGTTTGCATTTTGTGAAACGTAACTTTTTTATACGTATACGAAATTAGAAAAGAAAAAATTGTTTCCAAAAGTGTCCACTATTTTGGCCACCACTGTATTATAGGGAGATGTCGAATTTCAAACACAAAGTTTTATCTTTTAATATATACTGCACTTCAATTCTGCAAGAATAAAGAGCAATACTACTGAAAATTTCTGTATTTTATAAATGGTAATAGGTGGAACGTTTTTTTGTCCCTTCTGTCACAAGAAACACCACACCACAAAATGTGAAATAAGTGTGTGCATCACATACCTCAACAGTAGCGTAGCCAGGATTTTATTTCGGGGGGGGGGGTAAAGTTCAATTGTAAGCTAAATATCAAGTTGTGAGCTAAGTAAAGGGTCCCATTCCGGGGGGAGGGCTGTAGCCCCTCTCTGGCTACGCCCCTGCACCTCAAGCATTCTGTATCATTCATTCTATTTAAACATAAATCACCTTTATGAGCATTTTTCACTCTCTGGACTCTGAAGAGATTTAAAAATAACTGACAAGAAGTTTTTATATGAAGGAAAATTTATTTCTGAGAATTTTCCTGACCGATTTTGCATTTTCCAGGCTTTTTTTTGGACTTTCCAGACCCATTTCCCTGGCGTTTTCTAATTTTCCTGACTGGTAGACAGCCTGTTCCCGTCTTCCACCACAGATTCATACCCCGTTTTGAAAAAAAAACAACCTCTCGTAATTCGCAACAGATCACTCATAGTTAAGTGGCTCTGGCTAAGCCAAGAACCTCTCCTTACACTCCTACAAACACCATGAGCTTTCTCACTTCCTCGTTTTCTACATCTTCATTCAAACCCATTTCATCCATTCTTCTTTTTTTTTTTTTTTTTTTTTAGCACCAGAGTGCTATCCATTTCAACCTTGCTTTTTGTGTAGACACGATTTTGGTACAATTTTCGCATCGAGTCACTTTTGAAATGTGGGTTTTTTAAGGACTTGTGTAGGGTTTTCTTTAGTTTCCAATCTATATTCTTACGCTTTATATGGTTTTTCCCCCTTCTACGTTGTTTTTTACCCTATTTTGTACATACGTTTTTTTTGTGTGTGGACACTCAGCGCGTCGAATCACTTTTCAAATGTGTTTTTTTAAGGACTTGTGTAGGGTTTTTTTTAGTTTTCAATCTATATTCTTGCGTTTTAGGTAGTTATTTTACCTTACTTTAGAATCACTTTTCAGGAGTGCGCTGATAGAAGACGACGAGGAATGTAAAACAGTTTTGGTAGGGAATTTCAACATAGATTTCAATTCTGAAGAAAAAACATTTGGAATGACGAAAAATCCGAAACATTATTCTTCAAAAGAATCCACAACAATAGATGCAGTATTTTGAAATCAAAGTATGAGAACAGACTTTACATGAGTGCCTACAGCTATCACTTCCCTTTATAGGGGAAAATTGACTAATACAAAAACTGGACCCAGCAAGCACTCTGGTGCGTAAATAAAATCTGAAAGAAATTTAGTTTTTTTTTTTTTTTTTTTTTTTTTTGCACCAGAGTGCTATTAATGTCAACCTTGCCTTTTTTTTTCTAATGGCCGGCCTCTGCCTTGAAGGCTTTGGCCGCTACAGGCCGGAATTGTTGGTCTCTTTATTATGGGGGGCACTTAGTAGGTGGACCAACATCGCTCCCTATGATAGGACGGACATGGTCCCCACACCCATTCGGGGATCAAACCCTGGCAGCCGGGAGTTGAACCCGAAACCGGAGTACGGTGCTTTACCCACCATACAACTCGGTAGGCTTTCATCCGTTATAATTCACTAAAAAATCCTTTCGAAACAACTACACAAAGCAATGACCATGACCACTCTCTTCCAGAAAAGAATACCAAATTGCAAATTACGATTATCAAATATCAATACTTCTTCCACATACAAAATTTTGATTTGCAGACGACAGTCTCCACATATGGATCCGCAGATGATAACAAATTGAAATTAATTCTTAAAAATGAATTTGTATTGTTTTCAAACGTAAATTACACTGTAAATCCACTCAAAAATAAAGAATAAAATTACACTTTTCATTCAATTTTAAGGAAATTAAATTTATTATTTATGAGACATTATTTATGTCCTATGTATTTTTTGTGTTCAACATTAACTGTGTCAGAATTAACACTTTAACGCGCAGTGTTCCCGCTCTGGGAACACCAAACTCTGACGTTTTGACTGTTGCCAGTCACGATTGGATTTCTATAAAAATAGTTGCGGGTGACATAGCTCCACGAGAATCCTTTACTTTTTAGCACGTCCTTTACCGTGCAAAAAATGGTCACGATTATTTTTAACAGCACTGACATCTGCTGAAAAATGGAAGAACGCGAGAACAGCTGGATCGATTGCCCAATCCTGGAAAAAGTCCAGCCTGGAAAAAGCTTTTTCTGACGACAGCTGGCTGTGCCTCTGACGACAGCTGTCGTCAGAAAAAGGGTTTCAGATCTGTGGCACGCGATGAACGTTTCGATCGTCCGCCGTCTTGCTGGTAGTTAAGTCGAGCGATGGCAACGGCTGCGCTTTTTTCAGCATTGGGAAAGGGTTGCGCCTCAAAGGATTAAGGGAGACGTTAGATGCAACTCCGTAGCAGGCGGTGGATTTCCTTTATCGAAATCTAATCTAACTATAGCCAGCATCCGAAATGGAGTTTCGCGCATGTGCATGAACTAATAAGAAATATCTGCTCAAAAACTGGCCTAAAATGCAGAACGAAAACTTAGGATGCAGAAAAATTTAAAGCGTTCATGAGTTTTTTTTTTTCTTTCTTTTAGGGGCGGGGGCGGGGATCAAAACCAATTTCAAAGCGTTCGGTAGATGAACAGAAGTCATCCAGTTGTAAAATTTAAAAAGGAGATGGTTAAAGGAAATTAAAGTTAGTAATTTAATTTAAAATGGAAAGTTTTTAATAATAATGCTGCAGTGCCGTATAATTATATTGTTTAATCTATAGTTAAATGTTTATTTAAAGGCGATTTCAAGTTGAAATTTAAACTCATTTTGAGAAACAATTTTAAGTACATCTTTTTTAATATTCTGTACTGAAAGTAAACAAGTAATATTTTTTTTAAAAATTTAAAGTCAATTCCTACTTAGGTCAACAAATAAAAATTTTATTTTAGTTACTTTTTATTAAATTTAGTTTAATTACATTTAATTAATGAATTAACATTTGAAAAAAACTATTTGAATTTGAGTGGATGAATAAAAAGTATTTTATTAAAGACTGAAAATTTGTAAGATATATAAATATATATTGGGAGAGTGTGAACTAAGAGTAGGAATTGGAAAAAAAAAAAAAGATGCACAGTTAGATGTTACAATAGTTCTAAACACAAAATTTCAACATTCTACAGTTAAAAATTTCAGAGTTATGCGAAATGCGAAATACTTTTTGGCGCCAAATTTCGTCATATTTCGGCAAGACTCGCCAAGGTCGACGAAAAATGGCGATATTTTGGGCATGGACCAAATGCCTGACTATCGCCAAATTTGGCGATATTTTGGCAAAACTCGCCAAACTTTGCGATAGTGAGTCATTGTTTTTTCCGTGCCCAAAATGTATATATAGAAGATGATATTAATGTATTGAATTTCTTTTCAGTCGTCCTGTCAATAAACTCCCCAGTAGATTGGAACCAAAAATCGAGATGTACAACTAGATTTTATAACAATGTTACATATGCAATTTCAACATTCTTCGAGTAAATAGTTTTTGAGATTTGAGAGTAAAATACATACACACGTACAAAAGTCGCCAAGCTTGGCGACTTTTGGCGTAATTCTTGAGGGAGGCACGTGACCGTGGTTGGACCATTACCTAACAATATGGTAGGAAGGTATTGTACTTGAAATGGATGAATGTCCCTAAAACTGCCATTGACCGTAAAGTGTTGGAAATCTTTTGAGTGTTCCTGTAGCAGCACTATAAATGATAAAGACACTTTCTTCGATGGAAAAATTCATTTTGTAACCCATAACAGCATATATCACTTCTGAGTCGTTTGAACTAGCCTAATACCTCTAAAATATGCTTTAATGAATTTCTGCCCATAGAGCGTAATGTATTGAAAATCTTTTGGGCGTCCCTGTAGATAAACTATCCAGTCGAATGGGACCGAAATGGCGGTGCACAACTAGATGTTACAACAATCCTGAATATAAAGTTTCAACATTCTACGCCTAATAGTTTTTGAGATATGCGAGTTTAATGAATTTTGGCCCATAGAGCGCAATGTACTTCGAATCTTTTGGGCGGTCCTGTAGATAGATTATCCAGTCGATTGGGACCAAAACTGTATTAACATCCAGTGACATGCACTAAAAGTCTAAAAAAATTTACTTGAACTTGAGTGGATGAATAAAAAAGTATTTTATTAACGATTGAAAATTTGTACAAGATAAATATAAGGAGAGTGTGAGCTAATAATAGGAATTGGGAAAAAAAATATAAAAGAAAATATTCTTTATACTGGTATTTAAAACTTATTACAAGTAGACAAATTTTATACCTATGTTAAAACACATGTTTCTAACTTTCGTACTATCCTCCCACCCCCCCCTTCCTTTTTTTTGTAAAAAATTTTTATGTGTTTTATTAAATGTGTGAAAGGAATGCAGAAATAAGTGGAGATTAACCCTTTAACGCTCAGTGTTCCCGTTCTGGGAACACCCAACTCTGACGTTTTGGCTGTTGCCAGTCACGAAGAATAGATTGGATTTCTATAAAAATAGTGGCGGGTGACACAGCGCCACGAGAATCCTTTACTTTTTAGCACGTCATTTCCCGTCAAAAAATGGTCACGATTATTTTTAACAGCCACTGACATCTGCTGAAAAACGGAAGAATGCGAGAACAGTGGATAGATTGCCCAATACTGCAAAAAGGGCAGCCGTTGCCATCGCTCGACTTAACGACCAACAAGATGGCGGACGATCGAAACGTTCATCGCCTGCCACAGATCTAGAGACCCTTTTTTAACGTCAAAAAAAGGGTCTCTAGATCTGTGGCACACAATGAACGTTTCGATCGTCCGCCATCTTGCTGGCAGTTAAGTCGAGCGATGGCAACGGCTGACATGTTTTCAGCATTGGGAAAGGGTTGCGCCTCAAAGGGTTAAGGAAGGCATTTTTAACTATGACGAGGCGCTCAAAGTAGTTTTCGAAATACCCCCCCCCCCCCAGGAGGCAAAACGTTCTTCTCATATTCTCCTGCATAGCTTAAAGAAAAAAATTGGTAGATATGAAGATTTTGTTTTAAAATCTACCATGTATCTACCATGAATGCGAGGCGCGATTTCTAGGGATGGACGCGAGACGAAAAATTGGAGTCTCGCGTCTCGCAAAACAGCCGAAAAGCTTGTCTCGTCCCGCAAAAATCCCTATATCATAATGTTAAAAATGCTTGTCTCGTCTCGCAAAAAAGCTGTAAATCTCTGTCTCGTCTCGCAAAAAGTCGTCTCGCGTCCATCCCTAGCGATTTCCGGGAGAACGCATTCGGGGCATGCGCCCGGGCCACCAACAAAAAAAGTTTGGGGGGGAGCAAATTGTTCAACTTTAAAAAAATTGTGAATTCTGGTTTTAATTTTAAAAAATAGGAGACAGAAAATAATTTTATGAAAAATAATAAGTATTAATGGTTACTATTTCATAGCCCTAGCATTCATTATATGCACACCATTTTTTTTTTTTTTTTTAAGCTAAACGGTGTAGTCTCAGGCAATTATTCAGCGCAAACTTATCATTTTGGCATGAGCGATGTTTGCTGATCGCCAGGAAAATAGAGCTGATTTTCATTCAGAACTGGTAAAAGGGAATGCCTTTCTAAGTGAAGTGAAGATGTATTTCATTATAAATAAATGCTCTGATGTAAGCATTCAAGCCCGTACCCACTAGAGATGAGACGGGCTCTGTAATTCACAATTGTGTTCGGGCTCGTGAAAAATTTCTGCTTTATTGAACATACTGCTTGAAACAGATTTTAAAAAGTGATTCATGAGGAAAATAAAAGTAACTTATAAATATTAAATAAATAAATAAAAATAGTAGCACGGGCGCCTAGAAGGTGCGTGAAGCTCTTTGGGTAATTTAGAACGGCAGTTTATATTCCTAAGTTAATCATGAGATCCGACTTTTCTGATAAAGGCTGGATACAAAGAATTAGAAAGTGCATTGGGACTTTGCAACTGTATTTGTCTTTAATTTACACAAACGGCAAAATTTATTGTATTCCATGAATGAATAATTGGATTTTTTTTTTTTATCTTTAGCTGAAATTTCGGGCTCGGGCTCCAACTTAAATAATATTGCGCGGGCTCGGGCTTCAAAAAATGAGCCCGAACTCATCTCTAGTACCCACGGCGGTGGATCAGGTGGTCCGTTCTCCCCCCCGAAATTTAAAATTTTGTAAACAAAACAATAATGAAGTCTTTTTGTGAAAATTTCACTATTTTTTCACCGTTATTTCCCCCTTAGAAATGTATGAACACTCCCCAATTCCCCCCCCCCGCAGGTACAACCTTGCTCGGAAGCATTAGGAAAATAAATACAGCCAAACATGTCTATCTCTTTTTGAAAAAAAAATTCAGCATTTTTCACCGTTTGTTCCCCCCAGAATTGTTTGGACACTCCCGGAAACACCCCTGGGTACAGCCCTGTAAGTATTAGGAAAATAAATACAGCCAAACCTGTCTCTCGAAACTGTATACATCGAAAACCTCTATATCTCGAAATTCCTAAAATTCCCTATATTACGATGAAAATTCAATGTATTTTCCTTGTTTATCGGGAGATAAGTTCCTTCAAAACCTCCATCTCGAATTTCCGTTAGTGTAAATTACAAAAATCAGTGCTTAAAGGGTAATTTTCTTTATCGAAAATTACCAATACCGATTACGGATGAATTCGGGCTCATTTTTTGAAGCCCGAGCCGAGGACTTTTAATCCGAGCCCGAGCAATATTATTTAAGTCGGAGCCCGAGCCCGAAATTTCATTTAAGATAAATAAAATTCAGTTACTTCATTGATACATTACGATAAATTTTGCCGTTTGTGCAAATTAAAGACAAATATAGTTGCAAACTCTTAACCCATCTGTGCCTGGATATTTTTGCGACTTTCTTCGATTTTTACTGATAACAGAAATAATAGATAAATTTCTGATGTCAACTTCTTGAACAAGGAATGATTTATTTTAAAATCATTTTGCATAAAAATCGAAATATCAACAACTTACTTGGTCATGTTAAAATATTGTGCGGAGTTGAGGCTCAATACTCATGAATAAAGGCTAGGAAAAATAAATAACGTTTTCGACTAATAGCGAAAATGCCGTCCCAAAAAAGGGACGCTAGGCATAAATGGGTTAATGCACTTTCTAATTTTTTATATCCATGTTTATCAAATAATAACAATAATGTTTCAATTTTTATTAAAAATTCCGTTGAGTAGTCACATCAGTGTTAAACAGTCGTATGTACTTAGACATATTAGATACAGAAAAATACAAGTCATAAATTTCGTATAGTGACATTAAAAAATTTTATATTTAAAGCACGTCCAGAAAAGAGATTTTGCATAATAAATTTAAGCTATTTGCATATTTGCATAGAATTGCATAAGAATATATTAGTGTATAAGAATTTAATTGATAGGAAGAAAATTACTTTTAAAAAATATTTTATGCTACGATGTGAATCTATACATTTAACTTAGACCAGTAAAGAATGAGGCCAAAATTTTGAATGAACAGCATTTTAACACACATACACAAATGAAATAGCACAACACACCATTTAGTAAATTATGTGAAAAAGCTAGCTTTTTACCCATCCATTATTTTGTTGCAAGTCCTAGCATCAGATTAATACTTTTATTTTTCTGATGGATCGCTTTTTAAAATCCGTTTCAAGGAGTATTCTCAATAAAGGAGACATTTTTCACGAGCCCGAACGCAATCGTGAATTACAGGGCCCGAGCTCGGTTCGGGCCCGGGCTCGGGTTGAGCCCGTCTCATCTCTAATTACCGATGGGTCTAAAGAGACAAAAAGAAGCAGAGAGAAGGCCGTATTTTTGCTATGAGGGATTCTCTCAGATTTTGGTAACCTCAGAAATCTATCAGAAACAAAGGAAGTTAGACATCAAAAGTCATTGAAAGACTACTTTTATTGTTAAAGGTACAAATTTTTAAAAGTGTGTGGATGTATGTGAAATAAATCTGAAATCATACCGCTGTATTTTTCTACAGCAAAAGCAAATAAAAATGTTTTTAACCGACATCATTAAAAGCCTTTATAACTCGCAGCCTCTTTATTTGTATTTTTTTCCCTATCTCATGAGATTCAAGATAGACAGGTTTGACTGAACTGAAATACTGCGAAGCATGTTACTTGAAAAATCGCGGAATGAAATTTAGGATTGAATATTAAAAAATCTGGAGTGACTCCACTCGACTTTCCGAACACTTACGATTAAGATCATTAGCAAGCATTTAAATAAATTTTAATCGATGAATCATTCAAACATATATACCAAATTGAAACTCAATCGAATGCACCGTTTAAACGCTTGCGCACTTTCAAGAATTTCTCCCCATATGCCATTATGCCATAATGTAAAAGAAAGTTTTGTCGTAGCCCTGTAGGAGAACTATAAGTCCTATACACACCAAAATCAATACCGGTCTTAGGATGGTGGTTTATAACATGTATACCCAATTTGAGCTCAATCGAATGTATCGTTTAAGCGCTAGCGCACTTTCAAGAATTTCCCCCGATAGGCCATAATGTAAAAGAAATCTTTGTCGTAGCCCTGTAGAAAAACTATAAGTCCTATGCACACCAAAATCAATACGGGTCTTATGGTGATGGTTTATAACATATATACCCAATTTGAGCTCAATCGAATCTACCGTTTAAACGCTAGCGCACTTTCAAGAATTTCCCCCGATAGGCCATAATGTAAAAGAAATATTTGTCGTAGTCCTGTAGAAAAACTATAAGTCCTATACACACCCAAATCAATACCGGTCTTGCGACGGTGGTTTATGACATATATATCCAATTTCAGCTCAATCGAATGCTCCGTTCAGGAGCTATCTTGTTCACTCACATACACACAAACACACACACACACACACACACACATCTCGTAAAAATAGCATAAATGGATTCAGAAGCCCTCAAAACGTGTCAATACACCCAAATCTCGAAGTCGAATTTTTTCATGATTACAATACTTTCCTTACATGGTACACGTTCGGAAAGTAATAATATTGAAATATTATCCTTCATAATATTATTGTTGTAACAGTATTACTCTGTCTCTTACTGATCAATAACTTCCCAAACTTCTACAACATTTGATACCCCAAAAGACCAAACCTTTTCCTTCCAATTCATTTTAATTTGTCAACAAGAAAAACAAGACAAAAGAATACACACAAATAAAGAAGGAAAAACCATTTGATATAGATGTAAAAATTTCGGATGTTGGTAAGGTTGGCGCGAGTGATAAATAACGTGACCATTTATTTTTTCCTTCAAAACGGGACATCTACTACTTTTTTGGCAATATCGCATTTATTTTTTTCCTCAAAACGGGACATCTACCGTTTTTAAGGTAATAGTGTCGGGAGACTGAATTGACAGGTCTAGGTATCTTTTAGTTGATACGAAAACGCACAAAAAAAGCTTGTGTTAATGTTAATATCAAAATAAAATGAAAAAAAAAAAACTTTGCTAAAACGCACAATATACTATAAAAAATAGTGCGAGACGACGTTTCGGGTGGTACAAGGGGTAAGCCCTTCTTCGACTTTAAAAAAACCATCCGACACCAGGCAGGAAGGTAGGAAAGTGAGAAATGTAAACAAAAGGGCATACTGAAAATAGGAAGTTGTCATTAGGAAGGAAAGACATTCTTAGAAAACCAGAGTGAAGAGGGAAAATAAAGGGGAGATCGGGGGAGGGGGAGGAATAAGCAAGTGAGGAACCTGACTTAAAAAAAAAAGAGATAAAAATTAAATAAGTTGTGATAGTCGACTAAAAAGAAGATTAAAGGAACAAACACAAAAACAATACATCCCCCGGTGTTTTCTTTGTGTCTCGAGAGAGGAGGGAGTGAAGGTTTTTTTTTTTTTTGTTGTTGTTTCTTTTCCCCTTAACCCTTTAACGCGCAGTGTTCCCGCTCTGGGATCACCCAACTCTGACGTTTTGACTGTTGCCAGTCACGAAGAATAGATTGGATTTCTATAAATATAGTTGCGTGTGACGTAGCTCTACAAGAATCCTTTACTTTTGAGCACGTCCTTTCCCGTAAAAAAAGGGTCACGATTCCTTTTAACAGCACTGGCATCTGCTGGAAAATGGAAGAATGCGAAAACATCTGGATCGATTGCCCAATGCTGAAAAAAGGGCAGCCGTTGCCATCGCTCGACTTAACTACCAGCAAGAGGGCGGATGATCGAAACGTTCATCGCGTGCCACAGTAGAGATCCTTTTTTGACGACAGCTGGCTGTGCTCGAGCACAGCCAGCTGTCGTCAAAAAGGGGTCTCTAGATCTGTGGCACGCGATGAACGTTTCGATCATCCGCCCTCTTGCTGGTAGTTAAGTCGAGCGATGGCAACGGCTGCCCTTTTTTCAGCATTGGGAAAGGGTTGCCCCTCAAAGGGTTAAAGACATTGCCGTTGGATGATTTTAGATATTTAGCGGCCTTTATTAAAATCGTTACCGTGGGTTGCTCTCTTTCTAAAAACGGGACATTGCAGGGGACATTTTCTGAAAACGGGACATTACGGTGTCCCAAAGCTGTGCTTGGGGACAACGGTACAAGCCACCTAAAAACGGGACGTATGGTCACCTTAGTGATAAAGCGCAGAGAAAGACATTCCTCTGACTACGGAGTTGCATTTAACGTCTCCCCAGAAATTAAGGGTCTGAGGGGTTAATCTAAGGCGACTTTATTTCTAAACAGTATTTTGGGGACAAATCAAACATCGTGTCCTCGAATCCAAGGAAAACTTGGGGACACTAGAAAATATTTTTGGGGACTTATTCGGGGACGCAACATATGACCATGTATACCATACTTTAAATCTTGACTAACTTCGATACTTAAAAATGAACTCGAATAGCTCTTTATATCCATTGTGTATTCTTATTTCTAATAAATTTATGGAAGTATTTCATTGATTTATAAATATTTATTTAAACCAGAAATATGAAAGGACCATCATGTTGAAATATTGCAATTTATTCCAAATTTAACTCTTGGAATAGTATTTGTATTTTTCAGAAGACAAAGCTTTTTACATTGCATCATTTTGTGATAATTTTTCATGAAACTTAGTACACCCTCTAAAAAAGTATTGGAGTGAAAGAAAATTACGAAAATTTTCGTTCGTCAATTTCATATTTAAAGCATGGTTCTTCCTGAAACGTGATTAAGCATTAACAAAATTGAAATGGGAAATTTGGTTCATAGTCGGATACTTTATAGAATGTCTGTACACGCCCCACACACACAATGACAACAAGCATTGTCAGAGATCGATTTTTATTGTTTCTCTGAGCAGATGGCGCTTTTAGTTGGTTTATTTTTCTTATTTCTTCAGTTTTTTTTCTGAAAGAAATAAACTAAACGGTAACTTTCATGGAAAAAAAGTACAAATCTTTAAATTTGGGGACAAAATGAAAAAAAGATCTATATTTGGGGACTGTCCTCGAATTTCGAAGACGTGTGGTCACCTTAGGTTAATCTTATGATTCCTATAATAAGAAAATATTTTACGTTCGTGATCGTCTGCTCCGAGACGCGCTGACATGTAAAACTGACATTTCGACAAGCCTATCAGCCAAAAAGTTACCTCCTTTTGCTTGAAACACGAAATTAAATTAATAGGAGGGTACACTTCTCATAGAAAGTGGGATAACGCTGTTGTTGCAAACAGATGGCGCAACGAACATTGGGTAACTGCGCATCACCTGCTTCTGCGCATCTCAGGCTGTTTATATTTCTATGGAGGCGAAGTAAATGGAGATCGTTGAATTAGCAGTACTTCAAAAAATTAAATGCATGGACCTATGAAAGTGATATATAATAATTTCTGGCTTCAGATGTGTTTTAATTACACTCATGTCCATAAATTAAGGATAATTCAGAATCACACAGAAATTGATCTCTAAAATAAAAATTTCACCTGTGGAATGATCACACACATCTTGAAGAAGAATATGCAAATTACAGGAAACCACCAGATGGCGTGGATGGTACGTCACAATGACGAGAGTGTAAGAGAGGGGTATATAAGGAATGGTGGCAAAGAAGTAAAATTGTTCACAAGCGCTGTGAAAGCCTTTCAGTGCAAAAACCGCATAGTTATGGCACAAAGGAGGCATTTGGATGATGTTTTACGTGGCAGAATTATCGGACGACTGGAATGTGGAAGTACCCAGCTGAAAGTATCCGAGGAACTTGGAATCGCCCAGAGTGTCATCTCCAGGCTTTGGCAACGATTCCAAGATGATGGTAATGTGAGTAGACGTTACAGCACAGGTCGCCCCCCGAGTTACAACGCCGAATGAGGACCGCTATTTGGCAGTTACTGCCAAAAGAAACAGACGGAGTACAGCATCAGACCTGTCTCGTCAGCTCTCTTCAGCTACCGGTACGACAGTTTCAAGGCAGACCGTGTACAGACGCTTAGGGCACATTGGTCTATATGCTCGTAGGCCTGTCAGATGTGTTCCACTTACCGCAACTCACTGTCGCCTGCGATTAACCTGGAGTAGAGAGCATGCATTGTGGACACCGCAACAGTGGTCTTGTGTGATGTTTTCCGACGAGTCCAGGTTTAGTTTGGAGTCTGATTCTCGCCGGACATTCATCTGGAGAGCGCCAGGTACCCGTTACCACCAAGAGAACACCATTGAAAGACACCGTTACGGTGGTGCAGGATGGCTCGTTTGGGGAGGAATTATTCTTGGTTCCAGAACTGACCTGCATGTTCAGAGTGTAACGATGACAGGCCACATCTATCGGGATGTCATTCTGGAACAACATGTACGTTTGTTTCGGGGCGCCATGGGTGCTGAATTTGTGTTTATGGATGACAACGCCCGTCCTCACCGTGCAAACATTGTAGACGAATGCCTTCAATCGGAGGATATCACCCGTATGCATTGGCCAGCATACTCACCGGACTTGAATCCAATAGAGCATGTGTGGGATATGCTTGGCCGACAAATTGCAGCCCGTCAACCCCCTCCCACCTGTCTACCGGAACTTCGGACTGCATTGCTTGATGAGTGGTGTAATATTCCCCAAGATCAGATTGATCATTTGATACTCAGCATGCCTAGGCCTTGTCAGGCATGTATTGCATCGTCCGTGAGACATACTCCGTATTAACCATCCTATTAACCATGTTATACTGTTTTTTGTAAATAGGTTCTTTTTTGAAATTTGGTCAAGGGAGTAAAACTTGCAATTTTTATTAATTATGTCAATCATATAGCATCTTTTTTGCTCTTTACTTTTTGTTTAATAAATCGACTTTACAAATAAGTCAAATTTGTTTTGCTTCTTTCTCTTTCTTTGCCTGAACCTTATTATCCTTAATTTATGGACATGAGTGTACATGATTGTCGTATAATACTATTTCATATTTAATATAGGCAACAGTTTCAAAGCGAAGTAATATTGTGTATGTAATGTCGTGTTATTATTTTCCCCAAAAGCTGTATTTTAAGAAATATTAGTATATTTAGAAGACTGTAGTATGTGTGAATGCAATAATTTGTTTACAGGGACTGTGACACTCAAGCAGCATTTACATTAATTTCATGCTGTGACAAATTTTAACACAGCTTTAAACTGCCGCTAAAAAAACTCACTAAAATATTAAATTCATGTTACATAAAGAACTCAGTAATGAATTCAAAGTCATTTTCTAATGAAAATATATACTGTGGCAGACAGGGGCGTAGCCAAGGGAGAGGTTAGGGGGGTCATAACCCCCCCCATGAGGAATTTTTTTGCCATACAAAATGTATATTCTTCACTCCCTTATCACACACATGTATGCATATATGTGAGTTGCAGTAGTCCTAACCACCACCCCCCCCCATGAAAAATTTCTGACTACGCCCCTGGTGGCAGACGAAAACTTGTTTTCTATCAGCCACGATATACGCACACGCATTAACAAATATAAACTCACTATTTTAATTATCTTAAGATAGTAACAAATGAAGAAAGAAAAATCTAAGGTAACCACGTAAGCAAAAGTGAAGAGTTAATCTCGTTCACATGATAGGTTGGAAAATTAAAAACAAGTAAAATATTAAAATACTAATTAAAAACTTTGTGAAAAAACACACATAAATAAGTACTTATAACAAGATACGATCGTTTCGACTGAAAATTTATTCAGTCTTCATCAGCCAAAGCTCTTCGTCTCACAAAAAAGTGGCAACCGAAAAAGATAAACAACACAAAAAAAAAGAAGAAAATATCTGAAACACTTTCATATTTTAAATACACACTAAAGTGATATATATTTAAAGCGTATCGTAATTTATGCGTCGCCCCTATTTTTCTTCCTTATTCCATTAAGTTGGAAAGTATATCATTATTCATGAATGTGCCGTATTTTTCTTCCTTGTTTCATAAAACCCATCTATGAATCGAAATCTATCTTAAAATCGCCTACTAAATCTTTTTTACAATCTTTGTTGAGTATACTACAACAATAACTTCACCGTTTTAAATGTTGTTTCGAATGTGCATCATAATCCATGAGTGTGCCGTGTTTGTCTTTCTTAGGTCGATTCCTACTTTAACGCCCCGACTCTCACCAAGGTGGCGATAATTAAACAAATGCAGTTACCATGACGAATTTTTGTATTTATGTGGCAATCTTAATTTAGAATCAAAATGGCGATTTGGAACAACATGCAAGTACAGCATTCCGTTACATTTTTATTTATATTAGATTGCCAATGTAGTTTTAATAATTGTCTTCAAATTCCTTAACTGGTGCGTTTATCGCTCATTTGTTCACTTTAGTTTTCATTGTTCTTTTGGGAGCGTTGAAACTTGTGTATAACTCCTTGAGACCCATGACTGAAAAGTGCGGGGATTTTTTAGGTTGGCAAGAGTGGAGGGCGTTAAAATAGGAATCAACTCTTTCTTGTACCATAAAACACATCTTTGTAATAGAAAACTATGTTAAAATCGCCTACTGCAGCCGTTTTAAAATCTTTGCCAGGCATATTCGAACTATAGGCAAAGTCCAACTATATCGCGTAGACATTTTAAATACTGTTTGGAATGGGCATCCTAATCCATGAGTGTACCGTGTTTTCCTTCCTTGTTCCATAAAGTACTTCTTCGGTATAGAAATCTATATTGAAATCGCCTACCAAAACTGCTTAACAATTTTTGCCAGGCATAGTCAAACTATACTTCACCTTTATAAATACCATTTGGAAAGTGTATCATAATCTATGAGTGTACCGTATTTATCTTCTATAAAGCACTTCTTAGGAATTAAAATCTATATTAAAATCGCCTACTTAAACTATTTTACAATATTCACCAGGCGTTTTCTAAGTGCACTTTAACTATATTTATAATAAATTGGCGCATTTTGGCACCCAATTTAGAGCTTCATTATCAAAAATTGCAAACCTTGTGCGACTGTCAACATTTTATTAACGCCCCCCCCCCTCTGCCCTCTCCATGTTTTCTGGCAAACACATTTGAAAATGCCTTCAACGTGACAATTCATATCTGCAAAACTTGTCGACAAGATCACATAGATTTAATACTCGCACCGAGCGAAATAGCACCCTAGTGCTAACAAGCATGTTGCCACTTATTTGTTTATCCTTTTTCAGTTCCCACTGTTTTGTGAGACGCAGAGCTTTGATGAAGACTGAATAAATTTTCAGTAGAAACGATCGTATCTTGTCATAAGTATCATTTTATGGGTGTTTCTTCAAAGTTTTTACTTATTTTTAAGTTCAACACCAGTATTTTCAATGTTTTTTTTTTTTTTTCCAAAGTAAAATATTAGTTATCAGTCAGCACGGGAAATGCTTTATTCTTTTACCGCCAGGATCATTAGATTTTCGATGTTTACATACATAATTGAAACTTATTTTGGGTACCAAAAATCCAGCATAGCTATAGAAAGTGTCCACTCCTATAATATATCTCCGTGGCTTGAAAGCAAAGTGGTCTCGTATTGTATTTCATTGGGAGAAACCCTGCTTTTTTTTAATAATACAAAATGTATATTCTTCACTCCCTTGTCTCCCGTGTCACATACACCTATACTAGAGATGAGTTCGGGCTCATTTTTTGAAGCCCGAGCCGCCCGAGCCCGAGGACTTTTAATCCGTGCCCGCCCGAGCAATATTATTTATGTCGGAGCCCGAGCCCGAAAGTTTAACTAAAGATGAAAAAAAAAAAACTCAATTACTTCATTGATAGAATACAATAAATTTTGCCGTTTGTGCAAATTAAAGACAAATACAGTTGCAAACTCCCAATGCACTTTCTAATTCTTTGTATCCATTCTTTATCAAAAAATGTCGGATCTCATGACTAACTAAGGAATATAAACCGCCGTTCTAAAATACCCAAAGAACTTCACGCATCTTCTAGGCGCCCGTGCCTCTATTTTTATTTATTTTTTTTTATAAGTAGTTTTATTTTCCTCATGAATCGCCTTTTAAAAACTGTTTCAAGCAGTATGTACAATAAAGGAGAAATTTTTCACGAGCCCGAGCCCGAACACAATTGTGAATTACAGAGCCAGAGCCCGGGCCCGGGCTCGGGCTTTCGGGCTCGGGCTGAGCCCGTCTCATCTCTAACCTATACCAGGGGCGTAGCTAAGGGGGGGGTTAGAGGGATCATAACCTCCCCTCACATGAGAAATTTTTTGCCATACAAAATGTATCTTCTTCACTACATTATCACAGACACATATACATATATATGAGTTGTAGTAGTCGTAACCCACCCCCATGAAAAATTTCTGGCTACGCCCCTGACGTATACATATACGAGTTGCAGTAGTCGTACCCCCCCCTCCCAACCTTATGAAAAATTTCTGCTTACGCCACTGCACGCTTCGAGTATCAGAAAACGATTTAAATTGGACGCAGTGGTATTAAATAAGCGACAGCAGCAAACTGTTTTAATTTAAAAATGTCTGGAGTGACTCCACTCGACTTTCCGAACACTTAGATTAAGGTCATTACCAAGCATTTAAATACATTTTAATCAATGAATAATTCAAACACGTATGCCAAATTGAAGCTCAATCGAAAGCACCGTTTAAACGCTTGTGCACTTTCAAGAATTTCCCCCCCATAGGCCATAATGTAAAAGAAATCTTTGTCGTAGCCCTGTAGAAAAACTATAAGTCCTATACACGCCAAAATCAATACGGGTCTTATGGTGATGGTTTATAACATATATACTCAATTTGAACTCAATCGAATGCCCCGTTTAGGAGCTATCGTGCTCACTCACATACACACAAACACACACCCTCGTAAAAAGAGTGTGCATAAATGAATTCAGAAGACCTCAAAACGTGTCCATAGACCAAAATCTCAAAGTCGAATTTTTTCATGATGACAATAATTTCTTTACATGGTACATGTTCGGAAAGTAAAAATACCTTGTATCAATTTGTTTAGTCCTTTGTTTATCATTAGAGTTTTTAGAAAAATGTATGGCACTTTGATTGTAGCAATAAATTTTCGGTAATGACTGGGGTAAATTTAAATTTGAACAAGCTTCAAGTATTTTAGTTAACTAAATTATTTCTTTTGCTGTTTCCGATAGAGCGATAACTTCAGCCTCCATGCTGGAAAGCGCAACACATTTTTGTTTACATGTTTTCCACGAGACTGGAACATTTCCAATTAAATCAATATAACCACTTCCCCAAAAATCTTTTTTCAACATGAATACCCATTTACTTCCTAACACTTTAACCTTTTGAGGCACAACCCTTTCCCAATGCTGAAAGAAAGGGCAGCCGTTGCCATCGCTCAACTTAACTACCAGCAAGATAGCGGACATCTGGCTGTGCTCGAGCACAGCCTGCTGCGTCAAAAAAGGGTCTCTAGATCTGTGGCACGCGATGAACGTTTCGATCGTCCGCCATCTTGCTGGTCGTTAAGTCGAGCGATGGCAACGGCTGCCCTTTTTTCAGCATTGGGCAATCTATCCGGCTGTTCTCGCCTTTTTCCATTTTCCAGTAGATGTCAGTGCTGTTAAAAAGAATCGTCAACATTGTTTTACGGGAAAGGACGTGCTAAAAAGTAAAGGATTCTCGTGGAGCTCTGTCACCCGCCACTATTTTTATAGAAATCCAATCTATTCTTCGTGACTGGCAACAGTCAAAACGTCAGAGTTTCGTGTTCCCAGAGCGGGATCACTGCGCGTTAAAGGGTTAACTCACGCTCTTTTGAATTAAAATTTAATGTATTTTCTGTATCTATTATTGGAATTTGTATTGTTAAATTCTTTTCATGAAGGAATTAATCTAAGAGCCCGCGGCCGCCAGACCTTCGTCATAGTATAAAAGCTGAAACTTTCTCTGCGCATACCCCCCAACAGAGGTAGGAACCATCGGCCACTCTAAAGTTTGGATGACCGTGGCTTTGGCAGGTAACAGGTGGCAAAGGTGTATAAAATTGCAGAATATTTTCGTCATTTCATAAAGCTTAATTTTTTTATAGGTTCTTCTTCGCAGTACTAGAAATCACTTTATCCCTTGCCAGACACTTTTCCATCGTGGCAAACCCCCGCCAGACAATCTCAAAGTCATGGAAAACGTAATTCTATTACGAGCGCGCTGCAGCATCGTAAGAAAGTTCAGAAGTAGCAGTATAAAATGTGCTTGGCACTTTGTGACAGCTTGACGTACTTCGTCGCTGGAGTTTACGAACACAACAGTTTTCCATGACTTTGAGGTTGTCTGGCGGGGTTTGCCACGATGGAAAAGTGTCTGGCAAGGGATAAAGTGATTTCTAGTACTGCGAAGAAGAACATATAAAAAAATAAGCTTTATGAAATGACGAAAATATTCTGCAATTTTATACACCTTTGCCACCTGTTACCTGCCAAAGCCACGGTCATCCAAACTTTAGAGTGGCCGATTGTTCCTACTTCTATTGGGGAATATGCGCAGAGAAAGTTTCAGCTTTTATACTATGACGAAGGTCTGGCGGCCGCGGGCTCTTGCTCTAAATGTTTCAGGCTTGCTCTAAATGTTTCAGGCGTGTAGGTGTATTATTAAATTTTCCCAATACATTCGTAGCTATCTTCGTTTCATCGAATTTTACATAAACTATTTCGATTACCTTTTGAGTGGAGGAGATGTAAATTCTACAACCTCTTGTATTAATTGCATACCCTATCACAATACCTGGGATTGATCTTGCAGACAGTTTATCACGCTTTTGCTTCGGTAAATGCTAAACAGCCAAATACTCGTCAATGTTTCACCGAGGGTTTTGAGCCATACCAAAGCTCTAAGGGATTTTTACATTTCTTCCCTACAGTACAACGATTTCTAACATGAATGTAGGTAAACAAGGCTCCGAGCCAAAATTTTTTTATCGAGATTTGATTCCAATAATAGGGAACGTACCCATACTACGTGACCTATTTTTAAAGATTTTTTCGACCCCTCCCTCCCCTCGGTGACCACTAGTAGTATATATCAAGAACCCCTCCTGCCCTCCCCTTTAAGTTTTTACGTAGTAGTGACATGTATGGTTTTTAATCATTTCGCGGACAGAAAGTGAAACAAATGAAAATAATTTGTCTCATACTCGTCTTTATTAATACGGCGTTTACTGCATAAGACTGCATGCATGCTCATAATTACTAGTAAATTAAATATTATGAAAAAGAAAAACTTAGGTAAAAACATAATGCTAATTTACAACAAATTTCTCTCTGACGAAAGCGACTATGTAACAAAAATCTAAGCCACCCCCTTGCTCCTGTGACTGAGCGTAGTACTATGAAGACCTCCCCCCCCCTAAACGAGTCACGTAGTATGGGTACGTTACCTTACTGCATCAGATGCATAACCATTAAAACCCTCAGCTATACCACCCATTTCTCGTGTATATACTGTCCTTTCCTTTTTTTTTATCCCGCGAGACATTAACCCTTTGAGGCGCAACCCTTTCCCAATGGTGAAGAAAGGGCAGCCGTTGCCATCGCTCGACTTAACTACCAGCAAGATGGCGGACGATCGAAACGTTCATGCGTGCCACAGACCTAGAGCCTAGGGTCGTCAAAAAAGGGTCTCTAGATCTGTGGCACGCGATGAACGTTTCGATTGTCCGCCATCTTGCTGGTAGTTAAGTCGAGCGATGGCAACGGCTGCCCTTTTTTCAGCATTGGGCAATCTATCCAGCTGTTCTCGCATTCTTCCAATTTTCAGCAGATGTCAGTGCTGTTAAAAATAATCGTGACACTTTTTTTTACGGGAAATGACGTGCTAAAAAGTAAAGGATTCTCGTGGAGCTCTGTCACCCGCAACTATTTTTATAGAAATCCAATCTATTCTTCGTGACTGGAAACAGTCAAAACGTCAGAGTGTGGTGTTTCCAGAGCGGGAACACTGCGCGTTAAAGGGTTAAGAATTGCGTAAAATTATCACTTCAAAACTCTAAACCATTATCACTTCTATTACTTTTCAATTCCCCCTTCCGTTTGCTTTTCAAACATCGTTAAAAATGTTTTAAAAAAACTTTTCAATACATTTGATTTTTGTTTCAAAACTATAAATCCAAACTCTACCACAGTACTCATCAATCACGGATACAAAATTTATTTAAATCCACTTTTGGTTTTAGCGGGGGAAGGTCCCCATACATCCATATGTACCTCGTTGTTATTGACAGTCTATCTGTGTTCTTTCCACTTAAGGAAAGGATGACCGTTTTGATTTCGCTTCCCGACAAATATTGCAAATTTCTTTAGAAAGAGGAATTTTCGGTAAATCACGTACGGGTCCCAATTTTAGACGTATCTGATAACTTTTTAAAATTACAGTGTGCTAATCTACGATGCCATGTCCAAATTTCATCGTGAGAAGTTTGGTTTACGCTATCATTTTCCACTTTAACCCTTTAAGGCGCAACCCTTTCCCAATGCTGAAAAAAAGGGCAGCCGTTGCCATCGCTCGACTTAACTACCAGCAAGATGGCGGACGATCGAAACGTTCATCGCACAGCCAGCTGTCGTCAAAAAAGGGGTCTCTAGATCTGTGGCACGCGATGAACGTTTCGATCTTCCGCCATCTTGCTGGTCGTTAAGTCGAGCGATGGCAACGGCTGCCCTTTTTTCAGCATTGGGCAATCTATCCAGCTGTTCTCCCATTCTTCCATTTTTCAGCAGATGTCAGTGCTGTTAAAAATAATAATGACCATTTTTTTACGGGAAATGACGTGCTAAAAAGTAAAGGATTCTCGTGGAGCTATGTCACCCGCAACTATTTTTCTAGAAATCAAATTTATTCTTCGTGACTGGCAACAGTCAAAACGTTGGTGTTCTCAGAGCGGGATCACTGCGCATTAAAGGGTTAACTCTTTCATCACACTTAATTTCTTTTTCTAATTCGTTATCCCATAACACATTTACTGCATAATATTAATCACATAATTTAAATAAAATCCACTTACCCCATCAGGGAAGAATACATCGGCTCTACCTCTACCACAAATAAGCTATATAACCGCACTTATCAAGTAGAAATTCTATTATTCTCCTGAAAAGAGATTTCATTTTAAATCAGGAACATAAAGTACATTATATAAAAAGTTACGACATTAAACTGACCATCACAATTTGCTTTAAATTTCATATTGCCTATTCAATATGCGCGCTTCCATTTCGAATAGCAACAGATAAATTTTGTTTTGCTATCACTTTAAAGTTCATTAAATGATTCGTTGAAACTGTATATAGAGTGAAAGTAAATGGTGAATTAAATGGGGAAGGGGAGGGAGTAGCAATGTTCGATGCAATACCAACATTATTCCCGAAATTTGCTTCCATTATAATGCAAGACCCATCTTTAAATTTTTTTATTTTGTTCACGAAACTTAGGTTTTTACCTTCTTGCAATTCAGTTTTAAATGTCCAAATTCATGGCATGAAAAATAAGGGCCAATTTGAGCGAAATTCTGTTTCCCCCACCAAATTTTGCAGGTTACGACTATTGTCATACTTATTCTGCTTAATTAAAAGTATATTAATATTTTCACTACATCGTGCTCTGTTAAACATAAACGGTTGTTTTCTAAGAGTAATGCTTCGGAAATTTTTTCATCAGTAAATTCCTCATCTTTTAGGAGTATACAAATGCAGAACAACACCATTATTTTCATCTGGAAAATTTCTAATTAACTCTAAACTGATATATCAGGTTGTAACGAAAGTTTTCCGCCATATCTGCCTGAAATACTAACTTCTAACTCCTTAGATAAGTGTTTTTGAACTTTCGGTACCAAACCTGCACAGTGTCACATGATACAACAATAGTACTTAAAGCTGTACTCATAATTTGTTGATACTATGTAGCTGACTTTTTGCAACACAAATGGAAGTAAAGGATGGTTCTAATCCTCTAGAGTGATAGTTCCATTTGGGACACCTTATACTTAATGATAACTCTATTTTTTACAGATTTCACAACGCAGTGTTATAAAGTAAGCCTCTTTCTTTCAGAGGCCAAAAATCGTTTGACAAAATATGAGCCAATACGCCAACGCGAACTGTGTGCTGACGATGTTTGCGGTGGCGGGAAACTTTCGTTACAACCTAATACAAATCATCTAATCTATGTTTAACTTCATTACCTCTGGAAGCTGCTCTTTTAATAAACATACCAATAGTTTCATTATCAGAATCAAACTTCAAAACAAAACAACAAAAAAATCATCTAAAAGTCTTACCAGTTTAGCACGTCTGTCCATATCAAAAATTATCCTTCATGATTTCTCAGGCAATTTTACAGGAGCTTACGTCATCCAGAAGTACTTGATACCTATCTTCTAAATTGTCATAGATTAGAGCAAAACCGTTGAGACATTAGGTAAATGTCGTGCTCCTTGCTGTCTATTCCGGTAGTTGGACTTCCATGAATGCTGCACGCATAAATAAGCGACATCATTAAACTGTTTTAAATTAAAAGAACACATTTTTTAATAAACAAACATGCTATAAATATACAGGAACAACGTTTAAAATAAACACTAGGCAATCATTCTCTTCTGCACTGAACCGACGATAAATGAAACATCTCTCGGGCATATATTTGCATTTGCCTAGGTTTCTTCTTCTCTTGGACGTCGGAACGAAACCTTGCTAACTCTGACAAAATTCAAGTTGTAACGGATTGAATTTATGAAACAAACCTTCCGAATTGATTTTAACACTTTACCGTCCACATGTCTCGTAAAAAATTGTTCGCTTGGAGCTGGGTTTTGGGTAGCCGCAAAGGTCTTCGTGCAATAGACTAGTTTCTGACCTTCTGTCATGGACTTAGATTCAGAAGGACTACCATCGGCAATGGGATTCCTTCCGCAAAAAACTCATCTAACGCCGATTCGGTCGACAGATGGCGCTGCTGCATCATTTGCAGGCTTTTAGCAAATTATTGCTGTGAAAGAATTTGCATTTTTACTTTCTGAACATGTACCATGTAAGGAAAGTATTGTAATCATGAAAAAATTCGAATTCGAGATTTTGGTGTATTGACACGTTTTGAGGTCTTCTGAATTCATTTATGCTATTTTTACGAGATGTATGTATGTATGTATGTGTGTGTGTGTGTGTGTGTGTGTGTGTGTGTATGTGTGTTTGTGTGTATGTGAGTGAACACGATAGCTCCTGAACAGGGCATGCGATTCAGCTCAAATTGGGTATACATGTTATAAACCACCGTCGCAAGACCTGTATTGATTTTGATGTGTATAGGACTTACAGTTTTTCTACAGGGATAAAATAAAGATTTCTTTTACATTATGGCCTATGGGGAGAAATTCTTGAAAGTGCGCTAGCGTTTAAACGGTACATTCGATTGAGCTCAAATTTTGTATACATGTTATAAACCACCTTCGCAAGACCGGTATTGATTTTGATGTGTATAGGACTTACAGTTTTTCTACAGGGCTACGACAAAGAATTCTTTTACATTATGGCCTATGGAGGAAAATTTTTCAAAGTGTGCTAGCGTTTAAACGGTACATTCGATTGAGCTCAAATTGGGTATACATGTTATAAACCACCATTGTAAGACCAGTATTGCTGTTGTATTGATTTTGCTGTTTATAGGACTTGCAGTTTTTCTACAGGGCTACGACAAAGATTTCTTTTACATTATGGCCTATGGGGAGAAATTCTTGAAAGTGCGCTAGCGTTTAAACGGTACATTCGATCGAGCTTCCATTTGGTATATATGTTTGAATGATTCATCGATTAAAATTTATTTAAATGCTTGGTAATGATCTTAATCGTAACTGTTCGGAAAGTCGAGTGGAGTCACTCCAGATTTTTATTTTTAAATTAGTGGTTTAATTTATTTTTCACTTTGAAATGACCTTTTTCAGTGTATTGAGCGTGTCATGACCATTTTGGCAGCGTAAAACTTTTTATTCACTAAGCTAGCTAGTTAGTGACCGCATTCGTAAACGCCAAACGAGTTTCTATCTAAGGTGTTCGTAAAGGAAACTGGGTGCATTCAGTTTATAAACTAGAGCGTTTGTATGTAAAACTGAGTTGCGGTTAGTTTCAAACTAAACAAACTGCGCACGAAGCAGGTTCATCGAGTTTGTTAAGCAAGCGTGCAGCAAGAAGATTACTTGCTGCACGTTGTCTTTGTTTAGAAATTGCGTCCGTTGTCTCTCTATTCTAAAAAAAAAGTAAGGGACGTTGCCGCCGCTGTCAATAGCTTGTTGGCCTATCTTCTCCTAAACCGTGGGGATTTGAATTTCGAGAAACGTGTTCACGGATGCGGAAAATTCCTAGGAACCTGATAAGCTGACTTAAATTTCGAAAATCGAATTATTTTAGAAGTTATTAATTAAAAACTGAAAAAAATTAAGCATAATGGTTGCCAGATTTGGCATAAAATCATTCATTCCTTTGCAACAAAGCAATTCCAAGTATGTAGATTCGCGGGAAATTGACAAGCATGAAATAGAATGACACCCACTTTACGCCAAATCAAAAAGTATATGAAATAAATAACTCTGAAGATTTTTAAATAGTAAGTTCGCTTAGACAACAGGAGTTTAGAATTAGCGATTATTCGTTTTTTTCAAAACAGAATAACTCATTGTAACTGATTTTAAAAGCGCCATCTTGGCATTAGGTACGATTTGGCAAAATGGTATCTTTCGCAGCAGGGTGAACCTTAACAGAGAGCGAGTTCAAAAATTTTAGAACCCAATATCTTGACAATGGAAAATAATTAAAATGCAGATTATTTCAAAGCCGGTTCGGTTCAGCTGGAACATTTGCTACCAGAAGAAATATTTGGTGACGTTAACTATGCCATTATAGCAGTTATAGTACACTTTGGTTATTTTTCAGCACGGCGAGGTAATATAATTCGTGGTGCTAAATGCGCCAATCTGTAAAGGATTATGTATATGAAAATATGGATAACGGTTTTTCGGTAACCTTACATGAGCAGTAATTATAGGTGTGAGCATGTGTAAATCGCCAAATAATGAAAAGTCGCCATGGGTGGCAAGCTATCCTAGCTGTTCCGTAGATTTTTGTCAAAGAAAACATGTGAAGTACTGTTTTCTTAGCGCTCATTATTAACTATACATATACGCAAGTCGCCAAATAATGAAAAATCCCCATGGGTGGTGTCCAATAGGTTTTACATAATTAAAAATACAGCTGAAACATATGTTCTGATTTTATTACGCTTTAACTCCTAATTAATATAACTTTTGAATGGCAACATTAAATATCATTGTGTTCCTGAGGAGTGCAAAAACATTTTCCAGCGATTGTACGCGGAGTCCGCACTCCAGGTGCAGTATAGCTCAGGACCCGCAGAACAAGGATTCCTATAACAAAATATCTACCGTGATATGGGGGGGGGGTCTACTGTAGTGTGAAGTTTAAATTTTCATGTACCAATGAACATGCAAGAACCAAGCAACGTGTAGCTCAGTAACATTCTATCTCATCCAATCTTTGGGATTTGTCTGTTGAAATCATGTCTTTTTTACGAATAAGCCTTATTAGGGGCCGAATGCCTCATACAAAAAGCGAGCGTAGCAAGTCTACACCCCTGGTTGATTTAAAATATATTAAAATCAATTTTAAATGCATAGTCTTGTTCTAAATGAGTCTGGTAATTTTTAATTCTTAACATTTTTAAATAATTTTAGAATTATTTAAAAATGTTTTATTTTTATGCTGGAAAAATAGAGAACAATCAAAAATAAGTTAAATGCCTGTAATATTAAAGCGCCCCAAAATAACCTCTTGCTCCGGTGCCTCATCTAGGTATGATCAGGGTCTCCATATTTTTGACCGCTATTACATTTTTGCAACATAAAACATTTTCAAAACTTCCAACATTGAATTTTTAAAAAAATTCAATGTAGATATACTTTAGCAAGATTATACAACCAAGAATAATTTTTACTTTCCGAACATGTACCATGTAAGGAAAGTATTGTAATCATGAAAAAATTCGACTTCGAGATTTGGGTGTTTTTACACGTTTTGAGGGCTTCTGAATCCATTTATGCTATTTTTACGAGATGTATCTATGTATGTGTGTATGTGTGTGTGTGTATGTGTGTTTGTGTGTATGTGAGTGAACACGATAGCTCGTGAACGGAGCATTCGATTGAGCTCAAATTGGATACATATGTCATAAACCACCGTCGCAAGACCGGTATTGATTTTGGTGTGTATAGGACTTATAGTTTTTCTACAGGGCTACGACAAAGATTTCTTTTACATTATGGCCTATGGGGGGAATTTCTTGAAAGTGCGCTAGCGTTTAAACGGTACATTCGATTGAGCTCAAATTGGGTATACATGTTATAAACCACCATCGTAAGACCGGTATTGATTTTGATGTGTAGAGGATGTAGTACAGGGCTACGACAAAGATTTCTTTTACATTATGGCCTAAGGGGGAAAATTCTCGAAAATGCGCTGGCGTTTAAACGATACATTCGATTGAGCTCAAATTGGGTATACATGTTATAAACCACCATCCTAAGACCGGTATTGATTTTGGTGTGTATAGGACTTATAGTTCTCCTACAGGGCTACGACAAAACTTTCTTTTATATTATGGCATATGGGGAGAAATTCTTGAAAGTGCGCAAGCGTTTAAACGGTGCATTCGATTGAGTTTCCATTTGGTATATATGTTTGAATGATTCATCGATTAAAATTTATGTAAATGCTTGGTAATGATCTTAATCGTAAGTGTTCGGAAAGTCGAGTGGAGTCACTCCAGATTTTTATTTTAATATTTTATCCATTTGCATTATTAACTCTTATGGATATTAAGTGCAGTGGATGATATGTGCAGTGGAAGGATATGTGCAGCTTGCTTGATATGTGCAGTGGAATGGGATCGGCGTTTAATTTACAATAAATGGTGAAATTTTCTTTAGAATAGAATTGCCATGAAACTTATATAAGTAAAACGTGTACAGATACAGAAACAAATTTATTGTACAAAAATCTACAACTGTTAAATTACTTTTCTACATAGCTTCCGAAATTTTGTATTCACTTGTCATAGCGTGGCACAAGTTTTTCTATTTCTTCTTCATAGAAGGTTGCCTGCCGCCTGTGTTTTCAACCATGTGTTAACATGTTCTTTCAGCTCGTCCTCGTCGTTAAAGTGTTGACCACCAAGGAAAGATTTTTGGTGTAAGAAGAGATGAAAGTCGCTAGGAGCGAGGTCCGGGCTGTATGGAGGATGATCAAATACGCTACAGTCAAATTTCTGTAGGAGTTGTTTTGTCACGTTCGCAGTGTGAGGTCGGGCATTATCGTGCAAAAAAAGCAACACCTTTCGACAGGCATTTGCAATTAAGGCTGACATTATAAAGAAGCACTACAAAGAACACGTCGTCAGCAGCGATCTGAAAATGACGTACATTTCTTCTCCTTGAGTCAAAGTAACTGCCGCGCATGCTCGGAACTGCGATCGCAGCGCTGCCGCGGATAGAAATAGAAACGGAAATTACTTTGTGAATACACCTCGTACTTCTTAATTTCAATTCTTCAAAAGAATTTATATTTACTATTTTTTTTCAGTTTCCTCAATATCTTTTTCCAAAATATTTTCTCTTCTTTTAGTAGGATCAGTTCTTTCTTGTTTTTTGGTAATATCGGATATATAGACTGGTAAGCTCGAAAAAATGCACGGGATAGCATTCCATTCTAATTTATAATGCTTTCTTTTTATAGCTAAAAGTGTCCCATCTCATTTTAAAATAGTGTCGTCCAGTAGCGTAGCCAGGATTTTATTTTTTGGGGAGTGGGTATCAAATTGTAAGCTAAAGTTCAATTGCAAGCAAGATATCAAACTGTAAACTAAGTAAAGGGTCTTATTTTGGCTGACTACGCCCCTAGTGTCGTCTTTTAAAACATCATTATCTCGGAAATGCTCAATACAAACATATGTATTTTTTCCTGGGAACCAATTTTTTCTTGGAATTTTTAGCACTTGCGAGTGTTATTTCTTTCAATCACGGGTTTTTTGCCTACGCGAGCGCGTCGAGTCACTTTTCAAGTTTTGTTGATTTTATGGACTTGGAAAGGGTTTTCTTAAGTTTTCAATCTATATTCTTGCATTTTGTGTGGTTTTAGTTGTGCACCTCCCCTTTTGGTCTCAATCGAATGAATAGTTTATGTACAGGACCGCCCAAAAGATTCGAAATGCATTACGCTCACTATGGGCCGAAATTCATTAAACTCGCTTATCTCAAAAACTATTAGGCGTAGAATGTTGAAACTTTATATTTAAGATTGTTGTAACAGCTAGTTGTCCACATCTCCTTTCGGTTCCATTTGACTGGATAGTTTATCTACAGGACCACCCAAAACATTCGAAATAGATTACGCTCTATGGGCCGAAATTCATTAAACTCGCATATCTCAAAAACTATTAGGCGTAGAATCTTGAAACTTTATATTTAGTATTTTTGTAACATCTAGTTGTGCACCTCCCCTTTCGGTTCCATTCGACTGGATAGTTTATCTACAGGACCGCCCAAAAGATTCGAAATACATCACGCTCTATGGGCCGAAATTCATTAAAGCGTATTTTAGAGGTATTGGGCTATTTCAAACGACTCAGATGTGATATGTGCTGTTAAGAGATACAAAATAAATTTCTCCATTAAAAGAAGTGTCTTTATCATTTATAGTTCTGCTACAGGAACACTCAAAAGATTTCCAATACATTACGGTCAATGGCAATTTTAGTGGCATTTCAAGCACAACACCGTCCTACCACATAAATTAGGTAATGGTCCGACCACGGTCACGTGCCTCCCTCAAGAACTACGCCAAAAATCGCCAAGCTTGGCGACTTTTGTTGTACGTGTGTATGTATTTAACTCTCAAATCTCAAAAAATTTTAGTCGTAGAATGTTGAAATTTCATACATAAGATTGTTGTAACATGTAGTTGTGCATCTGGTTTTTGGTTCCAATCTACTGGAGAGTTTATTTACAGGACCACCGAAAAAAATTTCAATTCTTTAATGTCTATGTACATCTTCAATATAATTTAACTGTAGACAGTCATTGTTTGGTCCATGCCCAAAATCTCGCCGTCTGTCGTCGACCTTGGCAAGTTTTTCCAAAATATCGCCAAATTCGGTGATAAGTCAGTCACTGGGTCCATGCCCAATATATCGCCATTGGTCATCTCTGGGCGAATTTTGGCGATAGTCGCGACGGTGGCGGTGGTTTCAGTTAGGTTTGACAGACGCGCGATAAGACTTTGCTTCAAGCTTCGCCTGCCTATTATTTCCAAGGACATAACCACTGTGCCATGTGGAAGCATACTTCATACTTGGAACCGACATATAAAATCTTGGTGGTTTCGTGAGAGAGACAGAGAGAGAGTAAAAGCACACTCAAGTGCGTAAATAAAATCTGGAAGAATTTCCGATTTTCTGCTGTTTGCTTTTACTTTCAAATAAAAGTGTGTTGATCATTATGTTTATATCAGGTTGTAACGAAAGTTTTCCGCCCTATCTGCCTGAAAAACTAACCTCTAACTCCTTAGATACCTGTTTTTGAACTTTCGGTACCAAACCGGCACAGTGTCACTTGATACAACAATAGTACTTAAAGCTGTACTCATAATTCGTTGATATTATGTAGCTGACTTTTTGCAACACAACTGGAAGTAAAGGATGGTTCTAATCCTCTAGAGTGATAGTTCCATTTGAAGACACCTTATACTTAATGATAACTATATTTTTTACAGATTTCACAACACAGTGTTATAAAGTAAGCCTCTTTCTTTCAAATGCCAAAAATTGTTTGACAAAATATGAGCAAATACGCCAACGAGAACTGTGTGCTGACGATGTTTGCGGTGGCGGGAAACTTTCGTTACAACCTAATATTAATATAGATTGGCGCAAAACTGACTAAATTTCCGTGCTATTTCATGTTTTTTTTTTTTTTTTTTTAAATCTTTCGGAAAGCTTCGATTTTTGGAAACGAGAACGTTTACATTTTCTCCTCTTTTGTAATTAGCTTTACAGCCCGGGACACAGCAAACGGGGTGATTGCTAGAACAAAAGAACAGAAATCAATAAAACTAAGGCAAAATACGGATTTTTATATTTTTATGTGCCATAGCTTATTAACTATTATCAAATATGTAGTATTAAGAATAGACATTGCTGACTTACAATTAATATCCGACAACAAGGCACAAAAGTTACTATCCCCAAAATCTCGCAAACAATCTCAAGCTTCCCGGCTTTTGGTGAAATATCGCCCAATAAAGTGTCAGAAGGAAATCTGTCTAATTGAACTCAGCTTGGAGATATCGAAATATTTGGATAGAAATCGCTAAACCTAACTATTACTGATATTTTATCTCTTTCCAACAAAATAAGTTTCGATGAAGTGCGCCGAAAATATTTTTGATTTAATAGACGGACAAGGAAGTCATGTGTTGTCCACATCAGATCTTTTAATTTTTAATTTTTTTTTTAAATTTTAGACAGTTTGGCGAAAAAGAAAGGAGTAGGAAAGCAATCCTGAATAAAAAGTCGACCCTTTAATGTTAAACACTTTTTTTTTTTTTTTTTTTTTATACAATCCTACATTCCACTGTAACGGTCCTATGAAAAGAATTTTTTTTTCTAACGTCGTCGAAACTTTTAATTTCACTTCGTTAAAACTAACTGCGTGCACTAATCAGGATAAGCTAACTACGTGAGATTGATAAACTCTGACATAAAATATTCACCAAATCAAATTAGATGTGCAATTTGCGTGAATCTAAATATCTCTTTCTAGATGACGCTTTGACATTTTTCACAAGATCAAAATAAACGAACTATTTTCTTCAGCTGTAATATGGATATTTAAATTAAAATTTCACATGGCGCGTGAATTGTTTTTTTTTTTCGACTGGAGCATATTTTTTTATTTATTTATTTATCTATTTTTTAAGTAATAGCAGCACAATATCACGAATTTTAGAAATAGAAGCGATTTATTTTACAATAACATGGATTAACGCACAATGTACCGCTTCTAAGCAAAGGATAAGTTCTCCTACATTAATATTGTTACGAATTTTCGGGGCAACCTACTAATCTGGGGTTTAGAATAGTTTAATATTCGTATTCTACGCGTCAAAATAGTTAAGTTTTGCTTTTTGTTGCATCAAAATCGGCCAACTAGAACGCGAGATACGGAATTATGGTAACTTCCTTTGGCCTTCGGTAACCTCGCTTTTGGGGACTTATTTTTGGCGCCAAATTTGGCGATATCTCGGCAAAAGTCGCCAAACTTGGCGGCATTTTGGTAATTTATCGCGATTTTCCCAATAGGGCTTGTAAAGTTAGTTTTTCTGCATTAATATGCGTAATAGCCGAATAATTCTCTTCTATGATGTAATCAAAATTCCCGCTTTATGTGGAATCTTCGAGAGATACATTCTTCTAGAAGCTCCTTGTAGCTTCTGCGACACCTGTAAATACCGGCATGACAGACCCCCCCAGTTCAGTGCATTACCAAGCTACCGATGAGTACGCTGCTTTGCTCTGTGAATGGTATTATAGTTTGCTTGCTCTTTGAAGCCTTGTTTTAAACTGTTGTGTGTAAATTCTTTATTGCTGCGTCTTAAGGGACTATGTACGATATCCCTTGTATGTTTCCACAGAATTTTTGCCTGTGGAAGTGTTGTTATTTTCTGTGAGAAATACAGCATCTGTGAAGGCTTCTGATCTAAGCGGACTGTTAAAAGCACATTACTGCAAGATTGTGCTTGTAAATTTTGTACAGCTGATTGTTCCGCAAAGTTCTAGAAGCAATAAAGTTCGTTTTTCATCTTGACAAGTGGACTCTTTACTAGAACTTAGAACGAAGAATTCAGGAAATTAGCAAAGTGTTCTGTAACAATATAGCCTTTGGTACTTTAAAAAAAAAGAGAGCGAGAGAGACTACCTGAACTTTTTTTTATAACTTTTTACCTTCCGAACATGTACCATGTAAGGAAAGTATTGTAATAATGAAAAAATTCGACTTCGAGATTTGGGTGTATGGACACGTTTTGACGTCTTCTGAATTCATTTATGCTGTTTTTACGAGATGTATGTATGTATGTGTGTGTGTGTGTGTGTGTGTGTATTAGAGATGTGTTCGATCTCATTTTTTTAAGCCCGAGCCCGCCCGAGCCCGAAGACTTTTAATCCGAGCCCGAGCAATATTATTAAAGTTGGAGCCCGAGCCCGCCCGAGCCCGAAATTTCAGCTAAAGACAAATACAATTAACTACTTCATTAATAGGATACAATAATTTTTGGAGCTTCACACACCTTCTAGTTCCCCGTGCCGCTATTTTTTGAAATAAGTACGTCTATTTATCCCATGAATCACTTTTTAAAATCTGTTTCAAGGAGTATGTTCAACAAAGGAGAAATTTTTCACGAGCCCGAGCCCGAAGGCAATCGTTAATTACAGAGCCCGAGCCCAAGTCGGGCCCGGGCTCGGGCTCGGGGTTTCGGGCTCGGGCTGAGCCCGTCTCATCTCTAGTGTGTATGTGAGTGAACACAATAGCTCCTAAACGGGGCATTCGATTGAGCTCAAATTGGTTATATATGTTATAAACCACCGTCGCAAGACCGGTATTGATTTTGGTGTGTGTAGGACTTATAGTGATTCTACAGGGCTACGACAAAGATTTCTTTTACGTTATGGCCTATGGGGGAAATTCTTCAAAGTGCGCTAGCGTTTAAACGGTACATTCGATTGAGCTCAAATTGGGTATATAAGTTATAAACCGCTATGTTAAGACCGATAATAATGTTGATGTGTATAGGACTTATAGTTTTTCTACGGGACTACGACAAAGATTTCTTTTACATGATGGCCTATGGGGAGAAATTCTTGAAAGTACGCTAACGTTTAAACGGCGCATTCGATTGAGCTTCAATTTGGTATATATGTTTGAATGATTCCTCGATTAAAATTTATTTAAATTCTTGGTAATGATCTTAATCGTAAGTATTCGGAAAGTCGAGTGGAGTCACTCCAGATTTTTTATATGTAATCAGGGGCGTAGGCAGAAATTTTTCATGGGGGGGGTTAACACTACTGCAACTCACATATATGCATACATGTGTGTGATAAGGGAGTGAAGAATATACTATACATTTTGTATGGCAAAAAATTCCTCATGGGGGGGGTTACTATCCCCCTAACTCCCCCCTTGGCTACGCCTCTGTATTTAATAATAGCAATCCTTAGGAAATAAAACACAGAAAGTATTTCACTTATAAATAACTCAAAATAGCTACTTTATTTTTGGCACAAAAGCTTTACAAAATGGTTTATATGTTACATACATATTTTATGTATAAACTTGGAGGCAGCGTCATTTTGTTCAAAAAGCATAAAAAATATTTGTATTTGGCAGTTCTCTCTTTGCTTTTCTTCCTCACTTTAATCTTCCACAACCACTTGCTTCGAGCCTAAAACTTCGATGAGTTGTCGAGAGCTGAAAACAGCCGTGATTTTTCTTGGGCCAGCTTTTCTGGGTGCTAGTGTCTCCACATGAGTCATGGTCTTTTCTGGACCTACATCACTGAAATGAAATGTTTATGAAGTGAAAGCAATGGTATTATTTTATAAGGTATAATCCTTGAGCTTATAATAAGCTCTTTTTATAAGATGTGTAATTCGTATTTCTAAATGAAAAAAAAAGTATCGTGAATCAAAGACAAAAACTCATCAGTAAGCTATCAAATTTCTGATGCTTGTGAATTTCATCATAAGTAATCGATATAACATAGGGAAGTTCTTGAAATACACGAATAAGTCATATGACTATCTTAAAAAAACATTACCACTTTTATAAGGCTGTTGAATGGCTTAAACAACCTTTTTTTCGTCGTTTATAAAGAAATTATTCGCTTTTATTTTGGTTGTTTCTTAGTATTAATTACTTTCCGAACATGTACCATGTAAGGAAAGTATTGTAATCGTGAAAAAATTCGACTTCGATATTTTGGTGTTTTTACACGTTTTTAGGGCTTCTGAATCCCTTTATGCTATTTTTACGAGATGTATGTATGTATGTGTGTATGTGTGTGTGTGTGTGTGTGTGTGTGTGTATGTGTGTTTGTGTGTATGTGAGTGAACACGATAGCTCCTGAACGGAGCATTCGATTGAGTTCAAATTGGATATATATGTCATAAACCACCGTCGCAAGACCGGTATTGATTTTGGTGTGTATAGGACTTATAGTTTTTCTACAGGGCTACGACAAAGATTTCTTTTACATTATGGCCTATGGAGGAAAATTCTGGAAAGTGCGCTAGCGTTTAAACGGTAGATTCGATTGAGCTCAAATTGGGTATATATGTTATAAACCACCGTTTCAAGACCGGTATTGATTTTGGTGTGTATAGGACTTATAGTTTTTCTACAGGGCTACGACAAAGATTTCTTTTACATTATCGCCTATGGGGGGGAATTTCTTGAAAGTGCGCTAGCGTTTAAACGATACATTCGATTGAGCTCAAATTAGGTATACATGTTATAAACCACCATCCTAAGACCGATATTGATTTTGGTGTGTATAGGACTTATAGTTTTTCTACAGGGCTACGACAAAACTTTCTTTTATGTTATGGCATAATGGCATATGGGGAGAAATTCTTGAAAGTGCGCAAGCGTTTAAACGGTGCATTCGATTGAGTTTCAATTTGGTATATGTGTTTGAATTATTCATCGATTAAAATTTATTTAAGTGCTTGGTAATGATCTTAATCGTAAGTGTTCGGAAAGTCGAGTGGAGTCACTCCAGATTTTTTTTCTTAGTTTAGCGAAGAATTTGAAAAATGCTGTATTTTATTAATGCATTAGGTATGTAAAGAAACGAATGCATACCTAACTAAAACTTTTCGTGGCTCTGCAAGTCCCGGTCCTTCAATAGTTATGGCACAGTCTTCCAGAGTACGTTTTAGTGGATTAGTGAATGTAATCCTTAAGTTGAAACGTCTGTACACCTTAAGTGGTCCTTCAACCTAGAGGGCGGGAAAAAAGGATAAATCATACTGACCGCATGGATTGCGAAACACTTTCCATCTCGATCTTATTTGCGCTTACCCTAGTAGCACAATTAGTCCAAAAGACGTTTAAAACACGTTTTTTAACGTCAAAAAACGTGTTTCCAACGTAATTTGAACGTTTTTTAAACTAGTTGTGCTACTAGGGTACACGGTATTGGTATTCCTTAACAGTTGGTTAACGGTTAATCTATTGCAGGAACATACACCTGGAGGACAATGATTGCCAAATTCCAGAAAAGCTTAACAATTTGTACCCTGATAGATGGCGCTGTATCCAGCAATTGGAGTATTTTTGTTGATACAGCACACACGAAGCTTAAGAGTCAAAAGTTGGTTCAAATTTTTCTTTTAATTTTCCCCATCAAGATGGGCAGATCAAATGCTCTAAGTGTTGGCCATTTTATTAAAAGGACTCATAGTAGTCGGCCAACGTTGAGTAGACAGTATTACATTAATCATGACACAATTGGGGGGGGGGGAGCTTTTAAATTACTGAAGCTATTTCGCTTGTCGTCCGCCCTCGTCTGTGTTCCATCGTTGCTTCTCGATAAGGGCCTTTTGAACGTTGAGGAACAGCGCTTTGCTTTCCCTCGTTGAACCGTCTGTGTTGGAACTTACATTATAATTCAATTTGTATTAATAGCATAAATCGTGGTACAGTTGGAGAATAGAGTTTCGCACGTTATCTCGCGTGCGAGCCAATTAACCATACCGATCAGTAAAGATGAACATAGACGGGGACTCGCTGCCGTCACGTTTTTGCAACGGCGGCAGCAAACAAGTCAATTCATTCATAAATAATACCACTTGCACAAATGAGATCTCGCAGTGGAAATAGTGCTTTTTAATTGTAGCGTTCGGCGTGATTTGCCATTTCTTTCTGTAGTTTTTACCTCAATATTCAGAGTTGGCTTTTCCACTTGAAAATCGTCTTCTTCAGCCCAGGTCTGCTGCGTCTCTTTCACTGTTGAAATGGCGTATATCTTCAACATCGAGTAATCCACCAGTTTGTCCAAGTAGTCATCAACCGAAACTTCAATGCCCAGCTCTTCCTCTGGAGAATTTTATTTAATTACTTTTTAATAAAACATTTTGCTCATTACTAGAATATATATAAACAGTACATTTTTTGAAACTAATATTACTCCAAATCATCTCTAGCCATTGATATAGAAATAGAAGTACAACTAGATAGACTGCCTAACGCTGAAAAGGGACAGCCGTTGCAATCGATCTATTGATCTATCAGCAACATGGCGATGAATCTAATCGCCAATCGCGTGCCACAGAACCAAGGAAAATATTTGAAACAGCTGGCTGTGCGGCTTTTAAGGATTTAAGGGAGCCCAACACCAAACATATCAACCACCAACTATTACCAACTCTAGAAACAAAGAACGTCTTCGATACAGCTGCAGTTTTGGCACACAATTGGCGATTCGATTGGCCAATAGTTAAATTCGAGCAATGGCAACGGATGCACTTTTCAACGTTCGGACAGTTTCTGCAGTCTGTCCAGTTTTTCTTCTATATCGATGTCCGTAGCTCGATCTGTCAAATAGGATGCGACCAAGGGCTCTAATCTGCCAAGTTCCTTAAAACGAACGTTGTAATTTGTCACGTCATATTGACGTCACCCGCGTTCTGGATGGGGATTCTGGTAGATGTCACAAATACGATTGTTTGTTTAAATGAACATGACAGATAAAAGAGAGAGAACGCCCCAGGTTTGATGAAAAAACTAATAAAAATGCCATAAAGTGAAAAATAAATGGGCCGTTTATAAAGGAAATCAGGTGCAAACCAGTGTTTAAAATTTCAGTACATTAACTGTTAGAACACTTTTTTTTTATGGCGGGCACTAGCCATTTATAGGCATTGGCCATTGCTACATCGTAAATACTAGTCCCTTCATTATGGAGGTACCTAGTAGGTGGCCTACTATAGTCCTTAGACTAAATTGAATTTTGATCTTACTCAATAGTCATCTTCCTGAAATAAACGCCTTGTGAAATCCTTTGTCAATAGATAATGTAAGGCACAGTAAAAATTTTCATTACATAAAAGTCAGTAGCGTCTAGTATCAATTACATTTAATTATGGATGATATAAAATACACAACTTTACTTATGGGTAGTGGATTTTCTGTGTTTGGTGAAAACTTCAGACTTTGGTCTAATTAGTTTAGCTATCCATTAGAATTTTCAGTTTCATTTTAGTTTTCATATGTATCTACAGATTTAAAGCAACTAAGTTATTGTTTGTTTGGAAGACAAAGTAATGCAGTCATAATCGCTTTTGTGTTCGTGACAAGTTAAAAAAAAATATGTATCTTCACTAAAACCTTTTCTGTATAGCTCTATTCTTCCCCTTGTGATTGGCTAAACCAGGTTAAACCAGTTCTAAAAAGTCGATTGGCCAATTTAGAAAACGAACGATGGGAAGGCCAGTTGATAAGTAGTCAACTGTCTGAAAGGGGTATATAGACCTGTAGTTGGTCCAATCTCAGGGGAAGAATTAAGACCCTCTCCTGCTGCCCCTTAAAGGCGACGGGGGGGGGGGGATGTGAAACATAAAGAAGAAATAGGATAGAGAGCGCTATGCAATCTTGAAGCTTTTCTCCTATCACGTGATTTGTGGCAAGGTTTTACACGCATAGATCTTGCGCATCCAACTCTTTTTAGTCTTTCTGTGGAGCATTTGTGGCCAGCGCTCTAATTTCCGTTTTAATCATTCTATTTTTAGTTAAAAATGGTACACAGCTGCTCTGCATATGGATGCATTTCTCGATTTATGAAAGTTCTGGTATAACATTTCACAGGTGAGTAAGTTTTTTTTTTTTTTTTCATATTTTTAAAACATACTTTTTGTAAATGAAAAATATTTCAATGTATCCACATCCACTAAGCCTTGGCGATACTTTTGTACGCCAAGGGTGTTTGTAATGCGTCGTTGATGTCGCTTGAAGTTTACGCTCAAAACTCGCCAAATGTGGCGATAGAGCACACAAGTCTAGCCTCTCGGCGCATTTCCGTGCCACAAGTCTCATGACTCACCTTTTCCTCACATTTCCAGCGGATTTTGAATGGCGATGCGCTCTCTAGTATATTTAAACTCTGCGGAGTGAGACACTGAATACTGACTGTCGGTAGTTATCTACTAGCGGTGAACGGACCTGCTAATTCATCTTTGAGTAACCTACTCGTCTTGTGAAAAATCACTCAAAATACTGGTGTTAAACGATAAAGTAATTAAAAAACTTTGTAATAAACACACATAAGAAGTAATAGGTAAGAGGATACGCACGTTTCGTTCAAAAATTGTTTTGAACTTCATCAGTCCAAGCCCTTCGTCGTAAAGAACACAGGGAACTGAAAAGAGATAAACAAGCAAGATGTTGCCACAAGGGGCAAAGAAAAGTCGAACAAAACCACGGAGAGGGGAGAAAAAAAATTAAAATATGGGATAAAAAGGAAAGGAAAGAAGCACAAAATATACAGAAATAAAAAGGAATAAATAAAAAAAAATAATAATAATAAAGGGAACACACTACTACAAACACACACACAAAAAAGAGAAAACAGAACAAACAAACAAAAAACAAATAGCACACTTGTTTTTTTTTATATTAAAATAAAAACCACGAACAGGACAGCACAATAAATATATATATATATATAATTTTTTTATATTTTTTTTTTAAATAAAAACGAAAAAGAAAGACAGTAACACACGTACATACACATTAAAGAAACAGGAAAAAAAAGGGGGGGGAGTAGACGAAGAAAGTGAAAAGAACCTTACAACAGCAACTTCCAAGCAGAATGAACGAAAGGAACGGAAGAACCATCGTTCACAAGACGATCTAAGTGCTGGGTAATGGAAAAACCTTCCAAAAAATCCAGATGGGACAAAGACTGAGGAGTGCACAAAATCTTAGCCTTAGAACTCACAGTTAGTGAATCGCCCCGCGTACAAGACAAACACCTACTTTGTCTGGGCTTGAGGGTAAAAGTTCCCCTGGCTCTCTTGACTTTCCTCGCGATGATCCCGGTGTAGTGGACCGTACTGGCGGACAGCACTGACGTCACAGTCCTCTTTTCGTCGCTCCTGTTCTGCACCTCGACTATCACTTCGAAAGGCTTGCCTATCATCACCTTGTCGATGTCCTTCAGCTTGAAGAACACGTCTTCCTTCCCTGGGCTGGGCATGTCGTAGATGTGAGTTATTCCGCTTCGGCGAGCTGCATTTAGAACAGCCATGCGCTCTTCGGAAGAACCTGCAAAAATTGAAGGTTTTGTTGCTGTTGTTTAACTCTTGCTTTTTGTAAATATGGATGTACACACTGATAAAACATAGGAACAAGGAATACAATAAGCCAGGGGTTCCCAAACTTTTTTCCCCCGTGGCACCCTTGTCAGGCTAAAAACGTTTCGGGGCAGGTTACCTTTAAAGCAATATGAATATGAAGGTTAGAATGAAACAGTTTGGATACATTTTTCATTGTTTCTTTTATGTTCATCGGGCTTACTATTACACTATCTTGGAAAAGGGATATATAATTTTGTCCCCCCCCCTTCCCATATTTCAGGGAGTTCCTGTAAAATAGAGGCGACTGGACACCGAACTCTCTCGAACTTGACTAAAATATATTTGTTTCGCCTACTTGATCAGCGGCTTGGCAAACTTTTTTGTGAAATATCGGTTCAGAGGAATTTTTTTGATTATGCTCTCCCAAAACTACCCAAGAAAAGTATTTCTTGATTATCTCCACAGCACCCCTGGTAAACGCTCGCGGCACCCAGTTTGGGAACCTCTGCAATAAGCTAATATTTATACCTTAACCCTTTATCTACTGACGGTATTTAGAAGTACCGTAAATATAAAATTGTTTTTGAAAAAATTCCATTGATTCATTGTAACCATTTCTTCAAAATTTCCATACCAAATACTTACTTCATTTAATCAGCTTGCACCAAAACTGCATGTTCTATTAGAGTAAAATTGTTTTTAATGGCCAGCTTTTCGCTCCCTCTCTAATCATGTCGAGCCAGAGAAAAAAAAAGGTATGAGCATTAGTGAATTTTCCGACGTTGGTTTTATGATTAAAAGATTAGATTTCCAACAAATTGTGTCAATCAAAGTATTACTTCACTGCTTTTCAATTTTTATGTTATACTCATTAGAAATAAAAAACTCCTCTATTTGATTATGAAACGATCATTAGACGTATCGCTAGTGTTTGTCAATTTTCTTAATTTTATTTCTTACTACATAATTTAGTAGGGATCATTCATTGACCAACTAACAGAAAAGAAAAGAAGCTGTTTCAAGTTGATATTCTTGGCAATTCTTCATGAGGTAGATAAAGGGTTAATAATCTTTTTTTTTTATTAGAAAATAATCTGATATGGATTCTAAAGTGACTTAACTGCACGTCCATTAAATTGTACAAATTTTTAATGCAGATAATTTAAAGTGATTTTATTTGAAAGTAAGATATGATACAACGATAACGTTAAGGTTTGATGAAATTGCGCTATTTGTCGGAGATACCGCCGAGCCAGGCTTACTTTTGAGAAGTTATTTTGACCATATTTCACCAAAGACATTTTGCGATATTTCACCAAGTTTGGCGATGTTTCAAAATGTCAACGTTTGCACGATTTTAAAAAAAGAGACGTCGTTATCCGGTTTGCAGGCTGCCGAACTCTCGACCAGGCTTGAATACCGGCTAACCAATGACCACCCTGTAGTACATGCGGAGAACCTGCAAGTTAAATCTGTGGAGACGTATATATTCTCTCAATCGGTGGATTAGTGGGTGATGCGATTAGTTCCTGATGCTAAGAGGTTTACAGGATTGCCAGCAATCAAGGAAAACCTGGAATAGCGAGGAAAATTTACTTTATGGTTGTTGGTTAAAATCCTGAAAAATTATCTGAAGTCTGCCTTCATAAATTAATTTTACATTTGCCGTATGTCTAAAAAAATTTGACTTGACATAGATACGCAAGTGTAGTGGATGACGTAGTTTTTTATGGAAGGGCCTAGTTAAGAAAGAAAGAATAGCTTATTTAACCTAAACAAAATGTACAATAAAGCAAAATGTTGCCCTAAAACAATTTGTTTTTCCTTCTTTTTCTTTTTTTTTTTTTAACTCCCCGAAAAAAATTATGTATTCACCTCTGTTGCACATCTATATCAAGTTACATTTAGAGCATTTTAGTTTTACGAGAAATGAAAAATTAAATATCAGTGTAGACCTCAGGTAATTTTCAAGATCCCATTTCAAGATTTTCTTGTGTTTTAGTCAAAAATTTTATAGTTTTCTCTGATTTTTTTCTTTTAAAATGAGATGTTCTGATTATTCCATGTTTTTTAGGTTTTCCTTGACCGGTGGCAACCCTGTTTATGCGAAAAAAAAACCCTACCAGCATATCGAACTAATCGCATGATCATTATTCATATCCGTATTTCTATGAAAACATGCATTAACCCATTTGTGCCTGGATATTTTTGCGACTTTCTTCGATTTTTACTGATAACAGAAATAATAGATAAATTTCTGATGTCAACTTCTTGAACAATGAATGATTTATTTTAAAATCATTTCGCATAAAAATCGAAATATCAACATTCTATTTGGTCATGTTAAAATATTGTGCGGAGTTGAGGCTCAATACTCATGAATAAAGGCTAGGAAAAATAAATAACGTTTTCGACTAATAGCGAAAATGCCGTCCCAAAAAAGGGACGCTAGGCACAAATGGGTTAACTGTCAACATTATTACTGACACAAATTAAAATGTTAACTTTAATAAAACAGTTATTTATTTATTTATTTTTATACCGGCACTGTAGAGTGGGCACGTACTTATTACCCAGCTAGCAATTTTGCTCGGGTTACCACCGGCCACGTAGCCGGCCGATGATGGCCCGAGCAAAATTGCTAGTAGGGTAGTTAATAGTTTGAATAGCAGTATTTATTTAAATGTTACAGGACATTCGTAATACTTGTTGCCTGTCCAATAAAGTGTATAATCTTTAAATGTTTGTTTTATAACTTTTTTTTAGTTGAATGTCAAGTAGCAAAGTAGTCATTTGTCATCTTTTGTATTTAAGCCAAAAATTAATTTTGTCATTCACAAAGTGGAAACTGTACGAGTTTTGTTAAATTTTATAATTAAATGCAGTCAATACTTTTAATAATTCTATTTTTTATGCTTGAAAATAAGTCTTTCCTTTTAGCGGAGTCGGGAAATTTTCTGAAAGCTTATGCACTATTTCTGTTGGAAGCCATGTTTAAATAAATTAAGCTGTCATTTGTACTACTGTGATATAAAAAAATAAATAATGACCATCATATTTATATTTTTTACCTTCTTTCGATTTATACTGCAGGGAAATATCTTCCATATCTCGATTGCCGAATTCATCGTCAAATCCAGCTCTTTTTGTAACTATGAGTCGACCAACGCTGAAATATAAAAATGTCTAGCATTAGATGTGGTATTTTCCGGGGTCCTAAAACGGATTATCAGTTTATTAAGTTAAAAAAAGGGGTTACAAATAAACAACTTTTTTGTAGCAAATCCAAGTGACGGGGCCTACAATTTTTTAATGAAAAAAAAATATCTTTTAAAAAGTTGCCGATAGATGGCACTGACATACATAATATGAGGCAAGTTTCCTATCCAAAAAATCCGATCTATCTATAATCCTATTCATGTAAACAATAATTTTTTATCTGTAGCGAATTTTTAAAATTTGACGCACGCAAGCTGTGTCGAAAATTCGTGAAAAAATTCGGATGTATTCATCAAACAGGTAAGATAAATCATGCTAAATGCATCGATTATAAAACATTATACATTCCAACACAACAAAATTTTACACATCTAGGATCTTAACATAATCAGGATAGTGCAATTTTGGTGAATTGAACCAAAACTCGTGTGGTTCTTTCTACCAGCTGACATTGGCAGTGGTAGCTAAGCTATCACGATAACGGAGATCCTCTTTGTGCATAGAAACAGATGTTTGTTTATGTAACGCAAACTTAGTTGCTGCGGTGGTTGATATGTTTGACGTTGGACTTTCCTTAAATGAGACCTGTCTAAAAATACTTGCATACTTTCTCTGTATACAGCTACGCAAATTGAGAGGTTTGTTTATGGCATGTAGTTGTGTTCCGTATGCATATATTTTTGATAAAGTTTGGTATACGGCTGCACAGCCAGCTGTTTCAGAAAAGTTATTTGGCTCTGTAGAGTTTTTCGACCTACGTCATTATACTACGTCATATCATAGCAACCAGTCGGGCAATACTTTTTTCCAGGGCACACTAACGTAAATTTGAGGACTGTGAGTGGCGGAATACGGAACTTTGTACCTCTAAATATCCGAGTTATCCTGCGAAAAATTGCCATGACGTCACGTCGAAATACTCCATGACATGCGACTGCGATTCAGTCGACCGCCATATTGCTGGTAGTCAAATCGAATCGTGGGAACGGTTATACTTTTTCAACGCTCTGGCCATTTGAGCAGACTACTATTCAGTTGTTCCTTAAAACCCTTTAACGCGCAGTGATCCCGCTCTGGGAACACCCAACTCTGACGTTTTGACTGTTGCCAGTCACGAAGAATAGATTTGACTTCTGTAAAAATAGTTGCGGGTGACATAGCTCCACGAGAATCCTTTACTTTTGAGCACGTCCTTTCCCGTCAAAAGATGGTCAAAAGATTGCCTCTTTTACATTCTTTTTTAGCAACTAAGAACTAAATATATTATTTTGAATATGATAACTATGATTTTCATATTTCTGTAAGTTATTGTATTAATTATCGAAAAACATTAATTATTACTATTAAGTTAAACTTCATGGAGCGTAAAATCTTACTTTTTCCTATTTGCCTCTGTTGAAATGAATTCTTAGCTGAATGAAATGCCAATCCCGAAGGATTGCGGGATCGTCCGTCCCTTCATAGGGGGTTAACCCTTTAACGCTCAGTGTTCCCACTCTGGGAACACCACATTCTGACGTTTTGGCTGTTGCCAGTCACGAAGAATAGATTTGATTTCTGTAAAAATAGTTGCGGGTGACCTAGCTCCACCAGAATCCTTTACTTTTTAGCACGTCATTTCCCTTACAAAAAATGGTCACGATTATTTTGAACAGCGCTGACATCTGCTGAAAAATGGAAGAATGCGAGAACAGCCGGATAGATTCCCCGATGCTGGAAAAAGGGGCAGCCGTTGCCAACGCTCGACTTAACTACCAGCAAGATGGCGGACGATCGAAACGTCCATCGCGTGCCACAGATCTAGAGACCCTTTTTTGACGACAGCTGGCTGTGCCAGAGACCCTTTTTTTTTTGGCGACAGCTGGCTGTGCCACACAGCCTTTTTTCAGCCTTGGGAAAGGGTTGCGCCTCAAAGGGTTAATAACACGTGATACACGGCAACCGACGTATATGGCGGAGTCGGATACCGTGATATGTCTTGCTGCAACAAATGTAGTATACTTACTGGTAAGTATTTGTCTTCAGTTTCTTATAACCGTACTCTGAGTCGTCTTCCTGCCAGTGTATGATGTCAGCATTCACTTCAGCGAACACAAATGGCGCGTCGTACGAATGACTGATCTCGCCTCTTCTGATAGCTACCAGGGAAGCTGGCCCTGCTCGATATTCTCCTGACGAATAAAAAACAATGAACACGCAATTTGAGTTTTGAGAAAGTCCATTATATAGTTCATTAATGAGACATCATACGATACCTTCACTTGTTTCCTGGGGAGTTGCATCGATCGCTTGCCATCCACCATACCCAGTTGGCAAATCGGGTCGAGCCATCCAGCAGTCATTCCACACATGAAAGTTCCTGTTATTACATATTAAAATTGCTTACTGTTATTACTATACCGCGGATTATATGCACTTAAACAGTGACAAAATATGCATGCAAATATGCATCAAAAAATCTAAAAATATGCACTAAAAATCTAAAAATATGCACCCAATAACTGAAAAAATATTAACATATTAACCCATTTGCGCCTGGATATTTTTGCGATTTTCTTCGTTTTTTACTGATAACAGAAATAATAGATAATTTTCTGACGTCAACTTCTTGAACAAGGGATGATTTCTTTTAAAATCATTATGCATAAAAATCGAAATATCAACATCCTACTGGGTCATGTTAAAATATTTTGTAGAGTTGAGGCTCAATACTCATGAATAAAGGCTAGGAAAAATAAATAACGCTTTCGACTAATAGCGAAAATGCCGTCCCAAAAAAAGGGACGCTAGGCATAAATGGGTTAAGCAGAAAATAAAAACGTATTCACTTGTAAAAGTATTTTCTATAATTTACCTCGTAATTATGACACTTTTTTTTCTCTTTGAAACTTCAAAACATCATGAAAGACAGAATAAAAAATTTTTATTCACAATTTCAGTGATATGAAATATGAATTAAAACTGCTTTCAGTCATTTTTGCTGTAATACACAGCTAAGTGTTTTTCTAAATTTTCAATAGTAAGGCTTTGTCTTTTATCATCTAAAATCACTTTATATGCTGTAAATGCTCTTTCAACATCAACGAATGTCACTGGACAGTACTTATAATATTTCGCTTCGGATGATTCTACTTTTTCCGGTAATTCACTCCCCTCACCATTAATAAAATTATTTATTTTATTCACTGCCAAAAATCCTGAATTTATATTTGAAATAAAATTCAGTTTCTCACTGATTTCTTCTCCTAACGACTGAATCTTACCTACGCAATCCTGTACTTTTACAGCTTGACTCATTGCATCACTCAGAATCAGATTTTGATATTCTAATTTTGTGATGTCTGATGTTAAGAAGGAAAAATGTGTGTCGACTATCGATAGACCTTTTCGGATGGACATATCGCTAAGCATTTCTTCCGCAATGAAAAAAGAAGAATCAACACTGTCCAAAGCATTAACTACATCTTTTATGGAGTTAGATCTTGTCCATCATCGGAAATCCCCGTCTTCATCAGGGTTGGCATGCTTGCTTTCATTCTAGCTATTTCTGTAATTTTAATATATAGGCTGACTTTATTTAAATTGTTGCAAATACACACACAAAAAAATTGAGAGCGTATATGCTATTTTACTGGGAACCTGAGGTTGTATAAATTTTTCAAAGCGTGGGACTTAAAAGAGTTGAAGGAAAAAAAAAATACTTAAGGTTTAAAAAGTTACAAATTCAAAGCTAAAGAGATTGAAATATGCATCCAACAGAGAAAATGCGTCATTTTATGCAAAATCATCAAAAACACCTGAAATATGCGATTGCATATAATCCGCGGTCTGGTTATTACATATCCACATTTTAGTGCATATTACACGCCTATTATTACGCCTAAATAATGATTGCTCAGGAAATGTAGAATATTCTTCTAAAACAAATGTTTTATTCATATCGCACGAAACGAACGGAAACTTTAATCATCTGAACAATGGCGGATCCTAGGGGAAGGAGGGGGAGAGATGGGGCTATCACACTCCTTAACCCTTTGAGGCGCAACCCTTTCCCAATGCTGAAAAAAGGGCAGCCGTTGCCGACGCTCGACTTAGCTACCAGCAAGAGGGCAGACGATCGAAACGTTCATCGCGTGCCACAGATCTCATTCATCGCGTGCCACAGATCAGCATCGATGAAAAAAGAAGAGTCTTCTCCGTTGCACCTTTTTAATGATCAGAGTGAATGGGTTAAGCAGAGGGTTAGTGGTGGACTAAGTGAGCTCCATCCACTTAACCTTTTAACGCTCAGTGTTCCCGCTCTGGGAACACCAAACTCTGACGTTAACAGTCAAAACTCTGACGTTTTGACTGTTGCCAGTCACGAAGAATAGATAATACCCTTTTTTGACGACAGCTGGTTGTGCGGCAACGGCTGCCCTTTTTTCAGCATTGGGCAATCTATCCAGCTGTTCTCGCATTCTTCCATTTTTCAGCAGATGTCAGTGCTGTTAAAGATAATCTTTTTACGGTAAATGACGTGCTAAAAAGAAAAGGATTCTCGTGGAGCTATGTCACCCGCAACTACTTTCATAGAAATCCAATCTATTCTTCGTGACTGGCAACAATGAAAACGTCAGAGTTTGGTGTTCCCAGAGCGGGAACACTGCGCGTTAAAGAGTTAAGTGGATGGAGCTCACTTAGTCCACCACTAAACCCATGTTTAACCTGTTCGCTCTCATCATTAAAAAGGTGCAACGGAGAAGACTCCCCTTCTTGGACCGATGTTTCTTCCCAGAAGGATTCTTTGAACACTCCGCTGACGCTCGACGATGAGATTGCGATATCCCTGGATTCTGCAGGAGCACTTGGAAAAGCATTCATCGGTTTTATGACAAAATCATCATCATCATGATGGGAAGGAACATCGGTTAAAAAAGGACAGTCTTCTCTGTTACGGCTTTCTAATGACAAAAACGAACAGGTTGAACATGGGTTTAGTAGTGCGTATAAATGCTCTCGGTAGGGGGGGGGTTTGCGATCGCCCCATCGTGTCCCTTCCCTTCACCTTGGATACGCCCCTTGGATAGTTTAGCCCTACAGTGCATATTTGAGCCAATTCGCTACGCTCTCATTTTTCCATAATAAAAAGACAATTTCGTAGTTTTATCTAAAATATGCATTCAAAATAAATAAAAGACCATTACGAAAATAATTTTTAGTTTTTAAAATTGCATGGCAGAGTTATGTTTTGAGCAAACAAGCATGAATTCATAGCGTCCAGTTCCCTGAACAAGTTTTTTTTCCGAATTTTTTATTCCTTCTAATTTTTATTGTTAAATGAAAATAAGTATAAAACTATTAAAAAACAGTAATATTAGAACTAAATATAGTAGAACTAGGCTATCCTGCTTTTTTTTTAATTATTATTAATTACAGCTATAGGATGGACATTCTAATTTCTGGAATTGAAACTTTTTTATGATTTTTTCTTTAAAACTACATGTTGAAAATTTTTTTAAATATTTTTCTAGTGTAAGTAAGTCTAAATTAAGTTACAATTTTACTTTCGGTTGATTTTAGTGTCTAGAATCGCCAATTAAGGCAAGAGAATCAATTAACGTTACCATATGGAATCTCTGTTCAGATCCTCTTGCTGGTTTCCGTCTTGATCTAAATATATATCGACTGTCAGACTGTCGTCGGTGTCGTGGGCTGATACGAAATTTGTGACGCTGCGACACGGTATTCCAAGTGCCCTGCAAACTGAATGTGCAAAGAAAACAATTAATTGCACGGGAAATTTGAAGTGATGTATAAAAGAAAGAAACAGATAAGTAACAATTCATTAACAGGTTAATATCCTTCCTGGCAAACACAAGGTTGTAGCAAACCTTTCAATTAGAATAACCTTGCTTACCAGTTGCTGTTTTCAATGTTAGATTTACAAGTAAGGATCAAGCGTCGAGTTGAAGATACACCATTTACTCCGCATCGAACTGTGGCAAAAATTACAATAAAATTTTCTAGCAATTTATAGAAAGCAAAGCAAAAAGGTGCCGTTTTGTTAACATGAAACGCAGAATCGAAAATGTAACGCAAAGGTTTCCAGTTGTCCTCTCAAAAGACATGAATGAAAATCTGAAGAATTTCTATTATTTATCAAATTAATATTACAGTATTCTTTTTTTCTTGAAAATCATTAATGTTGGTCGTAGTTGAGTTCCATATTTATGACTTTAAGCCCCCCCCCCGATGATTTTTTTACATGAGCTCTCACCCCCCAGCTTGAATGTTTGTTGAAACACTAATATTTTCATCCACTAGGAGGTTTTTTTTTTTTCCATAATTTCCAACATATACTCCAAGGTGGCATATAATCTACGTCTCGAAATAACGAACTTAAAATATCATATGCATATGAACCTAAAAATAATTTTGTAGATTTGACAAAAATTTTAGTAAAATGTATTTTTTTTGACCATGTTTCAATAATTAGAAACATTTAAGATATTTTGTTATGCGCTTGTATCAGACTCGATTAAATAGTTTTCTCTTTGAAGTATATATATATATATATATAATATATATATATATATATATAGCAACACAGAGATTAAACTATTAATTAAAGGTAAAATCCTGATTTTAAAATAAAATTATGGGAAAATTCTGATTTTGTCATTGCTAAAGTACAGTAGATGAATGTTAATTAGTTTAAAGTAATCATCAAAATTAGATATATACTTTACCAGTTGTACATACACCAGAGAAGACCCAGCACTGTCCATATCTGACTGGTTTACCACCAGTCGTCAGATACTGCTCTAAAATAGCGGCACTTCCGGTCCAGCTCCAAGGAGCAGTGCCATCGTCATAGTTGCCGGACCAATTACCAATTAAGACTCCGTTATCATCATTACTGTTAACCTAGAATATTAAAGTTATAAAAATAAGAATAGAAAGTACCGTTTGCTGTTTAATAATATCCCATTTTTTAATTAGAAAACTTCAATTGCAGAAAATACAACCACGTATTTCCATTAATAACTCATGTACATTTCCCCATAATATAGGTACATTGTTAAAGAGGTAATCAATATCAAGGCTGCAGTCTGGGGGAAAAAAATCAGTACTGATTTGGAACTTTTACAAAATCACGTATTTTTTACACATAAAACGTGATACATATCACGTTTTATAGTATGAAAAAAAAAACTATAAATGGAAAACGAACAGATATTATTGCTTTTTTAAATTTAAAGTTGAAAAGTAATTTAAGATAAACCTTGTTTTAGTCGTAGATTTCGGTATGCCTGGATGGAACATTGAATGCTCTTAATCGAGTATATTTGATGCTAAAAACGCGCCCCATTTCTGGAGCTAGTATGACTGCCGTCAATATAAAAGAGAACTTTCATCGTGTTATTTTAGAATATTAGACAAGTTCAAGGGGAAATATTTGGGGAGTACTTTTTAAATACTAGATTTCTTAGAAACAATTTTTAAAAATCTGATGACTTCCTAGCTCGTCTATTAAATCAAAAACATTTTCGGCACACTTCATCTAAACTTATTTTGTTTGAAAGAGATAAAATACTGCAGTAATACTAAGGTTTAGCTTCTAAAATACGCTTAAAATACATACCTAAATAATAATAATAAGGCTAATACCTCTAAAATACGCTTTTATGAATTTCTGCACACAGAGCATAATTTATTTAAAATCTTTTGAGTGGCCCTGTAGATAAACTATCCAGTCGATTGGCGCCAAACGGGGAGGTGCACAACTAGATGTTACAGCAATCCTAAATATAAAGTTTCAACATTCTACGACCAATAGTTTTTGAAATATGCAAGTTACATACATACCTAAGTACAGAGGTCAAGGAAAAACTAGTCAAAATGGACTTGCGGTCAGTCAAAATGGGTTGTACATGTATTTATATGAACGTACATACATGCGTTAGATGAGATGCATCGCAAAAAAACCAAACAATTTTGACTAGATATAAATTTAAGAATTTATGAGGTGCATCGCAAAAATTCTTAAAAGTAAATTTAGATCTAATCAAAATTGTTTGGGTTTTTTTTTTTTTTTTCGTCGAAATCTGGCTACCGAAATTTTTCGCGATCACATTACTTCCTTATACTTCGTACAAGGAAGTAAAAACTCCACGATTTCTACCTTTGCCGCGCAATCAACATCTCACGAAGTAATTGTTCGATAACGAAGTGGTCACTCGACTGCAATTAGTGTCAAGAAGTGTTTATTTTTGTTGACTTACCATCGCTGATACAGCTCGCACTACTTTCACTGGATTGCTTCTTGATGAAAATTCAAGACCCGATTTTTCGAGTAGAAAGACGCTTGCTGGAAGTACTGCATCTGCGAACTATGAGGATTTTTAATACTTTTCACATTTTAATGATACAGGCAAGAATTTAACCCATTTATGCCTAGCGTCCCTTTTTTGGGACGGCATTTTCGCTATCAGTCGAAAACGTTATTTATTTTTCCTAGCCTTTACTCGCGAGTATTGAACCTCAATTCTACAAAATATTTTAATATGGCCAAATAGGATGTTGACATTTCAATTTTTATACATAGTGATTTTAAATGAAATCATCCCTTGTTCAAAAAGTTGACATCAGAAATTTATCAATTACTGCTGGTGTTAGCAAAAATCGAAGGAAGTCGCAAAAATATCCAGGCACGAATGGGTTAAACCAAGCAATAAACATTCAATGTAAATAGTTAAGGAATTTACATAGTTATACAGGTTACATAAAGAAGTAGATATTAACTACTTTTACTATTATAGAAAAGATTCCAGAAGAATTTTTCTACAAAAGTTAACTTATTACGAATTGCATGGACGTAGCGCCCGGGGTGGAGCAAGTCCCCCCGGCCCCCCGTCCCTCCAACTTTCTCTCAAAATCTTTCTATATAAAAAATTTGTTTGTGAATATAAGAACTTCGTTTCTCTATACTCTTGATTTCCATGTGTGCCCCCAAAATTTTCGGTCACCCTACGCTTGTAATGATTTGCATGCATTGTTTTCTCAGACTCTGCATTAAATTGCTTTTTATTCCGATTTTCAAAAAGTACTGCTCGTACAAAATGCATACTTGAATTTCGAAATGAACTGCATACAATGTATGGGAAAGAAAATTCAGGCAGCTTTTCATTTGGAAGAGAACTTTGGTTTCTGTTCGAAACCTTCCCATCTTTCCTACACTCAAACGCACTTTTGTACGTATAGCTGTTTTCATAATATTTTAATGTTATTTTTAAATATATTTTTAATCAGCAGAAAATGTATTATCTATTAAGCTTTTTTGCATATTACTTTAAAAAGCAATTTTTATGAAAATCATTGGCATGCCGTTTTAGACAATAGTGAGGTACTTTTTAAATTTGAGCAACATTTCTTAAACAGGATGTCTAAGCAAATGATAATTAGAAGTTATTTTATGAAACTAAAATACGTCAAATTCAAAATATGTTTTGTAATAGTCTGCTAAAAATTTACCTGACCATATACCCAAGGCCTTCCTACGGGTTTGCTGTGCGTGCCGACGTAAATTTTTCCAACGTCGCTCAAAACGTATTCCTGCCTGGCTATGTGGTCTTGCATGTAAACTGGATCATCTGCAAAAGGATAACAACTTAACTGTATAAATCCTGCCTAAAACATCATCATTAAATGAATAAGGAGGGTTTGATGACCCCCCCCCCGACTCCAACTTCCGAAATTTTAATTTTGAAAAATGACACTATTTTTTATAATAATGCATTAATAGTATTTTTTAATGCATTCTTCTGGAGGTTAATTGAAGCTGAAAAATATTTTAGCACTACTGATCCCCCTCAAGAAGTTTTTTTCCTTGCTATGGCCTTGCCAACTAGAAAAATGGGGGTTGTAATGTTTTTTCCCTGCACAGGTATTACGCAATCAAGGTGAGCGATTGGTGGGGGTTAATGCAAAAATAAGGACGCGAGACAGAAAATTGGCGTCTCGCAAAACAGCCTAAAAGCTTTGTCTCGTCTCGCAAAATCCCTTCATCTTAGTGCTAAAAATTTCCGTCTCGTCCCCCAAAAAATTTGTAAATCTCTGTCTCGTCTCGCAAAAAGTCGTCTCGTGTCCATCCCTAATCCAGAGATAGAATCTTGTGCAATTTTCTCGAAAGTTCGAGGAGAATATATAAAAATGGCATGGTCTAAGCAGTTCAGAATGAGTGCTGGTACAGTTCACTGCATTGAAAGCTATATCTGCATACTAGAGATGAGACGGGCTCAGTGCCAGCCCGGCCCCGAACCGGGCTCGGGCTTCGTAATTCGCGATTGTGTTCGGGCTTGGGATCGTGATAAATTTCTCCTTTATTGAACATACTCCTTGTAATCAGATTTCAATAAGTGATTCATGTGAGAAATAAACTAATTATTATTATTCGATAAACTTGAATATATAGAAAGTACATTAAGAGTTTACTATTATATTATATTTGTCTTTAATTTGCATAAACGGCAAAATTTAGAATATTTTATCAGTGAAGTAATTGAGTTTTATTTATCTATTAGCTGAAATTTCGGGCTCGGGAGGGCTCGGACTTTAAAAAATGAGCCCGAACACATCTCTACAGCAGACCACAGCAGATTTTCTGTGGGAATACTGTGTCTGCTCGAGTGTTATACGAAGTTTTTAGCCTGGGGAAGAATTTTATTATATGGGAAATGCAGCATCTGAGAAAGACTCTGAGACCAGCTGCCTGCTAAAAAGTCGAGTTATAGCTTGTTAATTTATGTGAATCATCCAAGGGCGGATTAAAGGGGGGCGTAGGGGCGACCCCCACCGAGAAAAAAGAAATTAATGTAAAAGATCCTATTTTTCTTCCAAAAAATGGATGTATATGTCAATCCTCTAACTAACCTCCCCCACCGACAAACAAACTGCCCCCCCTCCCCGACAATCTTGCATTAATCCGCCACTCTACTCATGTACTGAAGATTGTCCGTCAAATTTCTAGAACTAATAAAATTTGTCTTTCTTGGTACCAGCTGCACTGTTTGCTAGAACTTTCCACTAAACTTTCACGCTACGAACTCAAAAACGAAGAAGAATTTTCTGCAACACTGGTGTGAGACACGGAATTTATGAAGTATAAGACCTCAATTTTTCAGTGTATGATTTTGACTTGAGCAAAAGCGGAAGAACTTAAAAGAACTGTTGAAAGAGATTAAAACCGGATTGGTGAAAACACTAGAAAGCTGAAATGAAAGCCGGACATAAAGAGATGAATGCTGGACAAGAAGAGATGGGAAAACGATTTGGAGTAGAAAATGAAAGCCGGACAAGATGAGATGAAAAGTAGATTAGGGAAATTGGAAGCTGTTCTGGGAAAAAACCGGAAAAATTGAGGAAATAATAAAGGAAAACCAAGAATATTGGAAGGAGAAAACAGAAAAAAAAACCCACGAGAACTTAGGAAGAGAAATGGAGCAGGGCCAAGAACAATTGATGATTATGGAGGAGAAATTACAAAACAGAATATCTGTTTTAGATGATTAGCTGGCAAAATATGATGAAAGAATTGAAGAGACGATCGAAAGAAGAATTCATACAAGAGAATGTCTACAATATAAGTGAGGAATGTGAAAGTGAAATAGACGAACAGTTTGGTCAAACTGGGACAAACCTAGTAGCACAATTAGTCCAAAAGACGTTTAAAACACGTTTTTTAACGTCAAAAACGTGTTTCCAACGTAATTTGAACGTTTTTTGAACTATTTGTGCTACTAGGGAATTACCTGAAAATATCAAGATGTCGTCATGCCGTATATCCATGAAACTAACCCCTTATGACGGGAAAACACCATGAAAAGCTTACAATACCCAGTGTTTAATTGTCACCAACGCTAATGGTTGAGATGACTTTCAAAAAGCAAACCGACTGGCTTTGTAAGGACGCAATACGCATACATTAAAAACTATGGGAAAAACAAAGCTTGGTGATTTGGAAGCTCTCGCAAACGCCCTAGAGCCTGCTTCGAAATCTTGTTTGTGAATTCTTTATTGCTGTATTCTGTGGAGCAGGTAAAGGGTCTACTTGGAGAATATTCTTGGAGTTTTCAGCCTACTGAAGAATTTTATTGTATGCGAAATGCAGCATCTAAGAAAGACTGTGATCGGCTAACTGTTAAAAATCGAGTTACATCTTGTTAATTTCTGTTAATTGTGTACTGAATATTGTTCAAAGAATTACTACAACTAATAAAATGTGTGTTACTTCGTATCAGCCGGATCGTTTAACCCTTTGAGGCGCAACCCTTTCCCAATGCTGAAAAAAGGGCAGCCGTTGCCATCGCTCGACTTAACTACTGGTAGTTAAGTCGAGCGATGGCAACGGCTGCCCTTTTTTCAGCATTGGGCCATCTATCCAGCTGTTCCTCGCACGCCAATTTTTAGCAGATGTCAGTGCTGTTAAAAATAATAGTGACAATTTTTTTTACGGGAAATGACAAGCTAAAAAGGAAAGGATTCTCGTGGAGCTATGTCACCCGCAACTATTTTTATAGAAATCAAATCGATTCTTCGTGACTGGCAACAGTCAAAACGTCAGAGTTGGGTGTTCCCAGAGCGGGATCACTACGCGTTAAAGGGTTAATATAACTTTCCATATACGCTGGACTTTCCAGCTACGAACCCGAGAACTCAGCGGAGTTTTCTGTAGCAGCATGATTCCATCCCTTACGGTTTAAGAAACGTTTTTTTTTTTCAAAGTTTTTTTTTTCCTTGTTGCTCTTCAGCCAGACTTGTGTTACATCTTCGGCGAGGTTTTTTTCGGAGAGTAAGAGTTTGAGTATGGAAATGTGGAAACGTCCTCTGAAGCAAAATTGGTATTCAAGGAGAAGCCCTGGTGGTTCTGTGTTTTTCGAGGGCAACAGACGCCAGCAGACTTGTCTCTCGCGTTTTGCCAGTGGACACTCGAGGTCTCTCTCTTTTGAGCAGGGTCAAGAAGGTTTTTTTAAGACTTGCACCAAGTGTTTTACACTTGGTGCAAGTCTTGGTGCAAGAACTGCTGAGGCTTCACCTGAGCATATTTTAAATTGTATCGATTTTAAATTGGACGAGTTGTTTTCCAAACCTCTTCTGTTTTTAGACTTTCTGGGAGTTTTGGGGCTTATAGAGTTGGTTTGATATTGCCATGCCAACTAGGGGATCAGTAACGACAACAACACGGTTTTAGAGATAAATCGTTGTGACAAATATTTTGAATCATCCGGAATGAGTAAGGTGGCCATACGTCCCGTTTTGAACGGGACAGTCCCGTTTTTAGGTGGCATGTCCCGTTGTCCCCAAGCACAGCTTCGGGACACCGTCATGTCCCGTTTTCAGAAAATGTCCCCTGCAATGTCCCGTTTTTAGGAAGAGAGCAACCCACGGTAACGATTTCGATAAAGGCCGCTAAAATCTAAAATCTTCCAACGGCAGTGTCTGTAAAAAGAAAACCTGACCTCCCTCCTTCTCCTGTCGAGACGCGAAGAAAACGCCGGGGGGAGGGGGGGGTGTACTGTTTTTGTTTGTTCTTTTAATGTTCTTTTTTTGTCAACTACTTTTTTTGTCAATTTATTTCTTTTTTTAAAATCATGGAAAAGAAATAAATTGACTTTGAAACTGACCTCTTTTGCTTATTCCTCTCTCTCCCCCGATCTCCACTTTATTTTCCCTTTTCACACTGGTTTTCTAAGAATTTTTCCCTTCCGAATGACAACTGAATTTTCTGTGTGTCCTTTTGTTTACCTCTCTCACTTTCCTACCTTCCTGCCTTGTGTCGGGTGGTGTTTTTGAAGTCGAAGAAGGACCTACCCCTTGAAACACCCGAAACATACGTCTTGCACTATTTTTTATAGCATATGCGTGTTTCATCAAAGTTTTTTTTCATTTTATTTTAATACTAGCTGAAGTACCCGTCGTTGACAGGTTAGTACTGAATGCGAATTTCTTAAAGCAAGAACTTTCGTCAGCATTGTAGGAGTACACAGAATGGATGTAGTATGTTGCCAAAGTAAAGAAAGCGAAATTATAATTTTTATGTATTGTTAAAATATTACAGGTTAGAGAGTCACTAAGTAATATCATTTCATTCGCTTGAGTCGTAATTATGGGATGCGCGAACGAATATTTACACATATTGAAATAATTTTCGCAAAATCTCAAAATCTAATCAACATATTTGAAAAATTAGTAGCCTAGAATTTAAGTTGAGGGACAACCTATCATGTCACCCAATTTCGTTTTATTCCCTGAAGTTTTTATTTCGTGATGCTGGAACAAAAATTTTAGCATTTTTAAACGATTTTCGCAAAATCTCAAAATGTAATCAAAATATTTTTAAAATTCAACACCTATATAAATTAAGATTAGCAACTACCTATCATATCACCAAATTTCGTATTAGTCGTTATTACGCGATGCTTGAAGAAATATAACCGCATTTTGGGAGAATTTTCACAAAATTTCAAAATCTAATAATGTTTAAAAAATTGGACACCTATACTTTATGTTGAGCAACAAACTATCATATGACCAAATTTCATATCATTCGCTTTAGTCGTTATTACGTAATGCGTGAACAAAAATTCACTCAGTTTGAAACGATTTTTGCAAAATCCCAAAATCTGATCGGTTTTTTTTAGATGCTTATAGTTTAAGATGACCACCTATCACCAAATACCATTTTTTCACCTTTGCAGTTATTACGTGATGTGCGAACAGAAATTTACGCAGTTTGAAACAATTTTCGTAAAATTTCAAAATCTAATTAAGATTTTTTTTAAATTCGACGCCTATGTTTTAAGTTGAGTGACCACCTATCATGACACCTAATTTCATATCATTCACTTCAGCCGTTTTTACGTGATGCTTGAATACAAATTTACGCAGTTTGAAAGGATTTTCGCAAAATCTCAAAATACAATCAAGATTTTTTTAAAATTCGATGCGTATGTTTTAAGTTAAGTGACTATCTACCATGTCACCCAATTTCATATCATTCGCTTCAGCCGTTTTTACGTGATGCTTAAACAAAAAAAGCGTCACGGACAGAATGACAGAACGACAGAATGACAGACGCAGACAAACTTTTTTTGAGGGTCGCATCGGATTCCCGGGTGCTTGAAACGGATAGAAATCGCAAAATTTTTGAATTCCAAGAAATGTACAGACAAAAGTATAATTTTATTTATATAGATTAACATTAACGCAAGCTTTTTTGCGCGTTTTCTTAACAACACAAAGATACCCAGACCTGTCAATTCAGTCTCCCAACACTATTACCTTAAAAACAGTAGATGCCCCGTTTTGAGGAAGAAATTAAATACACTATTGCTAAAAAAGTAGTAGATGTCCCGTTTTGAAGGAAAAAATAAATGGTCACGTTAGGAATGAGGCCAAACAGAAAAACTAAAATAATTAACACTTTTCAATTTTGTTGGAAAGTGTTTAAAAGGGGGGGGGGTTGAAAAACAATAAATAGCAAATAAAAAACACTTACCTTTGCACCATGGGTTGAAGAGCACATAGATGTTTTCTTTGCAGTCGTAAACCTTGGTCTTCTCGTTCTTAGCCACTTTGGACAGTATCTTCATGCGCCAGAGACCGACCCCTGCTCCGTACGGTATCTGTATTTGCAGCGTGAGAATTGTCCTCTCTTGGCGCGACGTGCAGATATCCCACTCGGATGCGTCGCGCGTGAAATTTTTCAGAGATGTGACGTGCAGAAGCACCAGAGTGCCTTTTCCAGTTACTTTTTTTGGACCTGCATTGTATTTCAAGGACAAAAAAGAAAAGTATTTCAACCATCCATCTAATCAATAGTATCAAAACTAATACATATAGTATCTAAGTCTTAACCCTTTGTGGCACAACCATTTCGCAATGCTGAAAAAAGGGCAGCCATTGCTATCGCTCGACTTAACTACCAGCAAGATGGCGGAGGATGGAAACGTTCATCGCGTGCCGCAGATCTAGAGACCCTTTTTTTGACGACAGCTGGCTGTGCCGGCACGTTTCGATCGTCCACCATTTTGCTGGTAGTTAAGTCGAGCGATGGCAACGGCTGCCCTTTTTTCAGAATTGGGCAATCTATCTAGCTGTTCTCGCATTCTTCCATTTTTCAGCAGATGTCAGTGCTCTTCCGAATAATCGTGACCATTATTTTACGGGAAATGACGTGCTAAAAAGTAAAGGATTCTCGTGGAGCTATGTCACCCGCAACTATTTTTATAGAAATCCAGTCTATTCTTCGTGACTGGCAACCGTCAAAACGTCAGAGTTGGGTGTTCCCAGAGCGGGAACACTGCGCGTTAAAGGGTTAACTACCAACAACGAGCCATCAATAGCCATCGATCGATCATCGCGTGCCACCGAGCTAAAGAACATTTTTGACACAGCTGACTGTGCGGCGCCGCACAGTCATTTAAAATTTATTTTTCGTATCCTTATACGAAATTAATATTTATTTATTATTTTTCGTATCAATAAAATTTATTTTTTATTTTAAAATTTATTAAAATTTATTTTTCGTATCGTTATACTATCAGCAATAGTCACCAAACTCTATGGCTCTTTGAGTCATATAACCTGAAAATGATCGGTTTGATTCTTACAGAGACAACGCGTAAAATAAGCTGGTAAGATGTTATGATAGCACTTCTATCCTGAAAATGTCCCAGAGTTAGGTGTTCCCAGGGCGGGAACACTGCGCTTTAAAGGGTTAAATCTTTCTTAAAGTCAAAAAGTCACAGAAAGGTAGTATGATATGAAACTATGCCTTATCTCATAAACAAAGGAGAAAAAGTTTGTCAAATTTATAAAAAGAATATTTTTTAAGAAAAAGAACTTTTAAAAGAAAAGGAAATGAAAAGACCTAAAACAGAGAGGAAATTAAAAACATTGTTCTTTTCATACACGAGTTATAAATGGGAATTTCTCAAAGGCTTAATTCTGACGATATCAGAAGTTCCTTTCAGGGTAATTTCACAAAACATGCATTTCTATCGCTTCAAGCTTGATTATTCTTTAGCTTACAGTACAGACATAATTACTTTTAGCTAAAAAATACCGGCAGCCACAGAAAGTTGTTATAGTTAAGCTTATGAAATTGCAGATTTACAACCAAAAGCAATCTCTTGCAATTCAACACATCATTTTTCAATTTAGATAAGATCTAACGGAATAGTAATTCAGAAAATTAATTCAACAACACCTACGTAATGACCTAGACTTCTGAAGGATTGCGAGTAAGTCTATTGTTATTTGACAATTACAATTTAATTTTTATAAATTTTGATATCATTATTTGTAAAACATGTGGGGGAAAAACACGAAAGCTAAACCACGGCGACCACATCGTTTATAAAACCCCTTCTAACGCAATCCTAATTACGCTTATACTAGTCACATTTTATCAAGAGATTCGTGGAGAAATGACAAACGACACTAGGAGAGGGTTTATGTCTATTAATGTCAGTCGCTAGTTAGTGTTATGCCATTCGCATGAATTCTGTAATCGATAACTGCTGTTCGATTTGAATCTATAATCGATTAATTGAATATTAAATATTCGTGATTTTTACCATTTGAATACTATTTGGAGGTTTTTGTTCAAATACTATTCGCTGTTTCTGTTCGAATACTATTTGAATACCATTCGTGATTTCTATTCGAATATTATTTAAGATCCGAATGCCAATATGCTATCTGCTGAGCAATCAAATAGATTTTTCAAAATCGATTTACCTAAACGAGTTTAATAATCGATTAATTGGAATAATTTCATTCGTTCATGGTCATCACTATCTGCAATGTTTGTTCCATACTATCCAGCTACTTTATAGACTACAGCCAAGATCTAAAAGTCAATGGAGAAATAAAATCGACAGTTCATTATACTAATTAATTATTATTTAATTAGCATGCGTTTTGGAGCACTGTCTGCATACTTATATATACGTTACATACACTCATGTCCATAAATTAAGGATAATGAAGTTCAGGCAAAGAAAGAGAAAGAAGCAAAACAAATTTGACTTATTTGTAAAGTCTATTTATTAAACAAAAAGTAAAGATCAAAAAAGATGCTATATGTTTGACATAATTAATAAAAATTGCAAGTTTTACTCCCTTGGCCAAATTTAAAAAAAGAACCTATTTACAAAAATCAGTATAACATGGTTAGTAGGATGGTTAATACGGAGTATGTCTCCCGGACGATGCAATACAGGCCTGACAACGCCTAGGCATGCTGAGTATCAAATGATCCATCTGATCTTGGGGAATATTACACCACTCATCAAGCAATGCACTCCGAAGTTCCGGTAGACAGGTGGGAGGGGGTTGACGGGCTGCAATTCGTCGGCCAAGCATATCCCACACATGCTCTATTGGATTCAAGTCCGGTGAGTATGCTGGCCAATGCATACGGGTGATATCCTCCGATTGAAGGCATTCGTCTACAATGTTTGCACGGTGAGGACGGGCGTTGTCATCCATAAACACAAATTCAGCACCCATGGCGCCCCGAAACAAACGTACATGTTGTTCCAGAATGACATCCCGATAGATGTGGCCTGTCATCGTTACACTCTGAACATGCAGGTCAGTTCTGGAACCAAGAATAATTCCTCCCCAAACGAGCCATCCTGCACCACCGTAACGGTGTCTTTGAATGGTGTTCTCTTGGTGGTAACGGGTACCTGGCGCTCTCCAGATGAATGTCCGGCGAGAATCAGACTCCAAACTAAACCTGGACTCGTCGGAAAACATCACACAAGACCACTGTTGCGGTGTCCACAATGCATGCTCTCTACTCCAGGTTAATCGCAGGCGACAGTGAGTTGCGGTAAGTGGAACACATCTGACAGGCCTACGAGCATATAGACCAATGTGCCCTAAGCGTCTGTACACGGTCTGCCTTGAAACTGTCGTACCGGTAGCTGAAGAGAGCTGACGAGACAGGTCTGATGCTGTACTCCGTCTGTTTCTTTTGGCAGTAACTGCCAAATAGCGGTCCTCATTCGGCGTTGTAACTCGGGGGCGACCTGTGCTGTAACGTCTACTCACATTACCATCATCTTGGAATCGTTGCCAAAGCCTGGAGATGACACTCTGGGCGATTCCAAGTTCCTCGGATACTTCCAGCTGGGTACGTCCACATTCCAGTCGTCCGATAATTCTGCCACGTAAAACATCATCCAAATGCCTCATTTTTGCCATAACTATGCGGTTTTTGCACTGAAAGGCTTTCACAGCGCTTGTGAACAATTTTACTTCTTTGCCGCCATTCCTTATATACCCCTCTCTTACACTCTCGTCATTGTGACGTACCATCCACGCCATCTGGTGGTTTCCTGTAATTTGCATATTCTTCTTCAAGATGTGTGTGATCATTCCACAGGTGAAATTTTTATTGTAGAGATCAATTTCTGTGTGATTCTGAATTATCCTTAATTTATGGACATGAGTGTACTACAGTGTCAGCAAAAAAAAAAAGTTGACATTTTAATAGAGTAGTAAATACTGTTGACAGTTAAATTATGTACCATAAAACCATTGTGTATTTTCGTGAAAATGCGGGTGTGTATAATGATCATGCTATTTGTTCGGAATGCTGTGAGTTCTTTTGGCGTATACAGAGCAGAAAGCGGTGAAGAAAACTGAAAAGCGTGGAGTAGTAAGGAAGTTTTACTTTAATAGAAAAAGTCAGGGAAACTTGCCAATTTTGTCTATGAACCTGGAAAATCTTGAAATGCAACGTAGAAAACTATATAATGCATTTATAAATTAGTTTTACATTTGCCATATGTCTGGCAAAAAAAAAAAAAAAAAAAAATCTGGAGTGACTCCACTCGACTTTCCGAACACTTACGATTAAGATCATTACCAAGCATTTAAATAAATTTTAATCGATGAATCATTCAAATATATATACCAAATTTAAGCTCAATGGAATGTACCGTTTAAACGCTAGCGCACTTTCGAGAATTTCTCCCCATAGGCCATCATGTAAAAGAAATCTTTGACGTAGCCCTGTAGAAAAACTATAAGTCCTATACACTTCCAAATCAATACCGGTCTTGCGACGGTGGTTTATAACCTATATACCCAATTTGAGCTCAATCGCATGCCCCGTTCAGGAGCTATCGTGTTCACTCACATACACACATACACACACACACACACACACACACACACACACATACATACATACATCTCGTAAAAATAGCATAAATGGATTCAGAAGCCCTCAAAACGTGTGAATACACCAAAATCTCGAATTAGAATTTTTTCATGATTACAATACTTTCCTTACATGGTACATGTTCGGAAAGTAAAAATGACTTGACACAGGTGCGCAAAAGTGGCGGATACATTAGTTTTTTGGGGCGAGGTCTTAATTTTAAAAAGTCTTTATTCAACCTAGACAGAATGTACAGAAAAGCAAAATTTTACACAAAAGCACTATTTTACTGTATAATTTTTTCAACTAGGCCCTCTAAAAAAGTAAAATTCTGTATCCGAAACTCCAGTTTCACGCACCTACATCAAGTCATATTCAGAGCACTTCTTAAGGCTGTTATTCGAAAAAATCTGGAGTGACTTCACTCGACTTTCCGAACACTTACGATTAAGATCATGACCAAGCACTTAAATAAATTTTAATCGATGAATAATTCAAACATATATACCAAATTGAAACTCAATCGAATGCACCGTTTAAACGCTTGCGCACTTTCAAGAATTTCTCCCCATATGCCATTATGCCATAACATAAAAGAAAGTCCTGTCGTAGCCCTTTAGGAGAACTATAAGTCCTATACACACCAAAATCAATACCGGTCTTAGGATGGTGGTTTATAACATGTATACCGAATTTGAGCTCAATCGAATGTATCGTTTAAACGCTAGCGCACTTTCAAGAAATTCCCCCCATAGGCCATAATGTAAAAGAAATCTTTGTCGTAGCCCTGTAGAAAAACTATAAGTCCTATACACACCAAAATCAATACCGGTCTTGCGACGGTGGTTTATAACATGTATACCCAATTTGAGCTCAATCGAATGTACCGTTTAAACGCTAGCGCACTTTCAAGAATTTCCCCCATAGGCCATAATGTAAAAGAAATCTTTGTCGTAGCCCTGTAGAAAAACTATAAGTCCTATACACACCAAAATCAATACCGGTCTTGCGACGGTGGTTTATAACATATAGATCCAATTTGAGCTCAATCGAATGCTCCGTTCAGGAGCTATCGTGTTCACTCACATACACACAAACACACATACACACACACACATACACACATACATACATACATCTCGTAAAAATAGCATAAATGGATTCAGAAGCCCTCAAAACGTGTGAATACACCAAAATCTCGAATTAGAATTTTTTCATGATTACAATACTTTCCTTACATGGTACATGTTCGGAAAGTAAAAATGACTTGACACAGGTGCGCAAAAGTGGCGGATACATTAGTTTTTTGGGGCGAGGTCTTAATTTTAAAAAGTCTTTATTCAACCTAGACAGAATGTACAGAAAAGCAAAATTTTACACAAAAGCACTATTTTACTGTATAATTTTTTCAACTAGGCCCTCTAAAAAAGTAAAATTCTGTATCCGAAACTCCAGTTTCACGCACCTACATCAAGTCATATTCAGAGCACTTCTTAAGGCTGTTATTCGAAAAAATCTGGAGTGACTTCACTCGACTTTCCGAACACTTACGATTAAGATCATGACCAAGCACTTAAATAAATTTTAATCGATGAATAATTCAAACATATATACCAAATTGAAACTCAATCGAATGCACCGTTTAAACGCTTGCGCACTTTCAAGAATTTCTCCCCATATGCCATTATGCCATAACATAAAAGAAAGTCCTGTCGTAGCCCTTTAGGAGAACTATAAGTCCTATACACACCAAAATCAATACCGGTCTTAGGATGGTGGTTTATAACATGTATACCGAATTTGAGCTCAATCGAATGTATCGTTTAAACGCTAGCGCACTTTCAAGAAATTCCCCCCATAGGCCATAATGTAAAAGAAATCTTTGTCGTAGCCCTGTAGAAAAACTATAAGTCCTATACACACCAAAATCAATACCGGTCTTGCGACGGTGGTTTATAACATATAGATCCAATTTGAGCTCAATCGAATGCTCCGTTCAGGAGCTATCGTGTTCACTCACATACACACAAACACACATACACACACACACATACACACATACATACATACATCTCGTAAAAATAGCATAAATGGATTCAGAAGCCCTCAAAACGTGTAAAAACACAATCTCGAAGTCGAATTTTTTCATGATTACAATACTTTCCTTACATGGTACATGTTGGGAAAGTAAAAATCTTTATTCAACCTAAACAGAATGTACAGTAAAGCAAAATCTTACACAAAAGCACTATTTTACTGTATAATTTTTTCAACTAGGACCTCTAAAAAAGTAGAATTCTGTATCCGAAACTCCAGTTTCACGCACATACATCAAGTCATATTCAGAGCACTTCTTAAGGCTGTTATTCGGAAAAAAAGAACTCTGTTTTTAGTCTTGGTACACAAATTGAAATAAACTAATAGCACCATGGTCTCCAAAAAATTCCAGAGAGTTCTTCATAAGCTGCTTTACACACTGCAATAAGCGAAAAAGCTGTGGCTTTTGTGAAATTTTCAGAAAAAAATTTTAAACATGGATCTGAGCTGCAAGATTTTTCGTAGAGTGACACGCTTTGCGAAAATTTCCGATTTTTAAGATTTTTTTCTAAAAGTTTGGAAACCGATACAGGTTTATCGTTGTTTTTTTTTTTTAGTATGTAGTACAGCTTGTAAAGAGATAGTTTCAAAATTTTGAAGTGCCTGGCATAATTAGTTTATGTAATTATGTACCAAAATCACATGATTTTTTTCGAATAACACCGTTAAAGCCAAAAGATCTCAGCATTCTGAACTAATAGCATGATCATTATCTACAACCGCATTTCCATGAAAGCATGCTATAGGTTTTTATTTTGAGCCCAATTTAACTGCCAATATCATACTGACCCATAGAAAGAAAACATTTTTTTTTCGGTCACTGTAATTTAAAATTAGAGTTGAGCGGTACGAATCCAAAAACTCATGCATTTTCTTGTGGCAGAGCTTTTGATTTATCTATTTTTATTGAGGCTTTAAATTTTATTTTAAGTTGATTGGCTTAAATAACAATTAAAAATAATTAAAATTAACTAAAATCATTTAAAAAGATTTGAATATGTGGAAGTAATTGTTTTGAATGAGATTGAATTATAACACAATTCAATGCTAATAAATAAACTAATAATAATAATAATAATTAAAAAGAAAATAAAAAGGTTGAGTATGCAGTTGTGAATGGGTGATCACATATGAATTGATAAAATTACATTTTTTTAAATTAAAAAAGTAAACATCTTTTTTTGTGTGTGATTCAGGGGGAGTGGCTTGAATCATGGAAAATTTATAGATGTTGGAAGAGAATTTTGAAAGAAGAATTGGTGTTTTTCTAGATATAAGGTACAATTGATTATTTTAGGTGTGAGTAATTGGATTATGAATTATATAATTTGCCCAACTAACTATAGGCTGATTATGAGCTTTTTAACGCGGGAAGTTGAAGTTTGTTGGAAGCCGGAAATTTAGTGAGCGGACAAGGATGGTTTGGATCACACACAGATATGAAAGGGCGATTAGCCAAATTCATTTAAATGTTCATAGACGGGATCATGATTTGTGAAAAAGAAGTAAAGTTTACAATGAGGGAGATAGATATCAGGTTGTAACGAAAGTTTTCCGCCATATCTGCCTGAAAAACTAACTTCTAACTCCTTAGATACCTGTTTTTGAACTTTCGGTACCAAACCTGCACAGTGTCACATGATACAACAATAGTACTTAAAGCTGTACTCATAATTCGTTGATATTCTGTAGCTGACTTTTTGAAACAGAACTGGAAGTAAAGGATGGTTCTAATCCTCTAGAGTGATAGTTCCATTTGAGACACCTTGTTCTTAATGATAACTATATTTTTTACAGATTTCACAACACAGTGTCATAAAGCAAGTCTCTTTCTTTCAAATGCCAAAAATCATTTGACAAAATATGAGCAAATACGTTAACGCGATGATGTTAACGCTTCCGATGTTTGCGGTGGCGGGAAACTTTCGTTACAACCTAATACCTCTTTCAATTTTCCAAAAGAATCTGTTTATAAAATTACTTTTAAGGCAAACATTCCATTCCTTCCATCAATCCCAAAAAAACCTCTACGCTTGGTCCAATTTTTGACTGTTGGAGTAGCCATCGAATTTTAATTAGCGAATTACATGACAAAGTCTCCAAATTTTATCTTAAACCATGGCTTTTCCATAGATCTCAATGCACTGAAATTCCTTCTGTAAAGTTCTTTACTAGCTGTACGCACCCCTTTTAATAGGCTACATAGCATAGTTATCAACAAGTAATATGTATAAACCGTGTGGCATCTAGAGCACAGATCTAGACAGACAAACAGAAAGCCTAACTTTTTAACCTCGTCGGAAAATGTTAAAAAAATCGCGTCATCAAAAATCCATTATAGAATCTTTTTTTTTTTTTTTCTCTTACCAAAAATAAGCTCTATTTTCACGCTGTCTGTTTCTATATCGAATGGTCTTTTAAATCTTATGGCCAAGTAGAAAGGCTCGCCCCTTCTGAAGACTGGAGATGAATCTTTGCCTTCCAGGATGTCATAGTTCTCCGTGTGGTGAGACTTAGCATTATCCTTGCAGTAGAACTCGCAAGCATCCACTTCTATTGGCTGAGGCAAGGACCTGTCAACTGCACAAAAAGAACACACTGTTATTACACTGGAACTACACTACTGGTCAAAAGTTATTGCAAGTTTGAGAAATCTAACCATCGTTTCAAGAATATGAACAGGAAATTTGCCATATTTAATATTTTTGAGAACTTATGTAGTATCATTGGAAAGAATACATCTGAAAATCACCAAAAAACAAAATGAGAGCTTCTGGAACCCATCATTTAAGTTGGCACCCTGAAACACCGAAGGAAGTTAAAATTTTTTATTTGGGAACACCTTATTCCCCCGTACACGATATATATTTCGGTTACACACATAACCATCATCAGTCGTTTCTGGATCTCACACTAATGGCGGCTTCCTTTTTTATCTCTTCGTTCTTCTTCCGGAAATTTCGATGAATGACGTCCTCCCATGATTGGTCGATTGTATGAAGCGCATCGTTGATGCTGTCATCTGTCGTCACTATTTCTAAGCTCTCAGGAATGTAGGCATATATACTATTTTTAAAGTTGGCTATTTTTTTAATATTTTTAAAATCAATGGTAATGGGCTCTTCCAAAGCAAAATGGGCCAGAGCGGTACTTTGTTTCTGGAGGTTAATGTCTTGAAAATGTTCGTTTTTTCGCTCTTTAATTTTCCTTTTTTCGCTCTTTAATTTTCCTTTTTTGGAAGAGCCCATTACCATTGATTTTAAAAATATTTAAAAAATAGCCAACTTTAAAAATAGTATATATGCCTACATTCGTGAGAGCTTAGAAATAGTGACGACAGATGGCAGCATCAACGATGCGCTTCATACAATCGACCAATCATGGGATGACGTCATTCATCGAAATTTCCAGGAGAAGAACGAAGAGATAAAAAAGGAAGCCGCCATTAGTGTGAGATGCAGAAACGACTGATGATGGTTATGTGTGTAACCGAAATATATATCGTGTACGGGGGAATAAGGTATTCCCAAATAAAAAATTTTAACTAATTAATCCGCCGTATTAAATAATGTTTTATATGTTTTTATTATACCGAAGGAAGTGTTGTAAAACATTGTGCATTCCATATCTAAAAGAGTGGCTGTTTTGATCCAAGTCAAGGCTGCTCAGTAACATAATAAATGATCTTTAGTTCAATTACATTTATTTATTATCCACTTTTTGCAGAATAACCTTGAAAATAATTCTTTATTTAACTTTATTCCGGCTAGCCAAAATGGATTATGATTTCTATAAAAACCTATATATTTTTTCAATAAATTAAATAATTATTTTTCTTCTTTAACTTAATGTTATCTTGTCTTCGAAGTTATTAATATTACATGTTGACATTAAAAAATATTAATGATATCGATTTTTAATTTTGACGGGGGAGAGGAGGCTTAATCTTGGAAAAGGGTTAGATTTCTGAAACTTGCAATACTTTTGGCCAGTAGTGTATTTCACAAAACTTCGACGTATCGAGTTCGAAAGTTAATAAAGTGCTGGATTACAGGTGATTGGGGAAGTTCATTACCATCGTCGACGGCTGCAAGGATCCGCCTGCGCAAAGCGTCTCGTCGCATCCTTTCCAAGACCTCAGCCATATAGTCTACGTCTTCCTCGAGGGGATAGGCCGGCACTGGTCGACGTCTTCCGTAGCCTGCCACATGTCGAACGGGACTGCCGGCTCGAGACATTTAGGGATTCTCTGAGGGCGCAGAAAAAAAAGGAATCGTTTAAAAAAAAAAATACATTTTAAAGTTTGTGATGGACGTAGCAAAAGTGGCAAGATTCTAGGTACATCGCGAGTGAAAATATAAAACTAAACTCGTGCCTCATCATGGCACAGTGGTTATGTCACTGCAGGGTGTCTACCATAGGCGTAGAGTTATATGGGCCCGTGGGGCTCGAGCCCCCCCAATAAATTGTGAATAGGGGCTGAGCCCACCCAATAATTTACCACTAAATACAGAAAATTAATTTATACTAACATAAAAAAAAGTATTTCACGCCATTTACAAACGTTTAAAAAAACCTTTACTTGGACTTTTAAAATTTTCTTCGTTTGATTTCAGTCATGATTTAGTATTCATTGTGACGCCACGTAACACACAATGTTACAATAAGCTGCCCTCGCCAGGCTCTGGTTCATTAAAATCAGATTATACAATGTAAAGTATGAAATGAAGAAAAGTTCAGATGTGTTCAAAATGCACTATCTCATCGAAAATGTTTTTTTCCCCTCCTTTGGATATTTTACACTGCTTCTATTTTTAACTTATAACATGGTAGGAAGATACTAACATGGATACTTACCCTACATAGTTGCAGCACAAAAATTTTGCTATATTTTAAGCCGAAAAATCATGTAGAAAAAGTGATTATATATATTCCATGGTAGTTGGCAGCTATTACTAAGTTATATGTACGTGAATCAGTGGCGTAGCCAGAAATTTTTCTTGGGGGAGTTACGACTTCTGCAACTCACATATATGTATACGGGTGTATGATAAGGGAGTGAAAAATATACATTTTGTATGGAAAAAAATTCCTCATGGGGGGTTATGACCCCCCTAACCCCCCCCTTGGCTACGCCACTGACGTGAATTTATGTGGTTGTGGGGCCCGGCCCCCCCAATAATTTTGAAAACTTTACGCTTATGGTGTCTACCGCTCCGGAAAATCCGGAAAGTCTGGAAAAAGCCGAGAAATTGGAAAATGGGTCCGGAAAGTCTGGAAAAAACCGGGAAATTGGATAATGGGTCCGGAAAATTCAATAAAAGAATCATTTTTTTTCTGTTTCGTGTCCTTTTTTTTTACGCTTTCTCTCTAATTGTCAGACTGGAAACCAAAAGCAACTGTAACACATTTTTCGAACCGCGAAAGCATCTAACGATGTGTTTGTATAAGGAGGGAAAAATGGGGGCTTATCGATCATGACGGGAGGGTAAAAGACAAATTAGCTTACTTGGTAACTTACAGCTTAGGACCCTATTTCCAAGAACAGTTAGTTAATTCTATCAGAAAGTGCGACTACTTCTGTTTCTCAATGGATGAAAGCTTAATCCTGTATACTTCATTTAAAATTGATTTCAAGAAGTTTTACAAATATGCAAATATAAAGACAAGGTAGGGGTCATTGTGCAATTTCCCAAAGTAAAATGCACCGGTCAGGAATTTTTTTCCCGGGACCTCCCAAAAGTCAGGAAAAAGTCCGGAAACGGACTTTCAGAAATTTGGTAGACACCCTGCACTGGAAACGGTAGACGGGCGAGCAGTGTAAAGGTCCCGGGTTCGGGTCCCATCGCGCATCCGTCGGCCTAACCGTTCGAAGTTTTCCGTGGTTTTCTCCGGGACTTAGCTTAAATACGGGTTAGGACCCCTTAGAAAGACCCCATGGACGGAAAGACCCCTACTGACGAGGATTTATAAGCAGGCTTTGAGCGAAGCACACAAATCCAATATACAAGTTCACAATAACAATAACTAAACCGTAATTTGAATGTTGTTTTCTGACAACTAGGAACACATGATCGATGAAAATTGAACCTTGTTGGTTGATAATTATGTAACTTTAGTCAATTGCTAAAGAGTAATTTTGAGTATTTATAGCCATGAGTCTATTTTAATATCATACATTTGAAACAGAATAGCATCTCTGAAGAAAAATTGGATATAGAATATTTGAAGCAATGGGTAAATAAGCGAGGTTCAAAATTTTTATCTCAAAATTTTTACAATTATTTGGAGGTTTGCGTGAAAATAATTGCTTATTTGAAAATAGCGTTTGGATAGCAACTATTCGTTGTCATTCTGGTTATTTTTATCATTGTTGAACTATTACAATCCCAGTGCTGTTTTAAATCATACTCGAAGATACGTTACTGTGTCCTTTTTCGGATTGAATTGTAGTTTCACTCCTAGGAAAATAAATTAAAATATCGAGCATAACCTGAAAATTAATTGACTTGTTCATAACGCAAACAATAGAAATAGCTGATGCTTACACAGTGATTATCTCTTTATTCTCTTGTAGATTATTATTAACTGTTACAACTACATCTTATAAGTTTATTATTCTCTTTAACTTCGGGCATTCTGAAATTGAGAAAAATGAACTTACACAATTTAACATATCGCAAATAGTATTTCATTGTGATTCTTCTGTATATACTAGGAGATATCTTCGTTTGGAGAACTGTGTAAAAAGTATTTTCCTGCCTCAACCTTTAAAGATTTTCAAAATTCGTATCTTTTTTTCAATGATCACGTGATAATTTCGTAAAAAAAAAAAAAATCTGATGTGGACAACGCATGATTTCTTTGCACGTCTATTAAATCAAAAATACTTTCGGCGCACTTCATCTAAACTTATTTTCTTTCAAAGAGATAAAATACTGCAGTAATCCTTAGGTTTACTGATTTCTAGCCAAATATTTCCGATAGCGCCAAGCTAGGTTTAATTTGAAATATTTGTTTTTGACACTTAATTTGGAGATATTTCGCCAAAAGCCAACAAGCTCGAGATAGCTTGCGAGATTTTGGGGATAGCCATAGTAGTAATTGACTACAGGCAACCAATGAATTGAATGTATCCATACACCTTAGTGTATTTAAAGTCATTTCGGTGATCCTGTAAATAAATTTTACCTAGTCGATTGCAATCGAAAAAGACATGCACAGTTAGATGTTATAATAGTTCTAAATACAAAATTTCAACATTCTACGGTTAACAGTTTTAGAGTTACGCGAAATACGAAATTATTTTTGGCGCCAAATTTGGTCATATTTCGGCAATACTCGCCAATATCGATGACAAATGGCGAGATTTCGGCCATGGACCAAAACAATGACTGCAGATGTAATATATTGAAGATGTTCGTAGACGTTAATGTATTGAAATTCTTTTGGGTGGTCCTGTAACTAAACTCTCCAGTAGATTGGAACGATCAAGGATGGAACGATTGGAATATCGAGATGCACAGCTAGATGTCACAACAACCTTATATATGAAATTTCAACATTCCACTGTTAATACTTTTTGAGATTTGAGCGTTAAATACATACACACGTTCACCAAAAGTTTCCAAGCTTGGGGCGTAATTTTTGAGGGAGGCACGTGACCGTGGTCGCAACATTACCTAATTATATGGTAGGACGGTATTGTGCTTGAAATGGATGAATGTCCCTAAAACTGCCATTGACTGTAATGTGTAGTTCGTTGCCTGAATAATGGCGTAGCTGGGTAGTAAAATCCATCCTTTGAGAGTAATATTCAAAGCCTTAAACTTAATAGGTAGGCTGCTCTCTCAGAGGTTATATTGACCGTAATGTGTTGGAAATCTTTGAGGGTTTCTGTAGCAGAACTATAAATGATAGACACTATTTTCGATGGAGATATTCCTTTTGTAACCCTTAACAACGTATATCCCTTCTGAGTCGTTTGAAATAGCCTAATACCTCTAAATTACGCTTTAATGAATTTCTGCCCATAGAGCATAAAGTATTTAAAATCTTTTGGGCAGCCCTGTAGATAAACTATCCAGGCGATTGGGACCAAAAGAGGAGGTGCACAACTACAATGTTACAATAATCCTAAATATAAGAAGTTTCAACTTTCGACGACCAATAGTTTTTGAGATATGCGAGTTACATACTGACGTCAGGGAAAAACTGGTCAAAATAGACTCGCGGTCTGTCAAAATGGGATTTATATGAACGTGCATGCATGCGTACGATGAGATGCATCGCAAAAATTCTTAAAAGTAAATTTAGAGGGAGTCAAAATCGTTTTTTTTTTTTTCGTGGAAATCTGGCTCCCGAAATTTTTCGCGATCACATTACTTCCTTATACTGCATACGAGGAAGTAAAAATCGTGCTTTATTCTTGACTACGATCTGAGTTCAGCCCAGTCTAATGCTTTCACCGACTAATGCAACCATATTAGTAATGCAAGCTTGGGCTATAAGTACAAGATCCAATTTTACGGTTAAATTCTTTTTTTTAAACCCACATCCATTTTAGCTTACATAAACAGGCCCTTTAAATAACGAATTATTCTTTTATATTGTTATCTGAGTACAAAGAGAAGCACAGATAAAATTATTATGCTCCGAACACAAGCTTCTTTTCTTAAAGTCTTCTGATATCTGCAAAACCTCTTCATTTTATTTTTTTTAATTTTTTTCCCAGACATGTTTAAGAAGCACTTAAGACGTCACGGCGAAGACAAAGTAGTTTTTTTTTTTTTTTCTTTCAAATTGACTGACAAATGCGACAGATTAATCTTGAAAGAAATTTTGATAAAACATTCGAAGTATATTATGGCTCTAGTTTAAAAGCTGGACTATCAGATTTCGTGTTAGATTGACGGTAGTTAATTAGGGATGTTTTAAATGTGCGCTTTCAGAAAGCTATGAAAGAAATATAGCGCAACAAAATGTATCTCATATATTTTTATATGCTTTTCGATTCATGTTTAACCCTTTGAGCCGGCACAGTCAGCTGTCGTCAAAAAAGAGTCTCTCGATCTGTGGCACGCGATGAACGTTTCGATCGTCCGCCATCTTGCTGGTAGTTAAGTCGAGCGATGGCAACGGCTGCCCTTTTTTTCAGCATGGGGCAATCTATCCGGCTGTTCTCGCATTCTTCCATTTTTCAGAAGATGTCAATGCTGTTCAGAATAATCGTGAATATTTTTTACGGGAAATGACGTGCTAAAAAGTAAAGGATTCTCGTGGAGCTATGTCGTGGAGCTTCTTCGTGACTGGCAGCAGTCAAAACGTCAGAGTTGGGTGTTCTCAGAGCAGGAACACTGCGCGTTAAAGGGTTAATCGTACATTTATACTGTGATTTGAAAATTTAATTTAAGCTGTGCTTTCAAAAGTTGATTTTGCTATTCAATAAAATGTTAAATTTTATCCTTAGAACTCTTTCTCTCGGGGTTTAGTTTAGGGAACTAATTTTTGGCACTATATTGACAATGTATCGCCACAAGTCGTTAGGCTGCCGACATTTGGCGCGATTTCGGGGAATGCATCGTCGAATCATTGGCGAACTATATGTAGTGGGATTATTATTTCTTTTAATACGCCTCCCAGTTGGTGTAGTGGCTAACGAACGATTCTGTCACACCTTAGTTTCGTGTTCAATTCCCAGAAATCAGTTGCATTGGGCAGCAAAGGAGTCAGCTTTTCAGAATTAGTCATTTAAGCATTTTGAGAACTTTTCACAACAGGTTTTTGATATCAGTATTGTCACTGTGTTATTTTACAAGCTTTTAATTTCACAGTGATAAAATAAATGGTAATAAAACCCAAAATAGATGTATATATTCGGGTTTTATTACCATTTATTTTATCATTTTTCTTTTCATCAGTATTTTTTAAGAAGATGAATGTCCTCAATTGCTAAAAACCTGTACACATTATTGAGTTTGAGCAGTTTTGAAAGCATATTATTAATGTTGATAAAAGCTAGTCTGATTAACAGCAATTATTAGTCATGATGAAACCTTTAATTAGACCAGATCAGTCAGCTCTAAATATTACTTTCAAGCTTACAAATTAGAAATGGTTGTACGAGAATAAGTTGGTAAGAAATGTAATCATATCTTAGTGAAAACTGGAGTTCAGCGTGCATATAACTACTCTTAGGGGGCTCTTGAATTTTAAAAGCGGCGGAGGGAGGGAGGTTCTCGACTTTCAAACATTTTAGTAGTAAAATAATGCAAAAAAGTTTAATGTAATTTTTAAATGTTCACTATACTGACAGATGGCTCTACATGTCCCTTTGAGCTATCGTCGTCACAGGACTTTTGAACAGCTTTAAAAGCAAACCAATAATGCTAAACCCTCGAAAAAATTAATAATGCTTCTTCATGAAACTCACTATGCACTAATATTAACTAATATTAAGAGGAAAGCTGTATGTCTCGTGCATTTTACAGAAAACATTCATAAGCACAAAAATCGCCTTCAAAAATAAGACGAGAAGTTGCTTGTTTAGGGAAGTATTGCACAATTCCGTATGTTTAGCATTTTTTCCTGGATATTTCGTAACTCCTATAGGTTCGTTTTCTATGACAGTTCACTGTACAACTTGTAAAGAGACATTCTAATTTTTTCCGATTCTCTGGCCCGATAAATTCTTTAAAAGTTGCATGATTTCCAAAAAGAACGCTCGACCAGTGGCTGAATGCGTTTGCACTCTAAAGTGGGAGACGGTAGGTGCCTGGTTCAAAACCAGGCCGCGTCCGCCGACTTAACCGTTCGGAATTTTCCGTGTTTTTCTCCGAAGCCATAATATACTTCGAGTGTTTTATCAAAATTTGTTTCAAGATTAATCTGTCGCATTTGTCAGTCAATTTGAAAGAGGAAAAAAAATTACTTTGAAAGAGAAAAAAAATTACTTTGTTTGCGTAAATACGTGTTAGGATCGCTTAGAAAGTCCCCCACGGAGGGCGTATCCGCACCTCCCCCTCCCCGCTCGGCCTAGATCCCTCGGGCATAGGGTTGCCAGGTCGCCAAACCAAATAGCCAGACAGACCAGCCAGTTTGGCCGGACATTTGGGTAAAAAGGCCGGACAGCCTACAATATGGAGGATTCTGTCTCAGTATTAATAGGTACGACAAAAAATTTGTATGTAAAATCAAGCTTTTTTGATTATTACCATGAATCTTGTTAAATTCTAATAAAATATAAATAACATCGAATGGCAAATCAGTTCAAGTTTTTTATGACTCATCAGCCAAAGTCACCAGTAAAAAGCCTAACAAAAGTAGGACACTGTTAAGTTTAGTCGGACACGCAATCAAAAAGCCTAACTATGTCCGGCTTTATCTGGACGCCTGGCAACACTACTCGCGCAGATAATTGTCCGTAACACCACATTTACATCTACATTTTACCGAAAAAGAACAACCTTAAAGACTCCATGTCTGTGTCCATGAATAAGACCTTCCCAGATTCTGCAACTGGTTAAAAAAAAGTGTAACTAATTATTCGTTCTTTTGCAGCTAACCATATCTTCCCCACTATGACGTGAGCTCCTTTCACTTTCATTGTATCTAAATATAAGATATCTCTCCTCCACATATGACTTTCATGTTCTCATTAACACCCCACCGTCTGAGGCATCAAAATGGCTTTATCTCCGAACACCTGTCCCGTCTTGAAATAACGCACGGAGGATTTCTGTTTGAACTTACGTGTCAACAAGCAATTATTGAATAGGTGGAAGGCTGAAAATAGCCGGATTTATTGGGCTAAACACAGCTCATAAAATCGTTGATAATAACGATAGCCCAGACTGAAAACTGCAGTATAAATATAGCTAGTCTGGGGAATAACCGTCATGGCGCCTTTTGCATTTTATTAGCTTCACCCATGAGCGATACAACTGAACTTTTCCCCCTAAAAATATCTTCTTATGAGCCATGGCTCTGGTTTTTGACAAAGTATTTACAGTTGTTTTAAATGTTCAACAAAGTTTTCAAGGACTAGAAAACGTAAAAAAAAAAAAAAAATATCAGTCTAACCTTAAAAAAGTCCTTTCTTTCGTTCAATAGAATTCTAGGTTTTAGGAAGTGTTTTTTTTTTTTTACTATATATCTTCATCCCTTGTTAGAGGAAGTACATTGATTTCTGGTATTTTTTAGTTTGTCGAAATTAGTTAAAATTTGTATTTAAACATTGCGAGTAGTATATCTGAGCAAGAAAGCAGCCAGACAAAATTTTAGAACAAGATCCAAATGATGGAAAAGGTTCCATAGTGACTGTCCACAGCGGCCCGGCGGCCAAATAATAACTGCGAACAGCTGGAATCGGCCCTGTTATGAACCAATATTTATACGGAATTTCGTAAAAATATTTAGATTCAAATAGTAATGATACTCTCGTATTGGACATTAAGAAAAAATCTGGAGTGACTCCACTCGACTTTCCGAACACTTACGATTAAGATCATGACCAAGCATTTAAATAAATTTTAATCGATGAATAATTCAAACATATATACCAAATTGAAGCTCGATCGAATGTACCGTTTAAACGCTAGCGCACTTTCAAGAATTTCTACCCATAGGCCATAATGTAAAAGAAATCTTTGTCGTAGCCCTGTAGAAAAACTATAAGTCCTATACACATCAAAATCAATACCGGTCATGCGAAGGTGGTTTATAACATGTATAACCAATTTGAGCTCAATCGAATGTACCGTTTAAACGCTAGCGCACTTTCAAGAATTTCTCCCCATAGGCCATAATGTAAAAGAAATCTTTATTTTATCCCTGTAGAAAAACTGTAAGTCCTATACACATCAAAATCAATACAGGTCTTGCGACGGTGGTTTATAACATGTATACCCAATTTGAGCTCAATCGAATGTACCGTTTAAACGCTAGCGCACTTTCCAGAATTTTCCTCCATAGGCCATAATGTAAAAGAAATCTTTGTCGTAGCCCTGTAGAAAAACTGTAAGTCCTATACACACCAAAATCAATACCGGTCTTGCGACGGTGGTTTATAACATATATACCCAATTTGAGCTCAATCGCATGCCCTGTTCAGGAACTATCGTGTTCACTCACATGCACACAAACACACATACACACACACACACACGCACACACACATACGCACATACATGCATACATCTCGTAAAAATAGCATAAATGAATTCAGAAGACCTCAAAACGTGTAAATTCACCAAAATCTCGAATTCGAATTTTTTCATGATTACAATACTTTCCTTACATGGTACATGTTCGGAAAGTAAAAATAGATACATATTTGTGTTTTTAACTCCAAAATGTTTTTTTACACCAAGAACGTAGCTCTGGAAAAGATGCATCATGATATTATTTCATACCGTCACTGTTTAACGCTTCTGCTTCAGTAGGCTTTCAAAAAAGAAAGAAAAAACTAGAACAAATTTAGAACGTTTTGACGTTATCTGCGCTCAAAACGCAGTTATTTTCATAACTGTGTTATTTGAGCATATTTGAAAAGATAATAAGGTTGAGTCAATGTTTTGATCTTAATCGTACATAATTATGATTGAACTACTTTCGAACGTAGTCTTTAGTAATAATTACATTTATTGTGATAGTCAATATGCTGTCCATGTTACTTTAAAAGGCTTTTTAATTTATGTACAGTAGTTTAAAAACTGCTGCACTCCAACAGTTTTTATATTTTTGTAGAATGTTTTTGAATACTTCAAAAATTAGATGTATTAGTTAATGTCTTTATGTACTCAGTTGAATATCAATCGAATTTTCATATTAATCAGCTAAAAATTTTAGATGAAACCTAAATTCTCTTTAAACTTTAAAAAAAAAATAACTAACTACCAAAATTTTTTTAAAGAATTTACTTATTCTGTCGACTTAAAAATCGAAGGGAGAACGACATCGTTAAAAGTTAAATCCACAAGTTAAAGGAAGTACCAATTGTCTAAGGAAATATAAATTTTGAACTGTGGCGTAATCTTTGATAAACTGACTGTTAAAAAAAGAATGCCGAAAATACTGTTTTGCCTGAATAATAGAGTGTATGCAAATTCAACACTTGTTTCATGTTTTTTTAGATTTAGTGCGCTACATAACAGTCAAATTATTTTTATACATTAAATCGCAGCACTCCAACATGATGTATGTCTTCAGTCACCAGTCACACTAAATTATATTTATTTTTCAATCGCTTTTGTTGTAACAAACCTACGCAGAAAATATCTTGTTTCTAGAACCGATCCATTTTTGTGGCAACTAATAAAAATATAAAGAGTGGTTTCTAGTAAGCATTGTGCTCTGACTCTAGTTTTTTTTTTTTTTTAAAAAAAGCTCTTGGAGTTCTGGTTTCTGTCCGTTTCAATGAATTAACACTTCCTGCTCTTTTTTCTTTACCCAGTTCAAAGTTTCAAATGTTTTCTCTGTCTTACAACACATCTTTATTGTACTAAAAATATTGAGGATGTATATAAACGTGTTACTACTGATATTCGTAGATGAAGTATTTTGGACTTAGACTGAATGTAACAATAGAATAGTTTTTTTAAACGTTTTTAGTGAACTAATAGTAGAATTGGTAATATTTTAAGCATGGATTTCTGAAACCTTTTGTAAATATTTTGTCTGTCTACCAGACCTGAAAAGAAAACAATATGCGTAAACGTGTTATTTTTAATTTGTCCAGATGAAATATTAGATTTAGATTCCGTATTAATTGATGTATTAAGTGATGAAATATAAGATTTAGATTCTGTAATATTTTATTCTTATTTAGTAAGTTCATGATAAAAGATATTTTTAAATGTTGTCTATGATGTAACATTTTAAGCGTGGATACTTTACGTATTTTTTGTGCTTTGCATCATTAATGCGGTAGAACCTTTTTAAAAATGCGTGTTAAGTACGATCAAAAGATTAATAAACTTTTACAATAGTAGTTGAAATTTTTTTAAATTTTACTTTCATGATGTTAGTCATTTTACAAATCAAAAGCGCATGCAACTTCTTAGACTTTAAAAAAAAAAAATATATCTATATACATATAATATTTTTAAATTTGTGCTGTGCTTAAACTATAGCTGTTCTGTTTTATTGTACAATTAATGCTACTTTTATAGTTTTTGCGGGTTTTTTTTTCTCAACTTGGCCAGAGAGAAAGAAAGAGAGAGATTGTACACTTTGTGTGGAGCAAATATTCACAATTGACTAAATAATAATAAAAAATAATAATTCTATAATAACGAGCAAAGGAATAAAAATAGGAAACATTAGTCATTCCATTTTATAAATAGGTAGTTGACTATTCTAATTTTATGAATATCAAACTAAGTTGGGTAATCATGCAAATTCAACTGACAAACGGAAAAGGAGGTAGTTTCTGTCTAAGACAACATTCCTTGATTACTTTTTTTTATTCCCAAGAAAGACCTCTGACTCAAAATAATGTTATAAATGTCACATATGGTGTCTGTCTCTCGACATCCCATGTTACCCACAGAATAGTAATTAGTAAGTTGATTAATTTAGCTATGTCTTTTTTCTCATTCCTCGTAAAGAAAACTTGACTGCAGTAAATTAAAATTGGGAGAGTCTTGTAAATTTATTTTATGTGTGTGATAAGGCATTAAATAAACACATGCTAATCGAAATAATGTTGTATTTCATTACAGAAGCACGCACAAGTATCAAACATCAACCTGATTTGCTATAATAACATATTTAAGGGGGAGAATATGTACATTAGGCTCAGTGGAAAACGTTATTTACTTTTTTTATTGACCGAAATCTAATTTGATTAACGGATAATACAGCAGATTTAAAAGCAATAATTAAAGCACTAAAACTGTACAAAGATATTATATGTCTAAAGGAATTTGCAAGCTCATTTATCAAATTCTATACAGCATTTAGACTGGCAATAAGGCACAACCACTCAAAAAATTACTCCAGTAATAGTACAATTTTCTGTTTTAGTTTTGACAATAACGGTAATTAAATTTTGAAAAAAAAAACCACAACATTAGGGAAAAAAATTTTAGAAGTCATATATGACTTGATTCACTTTTACGGAGAACAATAGTCTAAATATGAAACTGCCATACGAAATTTGACTTACGCTTGAATACTTTTTGAAAACATTTATGCCAATACCAAATATTTATTCCCTCGATATTTTTTTAAATTAAGGTAAGATACATATATGCTTACAAAGAGCAAGTAGGGATTCTTCCCATACCAATAAACATTACGTAATAATGCGAATTCGTGAATGAAGAAATTGGTATCAGCTGCGATTATTTTTCCTTTTGCCATAAGCGGAGCGTCGGGGCCGCATATTAGAGATAAGACGGGCTCAGCCCGAGCCCGAAAGCCCGAGCCCGAGCCCGGGCCCGAACCGGGCTCGGGCTCTGTAATTCACAACTGCGTTCGGGCTCGGGCGGGCTCGGGCTCGTGAAAAATTTCTATTTTATTGAACATACACCTTGAAACATATTTTTAAAAAGGATTCATATGGAAAATAAAAGTACTTAAAAAAAAATAGCAGCACGGGTGCCTAGAAGGCGCGTGAAGCTCTTTGGGTATTTCAGAATGGCGGCTTATATTGCTTAGTGAGTCATGAGATCGGACATTATTTCATAAACATAGATATAAAGAGATGGAAAGTGCATTAAAAATTTGCAACTATATTTGTCTTTAATTTGCACAAACGGCAAAATTCATTGTATTCTATCAAAGAATTGCTTCTTCGAATTTTATGGAATTTTATTGAATTTTATTTATCTTTAGCTGAAATTTCGGGCTCGGGCTCCGACTTAAATAATATTGCTCGGGCTCGGGCGGGCTCGGGCTTCAAAAAATGAGCCCGAACTCATCTCTACCGCATATCCCTTCAACTTTGTTTATAAAGCCACATATCTTAAAATTTTCTTTCACAACGTCGCTAGTTTTTACTCTTAAATTTTATATACCTATAGCAAAGTTCCATATTATGTAATTCATAACAGGCAGTGAAGTTTTGCTTAATTTGAACGTTTATTTGGCTTAGTCTAGTAGTATTGACTGCCTATTGACTGGTGATATGCATGCTTTAAATAATATTAAATAAGTTACAGCTTCAATGAAATTAATTCATTAGTAAGAATAGTACAGTCAGATAAAATGTCAAGTATCTCCCTCTAATCCTTCCAGACTCTGTGTCTGTCCACAATTGAGGACACAAATCGTGACCTATACTATCTCACACTTGTCCTAATATGTGCGCATGAAGAATTAACCAAGCTGCCTAGAAAATTTGATAGTCAGGATTTTTTATTTTATGGATGAAAACAAATTAATCTCTATTATGGAAAAAAACATTTAAATCAAAGAGAAATTACTTTATTAGGTCTGAAAAGACTAACTGTTGAAATCATGTGTCACAAAACTCTAGCTGACGCTTAAAATCGTGTTGAAAAGAGTTAAAACATTTAAAAACTATTTTATTTTCTTCCATTTTTCACTACACTGGGATGCATACTTTTTTTCAATATTCATTGACCACACTTTTTAATTCTCTTCAGTTGGAAAATCTTTCATAACGAAGGCTAGAGGTTAAAATATCTCACAATAATACATACTTACCGAATGACACTCAAAACGTGGTACACATTTAACAAAACTCGAAATTAGCAGCTATAATCCCCAGAGCAATGTGTATTTCAAATATGAGAGCAAAACAACATGAGGAAACCATGCCTTTCCGTTTAACTGTTTTTTTTCCTCTGTTAAAACTAATATTTGCATTATTCCTTAACAGATGTTAGCTAAACAGTTTTTTGCTTCATTCAGAAAAAGGTTACACCTACGTTGGCGCTAAATTAAGTCCGAATCTATTTGTTTTACGGAATACATGCTGCAATATTTTAATCTTCTTAATCTTTTCTCTACCGCAGGTTATGCTGACTAATTCCTAATATTTCAATCAAACATTTACTCAAAGCAAAAACGGAAAAAAAAATATCCTTGTAAAGGTTTTCGGAATCTGTATTCCTTTAGTTATGAATAGAGTTGTCACATTTTCTCTGGGTGGGAAAAAAAATCCTCCGGAAAATCCTGAAAAAAACAGGATTTTTATGCGAGTCTATGCTGACTAATTCCTAATATATTAATCAAACGTTTACTCAAAACAAAAAGTAAATATCCTTGTAAATCTTTTCGGAATCTGTATTCCTTTAGTTATAGAGTTGTCACATTTTGTCCGAGGGGGGGGAAAATCATACGGGAAAATCCTGGAAAACACCAGGATTTTTATGCTAGGATATGCTGACTAATTCCTAATATTTCAGTCAAACTTTTACTCAAAGCGCAAACGAGAAATGAAAATATCCTTTTAAAGGGGGGAAGGGGATCCAGAATCTGTATTCCTTTAGTTATAAATAGAGTTGTCACAATTTGTCTGGGTGGTTAAAAAAAAAGTCCCTCGGAAAATCCTGGAAAAACCCGTCCCGGACAGGCCTGTAGCCAGGGTTCGTTTAACGGGTGGGCTAGGAAATACCCAGGGTGGGCACAACTTTTGGATAAAATTTACAGCATTTCAAGAACTTCAAATTAAAGCAGTATTAAATTTAAGGTTGTAAAGTAATAGTAATAAATTAAAATGGTTAAGTGAACATAGACTTTAATTCCAGCAGCATATCGTTGTTGTCAAATTAATATCTGCTACTTGTTCATTTTTGAAATTTCGACATTTTAACTATTATGACTAGTTCATTAGTCAAAGTGAAAATGATTTGTGGCTCTAAGCATTTTATGGTGAACTGTGGTATCTAAAAAATATGCCACATGCATCAACCAGAATATTGTCAAATAATAACTGCTAATAAAAACTGGTAATAATAAACTTTTTGCACATAGCAGATATTGGTTTGACAACGACGATATAACGGTTTGGAGTGAGTAAAGATAATTAAAATTGATATTTTTAACACTCTTTTCCTGATCTTCATGCTACAAAATTACAATTAGAGAAGGTGCTTAGAAAGATAAGCAGTCAGATAACATATGTGAAAAGCACAGTCTCTGTATGGACTACTGCTAATGCTGACGAAGATCGAAATTTTTTTAGATCGAAACACGTGTACGCACATGATTGTGTGTTATTTTACAAAGTTATAATTATTTTATAGACATTTCCGCTCAATTCTTTTTTTTATATTTAGTAAAGCATATCATAAAATACTTGTATTTTTGTATAATCTAATCTTTGGTTTAGTATACGTATACTGTAACATATATTGTAAAAGATGAAACATCTAATGCTTGTTCGTAATTTATGCATGTAAAAGTGAAACTCTTTCAATTCCTCCCAAAGTTCTTTCAAGTTTACGTTATAATGAACGCGCGAAAAAAAGCGAAAAAAAAAAAAAAAAAAAAAAATGAATTCATGTTTATTCCGGATTCTGAATTTGTGACCGACTACCGAATAACTTTGAACAGGAGCCAAACAAAGTATGAAACGGCCTAAGTTAAACCTCAAAAGAAAAAGAAAAAAAAAACTAAGTGTATCTAATACATTAACGTAAACAAAAACATAGTAGTTGGTGTAAGCTTTCGTGTAAGTAGTTCGTGTAAAATTTGACCAAGCTCCTTGATGTACTATAAATGTAATACTTTTTACAAATCTTAATTGTACTGTGTTGTCGAATTTGGGAACATGCTATTAAAAAATCTGGAGTGACTCCACTCGACTTTCCGAACACTTGCGATTAAGATCATTACCAAGCATTTACATAAATTTTAATTTGTGAATAATTCTAACATATATACCAAATTGAAGCTCAATCGAATGCGCCGTTTAAATGCTAGCGCACTTTCAATAATTCCTTCCCATAGGCCATAATGTAAAAGAAATCTTTGTCGTAGCTCTGTAGAAAAACTATAAGTCGTATACACATCAAAATCAATACTGGTCTTACGATGGGGATTTATAACATATATACTCAATTTGAGCTCAATCGAATGTACCGTTTAAACGCTAGCACACTTTCAAGAATTTCCTCCCGTAGGCCATAATGTAAAAGAAATCTTTGTCGTAGCCCTGTAGAAAAACTATAAGTCCTATACATACAAAAATCAATGCCGGTCTTGCGACGGTAGTTTATAACATATATACCCAAATGGAGCTCAATCGAATTGGAGCTCAATCGTTTTGCTCAATCGATTGAGCCCAATTGGAGCTCAATCGTTTAGGAGCTATCGTGTTCACTCACACACACACACATACATACATACATCTCGTAAAAATAGCGTAAATGAATTCAGAAGACCTCCAAACGTGTCAATACACCAAAATATCGAAGTCGAATTTTTTTATGATTAGAATACTTTCCTTACATGGTACATGTTCGGAAAGTAAAAATATTTAAAGAAAATTGCTTAATAATAAGGCGAAAAATCACTAAAAAACAAAGATACTAGAAGTTTTAAAAATTGTAATAATTACTGTCCTAAACAGTGTAAATGCAAATTTTAACAAGGAGAGATAGATATAGCTTCTTATGTCGGAATTTCTTCTATACTGAGAAAAAAAAAAACATCAGGGACAAAGAAAACAGAAGAGGGTTTTAAAACTATATACAAAACTAAACCCCTTGTGGGGTCAGCATTTTCATTCCATTCTTATAGATTTCGCAAATTCCATCAGTTCTTGAGTAATCTCTGATAGCAATTATCTAAATAATTTTAAACTTATAATATACCGATAACATGGGTGAAATAGTCACTTTTTTGAATATATCTATAAGCATTTTGTGGAAACAATATTTATGTAACAGATGTAGGAAATTTCAATAATACTTAATGTAACTCTATAATGCTAGAAGTCAAAGCCCGTTGTGGTGGCAGTTACAACGGCCGCTAGAAAAACATTTCACGAAAATGTGTCTACACTCAATATCTTTAATCTTCGTACACTTAAAATAAATAACTTCATATTCAATTTTTACTATATACCCAAATCGAATTTCATGCTCTTCTGGAAACGCTCGGAAACTTTTCGCATTCGACAGATTTCATTTCGTGTACACAGCCCCTCTTATATCAATGCTTCAAGCAGGCGATCAATTTTAATGAAAAAGAAAAATGACAAATAAAAAATAAGATAAAATACACTATGTTATCTGGAAAAACTATTTTAAACTAATTGAAACGCAATTTTCCTTTCAAAGCCTGATAACCGTCAATTCAGTATGACGACATTGTCACTTGAAGCAGCTCATTTTGTCACACAAATGATTCACTTTTTTCACTCTCGGAAATAAAATGGAGTTGAAAATAGCGAAAAATCGCTTAAAAATGAGGGAAAGGGCGGGTTTTCAGATTTTTAAAGTAGGGCAGATTGTTTTCTATATTTTCATACATAATTATGAAAAATTTCAAGCTGATCGTACAAAAGTGCAGATGTTATTACGCTTTTTGTGCTTTTTAATCTTTTTGAACAATTTAATCTTCTTGGAGTAATGGCGGTAAAAGTTTTATCTTCGAGTGGTAGTCTGGAATTGTTAGAGAGTCAGGGATCAGCGTAACTATACAGTAGGATTTGTGATAGGGCTAAAATGCGGTGATTCCATTAAACCACCGTCCGTTGTAGCCTAGTTGGGAGAGGCGTCGGTCTCGCACCCGAAAGGTTGTGAGTTAGAACCTGGCACCGGCCGAAGACCGCCGTGCTCGCTAATGGCGACTAGGTCACGTTAAGTATTTCGTGGTCGCAATGTCTTCCAAGCTTCCATTCAAATCGATACCTCTGTGGGTGGCAAAACTAAGCCTTGGGGGGTCTTCTGTTCGGTATTTGATTCAAAATTAAGAAGCCTCGCTACCGATCGGTACTGCTGCCCTCTATCGGCTCCCGAATGAGGTAGAAATGAACTGTTCGGGAGTCTGTGGTAGAAATTTACACCTTTGGCAAGTACTGCCGTTATCTATCTAATCTGGAATCGGGGTGGTACAAAATGCTCTGTAGCAGAAGTGCCTTAGTCCCCTATAATCCATGACAACATGAAGAACCGTCCGTTAAGGGGTTAAATCAGATAAATGCACTCTTAGTGATCATATTAGTACACCAGTTCATTGTATTACAGTGGATTCGCTCTACAACGTGATCTACCTTAAGCGAATGAATATTACTCCTACAGAAAAAACACTCAAAATACTGGTGTTAAAGGATAAAATAAATAAAAAATTTGTTTTAAAAACACACATAAAATGATACTTATAACAAGATACGATCGTTTCGACTGAAAATTTATTCAGTCTTCATCAGTCATATCCCTTCGTCTCACTAAACAGTGGGAACTGAAAATCTTTTTCAGTTATCGCCCTCTTATTTTTGTAACCAGGGGCGGCCCGACACTGTAAAACAAGGTAAGCATCGCATCGGGCGTCGGCTTCGAAGGGGCGCCGTTTCGAACTCAAAAAACTAGGTAGAGCATAAAAGGGGGCGTCTTTTTTACGTTAGCAGGGGGCGCCACTTACCCTAGGGCCGCCCCTGTTTGTAACCATCTTAATTTTAAATTCCATTCAGAATCTGAGAGATTTCAGTGCCATGGAAGCCGGTGAGGAACAGGATTCTCTCCGAACAAGATTTGTTAAGATGACAAACAAATTGGTCACCGGAGGCGGCTAGTACTCTATAAAGGTTGGAAAATACATTTTTCATCAGTTTTTTTTTTTTTTTTTTTTTTGTCATAATTTTGAAAAAAAAAATCCAATCAAGAAGGGATTACCGAAAAAACACTCAAAATACTGGTGCTAAATGATAAAACAAATAAAAACTTTGTGTTAAAAACACACATAAAATGATACTTATAAGGCTTTACGATCGTTCCCACTGCTTAGCCAGAAGTGTCACGACTGACGAAGACCGAAAGAATTTTCGGTCGAAACGATCGTATCGCCTTATAAGTATCATTTTATGTGTGTGTTTTCTACACAAAGTTTTTATTTATTTTAAGAAGGGATTAATTTGACGCAAAGAAAAATCTTTCAAATCTGATACCATTTCCTGATTATTCAAGGAAAACGGTATTCAATGATGAAATAAGTAGAATATGTTATTGCAGTCAAGGTTAAAGTTAAAAAAGTCACCTCATATTTTATTTTCCGGAAATAAAAACACGACGTTAAAAATTTCTAAATGAGATTTCAAAAATAGAGATACATGGCAACTCTTTTATTTTATCAATGATTAAATATAAGAATGATAAAGGAATAAATATATTTCAGCTTTGCGATAAATATTTAGATAGTGTGATAGCGTGTAAAATATTTCACATTGCAGTAATAGATAACATTTGAGATGTTAAACGATTAAGAAAAACGTAATTTTTTTAAAAAAGCAAAATGATATAAATGGACAATTTTTAAGCATATTAAGATAAAAATTAACTATTAATTCCTTATATTCTTATCTCGATATAATTTATTTTATTTTTTACTAAATTTAGATAAGAGAAATAATATACGACGATTAACGAAAATGGATAACTATATCTAATAGTTTAATTTTTAACTATATCTGATAGTAACAAGCAAGATTTCTAACCCCTGTCACTCATAAAAATTCTAGAAAAAGTCTTTTAAACTTTTTCTAGAACAACAAGTCTTTTAAACTTGTTGTTCTTTTAACTAATGCTTTCTGAAAATAAATGAATTTTAAAAAGCAAATAAATGAATCATGACTTTTTTAGAATTTCTCTTCAATATTTTGAAAAATAATTCGAATTTTACGTGTGTTGTACTCTCAGCAATGAAATATCATATCAATATACATATACCACTTAGAGTAGGAAAAATTAAAGAAAAGAAAAGAACATCTCAACTCGATGGACTCACCTACGTCAGTGTGTTTAAAAGCGAAGCCTCGGATGAACCTGTGGAGCTTGCAACTGGCTCGCACAATTGACCTTAACTCTCTCTCTCTCTGCCGAAAGCTTCCTGAGTTCAAAAAAATAAGAACGCACCGTATGAAAAAAAATAAGTTAAACTGGAGGTGTGTCACACAGCTTTCGAAAATAAAGTGGGAGTCTATGACAACAAATCTCCAGCATCTGCGTACGCAAAGGCTTCGCCCTCCATCTAAGCCCTGCTTTTATTTTTCTGATTTTCGTCTCGCTGCTGGTGTGGAACGTCTGCAAGAAAATTCCGAGGTTCTCCGCGAGCTAATTGTATTTGTTTTTGTTTGTCATTTGGAAACTGCGCAATTATTGATGCAATTTTTATTACCTTGTCGGCGAAAACCGGAAGAGTTGTTGAAAAAACCGATCAGCCTACGGATGCGTTTTTCAACTGCCCACAGTTATGGAGATAGGCTTATAAATTATGCCTTATACGCTGGAAGGAAAGTGTGTCACCCTAGAAGAAAGGGTTATACTTAAATGGGAAAATAACCGTCTCTGTGTGTATGTGTGACGTTATGGGAGAGATAATGGTGATCTCACTTTTGGTAATTTCATAGACTGCGCGAACCTGCTATTGACTACACAATCGCTTGCAAGCACGTCCAGAAATACTCAACTAAAATGCATTAACCCTTTGAGGCGCAACCCTTTCTCAATGCTGAAAAAAAGAGCAGCCGTTGCCATCGCTCTACTTAACTACCAGCAAGAAAAGGGGTCTCCAGAAAAAAAGGGGGTCTCCAGATCTGTGGCACGCGATGAACGTTTCGATCGTCCGCCCTCTTGCTGGTAGTTAAGTAGAGCGATGGCAACGGCTGCCCTTTTTTCAGCATTGGGGCAATCTATCCAGCTGTTCTCGCATTCTTCCATTTTTCAGCAGATGTCAGTGCTGTTAAAAAAAATCGTGACATTTTTTTTCACGGGAAATGACGTGCTAAAAAGTAAAGGATTCTCGTGGAGCTATGTCACCCGCAACTATTTTTATAGACATCCAATCTATTCTTCGTGACTGGCAACAGTCAAAACGTTAGAGTTGGGTGTTCGCAGAGCGGGAACACTGCGCGTTAAAGGGTTAATTACTACGTATAAAAGAAAATGACTGGTTGACTCGCCAACGGGTAGCCAAATCTATTGGAGACAGACATGAAATTTTTGGAACTTATTTCTTTTGTGGCCAAGTCAGGGGCTGTCTGTAGCACTTTTGTGCTCAAAGCACTTTTCAAATTGTGGTCCCCTAGATATAGCTGGCTCGATTTTTGTGCCCCTATAAGTCGCTCTAAACTTAATTTTTTGGCCTATTTCTACAAGTGTTCTTAGGGCACGTGCGATAGTTAGGCCCTTGGCCGTCATTTAAGAAGCGATTTTCAAAAATCCATAGCCAGACGAGGCTAGCAGGCCAAAACAATCCTTCCAGATTTACCTTTAAAGAGCAAAGAAAAACAAAGATATCCCAAAAATTCTTGCTTAAAAATGTAACAAACACAAATAACTAAATACAAATTTCAGCGATTTTTTTTTTAAGAATTCGCACCCAAAAGATAGCGGGGTACCAAAATGTCCAATAGGTAAGATTTCACCATAAAATGGTGTAAATTAGCTGCAACCATTCAATGGAGAAACGTTGAACCGTGGTTTGGTGCTTAAATGGATCAAGGAACCATATCATGGCTCATTGTTTCTCCGTTGAACGGTTGCAGCTAATTTTAGCTATGGTGAAATGTTGAAATACTTCTATTAACGGCGTACCAAGTAAAAAATAGTATTTTCCAACTCCATGTAAACACTTAATAAAATACCTATATAACTAGCCTTCATCATTCGTGACTATTATTCCCAAAAAATTTTGCAAAGAATCAATACAAGATACCAGCATTGCCATTAATGAAAACCTTCAAACAAACTTAGCGAAAAATGCACAGGTAGGAAAAGCTGAACAAGGGAACACTTTTCTAAACTGAATCCCTTACAACAATGATTTCGGTATTATTCATCGCATCCCGGTTACGCCAATTAGTTATCATTTGATAATATTTCCAAAGTAGTTCCATTAAGATGACCTATGATGACTTAAGATGATCCTATGACACATTGAATCAGATATTCCTGCCAAAGTGTAACTTCTGTTTAACGCAAGCGCAATATTTTTTTAAACAGCGATAAGGTTTCGACTTTCTGTATCTTGTTATTTCCTAAGTAAATATCCCTGCTATCTGAACAATTATGAATTGTCGTCAATCATTAATCGACAAGATAATTTAGATCGCCATACTTATCAAAACCAAAAACCGTGATTCCTTGTTTCTATTACATTCATTCATCATGTATTTTTTTAAACAGGAAAAAAATACTGAAAGAAAATTATTACGCTGTTATCTTGCTCTGTATAAAACTTGATTTGATTCTTGCATTTAACGATGTTTTTATATCGGGGAATAGCGTCTTCTTGAATCCATTTTCTACTTCAACTTTTGTGCTATTAAATTTTTCACGTGATAAAGTGGGGAATTTACATGCAACCTCGAACGAAAAATTCTGAATCTCAGTTTTCACCACAAAACACCTATTTTTTGTTAACTAATATACAAACATTCATCATAAACTATTTTCAAATTTATATGCACTTGGGGGCCCTGCCCTCTGCCCGCCAGTACTCAAAAATCTCCGCGAATCACTTTGCTGGCTTTGTACTGTAGCTGCTTTGTACATTGCATGGAATATAATAATATAGCAAATCCAATAGTGCCTTTAGTACAAAAAGGAAAAGTCCATTTTATTTTGCACAAATATTTTTAAAATTAATTAAACCTTATTAATCACATAAAACTTTAAAATAAAAGTGTTGCATAATCAATGTGTGCGGACATTATCTGTCTTTCCTCCTTCATTATGTTGGAAAGTAAATCATAATCCATGCGAGAGCTCTATTATTTTTCTTTCAGTCAAATTTGAAAAGTTTATCATTATTCATACGTGGGCCTTATTATTTTTTATGTTAAATTTGAAAAGTGTACTATAATACATTTGTTTATTGTTTCATTCAGATGATTTAACACGAAATTCCGATGAAAAACCAATTGAACCCAGGTTAAAAAAAAAAGTTTTAAGTTTAGTAAAGCTTAGCCATCAGAATCGCGTGGCTGTAGTTTTTTAGATTGAAAAATATGGCGGTTGTTAAATTATATTGGTATCAAGCAAATTATATGTGGATAAAATAGGGTATTAAAACTGGTATAAAACACAATTTTTTAACGAACGACGGACAGAAAAACTTTTTTTTCTTTTTTGAGAGTCGCATCGGATTCCCAGGTGCTTGAAACGGATAGAAATCGCAAAATTTTTGAAATCCAAGACATGTACAGACAAAAGTTTAATTTTATTTATACTTTTGTCTGTACCCACGTAGCCTGTTTTGTCTGTACCCACGTCTGTACCCACGTACCACGTAGCCCACGTAGATATATTAATCACAGCTCTTTGAAAAATTTTACAAAAGAAAGCTTTTTTAAAATTACTACTTTAATGCTCCAAAAGAAAGCTTTTTTAAAATTACTACTTTAATTACTTCATTTTGCATACCTTTTAATTATCAAATTATCAGACATTGTTTACTACTTATAAATAGGCTTTTTGAAAGAGTAAAATCAATCGCTTGATAGCTGTTAACAGCTACAATTTCACACGATTAACATCAAAGACACATTTTATGCTTGCTATCCTCATCCTGAATAATGCCATTCATTTTCTGTCATGACTCTCTTCTGTTTGTAGTTATTGGTGTTTTTTTTTTCTAATTCGGGCACTACATCAGTCAGTATCAAATTGTAACTAATTTATCAATGCCCGCTTTTAAAATTTATAGCGGTTCAAGTTTTGTTCTTTGTTTGTGTTCATACCGTTATGCAATTGTTTTTTTTTATCAGCTATTAGCTTCTTTTCGGGGATATATACGTTATGAAACGTAAGTCAAACGAAGCTTTCTGTAATCAGTGATATTAATAGTTATTCTTTTGTTTACTTTTATCTTGTAAGGAGTCCACAAAAGGAATATTTATGGAAATAATATGCTAAGTTGAATTAATAAAAAATAAATGGAAAAAGAAAATAAAAAAAACACAGTAATTAGACATATTGTCTCAATATGTTTGCTCGGGTTGCTTGGAGGAAAATTTCCAGCTTTTCAGCTATTTGATTTGCAAATGCGATGCAGTTTTCCATGAAACTTCTGAAAGCGTTACCCCCTCATTTTGCAAAAAGTGAAGAAATTTTAGTGATAAATTATTCTTGGAAAAGTTATTAAAATTGCTCTTTAATCCATTATCACATAAAATTTCATTAGATTATTTTATTGAATTCAGCACTAAATATTTCCCTATGTTTTCTGCAAAAATGATGAAATAGCGCAGATTTCTGTCGTGATGTAAAAAAACGGTAATTGGCCGTATTTGATGTAAAGAGGTGATATGGACAGTCATTGGTTTTTAAGTCATTATGCTATGAAATTTTGTCTACTGAATGATATATCAATACCGAATTTTAACAAATGAGTTTTCAAGTTAACTTTTTCAGCAAGGAAACAGCTTTTACTGATTTCGAAGCAAAATCTAAATTTCTTACTTATTTAGTCCTTTAACGCGCAACCATTTTAACATCTATTTAGAAGAGCAACTCTATATAGCTCCCAACGCCGAAAAAGTACACCCGTTGCCATCTCTCGAGTTAACTACCAGCAACCTGGCGGTGGATCGTATCGCCCATCACATGCTACACAGGTAAAGTCCGTTTGTGAGAGCACACCCGGCTGTGTTTAAAAAAAAAAACAAATCACTTTAACTCTGTAGCACGCGATGGTCGATTCGATCGACCGCTGTTGGTAGTTGTTGGTAGCTAACTCGAGAGATGGCAACGGTTGTACTTTTTCGGCTTTGGGACCCTTTAACTCTATTTTTTGCGACTAGTAGTTGAAAGCGTTGGAAGAAAGTGGTTTACACGGTGCGACCACAAAGGGTTAAATGGAAATATTCATACTCCAGGGCATACTAAAAAGACCAATGGCTGTGGTCAAATAAGCATAGCATCGCTCAACGCAGTGTTTCAGACACTTTACGAACATTTTATTTTGCTAATCAAGCACTAAAATACCGAGGGGTTTTCTACACTTAAATGAAATAAATGCATGGTAAGGGAACAAGGAAATGGCTTCCACCTAACTATCCGTCTTCATGTGTGGCATCTGTGACATGTTCTAGAGACAGATACACACGGAAGAAAAAGCCGTTTGTTTGGATCGCCATTTGTCTTCTTCTGTGGGAATAAAAAATTCCACGACGCCCGACAACTCTTTGTTGAGAATATATATTACCCACAACACAAAGGCGTGTAGACATTCACTTTGGAGGCGTTTTCCAGCCTTTTTTTAAACACAAGCATTTTCACATCAATATAGAAGACCAACTGGATAGACTGTCCAACGCTGAAAAGGTGCAGCCGTTGCCACCGATCCATTTAACTACCAACAAGATGGCGGTCAGTCGAATCGCCCATCTGGCACTACAGAGCTAAAGAAGTTTCCGGAAACAGCTGGCTGCCATCGACTGACCGCCATCTTGTTGGTCGTTAAATGGAACGATGGCAACGGCTGCACCTTTTCGGCGTTGGGACCATTAAACCATGTTTTTTTTTTCGCGACGAGCAGTGAATGTGCTGAAATAAGGTGGTTTCATGACGCATCCACCGAGCGTCATAGGGTTAAATCACTTGAGAAGTTCGCCGTTCTTAACCCTTTATCTAACGAATTAAGCATTGCTAAGAATATCACCTTTATAGTTAGGCTACGAAATGATAAATACTGATTAATGTAATAAAAAAGAGATTCGTGTAAAAAAATTAATAAACTTTGATGGCTGGTTTTATAAACCGTTAACGAGCCTTTTTCAAAAGAGTATAGGACCATCCAGTCGGAAGGAGTCAAGTAATACTTCGATGGACATGCTTTCAGAAAATCGAATCCTTTAATCATAAAACAGACGTCTGAAAATTCACTAATGCTCTTTTTTGGGAACGAGGGGGCTCGACTTGATTCGAAAGTGATTGGAAAGCTGTCTGTTTAAAACAATCTACTCTAACAGAACATGCAATCGTAATGTGAGCCGATTCAATAAAGTATTGGGTAGTGATTTTTCAAAGGAATGGTTACAATGAATAGATTTTTCCTCTTTTTTTACAAATTTAATTTAACGGTTACTTCTTAGTACCGTCAATAGATAAAGTGTTAAAGTAGAAACGTTATGTAATTTCTATGATTATTGCAAAAGTTCATATTGAATCCACTTCAAACGTTCATTTCTACGTTTTTCTTAGATTACTATGAATGTTATTTTGAAGTATGAAACAAAGTTTTATTTAAAAATGAATGTTTCGAGATAGTAATTTATGTCTCGGGTATCAAGCGGGTAGGGTTCACCCAGTATGGCTTTTAGGGTGTATGTCGAAGAAACAAATTACACCTCGCGGTCTTTTAAAGTGTTCAAGTAAAAATATTATGTAATTTCTATGAGTACAGCCAAAGATTCATATGAATCTACTTCCAACGTTCGTTTCTACGTTTTTCTTATAATACTATGAATGTTATTTTGAAGTATAAAAAAAAGTTTTATTTAAAAATGAATGTTTCGAGATATTAATTTATGTCTCAGGTATTAAGTGGGTAGGATTCACCCAGTATGGCTTTTAGGGTGTATGTCGAAGAAACAAATTACACCTCGCGGTCTTTTAAAGTGTTCAAGTAAAAACATTATGTAATTTCTATGATTACAGCCAAAAATTCATATGAATCCACTTCCAACGTTCGTTTCTACGTTTTTCTTATATTACTATGAATGTTATTTTGAAGTATGAAAAAAAGTTTTATTTAAAAATGAATGTTTCGAGATATTAATTTATGTCTCAGGTATTAAGTGGGTAGGATTCACCCAGTATTGCTTTTATAGGGTGTATGTCGAAGAAACAAATTACACCTCGCGGTCTTTTAAAGTGTTCAAGTAAAAATATTGTGTAATTTCTATGAGTACAGCCAAAGATTCATATTGAATCCACTTCAACCGTTCGTTTCTACGTTTTTCTTATATAATTATGAATGTTATTTTGAAGTATCAAAAAAGTTTTATCTGAAAATGAATGTTTCGAGATAGTAATTTATGTGTCTCAGGTATCAAGCGGTTAGGGTTCACCCAGTATGGCTTTTAGGGTGTATGTCGAAGAAACAAAATACACCTCGCGGTCTTTGTCCACAGATTATAATAAACTAATTGCAGCAGGGGCACTAAAAATTTGGGATCAATCTCCATTAACTGCACTATTGCACTGCAATAAATGAAAAATCCGTGCCTTTGATGAAAGTTTCAGAAAATATTCTTGAAATCGCGCAGCAAAATTTTTCAAAGAGTGGTACATTCTGCAAACTTTTCGATTTGTAAGGACTTTTTCTAAAATTTTCGTAATTGAGAAAGATTTATCACTCTTATGACACTATATAATACAGCTCGTGAAGAAACATCTTAAAATTTTTCAACCCCCCTGATATAATTAATTTAATTGTATTTATGTACCAAAATCACACTTTTTTTCCCGATTGCACTTTTAAATTATATTAAGTATTTGCCTGAAAATATTTTCATAAAACGATATACGTGTAAGTGGGGATAGACTCCATCCGCATATACTGTTCCATACTTATTTACTTTAAGGTAGTTTGTGAATTCTTCATTGTTGTATGCTGAAGAGCAGATGACAGTTTTCCTCGAGAATTTCCACTGCGTTTTTAGACTGCGTGGAATGATTTTATTATACGCGAAACACATCATCTGAGGATGAATCTGTGATAGAGTGTTATAAATCAAGTTTCTGACTGCTACTTCCAATGAATTGTGCGTAGCATATTATTCGCCAAACTTCTAGAACCAATGAAATTTGTGTTTCTTCCTGTCAACTGGACTAATAAGCTGAGAACCCAAAAACTAAGGCTGGTTTCCTGCAACAGTATTTGTAAAAATGGCAAATATCTTGGGCGTTGTTGCTTTTTCTTTAACCCTTTAACGCGCAGTGTTCCCGCTCTGGGAACACCAAACTCTGACGTTTTGACTATTGCCAGTCAAGAAGAATAGATTTGATTTCTATAGAAATAGTTGCGGGTGACAGAGCTCCACGAGAATCCTTTAATTTTTAGCACGTCATTTCCCGTAAAAAGATTATTTTTAACAGCACTGATATCTGCTGAAAAATGGAAGAATACGAGAACAGCTGGGTAGATTGCCCAATGCTGACAAAAGGGCAGCCGTTGCCATCGCTCGACTTAACTACCAGCAAGATGGCGGACGATCGAAACGTTCATCGCCTTCCACAGATCTAGAGACCCTTTTTTGACGATAGCTGGCTGTGCGGCACAGCCAGCTGGATTTAGATGCGGCACAGCCAGCTGTCGTCAAAAAAGGGTCTCTAGATCTGTGGAAGGCGATGAACGTTTCGATCGTCCGCCATCTTGCTGGTAGTTAAGTCGAGCGATGGCAACGGCTGCCCTTTTTTCAGCATTGGGAAAGGGTTGCGCCTCAAAGGGTTAAATGTAATTATATTTTAATAGTCTAATCACCCACCTCTGTAGGGACTTTATGATAACGCAACAATGTTCAATTACTGAGAAAATTTCATTATGTTTTTAAAGATATGCTTAGTGTAAAAGTTAAAAGGTTAAGTGCGTAGGTCATTAGCGCAATGAGCTAGGTGTGTCTGAACAAAGGAAACACAAAAAGTAGATAGTGAAATTACACAATGTATGAATCAGTTCAAAATCTTTTATGATAAGAAATTTTATGTAGGCAGTATGAGCAGCTGCTTATTTGGCTATTCCTAGGCTTAAATAATGTTAATACTGGAACGAGAATTGTATTATATTTTGACATTGCCTATTTAATTATCTTCAGGCTATCTTCTTGATTATTTCATTAAATGATTTCGATGGTATTTCACGTAATTTCAAGATTTAGAACGTAAAATTTTAATAAATGCATTATTTTACTTCGGTACCTTTTAAAAGATACTTTTGAAAATACATAGTGTATAAGAATATATTTGAAAATGCGTAATTTTTTTTAATTTCTTAAAATCATTTATTACTTTTTGCCTTTGGATTGAATAAAAGATGAGCTCCAGTTTAATTGTAATAAATACACAATTTAAATCATTTTCAAATTCCATACCTTCAGATTAAATTTATTTTAAGTTTCTGGATTTCAAAAAAGAAAAGGCTCTGTAGTTTCTAATGAGATTCAACATTTTTAAATAATAATTATGAATTATTCAAACATAGTTTAACACGAAATCATAAATAAGATCTTAAATTCATTTTGTTAGAATCAGCACGGGCCAATATCTGCAAAGCTAAATTTTGGTTATATTCCTAGTAGTATAGTGCTCTGAAGATATCGGTATTCAAAATAGTTATCCCATGTTAGTTTATATCGTTCATTGTACTCTTATACTTAATTTCTAATATACAATTACCAATATTTGTATTAAAAAACATTATTATGTTATATTCCTAGTATTAGTGCTCTGAAGATATCGGTATACAAAATAGTTATCCATGTTAGTTTATATCGTTCATTGTACTCTTATACTTAATTTTCTAATATACAATTACCAATATTTGTAATTAAAAAACCTCTTCATTGATAAATATTACGAACATCAAAATCTTTGAAAATGAGAAATTCATTCTTTGGGGGAAGTTAAAGGAATCTTCTTTAACAGAAAAAAAGAGATTAAAATCTGAAAACTTTTATATTTTAAATAAGCACTAAAGTGCTATATATTTAAAGCGTATCATAATCCATACATCATCCCTATTTTTTGTTCTTTATTCCATTAAGTTAGAAAATGTATCATAGTTCATGAGTGTGCAGTATTTTTCTTTTCTGTTTCATAAAACACTTCTTTTGAATTGAAACTTCGCCTACTAATTGAAATATCGCCTACTAAAATTATTTTACAATCTCCGCCTGGCATACTGGCCAGTTTCGAGCCAAATTTGGAAAATATCGCCAATCTTGGATCCGTTTTGAGGACTTATTTTTTATCACCAAACTTGAAGGAGATAAATCATCAAAAATTGAAAACTTTGGCGGCTTTCAACATTTTATCCCCCCCCCCTCCCCCCTGAGCCGTGCTACGCACCGTTTTGACACATTCGAAAAGTTCCTCCTCACCGTGACCAGAGCCTGATTATCACACGGGCATGCGGGGCATTAGCCCAGGCCCCGGAAAAATAAGGGCTCCCAAATCTCCCGATTTATTGTTATCATGATTTATGACATATCCATATAACTTGCAATAAGAAATCTTTTGCAACTCAATTTCCTTTGCAATATCTATAGCATAATTTTTAACAATGAATGGACTTAGATTTATTTTCTGCTCTTCTAATTCAATGGTCTTTAAGACTCATGAATCATTAAACAAGAAGTTAGGAGTTTTTGAAAAGGTATAATGTGGCCATATATATGCTTATCACAAATAATCCATTAGTTAACTTTTTTTGTTTCATGATGAAGGAAAGAAAATTTCGAACTTTTTGGTGTATCGAGAAATTTTTTTGGAGTGAGAAACTTTGCTCCCGTGCCTCATAATTGCCATTCCTTGAATTAGCTCATCCATGCGCTAATAATACAAACGGACTCAAAAAATATTAAAATCACTTTTAAATACATAGTCTTGTTCTAAATAAGTATAAATAAATAGGTAATTTTTAATTCAATTTTAGTATTCTTTAAAAATGTTTTCTTTTTATGTCGGGAAAATGCAACAGCAAACAAAAATAAGTTAAAATGCTTGTGATAGTATAGGGGCCCCAAAATAACCTCTTGCCTCGGGGCCCCGACCACCTATGATCAGGCTCTGGCCGTGACAAATCGTATAGACAAGTTATGTCAACTCTAAAAAACCTGATTAATTTTAATAGCACTCAAATGCTTAATTATAATTATAATTATAATTATTATTATATATTTTCTTGAAAATTATAAAATTTTTGTTGAGACGCATCTGGTTGTGAGTTAAATAATATTTTCAAATATGAGTGACTTTTTACTTCTAACGGTTCTATACGCACAGTGCGGAAATGCATACCTCTGTGTAGATTGCAATAAAAATCGAATTCAATGGACATAAGAACAAGAAACATTTCTTTCCTAATAACTCTTGGAGCATAAAAAATATTAACGAAAAGAGATTCTAGCCCTTTACCTACCATGACAGTTGTCGCATTCAACCACGACATTAAATGCCAATCATGAGATTTTTTTTTTCCCTTAGAGTGAAGATCTATTAGCCGCGAATTTTTTATTGATTTTTAAGTATACAACCGTACATATTTGTTAAATATTCTCTTAACTAAATAAATGTACTAAATTACGATGTATCCTGCAGTTATAGTATGTAAATTTAAAATTAATTCACCGAATTAACTCAAAACAGCAAATATCCCTTGTCCTTAATTTTGAATAAACTATTCAAGCTCTGAAGGCTGTGCATGAAAGGTTTTACAAGATTTTTGTGCGTCGGGCTTAAAAATTTCTTTAACGCATGAGTATTCAGTATTCTCTTTTGCTGCTTTAAATACGAGAAATTATTATTATTATTACTATTGTTGTTTTTCTCCTACCACTTAAAACATGTTTAATTTTTTTTTTAATCATTCGTTAAGTTTTGGTGATGTGTTAAGAATTTTTTGCCAGTCTAAGGATGAGCAATTTTGTAATTCTTTTCGAATTATATTGTTTTACTTTCAATTTTCATGAAAGTTTCTAAATAAAAAATAGAACTTTTTCAGTTTCTTATTAGATTTAACTAGTAAAATTAGTTAAAAGTAGAATTTATAATTTAAGGGGACAGCCTACTTTTAAAATGCCCCAAAAATTGATTTTGAGATTTTTATCTCATTAAATAGTTTACTTTATTCTAAAAAGATTGATACCAACCATTTTTCTGTATGACAATTATTTATTGAGATAAAAAGGAAAATGTAAACGCAAGTTGGGCAGCATGCTGTAGAAGCTGCAACTAATGTTGACACTAAAAGCATAAAAGAGGCAGAAAAGAAATGTACAGAATTTAATTTAGAAACTCGAAGAGCCAGAAAAATGCTCAACAGTTCTCAGTTTGAGGCAATAAAAGAAAACGAAGGCAATGTGCATGAAAGCGGAAAATTTTAAATCGAAAAGTTCATAAAGTGAAATAAAATCAAATTTTTATGTTGCATAGTAAAAAAAATATATACATGGATATAATTATTAAAATAACTTCAAATAATGTACTTTACCAATATTCGTGCCTTTATATCCTAAAAATGTATCTTTTGTTAAGGTATGTACATATTTTTTCATATTTACAATTGTCGAGCTTTTCTTTAGATTGATGTTTCTTAAGCCATATTAAAACATATTTTGGGTTAATCATTTTAAATACTCAGTAAAATTATTTTTAAATAGTAAATGTTTCAATAGAAAATGTTTTTAATTTTTAAAAATTAAATTTATGTTCCAAAACTACAATTTGAACTTTAATTGGCGTTTTCTCAAAACACTGTTTTTCAAGTTTGCGCGCATGATATTTTAAAAACTATTTAAGATATCAACTTGAAATTTTTCTCAGGCATTTATTTTAATATAATGAACAAATGAACTAAAATGAAATGGTTGTGTTTCATAGAAAAAAAGTTATGATTGTAAAACTATCAAAATTTTTATGATAATTTAAACTTTTAGATTAAATATTTTTTTTAATTTAAATTATGAAAATAATTAAACCATTTTAGTTTAGATTGTTAATTATAATGTTTTGTTTAATTTAGAAAATAATTATGAGGATCAAAGGAATTCTAATTGAGATATCTTGCGCGCAATGGGAAAGTACCCTTGAATTGTTTTTATAATATTGTGTGGTAAAATAATATTTTTAAAATTATCACCTTTATAATAAACTACAATAATATTTTTAATCAATAGAGTAATGTCATAGTAGTTAACTGAAAAAAAATTTGTTTCTGCATGCATTCATTATTTTTTTTTTAATTATGAAATTTGAACTAAAATTTCTACATTTTCCCATTCTTAAAAGTAGGCTGTCCCCTTAAGTGGAATGTGTGTATTAAGAATTATACGAAAACACCAGGCCCGGGCTGGCTCTCTTGGGGGCACTCGGCTAAAGATTTAAAAGGGGCCTCTTCAGGAGACGATTTGTCGATTTGGGAGCCCTGGACAAACGCTTCATTGGGGGGCTCCTCTTTCGAAATTTTTTTCAAGATTTACAAATTTTTAAAGAACAATTTGGGGGCCCGGGCGTTTGCCCCGAATGCCCTCCCGGAAATCAGGCACTGCCTCTTACTGAGGAATTTAGAGGGAATAGAATATTAGAATATGTAATATTTGAAAATTAGGCTTACGCGCCTAAAAATCACTAGAGATTTTGGGGGCCCTGACTTTTCGGGGGCCCGATTGCGTCGCGGAGTTTCTGGGATCCACCGCTGCATCACAGCGTAAGATTGCTGGAAAATAAATAATCAAATTACTCTTATTATAAAGTTGTATATCCACTTTTAAATGCCTCATCAGGGCCCCCTTGGGCCGGGGGCCCTCGGCGATCGCCAACCAGCCGACTTGGCCAGTCCGGGCCTGGAAAACACAGTTACTCTTTTATACATACAAAGTCTAATTCATGCGGTTAACTTAACAATAGCGAAAATATTAGCTATTCACTTAGATGCTCAACACAACGTTTTTCTCTGAACCGAAAAAAAAAAGAAAAAAATCATGGAAAAACAAGTAAAAATATTACAGTAAAATACCATAAACTCTTTTTTTTTCCCTGCCTGAGTAAAGAGAAAATAAACTTACTTCACCTGAATCCCTAGATTCTAAGTTAAATTGTCTCAGAAACGAGAAACTCAAGAACTCAATCAATCACCCTTGCTCTGGAAAGTGGCTTTGAAAAATGAACTGCGTAACATATAAATAGCCATGCTTGTTTACCAACATACCCAAGACAACGAACCTTTTAATTACAAAATAAAGAGTCTTGGGCTAAGATGAGTCTGATTCAGGGGAAAAACCCCCTAATTTAGACTCTGAAGCAACTGTTTGAGGGGGTATATCCTTAAAGATGCAATTCCGTATATTACTGAGTAACGAGAGAAACCTGAACAGAAAACCACAAGATGCAATTGGGGTCAGAGAAGATTTGATGGAAGAACTTTTCAAATTTTCGCACCACTCAGTGCGATTGCGTTGTCTCATTAACCCTTTGAGGCGCAACCCTTTCCCAATGCTGGAAAAAAGGGCAGCCGTTGCCATCGCTCGACTTAACGACCAGCAAGATGGCGGACGATCGAAACGTTCATCGCGTGCCACAGATCGAGAGGCCCTTTTTTTTTTAGGACAGCTGGCTGTGACGGCACAGCGGGGCACTAGGGAGAAGTGCCTTGGGCAGAAACTTTTAAGGGGTACTTATGCGTATTCACGTTACATCTGGAGAAAACCGCCCCAAAATCTAGACCGTTAACCCTTTGAGGTGCAACCCTACCCCAATGCTGAAAAAAGAGCAGCCGTCGATAGGGATGGACGCGAGACGACTTTTTGCGAGACGAGACAGAGATTTACAGCTTTTTTGCGAGACGAGACAAACATTTTTAACATTATGATATAGGGATTTTTGCGAGACGAGACAAGCTTTTCGGCTGTTTTGCGAGACGCGAGACGCCAATTTTTCGTCTCGCGCCCATCCCTAGCCGTCGACATCGCTCGACTTGACGACAGCTGGCTGTGCCGGCACAGCCAGCTGTCGTCAAAAAAAGGGTCTCTCGATCTGTGGCAGGCGATGAACGTTTCGATCGTCCGCCCTCTTGCTGGTCGTTCAGTCGAGCGATGGCAACGACTGCCCTTTTTTCCAGCATTGGGCAATCTTTCCGGCTGTTCTCGCATTCTTCCACTTTTCAGCAGACGTCAGTGCTGTTAAAAATAATCGTGACCGTTTTTGTACGGGAAATGACGTGCCTAAAAAGTAATGGATTCTCGTGGAGCTATGCCACCCGCAACTATTTTTATAGAAATCGAATCTTTTCGTCGTGACTGGCAACAGTCAAAACGTCAGAGTTTGGTGTTCCCAGAGCGGGAACACTGCGCTTTAAAAGGTGAATTACAAAATAAAGAATCTTGGGCTAGATGAGTCTGATTCAGAGGAAAACCCCCTAATTTAGACTCTGAAGCAACTGTTCGAGGGGGTATATCCTTAAAGATGCAATTCCGTATATTACTGAGTAACGAGAGAAACCTGAACCAAAAACCACAAGACGGGAATTGGGGTCAGAACATTTGATGGAAGAACCTTTCAACTTTTCGCACCACTCACTGCGATTGCGTTGTCTCATTAATGAAAGATTGTTACAAATATTGGAGATTTCTCTTCCTGTGTGCAACACCATAAAGTCAGTGATGCATAGATTTTCTACGGCTTTTTATTTTCTTGATTTTTAAACCTTTCAAGTAGAGATGGGCGCGAGACGCAAAATAAGCTTGTCTCGTCTCTCAAAATCCCTATATAGTAGATCGATTGTGTGTGATTAACCCTTTGAGGCGCAACCCTTTCCCAATGCTGAAAAAAGCGCAGCCGTTGCCATCGCTCGACTGAACGACCCGCAAGAGCGGCAGACGATCGAAACGTTCATCGCGTGCCACAGATCTAGAGACCCTTTTTTTTGACGGCAGCTGGATGTGCCGGCACAGCCAGCTGCATCAAAAAAAGGGTCTCTAGATCTGTGGCACGTGATGAACGTTTCGATCGTCCGCCTTCTTGGTAGTTAAGTCGAGCGATGGCAACGGCTACCCCTTTTTCGGCATTGGGCAATCTATCCAGCTGTTCTCGCGTTCTTCCATTTTTCAGCAGATGTCAGTGCTGTTTAAAAATAACCGTGACAACTTTTTCACGGAAAATGACGTGCTAAAAGTAAAGGATTGTCGTGGAGCTAGGTCACCCGCAACTATTTTTATAGAAATCCAATCTATTCTTCGTGACTGGCAACAGTCAAAACGTCAGAGTTGGATGTTCCTAGAGTGGGATCACTGCGCTTTAAAGTGTTAAGGCAAACCTGGGCGAGGGGTATCTGCCTACGATGAGGAATGCCTTGGTAGGAGCACTTTCTAAGGTGTTCTAAGGCGTATTCACGTTACATCTGGAGAAAACCTACCAAAACTCCAGACCGTCAGATCGGCGACCGCACGATGGGACCCGAACCCGGGACCTTCACACTTCGGCCGTCTAACATTTTCAGTGATATAACCACTGTGCCATGGTGAGGCCACTATATAGTAGAGATCAGGCCCTACAAGAGAGGGGGGGGTAGACGGGGCGCCGCCGCTGGGCCCGTGCGAGTTAAAGTGGGCCCGTGTTCAGCTAAAGTGCGTCCGCGAATTTGTCAGAATGTGTTACAAATTTCATTTGTAGATACGTAATTAAAATCGTTTTCTTTTAAATGGACTGAATTTTGAATACATAATTCTAGAATGATTTAGATGGCAGAAATGTCAATTCTACCATTTAAATATGAGTATTTTTTCAACCTTCGAACATGAATTAAAAGTACCATTGCATATAAGAAAAACTTCCCTCCCATTCACTTTCCTTTTAGCATTTTATATGAAAATCGTTAAAAAGAGCAGCTTTACAAAAAAAAAAAAAAAAAAAATTCCTTCCGTCCCTCCTGTTTTTTCGAAACTTTTGTGCTTTACGAAAGGGGCCGGGAAGATTTTCTCCCCGCCTTATAAAAGGTCTCTGGCTCTGGTAGAGATATAAAATGTCTGTGTCGTCTCGCATAAAAGCTGTAAATCCCTTTCTCGTCTCGTCTCGTCTCGCATCCATCCCTACTTTTAGGCAAAAATGCATTAGCACACCCAAAGAGAGATATCGGGCATTAACCTAACCACCCCCCCACACACACACACACCACAAATTTCATACTCGGGAAGTTTTAATTCATACTAGCAGGGGCGTAGCCAGAAATTTTTCATGGGGGAGCGTTACGACTACTGCAACTCATATATATGTATACGTGTGTGTGATAATGTTGTGAAGAATATACATTTTGTATGGCAAAAAATTCCTCATGGGGGGGTTATGACCCCCCCTAACACCCCCCTTGGCTACGCCTCTGCATACTAGCATTATTTTCAAATTTTATTTATTTCTAATTTGTATTACTAGTCTAATTAACTAATTAGTTAACACTAATAATCAATTATACTCTAATTAGCACTAATTATTTTTTACTTATATATCTATTAACGTGAAGAGGATGATTCTCCACCCCCCCCCAAAAAAAAGTTTTTTTGGGTGCGGCACTTTAAAAATAGGCGTTGTCTTTTAGTCAAATAGGTTAAGTCTTTTAAAAACAATGGATTGCATAAAAAAGTAAACAGCTTCTGTTTAAGTACGAGCTCAAAAGAATAAAATCGATTGTAATATTACAACCTATGACATGCATTAGACTATTACGAACTATGATAAAGAACTTGTTTTAGGGCCCGAAATGTGAAAAAAATATTTTATTTTAAATAAGTTCAGGATTTTTGTCATTCAACTTACAGCATTTATAGTGAATGTATATTGTCGTTTACAGTTATGAAGTGTAAATCTTTTGTCCAATTACACTTATTCAATTAAATGCGATAGAATAGTATGCATGGACAATAATGTTAAGCAAGAATTATTTGTGAGTTGTAAATTAAGAAAATCTGGAGTGACTCCACTCGACTTTCCGAACACTTACGATTAAGATCATTACCAAGCATTTAAATAAATTTTAATCGATGAATCATTCAAATATATATACCAAATTTAAGCTCAATGGAATGTACCGTTTAAACGCTAGCGCACTTTCAAGAATGTCTCCCCATAGGCCATAATGTAAAAGAAATCTTTGTCGTAGCCCTGTAGAAAAACTATAAGAACTATACACACCAAAATCAATACAGGTCTTGCGACGGTGGTTTATAACATATATACACTTTTTGAGCTCAATCGGAAGTACCGTTTAAACGCTAGCGCATTTTCAAGAATTTCTCCCTATAGGCCGTAATGTAAAAGAAATCTTTGTCGTAGCCCTGTAGAAAAACTATAAGTCCTATACACACCAAAATCAATACCGGTCTTGCGACGGTGGTTTATAACATATAGACCCAATTTGAGCTCAATCGCATGCCACGTTCAGGAGCTATCGTGTTCACTCACATACACACATACACACACACACACACATACACACATACATACATACATCTCGTAAAAATAGCATAAATGAATTCAGAAGACCCCAAAACGTGTCAATACACCAAAATCTCGAATTCGAATTTTTTCATGATTACAATACTTTCCTTACATGGTACATGTTCGGAAAGTAAAAACACATCTTCCCTTATACGTGAGTAGCATTTATATTTTAATGCAGTATTTCAAACAGTCTATAATAAAGAAAATGTGACAAAGTATAATACAATGTAAACTAAAAGTTTTACAAAATACACTGATTTTTACTTTTCAATCAAGATCCCATTAGTTTTTAAGCAAAACGTGGAATCATTATAAACTATTAAGCTAGGTTCTGTTTAATAAATTATAATTATTACCAATACATCTTTCAACGAGTGTGATGCGGATATAGAAATAGGCAATTTTAATGCTTGTTTGTTACCCACAGGAGGGAGCCGACTTCTTAGGGTTTACAGCCACTTACCCTCCCGGGGAAACTCCCCAATTTAATGAAAGGGATTCATTCCCTAATCTGTACTTCTCCCCCCAACTACCGACCTAATCAGCAAGAGAACACGCGGCCCCACAGATTTCACGTGCACCTTCGTTGCGTGTACACGATGGTCTTTCGATATATAAAATACGATCATTTGACCACAAATTTGTCACCCTGCCGCCTTTTAAAAACAGTTTTGTTGGTTGAAATCTTTTGTCAACTCTTACGTTACCTGAAACATCTTATAAAAAAAGTATATAGACAATAAGATATACCAACATCTAAGCCTTTAAAGAATCAAATTCCACGGATAGTAGCTAAAACTCTGTACATAACAGACCTCTAGTTTACAAAGCAGAAAGCCAAGCTTGAAATCTATTGAAACACATTGAATTAGCAAATTAATACAGCTAATACAATAATACAGCATTTCTTAAAACTTTTGAGTAAACCTTAAAACATTGAAACTCATTCGCTTGAATGTATACAAAATTGTTAAATTATCGATCAAGAATAATTAAGTGATCATTATTTGAAGAAAATATTCCCATAATCATTATGTAAAAGAATATCAAGATTTATGATAGTTATACCTTGTTATCCAATCTAGGGATCACCCGTTTTCATCTGCTCAGTAAGAAATAACTAGCTCATGTTATTATAATGCTATGCATTAAATAAGTCTGAAAAGGTTCCAATTATATTTAGTTTTACGCGGTACTAAAGGACACTCCTTCTTATCCTGCTGATAAATCATTGCTTACCTTTGAATTTCAATAAATCTTTGAGGGTGTTCAACGTACACGTCTGTTTCTCATGTTAACCCTTTAACCCTTTGAGGCGCAACCCTTTCCCAATGCTGAAAAAAGGGCAGCCGTTGCCATCGCTCGACTTAACGACCAGCAAGAGGGCGGACGATCGAAACGTTCATCGCGTGCCACAGATCTAGAGACCCTTTTTTGACGCAGCTGCTGTCCGCACAGCCAGCTGTCAAAAAAGGGTCTCTAGATCTGTGGCACGCGATGAACGTTTCGATCGTCCGCCCTCTTGCTGGTCGTTAAGTCGAGCGATGGCAACGGCTGCCCTTTTTTCAGCATTGGGCAATCTATCCCGCTGTTCTCGCATTCTTCCATTTTTCAGCAGATGTCAGTGCTGTTAAAAAGAATCGTGACCATTTTTGTACGGGAAATGACGTGCTAAAAAGCAAAGGATTCTCGTGGAGCTATGTCACCCGCAACTATTTTTATAGAAATCAAATCTATTAGTTGGTGACTGGCAACAGTCAAAACGTCAGAGTTGGGTATTCCCAGAGCAGGAATACTGCGCGTTAAAGGGTTAATGAGCGGTGTCCTCTCTGTGAGGACACAACTGCGACATTTTGGCTGTGATTCACGAAGAATAAATTTCAATTAAATACTTAAGGAGGACATCCAGATATACTGCCCAGTATCGAAAAAGTGCAGCCGTTGCCATCGTACGATTTAACTACCAGCAAGATGGCAGTAGATCAAATGGCCCAGTGCGTGCCACAGAGCTCACGAACATTTTTGACACTGCTGGCTGTGCTGCGGCGCACACGATAGAAGCAACTCTATAATACCGATCTTGCTTCCAGTGATTTGCAATTGAAGAGATTCCTGTCCGGCCATCACTTACAAAATCTGTCGTTTCTTTAAAATCACCATGAGTGTACCAGCTCACAGTTCGAATATAAAGACTAATATTGCCTCTTTTTTTCTATTCCTCTGAGGTGCAAGCTGGTTAACTTCAGCTTATTTCCATGATTTCAGCATTCCGAAATTCAATTGGCTGATTTCAATTTGTTTCCTGCTTAAATTCCCTCAAGCAATAAATCGATGTAGAAACATCTTTCTATATGTCGAGAGAGAATACTTTTTATCTTCTGTGCTTTCCTTCGCAAGCATTAAGTAAATTCATTCAAAGAACAGAAAACTTATAGAAGTTTTAAGCCAAATATAAAATTTTTACTTTCCCGTTTGTCAATAGATATCTTTCACGAAAACCTAACATCTAGCCAAAATAATCCGTTTAATTCACAAAAAATAAATAAATAAATAACGCTGCCTTAAAATCAATTAATTATTCTTATTGATTAAACTTCGTATTTGTGTCTCCCATAATTCTTTGCACCTTAAAAATAATTACCTAATTTTCACTTGCACACTACATAATACTCTATTATATTTCCCAATAATTAAGCTTTCAATGTTTTTAATCAAGACAGTGAAGAGCAAAATCATAAACACGATTTTCCTCATCTGATTAAATGTTTCTTTACTTTTCCGCATTGCACTGGCGAATGTAGATATTGCCCGTATGCTTGCGAAAACTTGGAAGAATTGGATTCGCTTTGCTTTGCAACCAATCTTTTAAACTAGAAGAAAAAGCTCGCTTTGGAGGCAATTACAGCGGGCGCTATAAAAAACATTTCACGAAAATATGTCTACACTCAATATATTTAATCTTCGTCCACCTAAAATAGATAACTTCGTATTCAGTTTTTATTATATACCCAAAAAAAATTTCGTGCTCTTCTGGAAATGCGCTGAAACTTTTCGCATTCGAACGATTTCGTTTTGTGTATTCAGCTCCTCTTATATTAATGCTTCAGCAGACGATTATTTTAATGAAAAAAAAAAAAATATCAAACTATGTTACCTGTAAAAACTATTTTAAACGGATTGGAATCCCCCAATTGTGTGATGTCGCTTTCACTTGAAAAATCTAATTTTGTCACGCAAATGATTCCCTTTTTCAACTCTCGGAAATAAAATGGAGCTATAAAGAACGAAAAATCGCTTTAAAAGGAGGGAACTTGTGGATTTTCAGATTTTTAAAGTAGCGCAGATTGTTTTCTATATTTTTATACATGATTGTGAAAAATTTCAAACGGACCGTACAAACGGTGTGAATTTTATGACAGTTTTAGACCATAACTTTTAAATCTGGATTAATGACGGCAAAAGTCTTAGAATGTTTAAATCATCTCCACTGGGCCAATTACTAAACGGTATTTTCAAAGTGGGGAAAAGTTACAGGCGTTTGGAATTTAAATAACTTGCTTTATGCTAGAAATTATCTCAAAAGATGAAAAGTTTTTAGAACTTTGGAAGATCGTTGATACTAAGAGGACCGGAAAGTAATGCTTTTTCGTAGGTCAATATTTCGCCTAGACTAAATTACCGAAGCCCAAAATACGAAATCTGGCATGAACGGGAATTTTTTTTTTAACATAGGTGCTGGTTTTGACAGCATTTTATAAAATTCGTAACGTGTGAGAGCTAGGTGGTCAAAACATTCTTTTAACATATCCCGCGTGATCTCAAATAACAAAAAAGATAGCCGTAAATTTCTTGCTGTAAAATTCAACACTCATGAATACCTAAAAACCAATTTTAGGACATTTTTAATGTCGTCCTTCAAGAACGGTAGACATGAAAAAAAAGGGGGGGAGAGAGAATGGTCATCTTTCACGGGGATGGACGCAAGACGATAAATAGAACTTTAGATGAAACTTATGCTGCATTAATAATCTTTGAAAGTATTCATATAACTCAAAAAATCTTGAATTTCTTTTTAAATGGCAATATATTCGGGATCATTTAACAAGGTGTAAGCCGATTAAACATAAATATCAATATCCTTGTCTTTCTTTTTGTTAAACAAATTAATGACGTCAATAAACAGCGGCCTGATTTTAAACAAATAACTAAGATCACTAACTTCAGCAATATAAGAATGCTAATCTACTCAGTTTTATTTTAATTTATTTTTAATATCTCAATTTTAAATTTGTTTAAAATTTGCTAAGCTGACCTCTGGACATATACAGATATATATGATCTCGCATTTGCTTTTTCTTTTGGAAGCATTACTTGAATTTGTATTCTCTTAATTCTTATCCTGAATCAACTCTACCCCCCTCCCCCCAGCATTTTAATAGATTTCTATCTACTCAGTTCGATTAGCAGCCGTGGAGCGTAGGTTTATTCTAATGCTAACTGCAATTTGGTTAAGCATTATGATTAGCCAATGAATAAACATGCCATCTAATTGCTTAGATAAGGGCTAATACAAAGTAATTAAGACACGCCAGTGAGTTACTTATCAAGCACAACACATAAGAGGAATCTAATTAAAGTATAAATTGCAGTAACATGAAGCAATTATGGATAGTTTAACGCCTACTAAACAGATAAGTCGAGCCTATAAATTACTTTTGAATTTTTTTAGCTGAAGAGAAATAACCCTTTGAGGCGCAACCCTTTCCCAATGCTGAAAAAAGGGCAACCGTTGCCATCGCTCGACTTAACTACCAGCTGGCTGTACGGCACAGCCAGCTGTCGTCAAAAAAAGGGTCTCTCGATCTGTGGCACGCGATGAACGTTTCGATCGTCCGCCCTCTTGCTGGTCGTTAAGTCGAGCGATGGCAACGGCTGCCCTTTTTTCAGCATTGGGCAATCTATCCAGAGCTTTTCTCGCATTCTCCCATTTTTCAGCAGATGTCAGTGCTGTTAAAAAGAATCGTGACCATTTTTTTACGGGAAATGACGTGCTAAATAGTAAAGGATACTCGTGGAGCTATGTCACCCTCAACCATTTTTATAGAAATCCAATCTATTCTTCGTGACTGGCAACAAACAGTCAAAACGTCAGAGTTTGGTGTTCCCATAGCGGGAACACTGCGCGTTAAAGGGTTAAAAACATCTCTCTTTCATTAGAAGAGACATTTCTATGCAATTTAATATTTTTATACGGAATTTTGTGTGAGTCTGTAAAGGTTAAGTCACCTGTGGATTTACGTTTATGAAAATGTTAAGAAATTTCTTAAAATCTTAGTTTAAAATATAAATTCTCGCACTCTCAGATTTCTCTCTCCGTTTTTGATATTCTTAATTTTTTTCTATTTTAACTTTAAGGAATGAAAGTGGTGTCAAAAGGTTAATTAAACTGGTTTACTTACCCTAAGAAGCGAACGAACTTTTATCGATGAACCAGTTCTGTCTTAATTAATAAATTACTAGTTGCATCACTGGTAAGAGAGTACAAATTAAATGAAAAAAAAAAAATGCGCAATTATGATCCGTGCACCTTGCAAAGTATTTTGTTTGAAAAAAAAAAAAGAAAGAAAGAAAGAAACTGTTAATATATTAGTAGTATACTTTTTGTTTCCAATGTCTGTTATAACTATATTTAAAACAAAATAAATTATATAAACTTTTATTGAATTAAGTAATTAACTGTTCATTGAAAGTTTCGATCTCAGATATACTGCTTCAACACAAAGCAATCAAAAATTTAAATTGACTTTCTTTTCTTTTTAATTTTCAATCATAATTTTTTTTTAATGATTATTTGTATTTTGCATACATTTTGGCTTAAACTGAAATGCTGTAATATGCAGCCACATTATACTGCAGCTACAATTTTTATACCGCATTTTGCATGTAACTTCAAAAATGTATTTTAGCGCATACATAGATATTTTGTATTCAGAAAGAAATATCGGAATATCTTACTAAATCTCTATGAGAATCTTTGAATTAACCTTTAAATGATACGTTGAAAACTTTGACATCATTGAATTTTTTCTTTTACTTATTTAATTTTATTTGTTTAATTTTATTATTTTTTTTAAATGCCTCCTTTTTTCATTTTTGTTTATTGCCCAAATTAGATTTAAAACTTACGAAAAATAAATTTCCTATCGAAAAAAAAAAAATCCTTCTTTTTCCTAATCATGAAATAATATATTTTCAAGTATAGGTAAATCTGTTTATAAAATTAAAAAAAAAAAGCAATCCCTTTTTATATATTAAGTCTTGTGTATATATATATATATATATATATATAAAACAGCATTTTGTATCTCTCTAGTTAAAGAATGGTTAACTGTATAGTTGTAAAAAAAATAATAATAATCTGATTTTCTCTGCTGATTGCTGCTTTTCGCAAATAGATTATGCCATTATTAAAAATTTTAAAAATAATAAATCCGGGTTGAATAGAATTCAACGCATGTATTACTACTAGTTATTTCAAACAACCTGAAGAGACTCCTACGAAAGTAAACAATCTTACCTTTAATAACTTCTGTGTCTTATCCGCTGGAATGGGTGCTGCAAGGGATTAATTCCTCGGGCCGCACACACCGGCGAAAACAAGTGAGGTATATATATATACAACAACTGGGTCCGGTTCCGCTCCCAGACTTTCTAATAAGACTCTCTCGCGAACCACTTAAGAAAAAGTCACGTGACCCCTCCACCGATGTATTTTTAATTTGTGTTTTGTTTTGTTTCTCTTCCACCATTCCAAAATCAGAGCGATGAATGATGCTCTTCGAGAGAAGAAATCACGCCGCTATTTTTTTATTTTTATTTTATTTTTTTTTTTTGGTCGTAGAAGATTGATTCCTGTCGGCTGTTAAAGTGCAAGAATAAAGACACGTTGACGGAAATATAGGGTGAGGAGGGAAAAGTGATTGTGGAGAGAGACAAAAAAAAAGGATTCTTAAACGTTGAAAAAGCAGTCACTTTGAAAGTCACCTGTGCTAGGAGCTACAGGTGATGATATAGATGAGTCACTTTTAGTTCGAATAAGATAAACCTTGGAAGAAAGCGCCTTACCATGGACGATCTTGGATAACACGCTTTAACCCTTTGAGACGCAACCCTTTCCCAATGCTGAAAAAAGGGCAGCCGTTGCCATCGCTCGACTTAACGACCAGCAAGAGGGCGGACGATCGAAACGTTCATCGCATGCCACAGATCCAGAGACCCTTTTTTGACGCAGCTGGCTGTGCCGCATACGATGAACGTTTTGATCGTCTGCCATCTTGCTGGTAGTTAAGTCGAGCGATGGCAACGGCTGCCCTTTTTTTCAGCATTGGGAAATTGTTAAGGATTATTTTCCCCCATAATAGCCCCGGCACAGCCAGCTGTCGTCTTTATGGTAGTTAAGTCGAGCGATGGCAATGGCTGCCCTTCTTTTCACCATTGGGCAATCTATCCAGCTGTTCTCGCATTCTTCCATTTTCAAGCAGATGTCAGTGCTGTTAAAAAGAATCCTGACGATTTTTTTTACGGGAAATGACCTGCTAAAAGTAAAGGATTCTCGTGGAGCTATGTCACCCTGAACTATTTTTATAGAAATCAAATCTTTTCTTCGTGACTGGCAACAGTCAAAACGTCAGAGTTTGGTTTTCCCGGAGCGGGAACACTGTTCGTTTAAGGGTTAAATCATTGTTTCCCAACGTGGGGCCCACGCCCCACAGGGGGGGGCAATTTGATTGTTAAGGGGGGAGCAATTCGAAAATGGACTCGACACGAGTTTAATCCTTTTGCTCCGGGCCATTTAAATGCAATGCTAGAGTTCGGTGCCAAAATTGAAAGAAAAAAGCAAATTCTTAAATAATTGCGGCCAATAAATATTATAAATTCGTTTGACGAGACCGAAATATTTACTGTGTTTAATAAAAAAATATTTAAAAATTTATTTACTGTGTTTCGTTGATAATTTCCTAGTGATTTCTTCCTAAAACTAGGGATGCACCGAATATTCGGTTGGTATTCGGTATGCTGCCTATTCGGCAGACAAACCGAATATTCGGTTTGGCCGAATACTTAAATATTCGGCAACCGAATAGTAAGCAAATTTAAGTATTCACCAATTGGTAAACAAATACGCATTTTTTATATCATGAATGAAAGATATAGTATAGTACCATAGTACTAAATCAATTCAAGTTGTACTTACTAATATCACATGTGAATACGCGTTAGAAACCCTTAGAAAGTCTACCTACCAAGGCACCCCCATCCTTGGCAGATAGCCCTAACGTAGGATTCCACAATCACACAAAAATCTAATATAACAATGGAATTAGTTTTAATGTAAGAGAAAACACTCAGATGTCGAATTTGAATGTTGTTGCTTTTCAATTTTTCTTAAATCTTATGACTCATTACATTAACCTTGCTATTACTAACTCATTTAAATTTAAAAGTAACCAGGAAAAAAAAAAAAACCTCATAACATTAAGTGTTCATAAGTATGTAAAGTCAATTAACTGTTAATTTTTTAAAATAAAATATGCAAGTAAAAAGTTACCAGCATTTCATTAATATTTAAAAAAGTTATTAATAATATATAAAGGACGTACTTGGATATTAAATTTTGCAGCATTTTAATTTATGAAGTTTTACACCATATGAAATATTGTTTCAGAACAAAATAATCAAATTAATCATTGCAATCAAAGTTTAATAATGGTTATATAAGTTTAATAAATTTTAACCTAGTATTCGGTATTCGGCAGAATATTCGGTTAGAATTTTAACCGAATATTCGGTATTCGTTATTCGGCAAAATATGGTATTCGGTGCATCTCTACCTAAAACCTATCATTTAAGTTTCTTAAGTGGCGCCGACCAGCGTGTATAACGGATAAAAAAGTACTGTACTACGGTTTCGGGTTCAACCCCCGGCGGTCGGGGTTCGATCCCCGACTGGGCGTGGTTGTCATTTGTGTTCGTACCACCTACTAGGTGCCCCCGTAGTAAAGAGACCAAATAACTCTGGCCTTAGTTGTGGGCAATACCTATAGGCAAAAGGCCCGCCATTGGAAATTTAAAAAAAAAAAATGTTTCTTAAGTGAACAATTCATTTTTTTAATATTAAAAACTATGTATATGTTACATAGGGGGGGGGGGGGGCATAAAAATTTTTGAAAGGCTTAGGTGGGACATGGCACAAAAAATGTTTGGGAAACACTGCTTTAAATGGTAGACGGCTGAAGTGTAAAGTCCCCGGGTTCGGGCCTCCCGCCCGACTTTCCATGTGACGGTCTGGAGTTAGGGTCGGTTTTCTCCAGATGCAACGTAAATACGCGTTAGAACCTTGACCCCTTGAAGCTACGAACATTTTCACATCAATATAGAAGACCAATTCGATTGGGCATGCCCAACTCTGAAAGAGTGAAGCCGTTGCCAACGATCCGTTTATCTACCAGCAATATGGCGGTCGGCTTCTGGCAGAAAACTGAGGCGCCTGATGGGCAGTTTGATCGACCTCCACGTTGCTGGTAGTTAAATGGATCGGTGGCAACGTCTGCACTTTTTCAGTGTTGGATCCATTTAACGATACTTTTTTTTGCGACTAGCAGTGAAAGCGCTCAAATAAGGTGGTTTCACGGTGCAACCACAGGGCGACAAAGGGCTAAAAAATGCTTCGACTAAGGCATCCCCAACCTTCGCAAATATAGCCCTCGCGTAGTTTCACCATAACACAGCATAACTTGCAAGAAGGCAATGGTATACCTACTTAAAGTAGCGTCTATGGAAGACATCAAAAACTTCGCTCTCTCTCTTAGTAAGAACGACACTGAACACTTCTTTTAGTTTGGTAATTCTCGTAATTTCTTTAGAATGACCCTTTATGTTGGTTCCTGCCACGAGAGTTCAGAATGCAAATGAAAAAAATCTCACCGATCTGGATTCTGGGAACAGTGATTCAGAATAAATATTCTAGTGTCTTATCGACTTTGACCTGTTCGCTTCCATCGTTGCTAGGACGCGACGGCAGCGATTCTGTCAACGGTAACCATCGTTGCTATCCGCCTTGGGTCTTTCAACGCCCCTGCTAAGTTAAGGGCGATGAAGATAAAGTGTTTCTCCGACCACGGGAACCTAGTTGCGAGAGGCGTGAGTCTCGCAGTCGAAAGGTTGCGAGTTCGATCCTGGGACCAGCCTGGGACCGCCGTGCTCGCTAATGGCGATTGGGGCACGTTAAATATGTCGTGCTCGAAATGTCCTCCAAGTTCCCATCCAAATCGATACCTCTGGGGGTGGCAAAACTAAGCCTTGGGGTCTTCTGCTTGGTATTTGCTTCAAAATTAAGAAGCCCCACTCACGATCGGTACTGCTGCCATCTATCGGCTCCTGAATGAGATACAGATGAACTGTTTGGGAGTCTGTGGTAATTAACGCTTTTGGCACGTATTGCCGCTGTCGATCTAATCTGGATTTGCGGTTGGTATTAAAATGCTCTATAACAGAAGTGCCTTAAGGCTGGCATACATTGTGCGTCCACGGGAATCCGTTTCCATGGTGTGAAGGGAGTTTTTTCATGGTCAATTGGCGCGTGCAGGTCGCAAATTTTAAAGACACCAGGAAGCGGGGTTACTGTATTTGGCTTGATATCTCTGTTACACTCGTTCATATGTCTAGGCAATTATTCGATAGTACTCAGTGGTTAATAAAAGCTTTAAAAGGGAAAAAGCCGAACTCTAGCGAGGATGGAGCGACTATTGCTTATATGTTGTTATTAAAAAGAAGATGTTGGGTCCATCCCACCCTTCAAAAGCGAGAAAAATTAGGCGAATTTAATCTCGTGAAAGAATTGCTGACCGATGAAGAAAGGTTTTATCATTATTTCCATAAGAGAATTTTGACGAAATTTTAAAAATATTAAAGCCTTGTATACAGAAATTCGAGTACATAGAAAACTTATTTCCACAGCTGAAAGATTATCTGTGACACTGAGGTATGCATTTTAGCAATAACTATTTAGTATTTATTAAAATAGATTACTAAACTAAGTTATTTATTAAAATAAATAATTATATGATATTTTAACCCTTTAACGCGCCGTGTTCCCGCTCTGGGAACACCAAACTCTGACGTTTTGACTGTTGCCAGTCACGAAGAATAGATTAGATTTCTATAAAATAGTTGCGGGGGACATAGTTCCACGAGAATACTTTTTAGCACGTCATTTCCTGTAAAAAAAAAAATTATCACGATTATTTTTAAACAGCACTGACATCTGCTGAAAAATGTATGAATGCGAGAACAGCTGGATAGATTGCCCAATGCTGAAAAATAGGGTAGTCGTTGCCATCGCTCGACTTCTCGTCGACTCGATCGTTGCCATCGCTCGCTTAACGACCAGCAAGATTGCGGACGATCGAAACGTTCATCGCGTGCCACAGATCTAGAGACCCTTTTTTTTACGACAGCTGGCTGTGCTCGCGCACAGCCAGCTGTCGTCAAAAAGGGTCTCTAGATCTGCTAGACCAGCTGTCGTCAAAAAAGGGTCTCTAGATCTGTGTCACGCGATGAACGTTTCGATCATCCGCCATCTTGCTGGTAGTTAAGTCGAGCGATAGCAACGACTGCCCTTTTTTTCAGCATTGGGAAAGGGTTGCACCTCAAAGGGTTAATGCTACTGATAATGAATATTAAAAAGAAGTTATTACCAAAAAATACTCGTTGTTATTCATCAAATTATATTTGTAATTATGTATTATAACATGCCTTTTTTTCAAGAGGTTATGAAGTTTTAAAATTTCTCTTTACCATGAAAGAGATCGTTCTTCAGTGCTTTGTAACTCATACGTTCTTTGCTGAAATTGAAAGATTTTTTTTTTTTTTCCCCTTCACAAGCTGCTTTTAAGCACTTTCTTAATTTTTGTTCTGGTTTAATAGTGGTTATATTTGGAAAGTAACACAAATATGCATTTCTAACTAGGCTTGATATATTGTATTTCTTACATTTAAAAAAAATGTTATCTTTCTTCCAATAAACATATATGAAACAAAGGAGGGGGGGATATCCGCCCACCCTCGTTGTATGCCAAATTTCAAATTGTTTTGAAATTGATTTTTAAATACTTGTGTAAAGTGAATTACATTCTTCAGGAAGAATTTTATGGACATGCTTTCTTTCTTTCTTTTTTTTTTTTAATAGAAATGGTTCTGTAAAAAGAATGTTTTGATCCCTTACCTGCCATAGGTTACAAAATAATAAATTTCTAAGAATCCTCTGAAAATCGAGCATTTTCGTTTCAAACCTTACATACATTCCAAATTTCATTATACCTTCTGTAAGTTTAGCTTGGAAAAATAGCCCAAAAAAAGACAATTTTCGGCCAGCTTTAAACAAGAGTCAAGTAAAACGGAAGATTTAAGGCTGCTTAATCCCACCCTCTTAATGATGAATAAATAATCAGAGGCAGGGGCGTAGCCAGAAATTTTTTATGGGGGGGGTTACGACTAATGCAACTCACATATATGCATATATGTGCGTGATAAGGGAGTGAAGAATATACATTTTGTATGGCAAAAATTTCCTCATGGGGGGGGGGGTTATGACCCCCCTAACCCCCCCCCCGTGGCTACGCCCCTGCTCAGAGGTAATCAGGTAATCCATTATATGTTTTTACGAGCGCAAAATAATTGATATTTTATACTAATATTAGATTTCTGATACCTTCAACCCTCTGTCTATACAAAAATCCTGGGTGTACTGCTATAATTTGCATGCGAATTATCTGCTATAATATTACCAATTTTACAAGCAATTACACCTAATAATTGGCTTATGACAGAGAAATAAAATATGTGCTAAAAAATTAAGCTCACATTATGGGATATTAGATTACAATTGATTTAAACCAGTTTTTCAAGTGTATGTATTTTTCGTATAATTCAGATTCAAACTCGAATTACGTACTACAAGTTTACCACAGATTTTGAAGCAATGAAACACTAAGAAGTCATCCATAGAAATAGTGTGTCAAAAAAAAATTTTTTTATTAGACATCTTGTATATAAGCATATCTTTTATTAGATTTTAAAAGGGTCAAGTTCGCTGCGCTGCGTCCTCAAAAGGGGACAGCGTCCTCCCCCATTTTGAAGTAAGCGTTGAAATTTCGTCTCTGACAATTACCTGAACAGGCAATGGAAACTCCCTAAACGAGTCATCCACGGACTGGAAAAACGAACTTATCTTGTCTTTTTTCAAGGATAGTTGTTCAATTTCGTTTTTTGTTTTTTGTTTTTTTGTTTTTGTTTTTTTGTTTGTTTTTAAATACAGTGTACTCTTGATTATCCGTACGCGGATTATCCGGTTTGCAGATTATCCGTGCTCATTCCGGACTCACAAAACAAGTATAACTATTATTTTAACTATTATTAAAATTATAACTACTATTTTAACAGTTCTCCGGTTTCCGGAGAACGTCTTCTTTCCGATGATGGACTAGCCGGATCCATTGTGAAGTCTTCTTCTGAGTTCGAAGATGTTCTGAAATATAAAATACTTTACTTTGATGTGAATAATAAGGAAAATCATGTGGGGATGGTGTCGAGAGTATGAGAGCTGATAATGAGTTGGAAAGTTATATTATTTAATCCGAAAGCACTGATTGAGAACTCGAGCACTAAACTTTTAAGAAATAATTTATGATTTATCGCGACGGAACATTTTTCTAAAATACACTCAGATGAAAAACAAAAGTTTGAATACATTTGAAAACCATTCATATGCACTACAAAATTTCAGTCGAATTCACGAATATAATGCTGAAATTGAGATAAAACTACCAATTTTTTCTACGAGAAAAATGTGAAACACCCTTTTCAATCATCAAAAATTTATAACATAACCCCTTAAATCAGTAGTTCCCAATTGGTGGCCCTTGAACAAGTTCTAAGTGCTTCTAAGCGAGTGAATGTTTAAGAAATAATTATTTCTTTACAATTTCATGAGGTAAAAAGGCAATATATAATAAATAATTTTTAAAAATCGACGAAAGTTGCTTAAGTTGACTAGCCAACTAATGTATCGTATTAGCCCGAATATAACCCGTGATTTTTTGACCGATCATTTCCCGTTAAACCTAACTCACGCTAAATTCGAGGTCTAAGTATAGGATTTTTCTAATTAGCTTGATGAAAATTTTCAGAGTCTCGTTATATTCTGGCTGATACGATATTACCTCCAGACGCCTTGAAATGATCCTTCCATAAAGAAAGGGGGGGGCATGGAATTTTTGCCAAGTTTTAAATTTTATTAAGTTTTTTAGAATCATTCCGACATTTATTGCTTTAGTCATCGCTAATCATGTAACAAAACTTCATTCTATTCTCTTAAGCCGTTTTCGAAGTATGCGAGAGCAAACATTTACACGATTTTCACGAAATCTCAAAATCTATAAAATATTTAAAACAATTTTGACTCCTATAGTTTAAATTAACTTGCCACCTAACAGGATTCCAAGTTTCATTCTATTCCATTACCATTTTCAGGAATGGAACAAATATTTTCTCAATTTTCACATCTCAAAATCTGTAAAAAAAAAAATACTTGAAGTACTTGAAGCCTATATGTTTAATTGACACCTATGATGATACTAAATTTTATTTCATTCGCTTCAGTGGCTTGCTTATACGTGATAGACAAACAAATACTTACACATTTTGAATAAATATTCGCAAAATCTCGCAATCTAATCCAAACTTTCAAATATATATATGTATATGTATATATATATATATATATATATATATATATATCGGCGGCTATAATTTATATTGTATCACTACCTACCATATTTTATTCGCTTATGTCGTTATGACGTGATGCGTGAACAAATATTTTTGCGTTTTGAAAAAAATTTCGCAAAATCTCATAATCTAAATAATAAAAGTCCTGTTCGTAACAATTCCGGGATTGACTCATCGCTCCCGGTGCATCTGCACGCAGATAAAAGTCTAATTTTATTTATATAGGTATCGCACCAGTGCTATTAGCCCTTTGTATAAAGACGACTTCAAAAGCAGTGTTGAAAAAAAAAAGAATAATAATAATAATTATGATTATTATTAACGACTGAAGTTTGAAAGATTCAATGAGTAATCACGATTGACAATGGAATGAGTTTTGATCATCAATCGTTAAGTATGATTAATTTCTCTCTATTATAAGGATAGCATATTTTGCTAATCGACTTGTAAGAATTCTGTCCGCGATTTGATAATATTTTACGGACCTCTTTAAATTGAAATTATTAGAGAAAGTCTACAATCCACTGATTGCTTGCGGGCAGGATCTGGCCAGTAAAATGATTTACGTAAAAATTTAATTATATTTCAAAAGTTAGTTTCAAGAAAGTCGTGTATGTGCCTTTTTTTTATTATATATGGATGTTTTTCTTTTATTTCATACTCTCTGCAAGAAAGAGCAACAAGCATACAATCTGACAAACTTATAATGGTATTGAAAATACGAACATTCAAAATACTGACATTCGTTTTTACTAATCCTGTTCTAATAAAAATTTTAAAATATGATAGAATAAAAGAAAATTGGGAATTTTTTTTTTATTAAATGATGGCCACTTCACTATTTTCCTCTATCCACTTTTCTATAAAAACAAAGAATTTTAAAATAATTTTTATCTTTACATTTTGTAAATTATTAAAAAAAATAATTAAATAATGGCCTTTTAGCTATTTTTGACTTAAAAACAAGGAATTTTAAAATTATTTATCTTTACATTTTGCAAATTATAAAAAAATTTTCAAATCTGTTCATGATTTAAACCAGAATTCCTGAGACATATGGCTGAGAAAGGAAAAGGCAAATCTAATTATTTCGATAACCACTGCAATATTTTCTTACATAGCAAATTCGCTTCCTAGAACAGATGTCGCCATGTGTTCTTTATAATTACACAACTCTTCTCACCAAAAGACAAGTAGTGACACACTGTCAAAAATACCACATTATTTCATTAAGAGATCTTGAAATAACGAAACATTTTCGAGCTCCCATGTAAATGATACCTTATAAATATTCCACCTAAAAAGAAAATCGGTGCTTCACAAAAATGTCTTCTTTTTTTTCTGGAAAGGTTATGCAACTTATCAAACAGATAAAAAGCAGAACTTTTATGTTGATGCAACTACTTACGACAAGCAAGTTTCTTAGATTATTCGTACACTGTATTCAAAATTGAGATTTTTCATTTTCGAAAAATGAAACTATGTACATCTGGAATCCTTCAGGGAATTCGAATTTTATTATTCTCTTTCTGTAAGGAACAAACTAAGAGCATGATTTATGAAAAACTGGCTAATTTGTTCATACCAGCTAAATTATTTGATATCTGGTTGCATACAAGATTAATTAGGAGCAGCGCCGGATCTTCGACTTTTCTGAAGTCGATCAAAACATAAGATCAAAAACATAATAATAAAACAAAAGATCAAAAACATAAAACTGTCGCTCTTGTCCACCTTGCTCTTGATTGTATTGTATTGTGTATAAGGGCGGAGCTACTCGATGGGCTATCTGACTAGGGTGGAGTGCCTCGGGCAGAAACTTTTTAAGGGGTACTATTGCGTATACAGCTGCAGAAAAACGCCTAAAAATCCAGACCGTTAACCGTTTGAGGTGCAACCCTTCCCCAATGCTGAAAAAAGGGCAGCCGTTGCCATCGCTCGACTTAACTACCAGCAAGATGGCGGACAATCGAAACGTTCATCGCGTGCCACAGATCTAGAGACCCCTTTATTGACGACAGCTGGCTGTGCCCGCGTACACTGCCCTTTTTTTCAGCATTGGGCAATCGATCCAGCTGTTCTCCCATTCTTCCATTTTTCAGCAGATGTCAGTGCTGTTAAAAAAAAATCGTGACCATTTTTGTACTGGAAATGACGTGCTCAGAAGTAAAGGATTCTCGTGGAGCTATGTCACCCGCAACTATTTTTATAGAAATCCAATCTATTCTTCGTGACTGGCAACAAACAGTCAAAACGTCAGAGTTTGGTGTTCCCAGAGCGGGAACACTGCGCGTTAAAGGGTTCTAATGCGTATTCACGTTACATCTGGAGAGAACCACTCAAAACTCCAGACCGTTAGATCGAGATGGGATAAAATATTAAAACCGATGTCCTCGCTTATCTCCTTTCAAGATTTTACACTTGTAAGAATTTGAACATTTTTCTCGCTCAAGTCAAATAGGACATTAACTTTGTGTATCCTCCTTTCTTGATTTTAAAAAGCAAAAATTGTCTACTTACTAAAATTGTTTTTTAAATTCTTGTAATAGAGTACTTTTTTAGTATTATCTAAATTAAAACAATGAGTTAACTTTAAACCAGCATGATATAAAAAACAAAACATATCAATTTGTATCCTCCGTTACAATATAAATGTAATGGAGAATACAACTTTTTAAAAAATCATTTATAAGACTAATATATAATTTTTAGTTAGTCTAAAGTTTGTTTTCAATAAATTATACAGGCTTATTTAAGGGTGTATGTCGAAATAAAAGAACAAATCGGTCAATTAGAACCGGAGATACGGAGATTTCGGTTTCCAAATTCATTTATATGCAATTTCTAGATATCTCGAGAAAGATAGGTCGGAGGCCTTTTGTAACTTCACTATTGGGGACTTTTTTTCTCGCCAAATTTGGCGATATTTCGCCAAAAAGTCGTCAAGATTGGCGACATTTTGGTCATTTTGCGCGATTTTCCCAATGGGGCCTTTAAAGTTAGTTTTGCTGCATTAATTTGCATAATAGCCTAATATTTCTCTTCTGTGACGTAATCGAAATTCCCGCTTTATGTGGAATCTTCGAGAAATAGATTCTGCTGGGAGCTCCTTGTAGCTTCTGCCTCTTTTATAAATACAAGTGCGCTGCCCCGATAGAGTCAGTGTGAATCAAGGAGGTTTAACACATGGAGGCGCCCATGCTGCGCTCCGCAGTGCTAGAAAAGTGAAGCCATGCCACACCCCCTCTCTATCCCAGAAGATTGAAGAACGCATAGCGAAGCATTGAAAAACGAGTTCCGGAAAGTGTTAATAAAGGTAATTTAAAAGTTACTAACCAAATTTTTATCCATTTTACGTTTATGGAAGATTGTTTACACGTATTAACTTGTTTTTTATTGCATAATTTCAAATTTATTTTCGTGCATTGCGTTTTAAACATCAAGTGAAACAACAAACAGTTATTCTTATGATTATACTATACTTTGCAAAACTGTTTATATTGTTTCATGATAATTGTTTTATTATAATAAAAAATTGCTTTTTATATTTCTAGGAAGATGTTTTTGTTGTTACATGGGTAAAAATAAGTTTTATTACATCAGCCTAAATGATTAAATTGCTCACATTATATTAACAATAGTTTTAAGTCATATTACAGGTATTAGAAGTAAGAATGCAATTTCAAATATGTTAAAGAAGATATATGAGGTATTTGCAGACAGTGAGAGAACATAATCTTCTTTAGACACGAGGAAACAATTATACACTTCAACCCTCTTTAGAGACGTGCGAGACGAGAAACAGGGCTGTCTCGTCTCGTCTCGCAGAGAAATTTTCTGTCGCGAGTCTCGCAAAATTATGAGCTGAAATTTTGCTACCATATTTTTAGTAACTTATTACTATTTTATGGGAAAATAATATTAATAATAACAATTAGTTAGATATTAGAATATTAGTACATATATTAATTACCATATTAAGTGATATGTGCATTTGAAGTGATAATAAATTCAGATTTAATCCATATATATATAATGAGACAAGACACCGAAAAAACATTTATTTTTATTTATTTATTTCCGAAATTGCGTAAATGTAATATGCATGGTTGATGGAAGTTTTATTTGCTTTTGAAATTATATAAAGCTTTGAATTTTGTTAGAAATGATGCAGAAATCAGGACATCGCGCGCAAATAAAATTTTAAGCTAATTAAGAGGCCCCAATGTACAGAATAGTAAATTCATAAAAAGTTTCAATGGAGACGGGATAATTATAATAAAGCCTACTTAGCCCCCCCCCACACACACACACCTCTCGTTTTAGAGTGCAAGGTATGGGTTTCACATTTAATCGGGAACCCTGGTTTAACCTGCTCATTCACACCATCAAAAAGAAGAGACAACAGAGAAGACTTGTGACCAGGCTTGCTTCTCAACATGGATCTTTGAATGCTCCGCTGATACCCAGCGTTGTATTTGCGTAATCGCTCCTGTAGATCATTCATTTGCGTTCGCATAGCTCGGCTTATGGTGAAAGAGGCATTTTTTAATAACAGATGAAACATTTTATTTAGAAATATTAATTTTTTAAGAGAAAACTATGAAATATCCATAAGATTTAATTACATACGTATTCATCCATTTTGATGAAAACTTTGTAAATTTATGCGAGGCGAGAAATCTCGCGCGAGACAAGGCTCTGTCTCGTCTCGGGAGAAGATGCGAGATGTCTCGCGTCCATCCCTAACCTTCTTAGGTCATTTATCATAATAATATTTTGCATTGACAAACAGTTTAAGGTAATGAAAGAAATGTGAAAGTTGAATAATTTCCATCAGTACTGTTTACTTCATTTAGTAGAGGGGGGGGGGGGGGAAAGAATAAGGTTTCAAATAAAATGTAGTAGCTGACCAAATTACATTTAAAATTTTAAGGACTGTTATTGATTTTCAAGAACTATATATTTTTGATTTTCAAGGACTTTTATTCACTAAGTGAACTTTGTAATGAAAACTTTGCATGCTTTCCCCCAATACATATGAATCATGAAATAGCAGTTTATTTCTGGAAACTAATTTAAATCTAAGAAGCAGGGTTGTCTGGTTTAAGGTTTAAAACAGATCAAAAATTAAAAGACGACTTTTCATCACGTGTTAAGTTTTGTTATTTAAATAAAACATACAACAATGTATATAGAGCTTAAAGCTCTATATACATTGCACATAAGTAATCTTATTCTCCTAAACTTCCAATATAGTGAAATATCTTAACAATTGTCCTTACTGTCCTTTGAACTGAATGATTTTAGTATATAATTGTCGGACATTTTTCTCATTTTTATTATTCCTACTTAAGCGCTTACTAAAATAGTGATATCGCGCATGTAAATATTGATCGATCACTGATTTTATCAGATGAAGAAGATGGTTATCCATGACTTCATTTTGAAGCATATGCTCGTTTAAAGAAGGAAACAAATCTTCTCCTATCAACGAATTTAATGCAGCTGCCGGGATTATTCTATACTGTAAATTAGTACGTGTGTAAATAATACGTGTTTAAAGGCTGTTCTCTGCTCTTCTGACTGCAATCATGAATGTTATTCAGCTAAGGTAGAACTTGAAGAATGGTTTCATGATTGAAAATTAATTTGTTTGAATGTCATGTAAAAAACGCAATTACTTTTTTTCCGCCCCAATATTATCACTGTGTTTGTTGTTTCACATTCTTCATTTAATATTATCGTCTGCAATGTGCAATATTCTTATAAGACTTTTGACTGTATATTAATTTATAGTCAGATGAAAATTTAGGCAGAAAAACCTGATTTTGAATGTTTGATAAAGTATGGGGAAGTCCAAAGACCTGATGTTTCCAATATTAAAAAAGGTCAAATTCATGCCTTGAATGTTGAGTTTGTTAGTTTTTCAGAAATAGGACGTTGTATTGGAAGACATACATCTACTGCAACTTAGTCTATACATGGAAAACATTTTATTTCGGATATGGTAGCGGACGCAATAATAGACGCTTCATAGAATCACCAGAAAACTGTATAAACCTCTAATTTATTTGCTTCAAAATTTGATTTTTTTTTAATACCGCTATCTTTTACTGTTTTTGCACAAAAGAAATCTAATTTACATTTATTTTACGCAATTTTCAAAAAATTGTCACTTAATAAATTTATATATGGTCCCTTAACACAGGAAAATAACACATTTTATTTAATATAAATTAAACTACTGAACGTAAAAATAGAAATTTTGCACAGCCATGTAAAATCACTTTTTGCAACTATTTCCATCAAAATTTGGCTAGGTTGCTATTCATATTTTTTTAATATTAATTTAATAAATCATATTAATATTTTATTAAAAATTATAATAATAGTAAATTATGTTTGGGCCCTTTAGTTCTAATAGTACGAATAAAAGTCAGCTTCTTATTGTCAATAGTATATGAGATATGAATTACAGCATGAAAAAATATATTAACATAGGGGGAAGGGGGTTTTGGGTGCAACACTCATTTTCAGCTCAAATTTATTGAAAATTGGTATCCGGGGTTAAAATGAGCTAAATTTTTTTAATTTGAAGTGAAATCTAGGGGGTTTCTATTGGGAAAAAAAAGTTAGTGCGAATTTTAATTTGGAGATGGCCTCTTATGCAATTTTTTTGTATAGCAAATTAAAGTGCACGATGGCTGAATAAAGTACAAGAGGGCCTTTTTTTTTCCGCAGCTGTACATATGGCAAAACTTGTCAATTGGATTTTAGCTCTTAAGTGTATAAGTTTTATTATTAATATTAATTTTTAAAAGCGTTATGATAAATTGTTCTGCTTTGAAACATAAAAAATTAAATTCAATTAATATTTAAAGGGTAAAAATAGTTTCCTCTGTTGAATTATATGAGATTATCACCACTAGATGGCAGCATTAAAAATGAAACTTGGATCAAATTCTTTTGCATTATGATTCTATTCCTTGATCTAACTCCATGCTCCTGATCTTCTCTTAGGTTCTGTTCATAACTTGGAGGAACGATAGAAGTTTATTACCGGTATTTGGCAACACTTCATTACTGTTTTTATTGCCACCGCGTAAATTGGCGTAAATACTGCAACTAATTTAACGAATTCTAATTTTGGGAGTGTCAAATTTGATATTTGATTAGAATTCGATACAGTGGCTGGTGAGTCCATTTCCTTTATTTTAAATTTAAATTCAGAGTATTTTTCCATTAGATGTAGATTTCTTCAGGTTATTTATTATCTGTATTTTGCTAAAATGATAAGCTGAAATGGGCACCTCAATCTGATATCGAAACACATAACTATGAAATTTTTTGAACTTTAAGGTACATCCTACCTGTGGGAGTCACATTTTCTTTCTTTCTTTCTGTTTTTTATTATTATTATTCTCGAATTTTGTGGTTTATTTTCTTCAGTTAATTGAGGTTAAATGCAAATTACAATTCTGAAAATTGATCTGAAAATATTTTTTTTTATGTTTATCCTTTTATTTCGGAAGTCAGATAATGATCGTATTTCAGTGAAACATAATTTTTGGTTTCGTTAAGCTTGTTAGCCATTTCGGTTATTTCATTTGCGATTTATTGTGATAATTTCATATGTGACGGGATGACATTTTTGTAGAATTAAACAAACTAATTCGCCTGAAGCTATTTTCAAATGAAAATTGATGTTTCAGTTTGCACAAGACTTGTTGTCTGTTAATTAGTTTTTTTTTTTTTTTTTTTTTTAAGAAAATCTCAAACAATCCTTTTAACTTGTTTTATTCTTTAAATTAGGGATGCAACGGATATCCCGCAAACATATTGCATCCGGCCAATGCGCCGGATAATAGTAGTAGCGGGATATTACAAATATGAGACAGTACATCCGGCCTAAAATTATATACAGAGAACTAACATAAATAAACACAAAAAATGAATAAATTCTAAAAACTGTAATAATAAAATATGGGAAGAAAAATAAAGAATTGCGAAAATGTTTTGTTTTTATTACTTTTAGAATGCATTTTCATCATGTGTAGAAAAAGGGGGGGGGGGAAATTAAGTACTTCTATCCTTTTTTTTTTTTTTTTTTTTTTTAAGATTGGAGTAGCATTACTGGAAGAAATTATTCTACAAAAACACTGTTTGGTTACCTTTTTTTTTCACCATAAATTGAACTGCTTATGAGAATAGTGTACTTGCTGCAGTACTGCTGGCTGGTGAGAAAATTCCCCCCCCCCCCAAATTTTGATAAAGTGTGGAAATTTGGGTACTTGTGTATCACCCCAGCAGTCCACCAAGACAAGTGATATTCTGCCAAGATGATTGCCAGACACGTGAAATTATTGAATAATTGGCAGCAGTTTGCCAACACATTTCACGAAAAAATAATTTGACGAGAATAACCGCCAGAATAATACATAAGTACCGAAATATGGGTACTTGTGTATTATACCGTCGACATGCCAAGCAAAGAGATTACTCGCCAAGGGTTTGTACTCTTCAGTTCCATTGCTATTTCGCATGCGATAATGAGCATCAAAGTACCATATGTTCTGCTATGGATAAAACGATTAGTTTTTCTTTTAAAATTTATAAATTTTTATGTGTGCAGTTGATTTTTAAAATTAATTTATGACTTAAAATTTAAGCATTTAACAAAGCATTGTAATGGGAATAATATAAAAAGTGTGTGTTATTAACTGCGGAGTGTGCATTAAGCGGTACTGTTATGAGTAGGCTGCCATTTGATAAAGTGTGTTTGTGTTGTATTTATTTTTAAATGTTTGTGTGTGTATTTTTAAAAAATGTTTTGTATGTCTTGACAGAATTTAAGTATTTATTAAATAAGTTTATGTTTATAATACACACCAAAATAATTGTGTTTTATAAACTGCATATTTTATTTAACTAGAGGCATGATTTTAGTACTTTATGTAGGTGCTATTTCAGAATAATACGTTGATGTTTAAGTTAAATATGAATGACTATTTAATTTGAATTATTTTCTGGTTTCCAGAGAAAACTATATGTTCGTTGCCACAAAATGTTGAACTGATTATCTATCTTAATATGAATGTAAAAACCCCTTTTATGTATTCGTTGCTTTAAATCTATGTACACGTGCAAATAAAGAAGGCAGTATCTATTGCTTTTTGTTTTTATGGCAACTCGGGTGGTACCTAAATATTATAACAGAAGTACTTTAAGGTAATTTGACCTTATCGACGCCAACTAGGTGAAAAGATTTTTGGCAAAAATGTTGACGGTATAATACACAAGTACCGAAATTTGTTACGTTGATTTTCTATCAGTTGAATGGAGATGTCTCAGGGTTCATACACCCTCAGGGAAAACTCAGTTAATTGAAAATTAGCTCTTAAAACTCAGGGAAATCTCATGGAAAATTTAATTTTTCTGTAAAAACCTGGAAAATCCAGTTCAACCCCTGGAATTAAAAAAAATTTACCCCTCTTTTTATATTTCTTTCTTTTTACGGCCTTCTTCACTTCATCTAGTGACCGACTACTTCCCTGGTGATGCATACACACTATCAGAAATGGACATATTAGAGATGAATCATCTATTTTTTAAACCTTATTGTTACTATTATTTAAAAAAAACTGTTTTTTAAAATTATTGTTAGCATCTTCAGAATAAGGGCAGCTCTAATGAGGGAAACATGACCCCCCATATTTTAGAATTTTTGATTCGTATACTTTAGTGACATTCAATTTGCATTTTGAACAATTTATAGACCTATCCAAAAAGTCCAATGGTTTCCTTTAAAATTTCAGCCTGAAGACACCCTTGTTTCAGAAGGGTCTGTCCCCTCTTAAATATGCCCTTGAAACTAAAGAATATGGAAATGTTTACCAATAACCTTGTGTACTGTGAGTGTAGTATAAACAATTTATTGTGGATCTGTCAATCAGTAAAGTGCTGAAACTCTTTTCACTCCTCTAAAGCTTTTAAATAATTCCAGGTTTTTGTAGGTCAAATTGGATATGAAACCATATTGATGATGTAATCCATTGTTTATCGTACAATTGAGGAAGGAGCATAATTTTGATTTCTAATATCATAATTTGATAACCTTAGAGAGAGGCATGTAAATAAAGTCACTCGGTACTTATGTTTATTTTTTTGATTACCATAAAATTCTTGAAAAATCACCTGGAAAACTCAGGGAATTTCATTTTGAAAAATGAGTATGAACCCTGTGTCTTTCTTTCAATGAGCTGATCTTTTAAGATATTTATCTTGAGGGAGAACATCCATGACATTGTTATTTGTATGACTTTAATTGCAGTAAAACTGGTAGTACTAAATTCATGAAAACAATCCAAAAGAATTTCTCATTTTTGAATTAAATTATTTGAAACTGATGAGAAAATTTGAAGAAAAAAGTAATAGCTCAATGATCTAAGAAAACTAGTGAAAATAAAACAAAAAAGAAGAAAACATACTGCTGCTGGATATCCAGCTGAAAGTTTGGCCGGATGCTGGCCAAATTGATATCCGTTGTATCACTACTTTAAATTTGAAGTAATTTCTTACCGAATTGGCTGTTTGGACCGACAGTGCGGTTTGATGACAAGCTATTCCGTCCATTCTATAGTGAAATTTAAATTATTAAACTAATGATGCATTTAAAATTGTTTGTATGTTTAGACCTAAGCAGATTTTGTCCAAAACATCCATTTTTGCCTGTATCTATTTAGAAACGTTTCAGCATAGCTTGGTTTATGATAAAAGGGTGTTTTATAGTTTTTCTGGGAATCTTGCTTTTAATTTTTTGTCTTTAACATGAAACATTTCAAATAGAAAAACAAAGCAACAGTACGAATAGCATGTGGGCTAATGGCACTGTTGGTCTGGATAGCAACGGCCATTTTTTATTATGTGGCAGAATGACACTTTTGAAAACTTGATTCCGCATCTATATTAATAAAGCAAAGTGTAAACTGTCCGTTAGTTTGTCTGTGTCTCGCATAGCTCCGAAACGGGTGATCATAGACCTACCTAATTTTGTATGGAAATTCTCCAGGACGGGTCCCGACATACCTCGAAGCAATTTTTTCGAAATTCGAATTATTTTAGGAGATATCGATAAAAAATGTGTTGCAAAACGATCATTTTTGTTCTCTCCATTTCGCAATTGCAACCCTGCAGTGGAAAGAGCGAGGTTTGAGCGTCATTTTTTAATTAAAGTATCGTGTGCATGTGAAATCAGAGCAGGAATGAAATGTTTTATACTCAAAAGAAATATAGGATTTGGAAATTTTCTGAGACTAAAATGTGCAACTTTTTAATTTGGCAAAAAATAAAATAATTGATGTGCAATTTTGAGGAGATGATTCTAACGCTTGGTGCAATTTATCCTAATTTTGTCTGCTGAATACACCTGAGAATAAGTTTTTGAAATTTTCATTCAGTTGGGATTGTGCATTTTTCTGTGCAGCTTTTCTCCATCTATTTCTAATATATTACATCCAGAAAAAGGATGTTAGAAATATTAATTTTAATTGTGTTTAATCACACTCGTGAATAATGATATACATTCCAACTTAATGGAATAAAGAAAGAAAATAGGGAAGACCCATGGATTATAATACACCTTTAATATAGTCACTTTAGTGCGTATTTAAGATCTGAAAGTGTTTCAGATTTTTTTTACTTTATTTTTTTCCTTTCAGTTTTTTGATAAAGGCCAATATATCCAGAAGCTCTTCATAATTAATATAGGACAAAAATAATTTGTACCTTTTAGTAGGTTTTTATCATTTAACCATCTTAATTTAGAACCAGGGGCGGCCCAACACGGTAAGCATCAGCATCTGGGCGTATTCGAAGGGGCGTCATTTCGAACTCAAAAACTAAGTAGAGCATAAAAAAGGACGTCTTTTTTACATTAGCAGGGGACGCCACTTACCCAGGGCCACCCTGTTGGTAACCGTCTTATTTTTAAATTCCATTCAGAATCTGAGAGATTTCAGTGCCAAGGAAACCGGTGAGAAACAGGATTCTCTCCAAACAAGATTTATTAAAATGGCGAACCAACTGGTCGCCGGAGGCGGCTAGTTGGTACTTAAAACAAGAAATTTGACTGAGTAAAGAATCCATTTAGATTTTAAATTAATACATTTCTTATGTGTGGTGTATATGCAATAAGGTGAGTCAAAAATCCATTTATTTTCAAATCACTGTACCCTTAGAGTGCAAGTTATGTGGATATTGGTCCTTATTAACCCAATACAAAACAGACTGTCGGACAGTGTCTTCAGTTTGTGCATTATACTTAAAATTTTGAGATTTTGCATAATAGTATAAAATTTTAAAAATCTAGACGTTTCAAAGCATAAGTTCCTCCAAAGATTCTGAAAATCATTAGCATAAATTTTAAATTTTCCTGGCATTGTGTGTAATCCGCTGGCAGAGTGTTACTAGGATTGTGATAGCATCATTAAATATATATTTTGATAACCGAAAAATCGTCTAAGCATATTAAATAACAAGGGCATGCAAAGAAGCACACGCGCTAATTCCGTTCTGTAGAGTGTGAGTGTACTCCTGTTGCACCTTTTTCCAATCACCTGTGCCTTAGCAAATGCACATATTTGTCATGACTATTGAGATGCTAGGATTTTTTGGATTTTTGTCCATGTAATCTTTCTATTTTTTCACCAAACTGTTTTTGATGTCTTGTATGAATGTAGTAACACACCATGTATTTGATTACATTTCACTTAGGTTGGATACTATACTATGACACAAAGTAAATATTTATGTAAATTTTACTTGTCCTTTTGAATAGCATGACACAAAAGATAAATTATTGAAATAAATTCATTTGAATACATAATATAGGATCTGAAAGTGATACATTTGTCTGTGTATGTGATACTTGAAAGCATTGCTTGAATGTGTAAATCTTCTTTAGAAAATAAAACAAGAGTAATTGTAATGAGATTGAAAAACAAAATAAAGTCACATCAGGGCGTCACTCAAAATTTGATAAAATTATTTTTAAGACCCATATTTAAAAGACATATTGCTATAAAGTAAATTGCTGCATCACAAGCTTTCAACCCGATAAGGGTTTTTGTATAGGGATATTATTAAATACATTAGATTATGTTTCATTCAGCTTAAAATTCAATGACTTAATATTTTATTATACGAGATTAACATATTGAAGTTTATAACCGAGCACACAATATTATTTGTAAATGCATTTTAAAAAAAAATATTTCTCTCTGTTCCGAAATTATTCAGCAGAATATGTAGCAATATTCGACCACAACTATTCGACTGAATACCTGTTCAGTATTCAGCTTACTGAATATTCGGCAAAACAGCCAAATACCGAATAGGGGTCAAATATTTATTACATTCCTATAAATAAATGTGAAAAAAAGAAAATGTATTCCCAAAAATTTTACATCGAGAAACGGGGGAAGAAAAAAAAAAAGATGAGATATTCGATATTTATATGAATATCCAAGCAACAAAAATACAAAATGAAGATTAAGCAGCTCTACTTTTAATGCTTTTGTGAGCTGTTTTCTTCTGTAAATTCAGACTTCAGATAATTTTTCGTCACTTTTCAAGATTTTCCAAATATTTAGCCAAAGTTTGCATTTTTTTCTGATTTTTCCAGTTAAAAATAAAATTTGACTTTTTCAGATTTTCATTGTCTTGTTGTACCTCTATATACACCGAAAAATCTCTAAGCAACTAATTGCATAATCATTATACATTTGTCGCATTTTCATGTAAACATAGCATGTTTTGCAATTTTTGGCACACAGTTTAACTGTCAACATTCCCATAAAGCAATCATGATGATCATATATATCGTTACGTTCTTCACATTAAAAGTGTTATGTAAATGCGCACCTTTAGTGACATCTCTTCTTGTCATCGTCCCAAAAAGACTGTCCTTGGTGGACATTTGTCCATCCCCACAACCTTCCTGTGACTTACGATTGCTGTCATGTTGCAACATCACAGTGCCATATGGATTATTACTGCCAAATTAAAATTCAACACACTGTATAGTAGATACAAATCACTGTATAGTAGAGGAAACTGTTATACCTGCAGTGCAACATTCTTAATCAAAATGTTATGTTGTTACTCATTGTATCACATACATTAATGTAAATTTATTTGTGTGGAATTACTATACTATCCCTCCCCCCTAAAAAAAAGGTAATATAATTAATCATTCTAATTCATTTATCTTGCAGAATTTAAGAAAGATGGCAACAATCACAGTGTCAAGCACTTCACAGACTTCTACTACAAAAGTGTCTCCTAACATTCGTTTTGATCCAAGCTACTTTAAATCTGTGCCTGGGATTGTAAAAATTGCAGAAGCTGTAAGATTTTTTTTTTTTTTACTTTCTTTAAATGTGTTAATTGAAGTTAGTAAAAACTTACTAGTATTATGTAAAAGCTCTTAGAGTATCACAATAATTCTTTGGCGAAAAATCAGTGCCGAAATCTATTAAACATTTAGTTAACAATTTTGGCATAGTGTAACCTCATTATGTTTCTGTTCTATGAAATATTTATTTTACCTGTAATGTACTTGTAATATAAATAATTTGATTTAATTATTTAATAACAAGTACCAGAAATATAACAAAAAATTATCCCAGAGATGAAATGATTCTTAGTTATTTCAGGGGTAATTATTTGTCATTACATATTATGATACAAATGCATAATTGTTCTTTATACATTTTTCAGTGCTTGACCCGAGTCACTTTTTTTAGCAGTTGTCACTATCCGTAACTATTTTTGGCAGTTGATCACTTTTTTAAACGTATAATTAAAGTTTTAACTATATTTTGCAAAATCAAAACTAAATTCCCTCAGCTGACTGCTCTTAATGTCATGTAGTTCTTCGCTCATCTTTTTTCTTAACCTCTAGCCTCTTGGAGATAAGAACTTGAACAACAATAGGCACTTAGGTTTGAGCCCATATGCTCAAAGCTTACATATTCACAACAAGAGTTGTAATGGAGCTGAATTCCTGGATGTGATCTGTGTCTTTTATATAGGCTGACCTGAGAAATGCCAATCAATCGCAAGCTTTGATTGCGTAATAGAAATGCAATTGCATAATACTAATGCAGGGAAGCAAACACTTACAGGCCCATTAGTAAAGCTGTGCCAAGCTTGGCAACTTTTTTTGCGAAATATCGCCAAATTTCATACCAAAAATAAGTCTCCAAAAGTGAAGTCATGTAAGCGATAGCATCAATACTTTTTGAGAATTAATTTGATAATACCCTTTCCTAAACAATGGGTACATCCAAAACTTCCTATCTCATATTCTAGTTAACTGATTTTGATGCAACAAATGTAAATTTTAATTATTTGATGTGTAGAATTCACATTTTAGGCTGCATTTAATCTCTAAAGGGCAGAACAACCCAGAAGTTCATGACAATATTTTGTTTTGAATGACTCAATTTTCAAACAGCAAATCAATAGTTTATGAAGCCTGTTAAATGATTGGTTCAAAACTTCTTTTAAAGTGATTATTAGCTGATTTTTGAAGTCAGCAAGTGTATCCTTGCTTTGCTGTGTGTTCTTAAGTTGGCGTGGTATATATACTCTATCATTCCTAAAAGCTTATAAACTTTTTAACTCACTTTTATGTGTTAATCTAATAAATGATGTACATTTAATAGAATATTGTGTAAATTTATCTGTATAATGGTCTAATTTTAGTCACTTTTAATAATATTTTGTCACTTTTTTTCACCAGTTTTGTTGCTATTTCTTGGGCCAAGCCCTGCATTTCCGTGCAATTGATAAAACCAGCTAGCTGTTCTTTTTATTTTGTATAGATGTTAAGCATATTTTAGTATTAATATAAATTATAGTCACGAGAAATGAGCTATATCCAAAGAATCTATTGCCAAAACTTGTTTTGTACAATTCTATGCATTGTCTATTTCTTCCATTTCTACTCTGAATAAATCTATGCCTTTAAATGAACTCCCTCCCTCCACATTTTAATTTCACCTTTTTTAAGCTATTTCATTAGTATTGTTATGTTAATTTGATTGATTAATGATTATATTATATATTATTTCTTTTCAGGTTGTCTCTATAATAGGCTTCATATGTGTGCAGACTATTTATATTGCATCTTATATGTCAGCTGGTGGATGGTACAGCTTTGTGGCAATGGCTGGATTCTGGATTTCTTTGCTTCTTATTGTTGCTTATGTCTTTCACATTGTTGAAAGGTTAAACTGGCTTCCGTGGCTTATAGCTGTAAGCATCTATTCTTAAATTGTATCCATTTTCAAAAAGCTAGTATCCCATAAATTACACAATGGAGTGGTGATCTTGAACAACCTAACAGCTTGTGACCCAGTAAAACAAAGGATGTGTCTTCTTAAAGTTTTTTGTAAAAAAAAAAATAATAATAATAATTAATTTTTTTTGTATTTAATTTTCTTTTTGTGGTTATTGTGGAATTAACATAAATATCTCGAGTTGGATTGGAGTGTATATCATTTGTTATTTTCGCTAATTTTGATCTATCTAAGTTCATGTCATAGTACTGCAGTTGTATAGAGTTTACTTTAACTACAAAATTAGTTTATCAGTTACTTTTTTTATGTTTTATTAAATATAGTATTTTTTACTAAAACTTAATTTAGATTAAAACTTTGTTTTATCATACCCTTATGATTGTTATATAAAATATATGAAATGCATTATTTGTAATTTTCCATATAAAAAAAAATTGCACTACATGCTGCTGTATCTTAACAACATGCACATTAGATTTAACTTGTTCTGGATATAGCACATGTGTCAATATATCTTGGATATTGTTTATTGTTCCAAGAACATGTAGATTTTAAAAACCTTAAGTAGATATATTTTACACAAGCAATATTTACAAAATCAACCTGTTGAAGTGATAAATTCACTCGAGTTTTGAAAACATCTGATGAAGATATTTTTACTTGTTATATGTTATTGTCACATGTTTAATGAAAGCTATTATTATCATTTTTAATTCTATAGTGCTTATAACAAACACCATGACAACAGACTTGCATTGTGTGCAGTGATCGATCTAGGATTTTTTTCAGAAGAGTAAAAATACTCCTTAACCTTTTTAGAAAGAGTATTTTCTTTTCCAAATGAGTAATTAAAGCAACGAACAATTATGCTAAATATTCAAATAAATAATTAAATTGCATTTGACATATAAATAATAACTGATTATACGTCTATGTACATAAATATCAGTTCAACAAAAACCAGTGCAATAATTGGATTTTTTAAATTTAAAATCAGCAAATCACAATTATTTATCAAAATATACCTAATTGTATATGGAAAAGCAATGCGTAAAAATACGCATTCCGAAATTTTTAAGGCGCATTCTGAATTTCTACAGTGTGAAATATGCATCTAGAGACATTATCGCGATCACTGATAGTGTGTTTGGATTACATAAGAATTTTTTTTTTTTTTTTTTTTCCCTAAATGGGCAGGCACTGGCCACAAGCCTTTGCCACAACAGCCCATTTTATTATGGGGGCACCCAGTCGGCGGCCACATTACCCCCTAGGAAGGGACAGACACATAGACAACCACGCCCAGTCGGGGATCGAACCCCGGCCGCCAGGAGATGAACCCGAAACCGGAGTACGGTGCTTTACCCACCATACAACTCGGTCGGCACATAAGAAAACTAAAAACATCCATATTGATTTAATTAGTGTTTTTCATCTATTAAAGGTGGAATAAATGAACAGGGTGTCGACAGATCAGGGAAATCAGGGAAATCATGGAAAAATCAGGGTACTTTAATGATCTGAAAAAATCGTGGAAATATCAGGGAATTTTGCAAAAATATTTAAAAATCAGGGAACCTAAGTTTTTGCCTCGTGAACTAGATAATTTTTAATTGTCAATCTGATGCGCGGCTCCATTCTGGATCACAAGATACTCAACTGATGCACAGATACAGATATTTTACGAATTCGAAACCAGAATACAGATCATACGAGAACATAGAACACTCAAGTGATGTAGGCACTATCACTATACGAATCCGAAAAAGCGCATGTATTCGGACTCGTTCTAAGATGCGGATCATACAAGAAACCGGATATGCGAATCATATCGGCATGTGAATCAATTTCGCATGTGAATTGCTTCCTGAATAAAGTCATGGGTAATAAAGATGATTTAGTCTTCTACTGCACCGTTGTGTTTTTTAGTGATGGGACATTTGAGTGATGCCTGCTAAGCTCCCCCGCAAGACGATTTTTTTTTTTTTTTATAGATAGTGCTCATCTTTAAGACTTTTTACATATTTTTTTTAAATTTCAAACGATACATTGATTGAAATAAAATAAGTTGACTAGGTGGCCAGTTTATTTTGATCAGTCATCCTTACGCTTAAAATTGAACACTATCTTTATAAAACGAGGAAAATTTCTGCTACATATTGTCTTTTAGTGTTCAACTAAATTTTATGTTTGGATTTATGAAACTGAGCTACAATTTTATTAATATTAAGCTTTTTTGTGGTTTTCTATTATTTATTTCCGTATATGAAGCATTCACCTGTTTGTGCATGATACACAATGATGATTTACATGAAAGATTAAGGTATGTTATGTATTATAATTAGTTCTGGAAATTTGATAAAGATAGTCAGGGAAATCAGGGAAAAATCAGGGAACTTTTTTTCTCAATTTCTGTAGCCACCCTGATGAAGCCTGATTATTTAGTTTATGCTACAGGGTGTGTTCTGAAAGTAATGCGCATGATTTTATTGTGACACAACTATCTATCGCAGTGCACTTGGGTTGGTTGAAGAATGTGGTGGGGGATCTGTCCTTCCAAACGTGCTCATCTCAGTTCGCTCCAAGCAGTAGGAGCGGAATGCCGTGTCTTCGCGAAGTCTTTTTTTCAATTTTGTCACTTATCGCGATGGAGTTTTAGCTGGAATGGTGGTATGCGATAAAGTTTTGTCTGCAGCTTGGGAAGAATTCAAGATCTTCATGTGGTAAGTGGCAGAAGGCCTTCAATGAGGGCCGGGAGAAGGTCACCGACGAGCCCGGTTTTGGACGCCTAACAACAGCCCGAACCGATGAAAACGTCCAGCATGTGCGTGAAGTTTTGAAGTCAGAGTGTCGGTTAAGCATCCAGGCAATCGCTAACACCCTGAACTTGTCAAAATGTGTGGTACATCGGATTGTGACAGAGGATTTGCAAATGCAAGAGTCTGTGCGAAGCTTGTGAAGAAGGTGTTAACAGAGAAGCAGAAAGAACTTCGAGATTTGCGCAGTGAAGAATTGTTGGAATGGATAAGAAATGATCCAGCCCTGACTTGGCTTTGTGTGACTTTTTTTTTTTTTTTTTTTTTTTTTTTTGGTACCCTCGACTGAAGGGAAAGCACAGGGAAGTCGGTGGCCAACACTTAAGCTCTTATTGTAAGGCATTCCAGTCGAGGAGTTCCAGAGTGTCTTCCTAGCGTGGCAGAATCATCTCCGCAAGTGTATGGATGCACAAGAGGACTATTTTAACCATTTGTACCAATAGGATCCATAAATCTATTTTTCCCAGAAAATGCGCATTACTTTCAGAACGCACCCTGTATAAAGTAATAACACCCTATGTTTCTCACTTCAGCTTATAAAAATTTAGAAAGCAGATTAATCCTTTCCCTAATGCTGGAAAAAGGGCAGCCGTTGTCATCGCTCGACTGAACGACCAGCAAGATGGCAGACGATCAAAACGTTCATCGCATGCGGCACAGCCAGCTGTCGTCAAAAAAGGGTCTCTAGATCTGCGGCATGCGATGAACGTTTCGATCGTCCGCCCTCTTGCGGGTCGTTAAGTCGAGTGATGGCAACAGCTGCCCTTTTTCAGCATTGGGCAATCGATCCATCTGTTCTCGCATTCTTCCATTTTCCAGCCGATGTCAGTGCTGTTAAAAAGAATCGTGACCCTTTTTTGACGGGAAATGACGTGCTAAAAAGTAAAGGATTCTCTCGTGGAGCTATGTCACCCGCCACTATTTTTATAGAAATCCAATCTATTCTTCGTGACTGGCAAAAGTCAAAACGTCAGAGTTTGATGTTCCCAGAGCGTGAACACTGCGCGTTAAAGGGTTAAGACGTTATATCTGTATTCTAACTACTTACAAGTATGTAGTTGTTCCTTCTAAATTTTTATGCTTGGAAACATGAAGAAAACTTAATTTCAAAACAGATTTCTTAAATTTATAATTATTTTATCTTCATCCTATGAATCTTAAGAAAAGCCAGTACATTTTATTTCATTCAGAATGTTCTGTTTTTCTAGGAAACTGGATTTGCTGTTATTTGGGCTGCATTTTTCTTCATTGCTGCTTGTGTAGCTGCTGCCCATGGAAAATCGGATCCAGGATGGGGAGCTGCTGCTGTAAGAATTTTCTGTTGTTTTCATTATCTGTTAAGCATTTCAATAAACCAGTAGGGCAAACTGTTCCAGCATGATAAGCCGCTCTCAAAATGTTTTTCTATGGGAGAAATCAGATTTCAAACATCAAAAAATCTGGAGTGACTCCACTCGACTTTCCGAACACTTACGATTAAGATCTTACCAAGCATTTTAATCGATGAATAATTCAAACATATATACCAAACTGAAGCTCAATGGAATGTGCCGTTTATAGGCTAGCGCACTTTCAAGAATTTCCTCCCATAGGCCATAATGTAAAAGAAATCTTTGTCGTAACCCTGTAGAAAAACTATAAGTCCTATACACACCAAAATCAATACCGGTCTTGCGACGGTGGTTTATAACCTATATACCCAATTTGAGCTCAATCGAATGCCTCGTTTAGGAGCTATCATGTTCACTCACATACATACATACATACACACACACACAGATACATACGAACATCTCGTAAAAATAGCATCCATGAATTCAGAAGACCTCAAATCGTATCAATACACCAAAATCTCGAATTCGAATTTTTTCATGATTACAATACTTTCCTTACATGGTACATGTTCGGAAAGTAAAAAGGTATTAAATTAAAGTTGTTAGATAATTGTGATGTATTGAATTTGTCAAGCAAATTTCCCACATTGATTTTTTTAGCAGCTTTTTTTTTTTAAGATAATTGCAGTTAATATTTGTTATTCTTAGAGGGTTTTATACATTAGAAGTACAATGACAGAATTTGCACAGCTAGTTGTCCCTCCAATATATGACTTGTGAGTGTCACATCGAAATTCTTTGTACTTCTTTTAAAAATAAGGCATGTGATTTTTCTGAAAATTCACAGAAATCCGCTCTTTTCAAATAGTTAAGTAATGCTCTTCCAGCAAACTATTAAGGAACTAGGGTCGAGAATATGCACATGCTCAAAGTGTCAAAAAGCCTCTTATGAAATGTCATTTGTATGTGTAAAGACAGCCTTTATTCTGGTTACACATTGTTTAATGCGTATCCTTGTTTACAAAAATATAAAAGAATCAGGAAATGGCTAAAATATGCTTCAGCCCACTGACAGACTTTCCCCCCTCCCAGGTTTGGGTTTTTACCAGGGCATGGTAAAAACTAGGTTTTTACCGGGAAAAACCTGGGAAAAAGGGGTAAAAACCTTATGATACAATAAACTCCCTGAGTCATGAATTGTATATTAATGCTATTTATAAAACTGTGTTTTCATATAATTGACGTGGATATATCATCATCAGGACATCCTGATGATGCAAACTACATTATGTGATTGTGCAAACTACATTATGTAATAATCATTTTGATGAAAACCAAATGCTTACAAATATTAAGTTAAGTGTAATAAAAGTATATTTACAATTTTCCTTTAAGTAAAAATTATTAACCTAGCCTGCATTACATAATTGTAATAAATATTGTAATGTGCCATCTCATAATAATAGTTTTAATAAGTTTAATAATGATAAATGTACAATATCTATAAATTTGAATTCTTGTAAGATGAAAACATGGATGAAAGTTTTCTGTGTTTATTATATTCCTTAAAATGATCTTTTTTTGTATAGCATTCTTTTACTTACCAAATCAGACACTGAATTACGTGAATATTGTTATATGGAAATGGAAATAGTGATATTAAAATGTCCTGAACTTTTATCCCTGAGAAAATGAAAAAATAGCAGATAAATCTTCGTTGTTTCCTTGTGAATTAAGGCCAATTCACTGCACTAGGGTCCTAGTCCTATAGGGGAATATTTTCCTGTTTCTAAGTGATCCTAGTATTTATGTGCCATTCCTGAAGAAAAAAAAAAAAAAAAAAACACGGAAAACTCCGAACAGCTAGATCAACAGGCAAGACCTGGCACCTCCCACCATCCAGTTTCGAGAGCAGAACCTCTCAGCCATTGGGGGAGAGATAAATCTTCAAAAAAGTGACAAAAAATAGTCAAACTAATTCATTTTTCTCAAGGGTTTTAAAAACCCTGGTAAAAACATGTTTTTCCAAAGACGGTAAAAACTGGTAAATACCACCAGATGGTAAATACCGTCCAACCCTGTCCCCTCCTCTCCCCCCTGCTTTTTTTGTTTGTTTGTTTGTATGTTAACTGTGCAATAAATGACTGTGAAAAGATCCGAAATATTTTGCTTTTTTGTGTATGCACAGTTATTTTGTAATCTAGCTACTGCGTGACATACGTAACCAGTAACAATAGGCTTGTTTCACTTCACGTCATTGAACTGTTAATTTGGATTTTTGCATATGTTATTGTTATGACGCTAATGTTTACATCGAGTTGATGTCATTCCCAGCATAGAGATCGTCGATTTTGGTACCGCATACGTTAGCCTATTATATAAGTAGATTTGGTACTACAGCACACCACTATGCATTAAGATTAATAATGACTTTGAAATTGGTACTGCAGTCAGTTTGTATTCTGCTGTTAATCGATTATTATTTCCCTTTTAGTTCTTTGGATTTGTAGCAATGTTTATTTTTGGATATGAAGCTTTTCTGAAATACAAAAAATGGAGAGGTGGCGACGTTGCTCAAGGTGAGAGGACAACTACCACTGAAACAAATACTACTACAGCTCCCAGCTACCCTACATACTAATTTTATGTGTAAGTATATTTTGTTTTTCTTAATTGCATAGTTTTTTGTGTTACTGAAAACAATTCTTTAAATAGTATGAAAAGTATAGTATGTCATTTCCGATCAATATAGTATTGTAAAGTAAAATGCATGGGTTTTTAAAACTTTTTTTTATAATTATTTTATTTATTTATTTTTATTAAAGGGCATACTATTAAAAAGTATGAAATAATGTAATTTTTTCACTTAAATAGGGTTAGTTCAATTTATTAACAATTGTTTAGGGCTCATGCTTGGATGTGGGGGGGGGGGGGGGGAGTTTTCTGGAAATGTGACAAGGGTGTGTAAAGGGGTAACAAGAAGTATGACATCCCACAGTTTGGCTAAATTAAAAACATTTAAAATCAGCAGATTAATTTTTGAACTTACCAAAATTTGACGATGTTGATTGATATATGTATATCAAGCCTAAAACAGTCCCACCAGTGGCCGAGCTCAAAGCACTCTGAACTGGGGAAACAGAAGGTGACTGCTCCAAAATCAGTTCACTTCCGCCAACTTAACCGTTTTGAGTTTTCCATGGTTTCCTCTGAAACATAGCATAAATACGGGCTAGTACCCCTCAGAAAACCCCCACAGAGGACACTCCACACAGCAGCGTATAGCCCATGCGTAGATAATTGGCTGTAATCTCACAACACAAGCCACATGCAACCATCTCTTTGCAAAGAAACAAGCCCAGTGTTATTGATTTAGCATTCTAGTGAGTTAAAATGTTAAATCCCTTTAAAGTTATATTTTGGTGTAACTGAATTTTATTTTGGAGGCATGTTTAAATACAATTAAATTAAAATTATTAAATAAAAACAATATAAATTACAAACAATCAACGTCAGTTTTTTAAAAGCCCTACAGATCATAAATGAAAAATAAAATTTTATATATATGTACATAAATACAGGTGTTGCTTTAAAAATATACCTTTTGTTTTTAAAAATAGTTCGCAGTGCAGTAACAGAACATGAAAATAAGTTACTTTTTTTGTTTGTTTTGTGTAATGTTGATAAATACTCATTGACAGCTTTGAAAAAGTTATTTCTCTTTAAATAGTTATGCATGCCACTCAAGATGGCTATCAATACAGCATTTTGAACAGAATTTTTAAAACTACTGAAGCCCTTATTTAATCGCTATATAATCCGTATATTTAGAATTAGTATTTAAAAAAATTGTATAAGCAAACAGAATTCCATTGAAATGAGTGACAGTAAGTAACATAATCTGTTTCATCTGACATGGGAATCATCCATGAACATACAAAAACCTTGTTTATTTAAATTATCATTTTCAAAAAATATGGAGTCGTGGATGATTTGAGTGTATAAGTCACTCGACTTTCCGAACACTTGATATTTACCAAGCATTTAAGTAAATTTCATTCAAATCAATCCGATCCTATGTACACTAGTTCGCTTAAAATGATTTGAGCGTATAAGTCATGTTGTATAAGAATACTATTTTGTAGCCTTGTAAAAAAAAAAACTGGCGGGTGTATACTTGCGAAAATTTATGTAGTATGTAAGACAGTGGCCTATAATATGCATACCTAATTTGATGTCAATTGAATGCACCATTTAGTAATGACCAAGACCGAAAATTTCCTGACATCGCAAACATACATTACATACCTTACATACCTATTTACATCGCAAACAACAAGTATTTTTGTAGCAAGATGTAGCATGAAAATCTTACTAAAAAATGGGGCAAAATCAAAATCTTCAAATGTTTGACTGACCATAAAATTGAAACCATAAGTACCAGGGGCAAAAAAAATCATGGGCGTTTCTTACTACCATAAAAGGATCATTCATACCGAATTTCATCAAAGCCTGTGATTGTGGGTGTCGTGACTTGGTTTTGAAATGCCATGGAATGATGACCCGTAGGAATATTCTGTTTTTATCTCTCAATTTATAATAAACTAAAAATAGTGTTTTCCTGTTAATATATTCCTGTAGACTTAACATGAATAAAAAATTAAATATATATATATATTGATAATTACAATTTCTGTACGTGAGAAGGTTGCTAAGAAATATTGTTTTTGATGTATTGGAATAATACAGTATCACTACATATTACTACTCTAAATAATCATGACTATGATGTATCATAGCTATGAAGACAGGCCTTTAGTCTCAAAATATTTTAAGGATAGGAAGTCTGATAAGCATTTCCTTTCAAAAAATATTCCTAAATTCTTTTTACACTAAAGGAAAGGCATTAGGAGGAAGATTGCAAAAATCCTCATAGAAGGCTTCAAATCTTTTTTCCCTCCCTATAGACTGGGAGCCTTGTACACATCTACATTGGTGTCCAAAATTAAAGTTACAAAGTCGGTGATTATCTGGAAGAAGGTATTCACCCTGTGGTGCGACCATTGAGGTCTCCGACCTCAATCCAGTAAAGCACTTCTGTAACGCTTCTAGGAGGAGCCATTGCATGTTTAAAAAAAACAAAGAATTCTTCAGGCGTTATTAAAATCAGCACTTTTTGAAGAATGGGAATGACTGGCTTGGTTGTTGACCAGTAGTAACAGTATAAGATCTCAATGTGATGCTTGTATAAGCTGTATGAGGTAGCCACATTTCTGAAAAAGTTTTGACGTATCCTGTTTTGACCAATGTTGTTGTCATTTGCATATCAGCCTACATTAAACTCCCGTGCAAATATTGTGCCAGTGTATTTTTGTTACCATTTCCTGCCTTACAGCATTATGCATACCCTCCAACTGCTACGGATTATCCGTAGTTTATACGGATAAGTAGCATGAACTACGGAGCTACGGATGGTACGAAAAAACTACGGAATTGAGCAAATGTTTACTTTTTTTAGGGCATTATGCCTGCACGGAGGTGCGGTTTGCAACCCTAGCTGCTTTGTTGTGAGTCAACACTCCTGTTTGTCGGCGCCGATCGTGAAAGAAGGGAATTCAACATTCTCCCCCGGCAGCCGTGAGCGAAATTGTGTCGGCAAAAGTGTGGTGTGCGTGGGAGGGGGGGGGGATGCCGTTAGCTGCTCCTTCTCTTGTTACGTCACGTCTCCTCTCGCATTTCCCGCCATCCTATCTTGCTCCGTCCTGTGTTTGGATGTAAGCTTAGCTCTTTTGTGGAAGGAAAGTGCAGCACATGTTGTTTTCTTTGTTCACATGGATCGTTTTTTAAATCGTGATAGTACTACTGATATTGAAAAAAACCTCTTAATAATGATGTTGCAGGTGCAGGATGTCTACCACTCTTGAAAGTCTGGTAAAAGCCGGGAAATTGGAAAATGGGTCTGGAAAGTCTGGAAAAAACCGGGAAATTAAATAATGGGTCCGGAAAATTCATCAAAAGAATCAATTTTTTTTTTTTTTCCGTGTCTTTGTTTTTTCCACACTTTCTCTCTAATTGTCAGACTGGAAACCGAAAGCAGCTGCGATGCATTTTTCGGACCGTGAAAGCATCAAGCGATGTGTTTGTATAAGGAGAGGAAAATGGGGGACTCATCCATCGTGATGTGAGGGTAAAAGACAAATTAGCTTACTTGGTAACTTATATCTTAGGACTGTGTTTCCAAGAACAGTTAGTTAATTCTATCAGAAAGTGCAACTACTTCTGTTTCTCAATGGATGAAAGCTTAATCCTGTATACTTTAGTCAAAATTGATTTAAAGAAGTTGTACAAAATATGCAAATATAAAGACAAGCATTGTGCAATTTCCCTAAGTAAAATACATTGGTCAGGAATTTTTTTCCCGGGACCTCCCAAAAGTCAGGAAATTGACTTTCAGAAATTTGGTAGACACCCTGTGTTGAGAAAACCTCTAAAATGCGGGAGGTTACGACTACTTCAACTCTCCCCCCACCCCAGCGATATCGCTTAAGTGCTGCTGATGAGGTGAAGGCCAATGTTGGAGGGTATGCATTATGTAGTATACCCAATTTTTATCAAAAAATATCATTCTTTATGTTTTTATAACCCTAATTTTGAACTCCAGTGTATTTAAAATGCAATTTCATGTAAAGTATACTTATTGTTCTTTCTCTCAGGTGGTTCAACTTTTGCTGCCTCTTTAGAATGTATTACTGTTCATAAATATTTTATCAACCAATGACACTTCACTTGTAACAAAGTTCTGTGCCTGATTTTCCTTATGTTTGTTAATATTGTTATTTTTATTTATAATTTTTAGTGATAACTGTGCTTTTCTTGTTGTAATTATTTTGTCAGTCAGTTATCGCGCCGGATGTACAAATAATATTTATATTTAAGACTTGCCTTTCTTTGCTATGAATAGAATTCTAAAGTGTGTTCCCCCATTTTATTTGTTAAGGTTCTTCAGTATTTGTTGCTGTAAATAACATGCTTCTAGATTGTTTTTTTTTTAATAACTGTTGCTCAAATTTGTCTGTATACCACTGTTAAATTTTATATTTACTTTATTGTTTCCACTTTGAAGAGTTTATATAAAGATTTATATTCCATGACACAGTATATATAAAGTCTACTCAGGGATAGATGCCAGTTTATAAAGATTACTTGTTATTCAGAAATATTTTAAATACACATTTTATTACTCAGAACTGCATTCAGATCTCAAGCAGTTTAATTTTAAAAAATTTACATCTATCCTTAAAATTAAAAAAAAAAATGAGATGCAGTTCGATAAATATTTGTCTTATGTTTTTTGCATTATGAAACATTGTATCCATTTATTCTGGAATCCTACTCAAATTTTGTGTGCTTCATATAATATAAGAGATTTTTGATACAAGTGCTGCACACCCTCTTTGAAATGCTAAACATTGGATATTGTTTTGAAATAATACAAATAGGTGTTTCAAAACTAAAATTGCCTTCCGAATTATGAAGGGAAAAGTACTGTTAATGGATCCAGAAATGTTATTGAAATAAGTAAAGACTCTCAACATTAAATGGTGAAATAAAAATAATAAAAGTTTTTTTTGTTAATATAGGCTTTTCTGCTTATTGCTTTCTACCTATTAAAAGTATCCTTAATTAATTAAAAGTATCTGTAATTAAAATTTATAGCAACAAAATCTTTCTATTGTTTCTTCATCGCAATAGTAAATTCTCTAAATAAGATTAACTAAAGTTTGTAACACTAGAATTATGGCACCTATAAATCTTTGAGAAAATAGGGTGGCAACAATCAAAAGAATTAATGTCTTAAAAATATTGAAAAAAATACATATAAAAGATTTTTAAGATTAAATTTTGTATTGTTAAATGGAATCGTTTTTTAAACTTTACGTGAGAAGTGCATTGTAATTTCTAAGCCTCTGGTATAATTAAGGCTAAAGGCATGTATCTGAGTATTGTTATGATAGTAGTTTTTTATAATGTACTCCAAAGCTTTCTCATTTTTGTCATTCCATTTTTAAAAAAGTATTTTCTGTATTTTTAAACAAAGAAAAACTTTTAACTCAAGAATAGATTTTTCCATTCAAATTTATTGGTATAGTTAATGAAAATCTGCTGGGTACATTGTTATTAAAAAATTGTAGAAAATAGAAATGTTTGTGTGATTTGTACCTTACATTTGCTACCAAATTTATTTACAAGCAAGTTTTCAGTACTGGATTTTTTTTTTATTATTTTTTTTAAGATGGTACTTGTAATTTTAATGTCTGGTGCTGCTCATTTATTAAATTTAAATATATAGAATTCCATTCTAAAGCATTGACTTACAGTGTTGTGCCTTTCTGTAAAAAAGGTACTTTAATTACAGCTGATTTCTATATATTGAAACACAAATTATATTTTTTAAAATATTTATCATATTACATATAACAATATAATATTAATTTATACATATACTATATATATATATATAATCTATATTTGAAACAAAAATGTGTCAACTTTTTAAAAGGAATCCATTTTCTGAAGTGTTAGATGCCAGTTATTTCACTACTTTTATATCAAAACATATATAAAGTGCCTGAAAATAAAAAATAATTTTACACTTAAACTCTAAAGTAGGTTTGGCCTTACTAAATGAATAGTCATTGAATGTCCTATTCGAAGAAATATGAGATTTAACTTCCTTTCTCCAATTACTTCCTTGAACCCAGGTTTAATGTACTGTTTCTTATAGTTACAAAGGCACAATGGCATAGATTTCCCTGCCGTGTCTAATGTTGCTTTCTTGCATTCATCGTTTTTTTTTTTTTTTTTTTTTTTAAATACCTAGCAGCGTCTGCTAATGCATCTGATTTTTTTCAAGGTTTTAATGGGTGTTTGTGACAAATTTTCACGGGTGTATTTCTAGTAGAATTTTCTTGAAAATATATTAATTTTTAGCAGTTTTGTATTCTATAACCTATAAAATGATATAAGTTAAACATATTTTTCCCCCTTCAAAGTCCTTTTTTTTATACTTATGAAAGACAAAATCCTGATAAATTGTGACATTGAGTATAACTAAATAACGGGTGGTTGCTTTTAAACTGTTTTCTAAATTTTATAACTTTGCAAATTTTTGAAAAATATTAATACTAGTTATTTTATACATGCGAAATTGTGAATATAGATATACATACATTTGTTTAACACTTTTTGCTATATATTTAATATTTTATATCACGTGTTTGTGTCAAAGTGACTACAGCAACATTCTTATGCATTCAGTTTTATTGTTTTAGCCATGAGGAAGATTGTAAGCAAAATATGTTTAGAGTAGATTAAATTTTTAAGAACTTATTATGTAAGCACTTGTATAATGTATTGTTAGTTCACTTTATATGCAAAGAAAACTGTTGTATTATATTTTTAAAGAGAATAAATTTTAAAATTGTATAATAGATTTTTGTCATTTCTTTTATGTCATAAAAATATCTAGTTAAAAACATTAAAAGGCAATTAAAATCTTCGTAAAAGTTTAGAAGCACGAACCATTTTAGCAGCTAAGTCGCTGCCATCTCCGGAACTAAGCCCGCTTGGCTCGCTCCCCGCCTCCTCATCAACTCCAGCCACGTCTCCTCTATCTGTGCATGCGTCATGTCATTGACAACTCCCTCTTGTGTCATCATTTCCAACGCTTCCCATTTCAAACTACAACTGTGGTTATTGTAATTAGCTATTTTCTTAACATTTATGAAATCTATATCTATATTTTCTTTTAAGGCTAGGCGGGAGAGGGCAGTACTTTGTCTATTATATTTTATATCGTTTATGTGTTCTTTAATTTTTCTTTTTGTTATACCGATGTAATATCTTGGAAGGTTGGATTCTCTATTCTATAAGTAAAATTTATTTTGTAGACACCTGCAGTTTCTAAAGGGTTTATTTTTTCTTTGTCTGACCGAATTCTTTTAAAGATATTGCAATTAGGTTTAATTGGGATACGGAGGTTCATTTTACGGGCACGGTTGGAGAATTTTACAGCGAGACCGCAACAGTAGGGGATTGGATGAGTAAAGGTGGGTTTTTCTTTCTGTGCGCCGTTAATGATTTTTAGATGTTTCGTTTCTTTCTTCTATTTTTGATTAGGCGGGAAATAATATTTCTGGGGTAATTGGCTTCTTGTGCAAGTTGCTGTATAAATTGTAGTTCTTCTTTTAGTAGTTTTTGGTTGGAACATATTTCAAGAGCTCTATTAATAGGGGAACAAAGGATTGTGATTTTATAGTTATAAGTAGTTTTTGAGGAGTAGTTAACAATTCTATTGTTATTGGTGGGTTTTCTTTAGACGGTAGTTTCGATATTGCTTGGGGTGGTTCTTATTATTTCGACGTCAAGGAAGTTTAAGCTATTGTTTTGTTCCAGTTCTATAGTGATTTGTATATTTTCATCTAAAGAGTTTATTTCGTCGAGAATATTATCAATGCTATTGTTATCTACTATTGCGAAAATATCATCAACATCACGAAACTGATAATAGAAATGATAATAGTTTCTAATGAAACGAAATGATAATAGTTTCTAAGTTTCTCATTTTCCACTCGGCAACAATTCCGGAGATCGAGGAGCCCATAGGAACACCTTTATTCTGTTTATAAAATTTACCATTAAATTGGAAATAGGAATTATTGAGGATGAGGGATAAGGCATTTTTAAGGGTTACGGAAATATCTGCATTAAATGAATTCTCTATTTCTTTATTTATTGTATTGTACATTTCTGAGGTGTCTATTGATGAATATAAATTGGTAACATCCAAGCTGACCATTTTAACAGAATTTGAGAATTGCATGTTATTTAACTCTTTTAAAAAATCACTCGTGGTGTTGAGGGATGAGTTTGAGTTAGGAATTGGGCTCAGTTCCGAAGATGGCAGCGACTTAGCTGCTGAGAGCACTAAAATGGCTCGTGTTTCTAAACTTTTACGGAGATTTTAATTGGCTTTTAATGTTTTTAACTATATAACTAAGGTCTCTCCGTGCTTGATTTTAACTAAAGAAAATATCTAGTTTTCTGCTTAGTTAAACATAATGTGTTACAAACGATATTGATGTTTGATAGCATAGTTTGAAAAAGTTTTAATTTACAGTGAAACCTCATTTTAACGGCATTCAAGGATGGGAAAGCATAGCTGCCAAGTGTTCCGTATTATACGGATTTGTTCCGTTTTTTGAACTTAGTTCCGTAAATACGTATTTAAGCCAAAATGTTCCGTTTTCCAGCTTCTGTGTAAGGATTCTTAAAAATTAATAGAAAAAAAAAGGAAAATCGTGTACATTTTCAGCTTTTTGCAAAGCATTTATGCTTAGTTGTCAAAATATTTCAAATAAGTCAATAAATTTAATTGAATGATATTTATCTTATTCTTTCAAGAATTTATTACATTAATCATTTAAGTCTATTGTATAAAACAAGCAAAGTTAAGTACATTTTATTTTTATAAATTAATGATTATATATGCAAATCATCTCTATACACATGATAATTTAATTTTGTTAATGTAAAATTTTTAATTGTACATTTAATGGTACATTTCATGACCACTCACTGTGTTCCTTATTTCTGATTTTATGACCAAGTGCTGTGTTCCTTATTTTTTTCTTGGAAGGTTGGCAGCTATGGGAAAGAAATAATGTTACATGCTGGAAAATGTTAAATCGGGGTTAGAGAAAAACAAAGTATTGATATTGAAATAAAGTCTCCTTTAGGTTACATACCTGATATTTCTTTCTATGCAGGGATTCGGAACTGAGTTTGCAAAATGATGTTTAAAGAAATTGGTTATTTTACTTCATTTAGTTTTTATTAATTGCATCACACATTTCATTTTCAATATGTATGGGTTTCTGTGAATTTTTTTCTTGACTCTCATATGTCCTTCCTCTTTATCATTTTGATCTTCATCCAAGCTATCTGATTCGAGTCAAAGCAATTCTTGGTGTTTGCATCATTCCAGGTAGTTGTCAAAAACATCTGGCAAAGGAAATAACTTTTCTCTCTCCATTAGAATCATCAGCAGTATCTTTTTCCTCGTATTCCAATTTTTCATTAGCTATCCCCTGAAAACATTTTACAGAAAAAACTTGTGATGCATTTCTCACCGACTTTTTGTCGTGCTGAAGAAATAATGTGAAAGGCTGCTTGCTTTAAACTGGTTTGCAGAGTTTAACAAAAATTCCAATATACTGTATTTACCCGCGTATAAGTCGACCCCCTACTTTCCTGATAAGAAATTTGCAATTTTTTAAAATCCCGCATATAAGTCGACCCACTACTTTCCCGATCAAGAAAATTTAATTTTTTTTTCATACATTTATTCAGAATCATCTGTAGAAAAAGAAAGTACTAAATATACAATAATAAAGATAATAACAATACAAAAGTAGTATACAAAATTAAACTGATAATAATGAATAATAATATGGCACTACTGATTGTATATTAGTACTTTAGCATATTCAGACTGATTCAAGATCTGATCCAGCATTGGACTCGTCAAACAATTCACAAAATTCCTTCGTCGTCATCAGCTTATCATGATACACGTATTGGGTTAGGATCCCTTAGAAAGACCTCCACGATAGGCACCCTACGCTTTGGACTAGAGCCCACATGTAGCTAACTGGCTGTAATCCCACAACAACAACAACAGGATGCATGTTTTCAATCTTTCTATCGCTACATTCTCCCTGGTATGGAAATCAACCTTAAACGACGTCATTGTGCTATGGAATGCAGGAAGAGAACAATTGTCTTTTAAAAGGGCATTTTTGACTTCTGATTTTAAAAAAAATTAAAAATTAAGGACCCTCGTATATGTCGACCTATGTCGTTCTATTAACCCTCCAAGTGGCTGAGACGTAAAATCCCGTTCACTTCATTCCAGTTTTCACTGCAATGCATCTATAATTTAAATTATTTATAACACCAAGGCATCATAAAATATATTTCGATATTAAAGCTTATGGGTATTTTAGAAGTTAACTTTTTAATAATTACAAATCTTCCTATCGAAATTTTATTTTTTAAATAATTTTAAAGCTGCATGAAAATTTTGCAGTGAAAACAACTTTACATTATTTGCCCATTCCAAGACGCTCAGAGGGTTAAAAGTGTTGTAAAAGCCAACGTGGTCTAGAAACTGTAAAGAAAAGAATGTACTCCATAAAAAATACTAAATTAATTTTTATTTTTTAATTCTATTTTATTATTTATGTTGAAAGTTATTAAAACTTCTGAAGGAGCATTTACATGTCCCATTTTGGAACAATCAATGACTAGAGAAATATCCTACTACTCTGTAAGACAAGATTTACAGACATATTAATAGGATTGAGCACATGTGCAGCGTAATGTAAGCTGAGATAAATAGCAGGACTATCTCTAATAATAATTTAACTGGTGATTATTTTATTGCTACTGAAATAATATATAATTTTTTAAGAGCAATCATGTGTAAAGCGATTTTAAGTATGAAAGATATTGCCGCAGTTTATTCCACTTGTATGAAATTTTTAGTTTTTAATTACTTCTAGCTGAAACATGTATTAAAGGGTTAGTATGTATTCAAATTTTCGAAAACTGTTCAGTATTGTTTTCATTCAGGGTTTCTACAGACCTGGAAAGTCAGGGAGATGAATTTTGGTCAGGGAAATTAGCCGAAATTGAAGAAAGGTCAGGGAAATGCAAGAAAAATTGAATTATGCCACAAAATCAAGAAAATATTTTCTGTTTAAATCTAATTGTAGAAATTGTTTTATTTTCATTTTCTCATTCAACCTTATAAATAATTTTAAAATGTTTCCTTTATGAGCCTATCTTGTGCAGTTGAAATAGGCTTCATTTTAGCCTAAATGATTATCAAGCAGGATTTTTGTTAGAATCCAATGATGTCAAATAAAATTTTTGTATATATTAATTTTATTATTATTATTATTTCTAAAAAAAGGGGCAAAATATATAAAATTATATTAATTAAAGGATGTAATATAAAATAGGAATGCAAAATTTGGGAAAGCACGCTAGATAAAAAGTCGGGGAAGAGCGTGATAGATGTCAGGGATGCAAAAGCTGTGAAATCTGCAGAAACCCTGTAAAGGGTTAGTACAGGGGCGTAGCCAGAAATTTTTCATGAGGGGGGGGGGGGGTTATGACTACTGCAACTCATACATATGTATACGTGTGTGTGATAATGTAGTGAAGAATATACATTTTGTATGGCAAAAAATTCCTCATGGGGGGGGTTATGACCCCCCTACACCCCCCCCCCTGGCTATGCCTCTGGGTTAGTATGTATTGTAAATTTTCAAAAACTGTTAATTATTGTTTTCATTGTCATTGGCAGAGTATAAAGAATAGAATTGGCATACTGCTGGCAAGTATGTAGAAAGCAAGGTATAAACTTCTCAGTTGAAAAAAAAAAATTTAAGGTTACAGATTAGTAAAATCAAGTTGCTGAGTCAAATTGTCAATAAAGAAAACATTTTACTTTCAAAATTAGTTTTCTTTTTGTGGAACGGGCCAGGGTTGGCATGGTTTAAATCATGGTTTAAACCAAATGGTTTTTTTCTCAAAAAAACCAATTGGTTTTTTTAAAAGAATAATTTAAAATTCTGAATACTACAGATAGAATATGTTCTGATATCTTTTAAAATTATCCTTAAAAGTATCAACAATAAGTTTTTATATCAATCTAATAGACATCTTATTGTTTTATCATTATTAAAAATTATTCATTAAACTTAAATTATAGGCTGCATTTTTAATTTGTTTCTAAAATAGAGGTTTTCTGTTTTAACAACTTATTTTTAAACCTTAAAAATATCATTTTGAACAACTTAACACCATTATTACTGATGAATCTAAGTGCAAAATTCCATGTAAAATATAGTAAACAGTTAATATTGTATTATATTATAAACTAAATAGAAAAAATAGTATCTCTAAATAAAATATTAAAATTGAATGATTTCAATGTCCAGATAAGTATGGCAACAATTGTTTAATTACTTTCAGAAGGAACATTAATTGTTATCTGAACATTTTACAAATACTTTTATTTATAAGTATTTAACAGGTAATTATAAAAGGATTTAAAAAAAACTGGTTTAAACCAAATAAACCTGGTTTTTTGGGGGGTTTTCAAATAAACCGGGTTTTTTTTCCAACCCTGGAACGGGCATTTAACATCAGCAGGTCATTTAAGGTTACAGAAGAAGATGATTGCAATGAATATTATATTGAAAATGTAATCTCTGAATGCATTTTAATATCCAGCAGAGTATATTTAACTGCAATGTTTGATTTGATTAAGATTTAGATGATTTTACTGGATGCTACAAAAAAGCTTTCTCACAGTTTATGCCATACCTCAAAAAGCATTTAAATCTTGAGATAAATTGAAAACCTATATTTTAAATTTAGAAACCACCTACGATGAAAGAAAATTTCATTTATTTTTTATATGCCAATACACATGTAATATTTACTCAAAATCTTATTTATTAACACTTTCCAACAAGGTTGAAAAGTAGTCACGATTTCTGTTTATCTGTCTGTCCTTGCTGTAAGTATGCATCGATTTTTACAAAATTTGTATAAGTTATTCCTATGTACAGTACCATGTACTCTATTGAAAACTGTGTATGTAGCAATTATAGATCTTTCACAGAAGTACTCAAAAGAATTCCAATACATTATACTCCATGGACAGTCATTCTTTAAAGCCTAAGTTAGAGAGATACATGTACTTCAAATGAAACAAAGTTGATTTATGCTATTAAGGATTACAAGAGATAAGAATAAGGGTCCATCGAAAATAGTGCATCTATCATTTATAGTTCTTCTACAGAAGCACTCAAAAGAATTCTAATATTTTTCTGTCAATGGCAGTTTTACAGACATTTGCCCATTTCAAGCGTAATACCATCCTGCTACATAGTTGGCTAATGGTCCAGATGTTTGCGTGTCTCCAAAAATGTCATCGAGCTTGGTGACTTTTCGAGATAAATAGTCAAATAGGACACGAAAAAATGTTTTTAAGAAATGAAACAAGTTTGGCGAGATTTTCATTCTTTGTCAGAAAATGGAAAAAAATTCTAATGTGAAAATAGTAAGGTATGTTGATTTCAATGGGAATTTTGAAAATCCCTAACTCGCCCTCTAATTTACTGATTTACGTGCACAACAAAATTGCAAAATTTAATTTTTTAGCACGCGGAACATTTTAAACTGCTAAACATTAAAAGAGCTAATTCTTGTTCGTGCGATATGGTTATGTTGTATAAGAAGAATATAAGATTTTATATGATTTCTGTTTGTCCGTGCTCTAGCTGTAGTAACTATGTATTGATTACTACGAAATCTATATATTTTATTCTATGTATAGTATAACGTGTACCCAATTGAAAAAAGGTGTCTGAAACATTTATAGTATCAGGTTGTAACGAAAGTTTTCCACCAGATTTGCTTGAGTCAGCTCACGCGGTACCCAGCTATTGACCTTATATGTCAAGTTTATGCGATGCTTAGCGCGACTCATGGACATGGCACTAAAGTCTAACTCTTTTAGCTAGCTCTCGTGGATGAATATTTTATCTTCTTCCACAAATTCTCGTAGGCGGGCCTCATCAGCATCAGTAGTCTGGTCAGAGCGCTCTGCTTCTTTAATATCCTAGTCCTCGTTTTTGAACTTTCGGTACCAAATCTTCACAGTGTCATAGGATACAACAGTAGTACCTTAAGCTGTACACATGATTCAGTGTCATTCTGTAGCTGACCTTTTTGCGACAGAACTGAGAGTAAATGATGGATCCATCTGGTAGCGTGGTAGTTCCATTTCAGACACCTTATACTTAATCATAACGATATTGTTTTACGGATTTCACAACACGGTGCTCTAAAACAAGTCTTTTCTTTCAAATAACAAAAATCGTTTTACAAAATATTGGCAAAGACACCAACGCGAACTGCTTGTGCAGGCAATACTTGGAGTGGCGGAAAACTTTCGTTACAACCTAATACTTTTACAGGAGGACCGAAAAGAAATTCAATACATTACGATCTATGGTTAATCATCCTTTAACCCTTTGGGTACGTATTTATTTGAGAAAATATTTGCATGTGGAACGGATATAATTTTTGGTTGCTTGATGCCGTATGTAAAAGCAGTACATTTTACGTAAGAATTTATTTCTAAAAGATTGGTGACATATGTAGTATTAAGATGTCTTCAAGTAATTAGAATTGCAAAACAAAAATAAATGAATAACAACAAAATAAAACTAAATGAAATAAATGCAAGCTATAACAAAAAACCAATTACTCATAATTATGCAGAGTGTTATATTTTTCAAAGCAAGTTTCGTAGCAAGCGTGGTCATCTGCTCCTAGGGAAAACATGTGAATGACGTCTCTCGGACGTCAAATGTACCCAAGGGGTTAAAGCATATTTTCGACTTATCCATCTATTTCAAATAAACAAACAAAAAATCATTTATGTTCTTGAAAAGTCAAATATTGGTGCAACAGACCCTCTGTATTCTCTGGGCAATAAGTTTCAGCGATAAGTTTCTTTTATTTTTCCATGGGATGAATCAAAATTTAAATAATGTTATGTGTGATTTATAGACTCTACTAATAGGGAAATAAGCATAATATATACTTAAAAGCAGGACACGTTTTAATACTTTGAGTATCGCAACACTCATGTTGGGCAATACTGCAGGCCAAAATCGAGACAAACGACTGATTTTGAAATCAATTTCGTAGTATAATTGTATTTTATTTTGTAGAATTTCCATATTTGGAAATATAGAATCTTTTTTGGGCCATGGAATCTTTCTTGGATCTTTCTTGGGGCCTATAGAATCTTTCTTGGGGCCAATGCCTGCTCTGCCCAACCGTGCCTCGGCCAGGTGATCAGCCTGATGCTTATCCCCCAGTGTCTGACCTCAAGCAAGCTTGGGCTTCATTTTATTGACCCACACAAGGGATGAAAGGCTGAGTCGACCTTGCCCAGCCCGGGATTTGGACCCCGGACATGTACGACAGCAGCGTGTTGTACTAGCCATTACACCACTGGTCTTCATATGTTATTAAGGATCGCAAAATAATGATCTCGATGGAAAATCAGTTGTATATATCATTTATAGTTCTTCTACAGGAGCACTAAAAGTAATTTCGATACATTTCTGTCCATGGCAGTATCGAGACATTCATCCCAGTGGTGCTAACTCTGCTCCAATGGCTCCGGCCTTCTCCATTGCATAGTACTTGCTCCTATTTTGTGTCGAAACATGTATTTTTCTTCATTTTGTTCCTAATCCTGTTTTTTAAAAAATACTTTGATCATTGACAGCTTGAAAAATTATGCAACGCAACAATTCTAAGCAGCTGGCATGTGCATTTCACAAGGTGATTCTCCTCCCTTTACCTCTCTTCAAAAGCAACGTCACTTACCCCTTTGAGGTGCAACCCCTTCCCAATGCTGAAAAACAGGCAGCCATTGCCATCGCTCGACTTAACGACCAGCAAGATGGCGGGCGATCGAAACGTTCATCGCGTGCCACAGATCAAGAGACCCTTTTTTGACGACTGTGGCACACAATGAACGTTTCGATCGTCACGCCATCTTGCTGGTCGTTAAGTCGAGCGATGGCAACGACTGCCCTTTTTTCGGCATTGGGCAATCTATCCCAGCTGTTCTCTGCATTCTTCCATTTTTCAGCAGATGTCAGTGCTGTTAAAAAGAATCGTGACATTTTTTTTTACGGGAAATGACGTGCTAAAAAGTAAAGGATTCTCGTGGAGCTATGTCACCCGCAACTATTTTTATAGAAATCCAATCTATTCTTCGTGACTGGCAACAGTGAAAATGTCAGAGTTTGGTGTTCCCAGAGCGGGAACACTGCGCGTTAAAGGGTTAAATGGTGGGGAGCCCAGTGGCACAAGCCACAGTACAAAATAAGCCTTTACGAACGGAATAGTCAGTAACGAATTGCAAAATCACACACTGAAGATTGCCGTAGAATTCTGAAGATTATTCCATGTGAACAAACAATAAAAATGCAGCTATGCTTTTTTTTTTTTTTTTTTTATTATTTGCGCATGTTTATAAAGTTTAATCTGGAAAACACTGCGAGGGCCTCAAAAATTGTCTAGGATTCTCCACTTAACATTGTTTCATCAGATTAGGTTTGAAGCTGGACTGCTGGACCCATCAATACAGTCCACCCAGACAGCACAGCAAGCTTGATTTATCAAGTCAATAAACTTGAATTAAGCTTGAAAATTTCAAGCGTGCAAGCTTGAATCAAGTGTTCTAGTTTACACTTGCCCAGCTTGCATTTAGCTTGAATCAAGCTTGACATAGCAAGCTTAATAAATTTTCTAAATGCACAGGGCGCCCGTCGGCGAACTCGCCCCACATACTTTATTTTTCCACACATTTTCCCCTCTATGCTGAAATTTTAAGTTATTTTAATCTGTTTCCGTCAAACGTCCGCGGCTGGGTTCGATCTCGGGAACTATGAGTTGGGAGGCTCGCGTGCTAACCGTTCCGCCAATAAGCCTGGCGCTCCTATGACTGAAGTGACTGTTACGGTTGTCACTCCGTTGTCTGCGCGATGCCGATAAGTTTCTTTTATTTTTCCATGGGATGAATCAAAATTTAAATAATGGTTATGTGTGATTTATAGACTCTACTAATAGGGAAATAAGCATAATATATACTTAAAAGCAGGACACGTTTTAATACTTTCAGTATCGCAACACTCATGTTGGGCAATACTGCAGGCCAAAATCGAGACAAACGACTGATTTTGAAATCAATTTCGCAGTATAATTGTATTTTATTTTGAAGAATTTCCATATTTGGAAATATAGAATCTTTTTTTTAATTCTATGGTCAAGTACATTTATGACTGATTAATTATTTTGTGGCGGCCGGATTGCGCCGCATTCTACCACCCATAAAGTGAAGTATATTAACTAACTAAATTGTGTTAATTATATAAAAATTTATTTTTAGGGCTAATTAATTAGTTAATGGAATTACTAATGTTAATTATATGTAAATAAAACTAAAACTCCCCTCGTTTTACACTTCAGAGGAGCTTATCCCATTCACACACAACATTTACGAACTTTTCTTTATGAGCAAATTTGAGAAATGCTAGACAATAAATGTCCATTATCTTTCACAGATGGCGCCATCAACGCATGCCTTTCGAAAGGAAAATCAAGCTGTATTCCAGCTTGACTTCTGCAAGCTTAAAATGAATTCAACTGTCAAGCTTGTATTAATACGTCAAATTCAAAGAAATGTCAAGCTTGATTTAAGCTTATGTGCTGTCCGGGAATTCCTGGGAGAAAAAATGAAAGATCATTCCCTGCATGCAACATTCATCCTGATCACAGTCTCTAAGGCCCCACCATGACCAAGTGAATAAAGACACTGAACATGATAGATGAAGTCTAAAGGTTCCAGCTTGACTATGTGCGGGCATCGCGCAAGGCACCCTCTTAAGGCAGATAGCACTCAAGTAGCTTTGCCTTAATATGCAAACATAATCTCTAAGCCTTGGTTTGATCATCTTTTAAAATTTTGTTTGTTTGTGTTATGACAAAGCTACGCGTGGGCTATCTGTCTTGTATGAGGGTTGTGTCTTTGTCGGAGGACTTTCTAAGGGGTTCTCGTTCTAGCGCGTATTCACATTACATCTATAGAAAACCGACCAAAACTCCAGACCGTTAGATCAACACACACAGTCGTGTAATGGGCCGGAACCCAGAACCTCCACTCTTCAGCTGTCTACTAGGTTCAGTTCAGTATCTTTATCCACTTTGCCATGGTGGGCCTATTTGAAATTTTCTCCCCCTCCTTTAGCATTAATGTACCGTATGTACGTGTATTTTTCATTAGTGTACCTACTATTCAAAAATATTCTTGATTATTCGTTATTTTACGTTTTTAACCCTTTGATGCGCAACCCTTTCCCAATGCTGAAAAAAGGGCATCCGTTACCATCGCTCGACTTAACGACCAGCAAGATGGCGGACGATCGAAACGTTCATCGCGTGCCACAGATCTAGAGACCCTTTTTTGACGACAGCTGGCTGTGCGGCACAGCCAGCTGTCGTCAAAAAAGGTTCCCTAGATCTGTGGCACGCGATGAACGTTTCGATCGTCCGCCGGCCTTATAGTATAGAAATTTTAATTTATTTGAAACAGATTAATTCTTTAAAATATTTCTATTTTAAGATGATGCTTAAGTAAAGAAGTATTTGAAACATTATTCTTTAAAATATTTCTATATTTTAAAGGATGACTGCCTATAGAGCACTAAAATTATTTAGGCTATCCCTGTAGAATTCAGTTTTCAATAGATTATAGGTATATGGTATAGACGATAGCAGTAATGTGCATAAATTTCGCAGTATAGTTTACTAGCGTTAACGGCAGATTAACGGACAGCCAAGCAAACAGACCGAAATCATAAATCCTCAACCTTATTTGTGAGCTGGAAGTGATAATAGACGAACTGAATTTAAAGAGTGTGCATTTCTTTAACACAACTCTAATCCTTGGTTGGTCAATCAAGCGCAAAAGATTCAGCGGTCATCTAAGCGTTTGAGGGCAAGAATTATGTTGCAGAAGATTCGACACAAATTCTCCCATTCTTTTGGCTTATTTCGCTGTTGGAATAAAATTCAACGAGATTGAGTTGCTGAAATGCACCATTCAAGTATTGTGGTTTTTGCAACTCGCTGACCCTTGTACATTTTATTTAGCAACAAAACAGTTAACAGCAAATGATTTTGACATAACCTTGTACTTGTATATTTTGATAATGTGAATTTGATTTCTCCACGGAACTGTCAGTGTCTTCCAAATGTATAGGTAAGAGAAGTGCAACATTATTGGGTTTTTAAAAATTTTTAATCGTATTCGTTATTTGTGTGTACGATTCTTCCCGCATTCGAAATCGCAAACGTGAAATATACAGGGTGATTCTTAATTCATCATCAATATTTAGTAGGGAGGTAGGGAATAGTAAAAGAAGACAATTTCACATAGGAAAGCATGGGCGCAAACGAACGCATCGTAATGTAGGGGGCGCGTTTATGTCAACAACTCCCCTTCACGCGCTGCACGATAGCTCTGTTAACCCTTTCAGGCGCAACCCTTTCCCAATGCTGAAAAAAAGGGCAGCCGTGGCCATCGCTCGACTTAACGACCAGCAAGAGGGCGGACGATCGAAACGTTCATCGCGTGCCACAGATCCAGAGACCCTTTTTTGACGACAGTTGGCTGTGCGGCACAGCCAGCTGCTTCAAAAAAAAAAAAGGGCCTCTAGATCTGTGTCACGCGATGAACGTTTCGATCGTCCGCCCTCTTGCTGGTCGTTAAGTCGAGCGATGGCAACGGCTGCCCTTTTTTTCGGCATTGGGCAATCTATCCAGCTGTTGTCGCATTCTTCCATTTTTCAGCAAATATCAGTGGCTGTTAAAAAGAATCGTGACCATTTTTTGACGGGAAATGACGTGCTAAAAAGTAAAGGATTCTCGTGGAGCTCTGTCACCCGCAACTATTTTTATAGAAATCCAATCTATTCTTCGTGACTGGCAACAGTCAAAACGTGGACTGATTTGTTGGCCACCACAGTCACAGGATTTATCTCCAATCGACTTCTTTGTATGGGGTTGATGAAAAACATGACGCACGGAACTCTCGTTGCTATCGAAGTTTATTTTAACACAGAGCTATCGCACAACGCGTGAATGGGAGTTGTTGACATAAAGCGCCGCCTACATCAATTTGCGTTCGTTTGCACCCATGCTTTCCTGTGTGAAATTGTCTTTTCCTATTTCCTACCTCCCTACTAAATATTGATGATAAATTAAGAATCACGTTGTATAGGCTCTTGACTTCCCTATAAAAAAAATAGGGGGGGGTGGGGGGAGTTTCTTGAGTCCATTCTAATTAACCCTTTAAAACGCGCAATGTTCACGCGCTTCTGGAACATCCAACTCTGACGTTTTGACTGTTGCCAGTCACGAATAATAGATTTGATTTCTATAAAAATAGTTGCGGGTGACATAGCTCCACGAGAATCCTTTACTTTTTAGCACGTCATTTCCCGTACAAAAATGGTCACGATTCTTTTTAACAGCACTGACATCTGCTGAAAAATGGAAGAATGGGAGAACAGCTGGATCGATTGCCCAATGCTGAAAAAAAAGGGCAGTTTGCGCGGACACAGCCAGCTGTCGTCAAAAAATTGGTCTCTAGATCTGTGGCACGCGATGAACGTTTCGATCGTCCGCCATCTTGCTGGTAGTTAAGTCGAGCGATGGCAACGGCTGCCCTTTTTTCAGCATTGGGGAAGGGTTGCACCTCAAAGGGTTAAAGGTCTGGATTTTTGGGCGTTTTTCTGCCGTTGCCATCGCTCGACTTAACGACCAGACCTTTTGCCAGCTGGCTGTGTGCAGGCACAGCCAGCTGCGTCAAAAAAAGGGGTCTCTAGATCTGTGACACGCGATGAACGTTTCGATCATCCGCCCTCTTGCTGGTCGTTAAGTCGAGCGATGGCAACGGCTGCCCTCTTTTTCAGCATTGGGAAAGGGGTTGCGCCTGAAAGGGTTAAGCCCGTTATTTCTCTGTCTGAGTAGGAACATGAGAATTTTCTTCACCTTGTGTTATTTATTGGGTGGTAAACTTTGCCGATTTGATCGGGATCGCTATAAGGACAGCGACGCAGCCAGGGGTGGGCAATTGCGGAAGGGTCTGTGTCCCTTCCGCAATTTGGATATCTGATGATTGGATGTCAATAATCTAGCCTTTTTAACTATTAATGCCACTTTTCGGTCCCTCCCCGATATTCTCCCCCCCCCCCCCCCCCCTGGCTATGGATGTAGCCAACTTTCCCAGAAAATAGTTTTGACCAACTTCAAATAAATTAGGATTATGTTTTTTAAATAAAAAATAACAGAAAGAAATTCTAAAGAATAGTAGAAGACCCTTTACTCTAGTGGCTTTATTCACTAAACACGGGAGTTAACTCAGCAGAGCGAGAAACTTCAAAGGTTAGAGGGCATAGGCGTGACTTACTAAGGAGATGAGGGCTCAATTGCCCCTCCCTCCCTAAAATTCAAGAAATTTCAGATATCACCCATTTGAAAATAGTATTTTCCACAATTGGAAATATTTCCCCCTAGCCTCCCTCATTTCTACAGTAAGAAAAATTTTGCTCCCCCCTTCCCCCAGTGTTACATGCCAGTTTACGCCAATGTTAGAAGGAACGGTATTCACTATGCCAAGTCAGTGGCGTAGCCGAGGGGAGGGGGGTTAGGCGGTCATAACACCCCCCGCCCATGAGGAATTTTTTACCATACAAAATGTATATTCTTCACTCTCTTATATACACACCTATACATATATATGAGTTGAAGTAGTCGTAATCACCCCCCCCCCCCATGAAAAATTTCTGGCTACGCTACTGTGCCAAGTACAAGGGTTAACAAACATGGCATCTGACCCATACAATTTCCGCCTTCTTTCAGAGTCAAACCAGCCTATCAGGTTACCTGACTCACTGAGTTCTGACGTTTGGTGACTACCGCTAAATAGTTAGTTTCCTTTCACTCTTCTTCCCTCGTCAAGTGGTATGGTATTTTCGTGGACGACCCTTAGTTTTATCCAAAGACTACATCAGTGGCGGATTACTGCAAGTTTGTCGGGGGGCGGGGCGGTTAGTTAGAAGATTAACATATATATCCATTTTATGGAAGTAAAATAGCATCTTTTACATTAATTTCTTTTCTCTCGGGGGGGGCGATCTCTCCCCCTTTAATCCGCCCTTGGACTACATTGTGTTTTTACCTGTATATAAAACTATAAGCTCCTATTGACAAGTTATAGCTATCAGGCGCGTAGCCAAGAAAATTTTTCGGGGGGGGATATGCGCCTGGAAAATATTTCGGGGGGGGGATATATCCCGATATCCCCCCCCCTGGCTACGCCCCTGATAGCTATAACACTTTTAATTTAATGAAATGATTATCAACATGGTATGTTATGCTTTAATCCATATTACAGTAACAAGCATTCTACTAAATTGTTTCTATATTTAAAATTCTTATGTAAGTGCCATTAAATAACTAAATTAGATTATGCTTTTGTATAAAAATAAGAGCAATTCATGCGGAATCTGAAATTCTCAATTTAAATATTTAAATGCTCCACGATTCAGCAGAAGAAAATAGTTTGTTTTAATCTGATGAAGAATGTCAAACTGTCTTATCTTCAGAAGCTATTTAGAATCGCGCAAGTTGGGAATTTACTTTAATGTGATGTAAATTTTGGGGAAGAGTTTAATTTATCAGTCTCGCTCAATTTTCCTTTTATGGCGACACGTGTTTGACTATTTTAGTTCACCTGGTTACAAGGGCGGATTAAAGGAGGGCGTAGGGGCCGACCGCCCCCCCCCCCCGAGAAAAAAGAAATTAATGTAAAAGATCCTATTTTACTTCCATAAAATGCATGTATATGTCAATCTTCTAACAAACCATCCCCCAACGACAAACTAACCGCCCCCTCCCCTGACAAATTTGCATTAATCCGTCACTGCCTGGTTAGTTTAACCTGATTAGTTTTCTGACGGAGTAATATTATAACTTGTGACAATGTTGAAAAAAAAAAAAAAATTCCCCCTGTAGAATCAGTATGAAAGAACATAATCCTATGTTAAAATTGGTCTTGCCCGCTTTAGTTCTGCAGAGACAAATTTAAAATCTTTTAAATAAGGACGATTAACGTTTATATCGCTTACATTATGTGCTAATCTGTTAATACTAAGGATCTTTTTTTTTTTTCTTCACATCCATTCTCACCTGGTATAATTAAAAAGCGTAGAAACTGTCTTCTCTTCTTAACCTGTTGCCATAAATATACTCTAATGAACGATGAATGCTTGCTTAAAAAGAAAAAAAAAAAACACTTTTTACCTTTTGTTTACTAATACCTAACAAGTGCCTGTTTGGGGGAAATAAAATGTTCTTTTTTTATTTTAAAGCTAATGGCAACGCATAACACGTGCAACCTACTTCAAAGGTGCGTTATCCAATAAGAACGCATGTTTACATTTCAGCTCCTTATTTTAGTTTTTGATTGGTGACGAATTGCCAAGGGCGTGCGAATGTGCGTGACGTCGGAAAAACAACAACAGAACTTTGCGGTCATGAACGAAAAATTTTTATGCGTCCCTGACTTTGTCAACAGAAGCAAAGATGTCTCGTTTGTTTATTCCCCCAAAAATGTTACGATACTGATAGTTCTTGTAAGTAATTCCAATTTATGTATTTTGTTTTATGATTATAATCTCAGTATATTGTGATATTTCCTTGTCCATTCGATATATTTAATTAACAGCGAATGTTAATCACCACCTGACTTCATTTTCATTCAGCTCAAAGCGACATTTCTTAATGAATGTGCCGTTCTGATTTCGTTACGGCTGTGATAAAGGCTTGATTATTTGTATCAAGCAATAACTTTTTCTCTTACGTGTCTATATGTAACACTATCGGATTTGAATGAACATTTTACTCCTAGAGCACTGGAGCTTTCTCGAATCAGGGATCCATTCTTACTATAAAATTTGATTGACATGGAAATTTTACTATAGAAATCTGATAAATATTTTCAATAGCGCTAATTTTCAGTTTTTTATTGTAAATTGTGTGTGCAACCGAATCATAAAATTTACAGAATTAATTAAAAAAATATTCTTGTAAAGTGTTTTAAATTTATGTAACATTTAAATATTTTCACTATATTCCATTTTGAGCGATGGATTTAAAAGGTGAACATTTGGGAATAATTGGCCTTTGTGCGTAGACTAAGGAGGCGTTCAGACAGCTTTACCCCCTCCCCCACCCACACACTTATATACACGTCTGTGGGAAGCAGGGCCCGATTATGACCAACAGGGGCCCCGGGCATTGATGAATTTGAGGGTCCCCATCTATAAAATTTGTCTTCCTTTTCATAAAATTTTGACATGTAAAAGAATATTTCAGAACAGCATTTGAAACTAAGGGCCCTGGGCAAAGTCCCGATTTGTCCATGCGATAATAAGGGTCTGGTGGAAAGAACTCTATGTGGACCTTAGCCTCCTCCAAAGGCGTAGCCAGAAATTTTTCGTAGGGGGGGGGGAGTTAAGACTACTACAACTGATATATATATGTATACGTGTGTGTGATAATGTAGTGAAGAATAAACATTTTGTATGGCAAAAAAATCCTCTTGGGGGGGGGGGGGAGGGTTATGACCCCTAACACCCCCTTGGCTACGCCCCTGGCCTCCTCTTAGGTTTTCTATTGCAAGAATCGGAGGTGAAAACTTCTGGCATAGTTAGTGAATATAAATACTGCGACTATTCAAGCTTCCTAAATTAACAGGGTTTAAAATTTTCAATTGAATCATTCTAACTTTTATTTGGAGAATCCTTACTCCACCCCCCCCCTTTTTTGAAGTAGAGAATTTCAAAAGGTTGAAGCTGCCCTAACTCACCGGACCAGGGAAGGGCATTCCCACAAGGTAATCGGAATGCGGAATCTGAAAAGTGTACGTCCTTTTTACGTCAAGAATTTTCAATTGAGTTTCTAATGTAGTTTTGAACTCTTGACATCGAAATAAAATCGACTCCTTTTGTAAGCTGAAAGCAATGTCCTTGGATTGCATTCGGATATATCGCGCTTTCCAATGTCTCCCCTCACCTCCACTTTTTTTTTTTTGGTTTATTATTTTACTTCGTTACTTCACTTAAAAAAAGCATACACTGTATTTGAAAATTGCAACTCCAATCATAAGTGAGATGCAATGAATTAATTTTTGCTCACTGAATTTTGTTAGAAGACAAATTAAGAGAGAAAATCAAAGCCGATGACAAGGCAGGGGCGTAGCCAAGGGGGGGGGGGGTCATAACCTCCCCCCATGAAGAATTTTTGGCCGTACAAATGTATATTCTTCATTTGGATTATCTTGGGATTTCACTTTACGTAAGTAAGCTATTATATATTATATATTTATATATATATATATATATATATTGGTCAAAAAAAGTATAATCAAGTATTACTTTTTTTTTAAGCTTTCCTAAAGATCTACGGAGAAAAGTTCTTTGGGAAACAGTTAAAAAGGGAAGGATTTAAAGCTTCAGATTATTCGAAGCTGCGTTCAAAGCATTTTAGGGGGTCATAACCCCCCCCCCATGAGGAATTTTTTGCCGTACAAAATGTATATTCTTCATTACATTATCACACACACGTATACATATATATGAGTTGCAGTAGTCGTACCCCCCCCAATGAAAAATTTCTGCCTACGCCCCTGATTAAGGATATATATAGCTTCTTCAGCAGGAAATGAAATGTTGTATTTGAACGTAAATTGAAAAAGTTAAACTTCCATTGCTTAAATGATTATAAGCAACAGCGGAACTCAGAAAATTCGGTATTTCTGCAGTAAAAACTGGTATTTCTAATTATATCTTACCTTAGGATGAAAACGCTTGGAATGATCCTCCCCCCTCCCTCCTTCCTATAACTTACGTATTACAATTTTATTTATTTTATAAGTTTCATAATCTATTTTATGGCAAGCGTCATTCCATATTTACACTAGTCTAAATTAGTGGTCTATTTGTTTCATAGCATGTATTTTCATTATTTTAAAATTGAGAACTCAAAACAATTTAGTTAAGTTTTCATTTGATTATTAAATTTGGCAGCTTAAACGACACTATTCGATTCTGATACTATAGTAACCATTATGATAAATAGAATATGAAATTAGTTATTTATTTTTAATTATAACCGTAAATGAGTTTGACATCATTTTGATGTCACTAATTCGGAATAGCATGGGGAACTGCGTAGAAAGAAATATCAACTTGCTCTGGTTGACTCTGGTTGAATCTCTGGTTGACTGTGCTATGGACTAAAATACTGTAATTTAAATACTATTATGGTTATTTATTTTGCCTGTAATACTGAATACTGCATTCGTATCAAGGGCCTTGATAGGGGAGAGCGCCGAAAGTTATGTGATTTTCTAACTTAAACACTAACTGATAATACCAGGGACTTGAAATTTTTTTAATTATTCGCGTGTTGTGCCCAGTGCCGCAACTAGGGATTACGTCACCCAGGGCAAACCCTAATTTCGTCACCCCCTCAACAACACGACGTGCCCGGTTCTCCCTGCCCTTAGCTGTCCTGGTTATACCATTTACTATAATAAACATTCGATTATGAACTATCGATTATGATAACTATTCGATTATGAGCTGTTTATAAACTTTACAAGTGTTGTACTGATATTAAGAGATATATCAGCTATGTAATTAAAGTTGATAGATTAATATTGGAATCTTGAAAACATCCAAGTGTTGTTTTTTACTTTCCGAACATGTACCATGTAAGGAAAGTATTGTAATCATGAAAAAATTCGACTTCGAGATTTTGGTGTTTTTACACGTTTTGAGGGCTTCTGAATCCATTTATGCTATTTTTACGAGATGTATGTATGTATGTGTGTGTGTGTGTGTATATGTGTGTGTGTGTGTGTTTGTGTGTATGTGAGTGAACACGATAGCTCCTGAACGGAGCATTCGATTGAGCTCAAATTGGATATATATGTTATAAACCACCGTCGCAAGACCGGTATTGATTTTGGTGTGTATAGGACTTATAGTTTTTCTACAGGGCTACGACAAAGATTTCTTTGACATTATGGCCTATGGGGGGAATTTATTGAAAGTGCGCTAGCGTTTAAACGGTAGATTCGATTGTGCTCAAATTGGGTATATATGTTATAAACCACCGTTGCAAGACCGGTATTGATTTTGGTGTGTATAGAACTTATAGTTTTTCTACAGGGCTACGACAAAGATTTCTTTTACATTATGGCCTATGGGGGGAATTTATTGAAAGTGCGCTAGCGTTTAAACGGTAGATTCGATTGAGCTCAAATTGGGTATACATGTTATAAACCACCATCCTAAGACCGGTATTGAATTTGGTGTGTATAGGACTTATAGTTCTCCTAAAGGGCTACGACAAAACTTTCTTTTATGTTATGGTATAATGGCATATGGGGAGAAATTCTTGAAAGTGCGCAAGCGTTTAAACGGTGCATTCGATTGAGTTTCAACTGTGTATATATGTTTGAATGATTCATCGATCAAAATTTATTTAAATGCTTGGTAATGATCTTAATCGTAAGTGTTCGGAAAGTCGAGTGGAGTCACTCCAGATTTTTTTTTTTTTTTAAGTGAGTGGGTTTTTTTATTTTATTTTATTTTTTTAACCACCTGGGTTTTCTCGGATTGGGCGAAATCATATCAACGCTTTTAAAGTCCCCTTCGACTAAGTGACTCGCTTTTATTTATTTATTCGTAACTATATAGAATTTGCAAGAAATTCCAAATCTGATTCTGGCAGGAATTTGCTGCGAATAAGCTTTCCAAGGAATGATTCTCTGTTCGAACTATAATTCAGATGCGATATTCACGATTGTCGAACATCTTATTTCGTTCTATTCACTTATGACCTTTCCCCGGATGAACTTTTTAAGCTAAGCCTCGGCAAAACCGATTAATGTTGCAGAAAATTATTACAAGCGGAAACAGAGCAGAGAGAATGATACTCTTGAGAAACCGCTGTTTTCGACAAACTTTTTAAATAATGAGTCATCTTAAACAACATTTTGTTTTTATTTAACATATCGTACATGCTTTAGAGCATAGGCGTCATCTCCTCGGGGGGGGGGGGATTCCGGCATCAATAAGAGAAAATTAGTTACAGCGAAGCAAGAAAGATAAGTCATGTGTAACACATCGATTATTGAAACACTTTTCAACAAAACCTTATTTTGGATACCTATTAACCCTTTAACGCGCAGTGTTCCCGCTCTGGGAACACCAAACTCTGACGTTTTGACTGTTGCCAGTCACGAAGAATAGAATTTGATTTCTATAAAAAATAGTTGCGGGTGACATAGCTTCACGAGAATCCTTTACTTTTTAGCACGTCATTTCCCATAAAAAAAATTGGTCACGTATATTTTTAACAGCACGGACATCTGCTGAAAAATGGAAGAATGCGAGAACAGCTGGATCACGGTGTCTACCGCTCCGGAAAGTCTGGAAAAAGCCGAGAAATTGGAAAATGGGTCCGGAAAGTCTGGAAAAAAGCGGGGAAATTGGGTAATGGGTCCGGAAAAATTCACCAAAAGAATCAATTTTTTTTCGTGTTCTTTTTTTTTTTACCCTTCCTCTTAAATTGTCAGACTGGAACCGAAAGTAACTGCAACGCATTTTTCGGACCGCGAAAGCAACAAGAGATGTGTTTGTATAAGGAGGGAAAAATGGGGGCTCATTAAATCGTGATGGGAGGGGAAAAGACAAATTATCTTACTTGGTAACTTATGGGTTAGGACCGTCTTTCCAAGAACTGTTAGTTAATTCTATCATAAATTGCGACTACTTCTGTTTCTTTTAATTGATGAAAGCTTAATCCTGTATTTCAAGAAGTTGTACAAAATATGCAAATATAAATACAAGGTAGAGGGCATTGTGCAATTCCCCAAAGTAAAATGCATTAGTCAGGAATTTTTTTCCCGGGACCTCCCAAAAGTCAGGAAATTGACTTTCAGAAATTTGGTAGACACCCTGTGGATAGATTGCCCAATGCTGAAAAAAGGGCAGCCGTTGCCATCGCACAACTACCAGCAAGATGGCGGACGATCGAAACGTTCATCGCTTGCACAGCCAGCTGTCGTCAAAAGAGGGTCTCTAGATCTGTGGCACGCGATGAATGTTTCGGTCGTCCGCCATCTTGCTGGTAGTTAAGTCGAGCGATGGCAACGGCTGCCCTGTTTTCAGCATTGGAAAAGGGTTGCGCCTCAAAGGGTTAAGGATTTTCGTGGCCAAGCGCATGGCGCTCTCAACTGGAAGTCGACGTGTCCAGATTCAAACCCAGGTCGCGCCTGTCGGCCTAGCCGTTCGGAGTTTTTCGTGGTTTTCTCAAAAAATTTGCGTAAATTCGAGTTAGGATCCCTAGCAAAGACCCCGCACCCAGGCATCCCTCCTCCATCGGCCTAGATGTGTGCGGCGCCGCACAGCTGGCTGTGTCAAAAAAAATGCTCTTCGGCTCTGTGGCACGCACTGGGCGATTCGATCGACCGCCATCTTGCTGGTAGTTAAATCGTGCGATGGCAACGGCTGCACTTTTTCGACATTGGGAAAGGGTTGCGCTTCGAAGGGTTAAACCACTGCGTTAAGCCACCCCCTTCCTACAGTGGAATATTATTGTCTGGGATACGGGTAATACAAGTGAAATGCACATCTCCTTTCAAGGAAATTTCACAATTTTTTTCGTTTTCAATTGTCGTGCAGGCGAAGAGCAAACACAATAAGTAAGAAATTATGGCATGCCAAGTTTCACTTCGCCGGTGATGAAACAAAGGGTTTTCGTTTGGTCATTTATTGAGACGTTTCCTTACAATTTTTGTTTATTCATCTAACCTTCTGGTCGTCTTGGAATTAGGACAGAAATGTAAAGTTACTTTCACTTTAATCTAGAACCCTTAGAACTTTTGCCAATATTCCTGTTTTGGCATACTTAGCGTCTCGTATTGTTCTTCTTTTAACCCTTTAACGCGCAGTGTTCCCGCTCTGGGAACACCCAACTCTGACGTTTTGACTGTTGCCAGTCACTAAGAATAGATTGGATTTCTATAAAATAGTTGCGGGTGACAGAGCTCCGCGAGGATCGTTTACTTTTTTAGCACGTCATTTCGCGTAAAAAAATGGTCACGATTCTTTTTAACAGCACTGACATCTGCTGAAAAATGGAAGAATGCGAGAACAGCTGGATAGATGGCCCAATGCTGAAAAAAAGGGCAGCCGTTGCCATCGCTCGACTTAACGACCAGCAAGAGGGCGGACGATCGAAACGTTCATCGCGTGCCACAGATCTAGAGACCCTTTTTTGACGACAGCTGGCTGTCGTCAAAAAAAGTAAACTTTATCGTTGAATTGAAAAAAATAAAAAAAATCAGATTTTGAGATTTTCCGAAAATTGTTTCTAACTGCATTTTCTTCGAACATTCACGTAATAACGACTAAGGCGAATGAAATTAGCTTTGGTGACATGATAGCTTTTCACTCTACTTGAACTGTAACGTCGAATTTTCGAAAATTATTAAATTTTCAGATTTTGCGAAAATCGTTTTAAACTCCTTGAATATTTGTTCGCGTATCACGTCATAACCACTAAAGTGAATGAAATTAAATTTGGCGATATTATAGGTGTCCACTCAACTTAAGCTACATCAAATTTAAAAAAAAAGAAAAAAAATTATTACATTTTGAGATTTTGCGAAAACTGTTTCAAACAGCTATATTTGTTCGCACATCACGTAATAACAACTAAAGCGAATTAAATGATATTTGGTGGCATGATAGGTGGTCACTCAAACTATACGTAAAAAAATTTCAAAAAAGTTTTATTAGGTTATTGAGCTATTAGATTAGTAAACTTTATACTAGATTTTGAGATTTTTCGAAAATCTTTTTAAAGTGCTTATTTTTTTTTTTTTTTTTTTTTTTTTTTTTTTTTTTTTCACACATCATGTAAGAATGACTAAAGCGACTAAAGTAAAATTTGGTGACATAATAAGTGAACATAGAACTTAAACTATTGCCGAATTAAAAAAAAAAAAAAATTAGATTTCGAGATTTTGTGGAAATTTATTCAAAATGTGCAAGTATTTGTTTGTCTACTATAACATATAAACCAGAAGGGAATGAAATAAAATTTGAACTATAGACGTCAAAGTACTTAAAATTTTTAATAGATTTTGTGAGAACTCAGTACATGTTTGTTCTATTCCTGAAAAAGGGGGAATGGAATAGAATGAAATTTTGAATTATGTTACAAGCAAGTTTATTTTAACTCTAAATGCCAAAACTGCTTTAAATATTTAATAGATTTTGATATTTTGAGAAAATCGAATAAATGTTTTTGCATACCTTAAAAATGGATTAAGGTAATGCAATTAAGTTTAGCAATATGATGAGACGACTAAAACAGCAAATGTCGGAATTTTTTGAAAAAAAAAATTGAATAAATTTTTAAACTCTAATTTTTTTTTTAAGATTTTGTGAAAATTGTGCAAAATATAAAAATATCTACAGTAAATCAAACAAAATTTTGTTACAGGTTAGGAATGACCTCTTGACTTGAAAGCTCATTCAACCAGACTAATGTTTAAAATAAAAAAGGAATTCTCTATTGTCAATTTTACTCATCACTTTGTTACTCTCTAACCTGGAATCTTTTAACAGTGCACAGAAGTTACAATTTTGCTTTCTATTACTGTTGCCAATATACTAATTCCATTCTTTGTACACCTACAATGCTGACGAAAATTCAGTCATTTTGAAAATTTGCATTACGTGCTAATTCGTCAAAGACGGGTACTTCAGCTGGTATAGTAATAATAATAATATAATATTTATGAATTCTTAGTGCAGGGTGCGTACAGAACCTGGATTTGCTAAAATTACGAACTTTTGAAATATTTTTGTACAATGTTCTGATGTTTTAAGGGTGGCCCTGTTGTTTTTTTTTTTTTTTTTTTTTTTAAATAAAATACTGAAAGAAGTTATCTCGAATATCTCAAATAGTAGGACATTTTAGGATAATTTTTTTGCATATTAAGGACACGCACGAACCCTGTAGTGGAAATGAGGATACTTGAGTCAGCCTTTTTTTTTTTTATTTTTTCTATATCTCTTTTACAAAGGTCACAGTATGTTAACACATTTATAGAGTTGCAAAGGTAAAACAGAAATACTTTATGCCCTTATAAATGAGTATGGAGCCTTTTTTTTTTTTTTCCACAGCTCGGAAAATGTCATATTTGTAATTATTGCGTATAATTTTCTTCTAATCAAGCTTGTATTTTAATTTATAACAGCTAGATTATTGTGACCACTAGACAATACGTGTTATTTAAGTTTTGTTTGAAATCGAACAACTTGATTGAAACGGGCTTCAAACAACTGCATTCCTCAAAGGCGTAAGTTGCGTGCGTTATTTTGAGTGTCCTCTTAATTCTGCGCTTGATATCTATAAAAAAAAAAATTGAAATATCGGGTACATTTATTAACAGTAAAGTACGAAATAAAAGGAAGAAATGGAATAGATGTACCAGTTATAAAAGATATATAAAAGTTACGAACATTTCCTTAACTATATTAAAGAACAGGTATATTTCTTTATCCACTCTTTTTTTTTTTTTTCCTTCTTCTAATAGTTAATTAAAACATTCTTGTACCCATGGATCAGGTATCCCTCGCCGTTGGCGGATCCAGGGGTGGGGACAGGGGCTCATGCCCGGCTAGACGAACTAAGTTTATACTCTAGAACAGGGCTTCCCAGCATGTGGTCCGCCGGGTCTTTCTAGGGGGTCCGTGGCCACCTTTGAACAGCGGCTGAGGTTCCCAAGTTTTGACCCGCAGGTAGTTTAGTGTCGGTGAGGGTCGCGTGCGCGCCGACCGACAGGGGTCCGCCGTGGATTTTTGCCGGAAAAGGGGGTCCGCCAGCTAAAAAGGTTGGGAAACCCTGCTCTAGAAGATCGACTTGTCTTGTCAATTCAAGTGATGCAACAAAAATGTTTTCTACCAGAATTTTCTGGCTATGTCATTGGCACTCTCAAGGGGGTTCTTGAGCCCCAATGCAAATACCAAACACTATGTTTGGTATCAATGCCCCAAACAAGCTTTGCGCTCTTTTTTCAACAAACAGGCGCTGGTATGTTGTGAGCTTATGAAAAACAAACATGTTTAAGTTTTTATTTAAAGAACTGACGCAAGTTCATTTGATTCGGCTGGGAAAGGAATATAGATATCAAAATTTGAAAGATAGGAGGGGGGATATACTTTATTTGTCCTTGATATCCTTTCACATTTCAGGAGAAGTTTGTGAAAAATTGATATCAATTAACATGAAGATCATTGATTAGGCTTAGAGAGATGATTACTTGTGCTCAGCGTCATCCGAAATAAATAACTTTAATGGTGGGTCCAAAATGGTTGAAAAGGCAGAATTTTTCACTAAAAGACTTGATCGCTATTATTTTGATGGCAAAGCTCAACATTTCTTGGAGGGTGGGGTTACCTGAGCCACTCTTTTGAATACATACGGCTTTAACAGGGCTTATGGTTCAGTTTGAGTGGCCCAGTGGATGCTATTACGAAATGTGGTAGTGAATGTATGCTAAAATAGACCAACAAACCTGAAAAATCTGGAGTGACTCCACTCGACTTTCCGAACACTTACGATTAAGATCATTACCAACATTTAAATAAATTTTAATGGATGAATCATTCAAACATATATACCAAATTGAAGCTCAATCGAATGCGCCGTTTAAACGCTAGCGCACTTTCAAGAATTCTCCCCCCCCCCCCAATAGGTCATAATGTAAAAGAAATCTTTGCCGTAGCCCTGTAGAAAAACTATAAGTCCTATACACACCAAAATGAATACCGGTCTTGCGATGGTGGTTTATAACATATATACTCAATTTGAGCTCAATCGAATGTACCGTTTAAACGCTAGCACACTTTCAAGAATTTTCTCCCATAGGCCATAATGTAAAAGAAATCTTTGCTCGTAGCCCTGTAGAAAAACTATAAGTCCTATACACACCAAAATGAATACCGGTCTTGCGACGGTGGTTTATAGCATATAGACCCAATTTCAGCTCAATCGAATGGTACCGTTTAGGAGCTATCACATACACGCATAAATCTCGTAAAAATAGCATAAATAAATTCAGAAGACCTCAAAACGTGTCAATACACCAAATTCGCGAAGTCGAATTTTTTCACGATTACAATACTTTCCTTGCATGGTATATGTTCGGAAAGTAAAAATCGGAAATAACACTTTATTCCACGGAACAAAGCTTTATCTCGCAATAAATACAGCTTTAACACACATCACAGAGGATCATTAAAATATCACAACAATAGCATTATTCCAAGCGCAATGTCAACGTGTCTCTTCGCAGTCTATCATATACACTAACAAGCTGAAGTGTGATGTTCCCGGGTTCGGTTCCCGTCGAGCGGCTGTTGATCTGGGTTTTGGTCGGTTTTCTCCTTATGTATCGTGAATAAGCGTTAGAACCCCTTAGAAAGTCCACCGACCAAGGCATCCCCTACCCTAGGCAGGTACCCTGCGTACAGGTTTGCCTTAATACACGCAACGCACACTAACCAAGAGAACGACTTCTTCATTTATAGGTTTGCAAGTGGGTGTGACGTCACGTAGAATATCGCACAATTTTTCTGGGCTTCTTTTCCGGAAGCGTCTCTCCTAATTGAGATACAGCCAAAATTCCACCAGTCTCGAAAACTTTCATTTTGTCGCCAAATTCATCGCCAATGTCAGGAGGTAACATACTCATTTCACTTGCAGCAATGCCTGTACAACGCATTTTCCCGCAATACACATTGGCACGGGGAAAACGACATTACAATTTTGTAACAATACTTTGCTTGGACAAGATATTGGTGAGTTGTGGCCGGCCAGAGCAACCATAATTTTTAATCCAATAAAATTAAAGTAATGAAACCGCGAAGAAGTAATTTTTAAAGATGGGGCAGGGCATCAGAAAAAAAAAAATTATGCCAACACGCTGCCAAAGAGGGGGGGGGAAGAAAAATAAACAGTTAGGAATAATGCATACGGGAAAAAAACGAATATACAGATTTAAAAGCCGAAGTGATAGGAAAATGAGAACAGAAAAATAATTTAGAATGCATGATTTTGGATAGATTAGATTATATTTAACCTTTTACAGATCGAATTGAGATCCAGGCATATTTTAAATTAGTACTTGCATATTTTGCCTTCAAGTTCGTCAGTTAAAAGATATTAGCCATTTAAATGGGGGAAAGAAAATTGCACCCCACACTTTTCACTGTTCTCATCTGGGAACATAGATCATTTCTGACTATACTTTTAGGGGATATGCTTTGACTATATTTTTATGTGTTTAAGTAATAAGTGAAATATTAAGAATAAACAAAATATTTATTTTTAAATTTAAATAAATAAAGATATGAATTAAGTTTGAAAGGATGTATCAAGATAGCTCCTTAAAAATTTATGAAAATTTCTATTTTTATGATTTTTGATCCAGTTTCCCACTCATGATAGAAATGCAAATTCTATTTTATTTAAATCAAGTCATCTTTCAGCTATATCGGCTAATATCTTCCAAGTCAATATTGATGAAATTTAATTATAAGTAAATGATAATTAATAATTATTTTGTGATCTACATCACAGAGGGCGCCTTTTCCCCGAATCCGCCCTTGCCGTAATAATCCCTCCACGCTTCCATCCATATTTGTTCAGGCGCGGATCCAAGGGGAGGGCGGTGGGGCGATTGCCCCCCTGCTGGGCGAAGTCCAAAAATCTGTTATAGTCTGTTAAAATATATTATGAAAGTACAATGAAAATTAAGTAGCGTTTTTCTAAGGGGTGTATGGCGGGTACTACTCCCGGTCCTTTTAATCATCGCTCATCTATAACCATAAGCGTAAAGTTTTCAAAATTATTGGGGGGGCCGGGCCCCACAACCACATATATTCACTTCAGTGGCGTATATACATATATGTGAGTTGCAAAAGTCGTAACCCCCCCATGAAAAGTTTCTGGCTACGCCACTGATTCACATACATATAACTTACTCATAGTTGCCAACTACTACGGAATATAATTAACCACTTTTTCTACATCGGCTTAAAATATAGCAAAATTTTTGTGATGCGCGCGCGAGCTGGTTACTATTTTGAAAAAAATAATTAAAAAATATACTGTTTACAAAAAGTGGTTAGTTATATTTCGTAGTAGTTGGCAGCTATGACTTACTATATATAAGTGTAAATTATTGGAGGCGCTCGATCTCTATGGGCCCATAGAATTCTACACCAATGTAAGGTAAGTATCCATGTTAGTATCTTCCTACCATATTATAAGTTAAAAATAGAAGCAAAGTAAAAAATCCAAAGGAGGAAAAAAAAAACATTTTCGATGAGATAGTGCATTTTAGACACATCTGAACTTTTCTTCATCTCATACTTTACATTGCATAATCTGATTTTAATGAACCAGAGGCTGGCGAGGGCAGCTTATAGTAACATTTTGTGTTACAGGACGTCACAATGAATACTAAATCATGATTGAAATCAAAAGAAGAAAATTTTTATGAGTAAAGCTTTTTTTTAAACGTTTGTAAATTGCGTGAATACTTTTTTTTTATGTTAGTATAAATTAGTTTTCTGTATTTAGTGATAAATTATTGGGTGGGCTCAGCCCCTATTCACAATTTATTGGGGGGGCTCGAGCCCCACGGGCCCATATAACTGTACGCCTATGTCTATAACTATAGATTTTATCAATAATATAATTAATTAGATTAATTAATTATAAAATGATTTTGAGCATTCTCCCCCCCCCCTGTTACAGGTACAAAATCGCCTCCTCCTTGAGTCATTTCTGGATCCGCCCCTGTATTTATTGTCTTTCAGTTGCGAAGTGTTCCTTTTTCATTCTTTTTTTCTTCCGGGCGCACGTTTCCACCTCTGCCTGCCAAAATGAGATTAGTTTGGCGAGAGAAAATACGTTTTGGCGAAAATATTGGGAGATTGTATTTCTTAATGAAGTCCGACAAAATCAAGTTTTAGCAAATGAGTTGGCGAAAATTAAAAAAAAAAAAAAATTCCCGAGCAACCCTCTGCCTCTGCCGATGTAATGTAACTGTTGTTTCTGTGAACATCCTTTACGATGCCCCGAGAAAAACCGGTTCTCCCCCCCCCCCTCCTTTCTTTTCTCGTGGGCTTTCTTATTTCTGATGAAGGATCATTTTGCGTAATGCCGAAGAATGTGGTGAGCAGTCTTTAAAAGGTCATATCGTCAGTGTTATGAACTCGGATTCGGTCGGACTTGATCTGATTTGCCTCTCCGATTGGGGAAAAAAAAAAAAAAAAAAAAAAAAAAAGAACTCAGCGAGCTGTGTTTGGAAGAATTTCGAGACGCATTCTGGCATTATAGTCAGGCACTGGTTTCTGGCTAGGCATTCGGGGTTAAACGCCCGGGCCCCTCAACAAAAAAGGAGGGAGGGGGGAATTACTTTTTAAGTTAAAAAAATTTGTAAATGCTTGATTTTAATTTAAAATAAAAAAAAAGAGAGAAACTAATTTTAGGAAAAATAATAGTTACTGTGTTACTATTTCACAGCTCTAGCATTGTATCTACACCCTTTTTTTTTTTTTTTAGCTAAACCAGTGGTTCTCAACCTTTTAACTTCGCACTACCCAACAAAGGCTAACTTACGGTGGCGCCCCCCCCCCCCCCTCACATTTTTCAGCATATATTCAGTTTTTTTATTCTTTAACAATGAACATTGAGTCGAATTTTCTGCAAAATAATGTTATCAGTAAATTTTGAATGAACATTTTAAGCAAAAATGGGTAGATTTTTGAGTAAAAATGTGAATAAATAAGATGATTTTTTTTTAAAAACGTGCACCACTACTTGCTCTTGCTTGCCCCCCCCCCCGCCCTGCAAACGCTCTGCGCCTCCCTTGGGGGTTGCGCCCCACGGCAGTGGCGGCTCGTGGGATACAGCAAGTACAGCCGGGCTGCACTTGAAATTATCAACACATACTTTAAAATAATTTATTCTATTAACTTTCTTAAATTCAGATTAGAATTATGGAATTTCTATGATAAATTTTAAAAAAATCTAAAACAAAAAACAACGTGTTGTAGTAACTGCCGGATCGCTCATTCAGAAAAAAGCCCTGTAACCTTCCCGCAATTCAACTGTGAGTCTTGGTACAGCCGAGGCCTCCGAGAGAGGAGAAACAATCTTTCTCCTCTCTCGGAGGCCTCGGTACAGCCCTCATAGCCGATCAAGAAATTGGCAGCACCGTTGCCATGGCAACGAGTTTGTAAGCAGTCTCTCCGGCATAGGGAGTTAGTAGCTAAGTACAGCTGATGAAAGATTTTCAAACGACGGCTGCAGTGAATTCGACTGACTGATTGGCTCGAGAAGTGAGGGAGGGGTACGGAGAATATATGTTCGGAAAACTCTCGACTTCATATTGCTGAATTTATCAAGAAGGTAAGCCTGGATAGACGCTTATGAATGGACAATGACCCATCAAAGCAGTATTGTTTTTAAGTAAGCAAGAACTGGCATTGAGAGGACATGGCGAGCTAGAAAATTCTTTAAACATGCGAAATTTTAAAGAGCTTTTAAAATTATGGATATCTGAATTTAAACAACGCCTTTTTATGAGAGCATCACGGACCGATTCGCATGTTTAAAAGAAAGGAGGATTGATTTGACTCATAAAAAATAATTAAGTTTTCTTTTTTTTTTTTTCTTCTTTCCTTCTGAAGTTATCGTTACAAAAGAAAATTCTAAGGAAACTTCGAATCAGACACGGATTCATGCAATTTTGAGGATAAGAGCGGCTGGTTGAAATTTATGTAAATTTTATGAAAGTAAAATAGGATCTCTTGCATTTTTTATGTAATTTCTTTTTCCTCGGTGAGGGCTTAATCCGCCAGTTTTCGAATTCAGTAACAAAGATTTTCCATTCCTGTGGGGAGGAAGGGGGGGGTGGGAGCTCATATGCTTCCGGCTGCACTAACAGTTTTGACCACGGGCCGCCACTGCCCACAGGTTGAGAAATGCTGAGCTAAACGGTATAGTCTCGTGCAGTGGCGCAACCAGGATTTTAGTTTGGGTGGAGCTCAGCTACAAAAACTGCTGAACTCGGTTATAGTGACCTCGATTGTAGTTATAACTCTCGTATAACCTCAAAATATTCTGTACCACTTGACTTGCCCATAGAACACAAACTTACAAGCAATTTAATAAATCCAGTAATTATTTGATCTTTTCAGTGACATTATAACCGAGTTTAACTATTTTTCATACGCTAACTGTAAGTATTAATTTAAAAAGTAACAACTTTTTTGGTAAAAAGTATTTTAGGAATAATATGAAGACAATTTTTTTTTAATTAATTCATTAGTGACAACTTTCGATGCCTTTCACTTCTAAATTTCCACCTTTAGGGGGTGGGGGAGATTGAGTCCCCAATGGTGGGGGGTTGATCCCCTCCCGAAATTTTCGTCAATGCATTAGTAGTTTTTTATTTGTGTTTTTTTTTTTTTAGAGATCATTTAAAGTTGAAAAATTTGTAGCGCTGCATAATAATCCCCCCCCCCTTACGAAATGTAATTTTAGTAGGGATGGACGCTAGATAAAAAACTGGCTGTCTCGTCTCGCAAAATTCCTGAAAAGCTTTGTCTCGTCTCGCAAAAATCCCTATATCACAATGCAAAATGTGCCTGTCTCGTCTCGCAAAATAACTGCAAATCTCTGTCTCGTCTCGCAAATTTCTGTCTCGCAGTCCATCCCTAAATTTTAGCGCTACATATCTCCTCCCAAAAGTTTTTTTCTGGCTACGGCCTTGGAATGTATAGCAGGTATCATCACCAGGATTAAAATTTTCAAGGTGTGGTAGGGTAAACCTGGGTGACTTGAAATAACACAGGAATGCAAGTTCGCAAACATCATTTTCGGTCGTTTTCGGTCGTCTCACTTTCTGAGAAAGTGATGAAGCATCCGTCAAATGAAGTAAATAAAAAACTTTGTAAAAAACACACATAAGAAGTTATAGGTAAGAAGATACGCACGTTTCGGTCAAAAATTGTTTTGACCTTCATCAGTCCAGTCCAAATTTCTTCTACGTTTCAAAAAATGGACGTATGCTCTGTTGCATCATTAAAATGTGTGTATGTGTATACTATGTATATAAGCTAAATTTTAGGGGGGGAAAAATCTTTTTGAATAAAATAAAATAAAGGGTTGGAATAGAGTTCAGTGACTAATGAATATATCAGAAGAAAAAAAAACAACAGCGTTAGAATAGAAAGGAAAAGAAATTTCTGATAATTTTATGTAATACCCCCCCAACCCCCGTCACAGAATCTTTTCTGTGACGGGGCACAGTTCCGACATTAAATATTCCGTATCACTTTGTCCTTTCCTTGTTTAAATTATTTACTGTGCGGATGAAAACCTTTGCTTAGTGACAAATGACGGGCTTTTCCCATTTAATTATATGTAAAGCAGGCACAGAAAATCACTCCATTGTTTTACAAGGTTAAATATATGAATTGTCTTTACAACACAAATACTCATAAAAACCTTTTTCGCATGTGGGGGCGGTGTTGTAAAACATCTACACAGTTTTGTGTTTGTTTTTCCCAGCGTGTCATAGAAGATGACTTTAAAAAGTGGATGTTGGTATACCAAACGGAATACGTGATTAACCCTTTGAGGCGAAACCCTTTCCCAATGCTGAAAAAAGGGCAGCCTTTGCCATCGCTCGACTTAACGACCAGCAAGAGGGCGGACGATCGAAACGTTCATCGCGTGCCACCGATCTAGAGACCCTTTTTTGACGACAGCTGGCTGTGCGGCACAGCCAGCTGCGTCAAAAAAAAGGGTCTCTAGATCGGTGGATGAACGTTTCGATCGACCGCCATCTTGCGGGTCGTTAATTTGAGCGATGGCAACGGCTGCCCTTTTTTCAGCATTGGGCAATCTATCCAGCTGTTCTCGCATTCTTCCATTTTTCAGAAGATGTCTGTGCTGTTAAAAAGAATCGCGACCATTTTTTGATGCGAAAGGACGTGCTATAAAAAGTAAAGGATTCTCGTGGAGCTCTGTCACCCGCAACTTTTTTTATAGAAATCCAATCTATTCTTCGTGACTGGCAACAGTCAAAACGTCCGAGTTTGGTGTTCCCAGAGCGGGAACACTGCGCGTTAAAGGGTTAACGGTTTATAGTTCTACGCATTACAGATGAAACTATTTACGTAAAAGCACGTCGACCATTCACCTATATTTTTTACGTCAAACTACGCGATTTAGCGTTGATAATGTATAAAATCAATTATTTCAGTTGCGAGATTACATCCAAAAAATATGTTCTGCAAAAGGAAAAAAAACATCAAATTTCCAGTATTTGATACAGTACAGACGATATTTTGGCATTCTCTGCTAAACTGAGAGAAAAACTATTTTTGAAAGTTTTTTTTTTTAATTTTATTGTTGTTGTTTTTTTAACTGCAATATCAAAAGAATTCTGCAAATTCTGTGATTCCAATTCGCTTCGTATAACCGCCCTATTCTCCGAGTAATTTCTCCGCCCTAACTGAAATCATGAAAGTTGCGAAATTGTTTTGCTTCTGACGCCATTTTTACGTCACTGATTATTAATTTAAAATGTTGTTTAGAATTTTATTTAAATTGATGATTAACTTAACGAAAAAAGTATCTTCTTAAAAAATGAAAACATGTGGAAAATGTGGAAAAAATACTCAAAATACTGATGTTAAACGTTAAAATAAATAAAAAACTTTGTGAAAAAACATACATAAAATAAGGGTACACACATAACAGTGGGAACTAAAAAAGATAACTGTTTTGTGAGCCGATGAGCTTTGACTGATGAAGACTGAATACATTTTCAGTCGAAACGATCGTATCTTGTTATTAAGTATCATTTTATGTGTGTTTTTTCACAAAGTTTTTATTTATTTTAAGTCTAAAATGTGTAAAACAAATAATATTATTCTTGTTCTTTACAAAATTTTTACGTCAAAGCCTGTTAACCTAATCAGGTTTCTACATCGACGGTTTCTAATGCATTTTTAAACGCGTAACATCATAAGGACGCCAGTCTCACTTGCAGTATCTAAATTTATTTATCAGCACTAGGGTGCTATTTCGTTCAGTCCCAGGTTTTTGTCTACGCGACTTTGTAGACATAATTTTTTAGACAGGTTTTGTAAACATGAACTGTCACGGTGAAAATCTTTTCAAATGTAATAGATGCCAGATAACGCAGAGGTGGGAGGGTTGATTGAAATCTTGAAAGTAGCACAAGGTTTGCAATTTTTGATAATTGATCGCCAAGTTTTCTGCCAAAAAATAACTTCAAAACCGAAGCTTGGCGATATCTTCCGAATTTGACTAGAAACTAGGAAAGTATACTTAAAATATGCCTGGCGAAGATTGTAAAACAATGTTAGTAGGCGATTTTAATATAGATTTCGATTCCAAAGATGAGTTTTATGGGTCAATGGAGAAAAATGCGGCACACTCATGAATAATGATACACTTTCCAACTTAATGGAATAAGGGAAGAAAATAGGGAAGATGCATGAATTATGATACGCTTTAAATCATAGTGCGTAGTTAAAATCTGAAAGTGTTTCAGATTTTCTTACTTTTTTATTTTATTTTATTTTTTCATTCAATAATTCATCTCGCGTTGTTTGTTCACTGATCTGCCTTTATCGGATATAAACACCTTATAACGAAAATTCTAACCTTTTGGAAATTCGCATTGCGTACTAACCCGTCAACAATAGGTACTTCAGCTGAGCTAGTAGAACTATACGTGTTTCACTCCATGTTTCAAAATTCATCACACAAAAACAGAATTCTGAAATAAAATGTACGTACTTAGCAAATGCTTGCTTTAGAAATTCTTTTCTAAATTCATTCCTGCAAAACGTACTCCCTGTTCAGTTTGTTTGAAAAAAAAAAGAGTGTAGTAAAAAACGCAATATTTTCGCAGTCGTTAAACAGCCTCATAAATTAATCCATGCAGTACCTGCAACAGCTTTGATTGCTGATTTGAATTTATGTAGTCGGTTTAGATTTCAAAATTGCTAAAGAAAAAGATGCTTATTTTTGGACACAATGTAGAAAAAAAAGATGGAACTGTGAAGTGGTTAAACTGAAAACATTGTTAATGCGTAAATATTGCCTTATTCTTCGATACACGTGCAAATTTGTCGTATCGGGATAGTGTAATTATTATATTAATACAGATTGCAAAAGTTTCATGGTGCATCTATTCACTTGGTTCAAGAATTATGCCATTCTGAACCACTGGAAATTATCTATGGTTATATGCTTACTCAAATAATTGTCTATTTCAGTCCCAGAGATGCCAATTGGAATCATGACATTTACGGTGTTTTTTTTTTTTATCAATATTAATTCAATTTTCGTTTTGAAATTTATTTAAAAAGTTATTCTAGTTAATTTTGCATATCACTCCTTTATAATGAATGCGAAATGGGTATATTTTACAAACTACAGATTTTGAAAATGGAAAACAATTACACTAAAAAATATATATACGTATTTGGGATTAAACGATTACACTAACGATATTATTAATGGACAAATAACAACAATAAATAACGATATTATTTTTAACTAGATATTCAGCACACACTGAATATCTAGTTAAAAAGAACAGTTAACTGGACATTGAGTGTAGTTTCTAAACAGTTTTATCATCAGAGCGTTTTCTTTAGATGTATGCTCGTTAAAACGGAAGTCAGCAGGAATGTTACAAAGATCAAACTCTGAATAATAAAGATATCATTCATAATCTATTACGTTTTATTAAGTAGAGTAATATTTCAAGGTCTTCATACAGTTTATTTATTCCATGGCTAAGAACCAATCAAAATATTAATTAATTTTTTGTTTGGTTAAAAAAAGAATTGTGGAATGTTAAAAGTGTGTGTGCCAGGGTCAGTTCATGTTTTATCGCCTACAGCGAATACGGAAGAAAGCAAAATCGTGTATACTCAGAAAACTGTACAATAGGGAAGGTGTATACAGCAGTAAACTTTTTTTTTCTCCAAAGTTAAGAGCAAAAACCTCTTTCAATCCCATAGGTAGCTTAGATCGTTAACAGTATGTTTTTCGTGGACAGTATGTTTTTCGTGGACAGTATGTTTTTCATTCAAATAATTATTTGTACTCAAGGTAAAAATTATTTAATTTTACGATTGTTTGTGGGATTACAGACGATTAGCTACGGTTGAGCTCTTGGCCGAGGAGTGGGGTGCCTTCCGTGGGGGGTCTTTCTAAAGGGTTCTAACCTGCATTTACGCTAAGAATTTCACAGTTGAACACAGGAAAAGAATATTTCCTAACAAAATTTAGCGTTGATCTGAATCTGTCGGTCATTTAAAAACTTGGGAAAATGACAAACTTTTATGAATAAAAAGTATACCTACCTCAAAAATACGGTTTAAAAATGTGTGATATGTTAAAAATATTTTTATCAGTAAATCTACAATTTGTTACGACGGTGTGATTCATTGTTTTAGGAAAAAAAAGTCTACTTTAAGAAAACAAAATTGGTTTGGAAAATTGTGTTCTCTAGTTTTGATACACCGGAAAAATGGGGGCTGGTTCCAACCAATAATAAATTCCTCCAAAATCAATCATACAGAGTTGCAAATTTTTCAATTTGCATACTTTATAAAGTATCGCAATCTCTTTATTACTGCTCACCACTCGATGACTGTATGCAGTGGCGGCTCGCGGTTTATTTAAATGGAGGTTCACAAAACAAAATTCGAAAATAAACTATGCAGATACGACGCCCCTTACAAATTAAAATACACACTGTGTTTACCCACGTATACGTCGATCCCACGTATAAGTCAACCCCCACTTTCTTGATAAAAAAAAAATTGAATTTTTTTATATCCCGCGTATAAGTCGATCCACCACTTTCCCGATCAAGAAACTTTAATTTTTACTTTCCGACCATGTACCATGTAAGGAAAGTATTGTAATCATGAAAAAATTCGAATTCGAGATTTTGGTGTATTGACACGTTTTGGGGTCTTCTGAATTCATTTATGCTATTTTTACGAGATGTATGTGTGTATGTGTGTGTGTGTGTGTGTGTGTTTGTGTGTATGTGAGTGAACACGGTAGCTCCTGAACGGGGCATGCGATTGAGCTCAAATTGGGTCTATAGGTTATAAACCACCGTCGCAAGACCGGTATTGATTTGGGTGTGTATAGGACTTATAGTTTTTCTACAGGGCTACGACAAAGATTTCTTTTACATTATGGCCTATAGGGAGAAATTCTTGAAAATGCGATAGCGTTTAAACGGTACTTCCGATTGAGCTCAAAAAGTGTATATATGTTATAAACCACCGTCGCAAGACCTGTATTGATTTTGGTGTGTATAGGTCTTATAGTGTTTCTACAGGGCTATGACAAAGATTTCCTTTACATTATGGCCTATGGGGGGAAATTCTAGAAAGTGCGCTAGCGTTTAAACGGTACATTCGATTGAGCTTAAATTTGGTAGATATATTTGAATTATTCATATTAAAATTTATTTAAATGCTTGGTAATGATCTTAATCGTAAGTGTTCGGAAAGTCGAGTGGAGTCACTCCAGATTTTTTTTAAATACCTTTATTCAAAATCATCCGTAAAAAAAGAAAGTGCTAAATATACAATAATAACGATAATAGCAATACAAAAGTAGTATACAAAATTAAACTGATAATAATGAATAATAATAATAATAATATGACACTACTGATAGTGTATGGTATGGCATAATAAAGTATAACTGATTCAAGATCCGATTCAATATCGGACTCGTCAAACAATTAAAAAAATTCCTTCGTCGTCATCGGCTCATCCTGTACACGTATTGGGTTAGGACCCCGTAGAAAGACCTCCAAGGGGGTCACCCCACCCTTCGGCTTAGAGTCCACGCGTAGCTAATGGGCCGTAATCCAGCAAGATCAACAACATGATACACGTTTTCAATCTTTGTATCGCTACATTCTTCCTGGTTTGAAAATCAACCTTGAAAAGACGTCATTGTGTTATGGAATGCAGGAAGAAGAACATTTGTCTTATAAAAGGGCATTTTTGACTTCTGATTAAAAAATCTGGAGTGACTCCAATCGACTTTCCGAACACTTACGATTAAGATCATTACCAAGCACTTAAATAAATTTGAATCGATGAATCATTCAAACATATATACCAAATGGAAACTCGATCGAATGCACCGTTTAAACGCTTGCGCACTTTCAAGAATTTCTCCCCATATGCCATTATGCCATAACATAAAAGAAAGTTTTGTCGTAGCCCTTTAGGAGAACTATAAGTCCTATACACACCAAAATCAATACCGGTCTCAGAATGGTGGTTTATAACATGTATACCCAATTGGAGCTCAATCGAATCTACCGTTTAAACGCTAACGCACATTCAAGAATTTTCTCCCATAGGCCATAATGTAAAAGAAATCTTTGTCGTAGCCCTGTAGAAAAACTATAATTCCAATACACACCAAAATCAATACCGGTCTTGCGACGGTGGTTTATGACATATATATCCAATTTGAGCTCAATCGAATGCTCCGTTCAGGAGCTATCGTGTTCACTCACATACACACAAACACACATACACACACACACACACACACACACACACACACACACACACACACACACACACACACACATACATACATACATACATACATCTCGTAAAAATAGCATCAATGGATTCAGAAGCCCTCAAAACGTGTAAAAACACCAAAATCTCGAATTCGAATTTTTTCATGATTACAATACTTTTCTTACATGGTACATGTTCGGAAAGTAAAAAGGGGGAAATTAAAAATTAAGGACCCTATCGTATAAGTCGACACCCCAACTTTAAAGCCTCTTTTTTTGTCCAAAATTTCTCGATTTATACGCGGGGTAAATACGGTATATGCGTTTCCCAGCCGTTAAAGAAAATCAATGCGGGCAACTGAAAGAAAATCTTTGTTCTTACATTTCGCCACCAAGATAAAAGTTTTGGCAAAGGTGTTTACTGTCTTGTTAAGAGTCCGTTGACCGCTGGTGTAACTGCAGAAATATTTGAGGATTGCTTTCTACCAAAAAAACTTTTGTATGCCGTTATGATAATGCCTTTTCCTTTTCTACTTTGGAAGAATTTAAGTTATTCAAAAAGTGCGTGTGGGGGGGGGGATTGGAACAGACCCCCATGTGTAAACGTCCCCATTTTTTACATGGTATATTCTCTTAAACTTTATAACAGAATCTGTAGATGAGGTTTTCATATTTGATTATGAAGATGTACATTTGCTTATTTTATATAATTTCAGGCATTTCGGAAGGCATTCCACAGAATCTGTGAAAAAGAGAGGAAAAGGGGAAAAGCTGAAGTTTTATATTCCCTCAAAGTTTATATTCCAGATGGCTGTGTTACACTCAAAGTGTGTTATGCTCAACGGACCCTTATGATTTCGTATGTTTTTCTGATATATCGTTGAATTCTCTTCAACATTCTTAAACCGAATCGAAATATGATTCGCAGCGATGTTGAAAATAGTTTGCATTCCTTTACGTCCATATGCAAGCTTTTGCTTCGTTTCGGCCATACTAGTCTCAGCTGCTATTTATTTGATAGTGGTTAATCTCGCGTATTCCGAAGTACAAATAAACTATCGGGATTTCGACACTCCAAACGACTACACCAGTTTCGAAAGCAGCAATCGCGAACTGCATATTAAACGAGACCTTAATAATGTAATCCCTAATAGTTATCAGTCGAAACGCACCACCACCGAAAGAACTAAAGCAAGGAAAGTCATACTTTTGTGGAGCCCTTTATTTGAAGGGTGGAATTTCTTGCAAGAGGGTAAACATTCTTTCGAAGAGTTTCGATGTCGGGAAACGAGATGCGAAATCACGTCCGATCGCAGACGACTTCTTGAAAGCGATGCGGTCTTATTTCACGTCAGAACGCTATCCATGTTCGATTTGCCGAAGATCAGAACCCCACGGCAGAAATGGATATTCTTTTCACTCGAATCTCCGCCCTATTCCAGGTTTCAGGGATTTGAGTTCATGTCTGGCATGTTCAACTGGACAATGACGTACAGAAAAGATTCCGATGTGCACATTCCCTATGGACGTATCGTAAAGGGTGGAATAAATTCTTTTAATTTGTCAGATCTGCACGTCAAATGGCGGAAAAAATCCAAGATGGCCGCCTGGATGGTCAGCCATTGTTTTACCGCTAGTAATAGAGAAAAGTACATCGAGCAAATGCAGGCATTCATAGATGTCGACACGTTCGGAGGTTGTGGTATAGGTACATGCCCATTCAATAAAACAAATCTTTGCATAGAAAATTTTTCAAAGCAATATTACTTCTTCTTTGCATTCGAAAATGCTATTTGTGATGACTACGTCACCGAAAAGTTGTTTAGAACTCTCCAGTATGACATGATCCCGGTAGTGTTCGGTGGCGGTAATTATACGGCATTAGCCCCGCCCGGTTCTTTCATTGATGCGCTAAAATTTCAGTCTCCTAAACACCTTGCTAGTCACCTGTTGAAGGTTGCTTCCAATTTCACTCTCTTTTCCAGTTTTTTCATGTGGAGAGAGACGGGATATTCCGACGATGTACCCAATCATTGCGACCTGTGTCAGAAACTACATTCGAAAGATTTCGGAACGTATTCCACATACTCTGACATAAACGAATGGTGGGTGAAAAAGTCTAACTGCAAAAGATGGAAAACTAAACAGACATTAGAGTAATGCAAATAACGAATTAATACTTCATTCATCAAACTGACAGCGAAGTTGGTCAGAAGCGCCTCGAAACAGTCAAGTGAAATGGCCAGTTAATATTTTACTCAAAAACTTTAATGTATCTTGATTTGCTTGAAACATTTGCTTAGAAGAACCGATTATTACTAATTTGAAATATGTATTTTGGAAACTGACAAATTTGATTATTAAGTAACATTTGTAAGTAATTTAGCCTATTGTATAGGGACAATATTACCACCATAACCTTTTAAATATTCTCCAGTTACTGTTCTTGGTGCCAGCAAAACTGATATTTTGATATATAACTAGAATATTTGGTTCGGCCGAGTACTTTAATATTCGGCAACCGAATAGTAAACAAATTTAAGTATTGACCAATTGGTAAACAAATTCATATTTTTTATATCATATAGTATACCATATAGAGTACCATATAAAGTACCATAGTACTAAATTAATTCAAGTTGTTACTTACTAATATCAATATGAAATTAATTTTAATGTGAGAGAAAACACTCGGATGTTAAATTGAAATTTTGTCGTTTTTCAATTTTTCTTAAATCTTATGACATATTAAATTAAATTTGTAATTACAAACTCATTTAAATTTGAAACAGTAACCAGGGGAAAAAAATTATAACATTAAGTGTTCATAAATATGTAACGTCAATTAACTGCTAATTTTTTTTAATAAAATGTATGCATTTAAAAAAAATTACCAGCATTTCATTAATATTTAAAAAAGTTAATAATGTATAAAGGAAACACTTAGATATTAAATCTTGCAGCATTTTAATTCAGGGTTGGCTTTTTACCGGTAAAAACCTGGGAAAAAGGGGTAAAAACCTAATGATACAATAAACTCCCTGAGTCATGAACTGTATATTAATGCTATTTATAAAACTGTATTTTCATGTAATTGATGTGGATATATCATCATCAGGACATCCTGATGATGCAAACTACATTATGTAATAAATATTTGTAAGCATTTGGTTTTCATTAAAATGATTAAGATAAGTTAAGTGTAATAAAAGTATATTTACAATTGTCCTTTAAGTAAAAATTATTAAACTAGCCTGCATTACATAATTGTAATAAATATTGTAATGTGCCTTCTCATAATAGTTTTAATAAGTTTGATAATGATAAATGTACATTATCTATAAATTTGAATTCTTGTAAGATGAAAACATGGATGAAAGTTTTCAATGTTTATTATATTCCTTAAAATGAACTATTTTTGTATAGCATTCTTTACTTACCAAATCAGACACTGAATTAGGTGCATATTGTTATATAGAAATGGAAATAGTGATATTAAATGTCCTGAACTTTTATCCCTGAGAAAATGAAAAATGGCAGATAAATCTTCATTGTTTGCTTGTGGATTAAGGCCGATTAACTGCACTAGGGTCCTAGTCCTATAGGGGAATACCTTCCTATTTCTAAGGGATCCTAGCCAGTATTTATGCGCAGTTTTTGAAAAAAAAAGAAAAAACGGAAAACTCCGAACAGCTAGATCAACAAGCAAGACCGGGATATGAACCTGGCATCTCCCACCCTCCAGTTTCGAGAGCAGAACCTCTCAGTCATTGGCTACTATTTGAGGTAGCCAATGGTAAATCTTCAAAAAAGTGAGGCAAATCATCTGAGGACAGGAAAATCTTCAAAAAAGTGACAAAAAATAGTCAAACTAATAAGTTTTTCTCAAAGGTTGTAAAAACCCTGGTAAAAACATGTTTTTCCAAAGACGGTAAAAACCATAGTAAAAACCGGTAAATACCGTCCAACCCTCTTTTAATTTCTGAAGTTTTACACCATGTGTAATATTGTTTAAGAGCAAACTAATTAAATTAATCATTGAAATGACAGTTCAATAACGGTTTAATAAGTTTAATGAATTTTCACCAACTATTCGGTATTCGGTTTATTCGGCGCATCCCTAATTGTAACACGATGTGGTTGGTTTCTTAGCGACAAAACAATGATGTAATTGGTTTTTGTTAACTTATCGACATAAAGTTACTTGTGTGGAAGACTTTTTCTCCACCAAAACTGACAAAATCTTTTCACTTTTCTGACTGAACTGTAACGTCGTACATGAACTTTTCTGCGGGGAAAAAAATAAATGCATCCTTTTAATAATACTACTATGTAAAATGTATTTATATCTAACAAATTTTATACTTATATATTCTTGTGTTTGAATTCTGAACAAGTTTATCTTTGTTAACTTATATCATATTTGTTATATTTTATTTTACTGAACAAATATTTATCTAGTCATTATCGTATTTAACAATAAATATACATTATTTTAAGAGTATCTCTTCATTTCGTTTCGCTTTTACACCTGTTATTGTTAATTTTGAATATTCATTTTTCAAAGAACGATACAGCGCAGGGGGCGTAGCCAGAAATTTTTCATGGGGGGGGGGGTAGATTACGACTACTGCAACTCACATATATGCATACATGTGTGCGATAAGGGAGTGGAGAATATACGTTTCGTATGGCAAAAAATTCCTCATGGGGGGGGGGTATGACCCCCTAAGCCCCCCCTTGGCTGCGCCCCTGATACAGCGTTTTGAATGGAAAGGTATTTTACATGTGTGTTACAGCCCGTTGTAATCCCGAAAATTAAAACCTTGCGAAATACTTCTTTTTTTCAGCTTCAAATAATAATGAAAAAATCAGAAATTTTTCACTTACTAAGATTTAATGATTTATTGCACAGTTAAAACCTCTTTCTTGACAACCATTTAATACAACTATTAGAATGCAGCTCAGTCTTTGTTAACATATTTATACAAGCCTCTTTGAAGGCATTCAAAATGGGAGAGTGGAGACGAACTTTTCGGACAAAGGGGAGTTTCTTAAAATGCCTTATGAAAAAGGGACTCTATATTTAGGCACTTTCGGGATTTTTCAACGTTCGGTTCTATTCATATAAAATTCGCGAAATTTTCAGCTCGCGAGATCACCTATATCTTCATTTTTGTGGAAATTGCAGCTTGCGAGAATAAGTACTTGTACAGTTGTTAACCCTTTAACGCGCAGTGTTCCCGCTCTGGGAACACCCAACTCTGACGTTTTGACTGTTGCCAGTCACGAAGAATAGATTGGATTTATATTAAAATAGTTGCGGATGACATAGCTCCACGAGAATCCTTTACTTTTAAGCACGTCCTTTCACGTAAAATAATTGTCGCGATTATTTTTAACAGCACTGACATCTGCTGAAAAGTGGAAGAATGCGAGAACAGCTGGATAGATTGCCCAATGATGAAAAAAGGGCAGCCGTTGATATCGCTCGACTTAACTGCCAGCAAGATGGCGGACGATCGAAACGTTCATCGCGTGCCACAGATCGAGAGACCCTTTTTTGACGCAGCTGTCTGTGCCGCACAGCCAGCTGTGCCATCGCTCGACTTAACTACCAGCAAGATCTACAGCCAGCTGCGTAAAAAAAGGGTCTCTAGATTGGTGGCACGCGATGAACGTTTCGATCGTCCGCCATCTTGCTGGTAGTGAAGTCGAGCGATATCAACGGCTGCCCTTTTTTCAGCATTGGGAAAGGGTTGCGCCTCAAAGGGTTAAAACCAGGATCTATATTCGATCCTCGAATTAACGAATTGATTGGGAACCATAATTCCGTTCGTTAAATCAAAGCAATTCGTTAAATCGAATATCCATTTTTGCAAAGAGTATGGTATAAAAGTATCAATGCAAAATACCCTTAGATATTGTTTTAAAAAAAGAATGATTATTGTTTACTGCGAGCTTAAAAATTATAAGTTAAACGTTAGGAGATCAACTTTATCTAAATTCTTTAATGTTATTTGTTTTTAAAACTTAATAGATACATACATATTGGCACTTTGTAAAGAAATCCTTGATAGTGTTTTGTTTGTGTGGCTGTGTTTTGACTTTTCAAAGCTTTTGTCGATATTAATTTTGTGTGCGAAACATTAAATGTTTTAGTTTTATGTGCGAATTTTATTTCAGTGATTGTTTTTCGTTTAATCAAAGCTAAAAATTCGTTAAATTAGAGCATTTTAGCGCATTTTTTGTGGTGACAGAAAAAAATATTCGTTAAATCGAGGTTCGACTGTATTATAATTTGAAGCACCCCAATATTTTTATATTTTTTTTTTTTACTAAAAAGTACTTGCTTTCAGTGCTTTTTGGTAATTAAATCGAAAATATAGAGGATAATGCACTATAGTGGTGATAAAGATATCCTCTGTAGCTTTTAGGTTTTTGCTTTTTTCCTTTCTAAATAGACTAATTTGCTAAAATAATAGATTTAAAGGCTTATAAAGTTTAACATAATCCCTAAAATCCTCTAAGCTTCTTAAGCCTAAAATTTTATTGTAGATCTTAAGTTTATCGCAGCTATATTTTTCTTATCCGTAGAAATCCAAACCAATTTCTCTGTAAAAAAATAGATAAATGCATTTAACAAATGAAAAACACATTGGGGTCATTTTTAAAAATATATTACAATTTACATTTTAAACAGGTGTTAAGAAAATTCGATTTTTCCGGAAGTTTTGATTATTATTGGCTAAAAAAATATTTTATTTAGCAAAATTTAACAAAAATTCGTACATTTTCACACTGTGATCGATACAATTGATTTTTTTAGCTAAAAAGGTGACCTATTTCTACTCTGTTATCAGGCACGAAATTAACACTTTAACGCGCAGTGTTCCCGCTCTGGGAACACCAAACTCTGACGTTTTGACTGTTGCCAGTCACGAAGAATAGATTGGATTTCTATAAAAATAGTTGCGGGTGACATTGACATAGCTCCACGAGAATCCTTTACTTTTTAGCACGTCATTTCCCGTCAAAAGATGGTCACGATTCTTTATAACAGCACTGACATCTGCTGAAAAATGGAAGAAGGCGAGAACAGCTGGACAGATTGCCCAATGCTGAAAAAAGGGCAGCCGTTGCCATCGCAAACATGAACTATCCCTTCAGATGATTTTCAAATACCAGGATTCACTTGGGTCGAACGGATAGACAGTGGTTTCCAAAACAGAAAGCCATCTGGAGTTATGATTTTTATAAAGGGAAACTTAATGGAACACTTTACCGTGCCTACACGAGCCAGATCAATGGTGTTCAAAGGGTCATAGCGTATATTCAATATAAAGTGAGATTTGTGGTTACATACGCTAGTCCTCGAATCTCTTACGAAGATAAATCAGACGCTCTATTAGAAACGTTACCGAAGGAGGAGGATTGTAAAACTGCTTTAGTAAGAGATTTTAACAGAGAATTAAATTCCGATCCAGGATCCAATTTCATAACTGAAATAGATACTTTAGATTTTCCAATACGCACTCATCCAAAACATTTCACCACTAGGGGCTAAAAACAACAATGGATGCCATTTTCAGCAACAAAATGACGCGAACAGGAGTCTATATGGGCACTTACAGTAATCATTTTCCTCTATATGGCAGAATGGATTGAAAGATTCAGAAAAAAAATGAAATTCTTCCAGCCGAGTGCGTAAATAAAATCTGGAAGAATTTCAGATTTTTTTAATTTTTTTTTTTCTGACACAAGCATTAAAAAAATCTCCAAAAGGTTCTAACGAGAAGATGCCGTCTCCTGATGTAAATATTATCATGTACTTTCCAACTTGCATTTCATATTTAAACTCTGTTTTTATCCCCTTCAAATTTAAGGCTTTGATTTTGCGTCAACGGAGTTTTCCTTGCTACCAGTGATTTCACTTTAGAAACAGTTATATGTACCGTTTTGGATATACGCTTGGAATCTTCTTTTCACATGGAGAAAAAAAAAAAAAAAAATCGGCTGTTCGAGCCTCGTCAGGGGGAGACCCCCCCTGAACGCCCCCTTATTTTTTAGTTTCATTATTGCCATATTAAAACGATATTAATGGACTATGTCATTTTATCTCTCATCTTTTCGTGTATTTCGCCTCGTAGCCCTATGTTGAAATTTTTAGGAGTGTAACCTATTTATAGAAAAATACACGGGATGCCTATTCTACAGCTTAACGAACTATTGTAACAATAGATTAAAACTGTTGTGAACTAATAGTATTTAAATATATGTCGTTTTTTCGGGACACATTTTTCGGACAATTTTCAATAAAGGGGGTGAGAGATAAAATGACAGTCATTAAAAAATAAAATAAAAAATACTGCTATCATCTAGAACGAATAAATCACAGAATTATGCGTGTAGGTTATACACACAACTGGCATAGACGAAATGGTCAAGAATTTCTAGTCCATCACAGAAGAATGACAATTTTGTAAAACGAGAAATTACCGTTTCATACACTCATGCACTAGAATTACCGTTTTGGAGTTTACCCGCTAGCGCACGCAGCGATTTACAGATATTTTCGTCTAGGTACTGGCACCAGCTTATAGATTAGAGATCTACAAATTGGATAAGTGAGTGCAGAAGTGTCTCGTTCTATAATCTAGTATTTATAGGGAGTACATACACTCATAAATTCTAATTCCACCTATTATTTTCTAGATGTCGGTGGCACACTTTTTTTTTCAGTGCATGTAGAACTAATAATTGGCTGTTTTCTTTCCCTTTCCAATCAACAATGCTGCTTATTTGGCGCTGATTCTGATACCATGTATAACACTAAGCTTTTTAAATACAGATTAGACTTACGTACTTTTCTCTGGAGTACGCAAAAACTGGACACTTTGCTTGAATGTAGCCTGGCAACATTGTCATTAAGCAGGTATGGGCAACCTTTGGAAAGTTTGCGGGCGAAACTTTAGGATGTTAGCGAAGTTGCGAGCCGTATAATTGGGATTTATAAGTATAATTGGGATTTATTTTTAATAGTTTATATGGAGTTTTGATGTGTTCTGCGGGTCGGATCAAAAGCCGAGTCGGGCCTCATCCGATCCGTGGGCCGGAGTTTGACCATTAGGGTGGAGCGAAAAACACTTTTTTCTCGAAATTCACATTGCCCGAGTCATGAAAGGGTGCGAAACTGATAAGAACAAATTGTCTCCAAATTTCAGCTCAAAATATTGCTATCTTCAGGTTCCACACTTCGAGCGAATATATTCCCAGTGTCTTTTTGATTCTTTTATGAATTTCTATTGAAATAATTACGTTCAATTAATGAATTGAACAATGAATACTCCGATACACCTGCTCTATCAAGAACGACGGCTAGTTCGGGCATTGGGGTCCGTCTTGGAGATTGAGGGAATCTCATCGTCCGTCGTTTTCCGAAATTGCCTTCCTGACTCACGAAATCGTCATCATTTTCTGAGGTCTATTCCATTTCTGAATCAGATCCTAAGTCGACGTTTGCTTCTAAATCTACGATTTCCAGCACTGACATGTGACAATAACATATTAACCCTTTGAGGCGCAACCCTTTCCCAATGCTGAAAAAAGGGCAGGCGTTGCCATCGCTCGCCTTAACTACCAGCAAGATGGCGGACGATCGAAACGTTCATCGCGTGCCACAGATCCAGAGACCCTTTTTTTGACGAAGCTGCGTCGAAAAAGGGTCTCTAGTTCTGTGGTACGCGATGAAAGCTTCGATCGTCCGCCATCTTGCTGGTCGTTAAGTCGAGCGATGGCAACGCCTGCCCTTTTTTCAGCATTGGGCAATCTATCCAGCTGTTCTCGCGTTCTTCCAGTGCTGTGTGCAAGTGCCAGTGCTGTTAAAAATAATCGTGACCATCTTTTTACGGGCAATGACGTGCTAAAAAGTAAAGGATTCTCGTGGAGCTATGTCACCCGCAACTATTTTTATAGAAATCCAATCTATTCTTCGTGACTGGCAACAGTCAAAACGTCAAAGTTGGGTGTTCCCAGAGTGGGATCACTTAAAGGGTTAATAAAGCAATTTAATAATGAAAAAATAACTAATTATTCAATTAATTAATTAAACATTATTATATTAATAAAAATAAGCTAGAAATAGATTCGCTTGAGTTGTGGAACCTGAAGATGGCACTGTTTTGAGCTGAAATTTGGGAAAAATTTGTTCTTATCAGTTTCGCACCCTTTAATGACTCGGGCAATGCGAATTTCGAAAAAACAGATTTTTTCGCTCCACTCTATTGCCCACATATGATCATTAGGGCCCGGATTTATATACATTTGCATATAAATGCATACATCAGCATATTTTGGACTTTCGCGCATATACCGCCAGTGGCGGCCCGTGGTCAAAACTGTTAGTGCAGCCGGAAGCATATGAGCCCCCCCCCCCCTCTTCCTCCGGACAGGATTGGAAAATCTTTGTTACTGAATTCGAAAGCTGGCGGATTAAGCCCTCACCGAGGAAAAAAAAAAAAATTACATTAAAAATGTAAGAGATCCTATTTTACTTCCATCAAATGGACATAAATTTCAACCAGCCGCTCTTATCCTCAAAATTGCATTCATCCGTGTCTGATTCGAAGTTTCCTTAGAATTTTCTTTTGTAACGATAACTTGAGAAGAAAAGAAAAAAAAAAAAAGAAAACTTACTTATTTTTTATAAGTCAAATCAATCCTCCTTTCTTTTAAACATGCGAATCGGTCCGTGATGTCCCCTTAAAAAGGCGTTGTTTTAATTCAGGTATCAATAATTTTAAAAGCTCCTCTAAATGCCAGTTCTTGCTTACTTAAAAACAATACTGCTTTGATGGGTCATTGTCCATTCATAAGCGTCTATTCAGGCTTACCTCCTTGATAAATTCAGCAATATAAAGTCGAGAGTTTTCCAAACGTATATTCTCCTTACCCCCTCCCTCACTTCTCGTCCGAGCCAATGAGTTAGTCGAGTTCTCAAGTTCAGCCGCCGTTAAAAAATCTTTCATCGGCTGCATCAGCTGCATACTCCCTATGCCGGAGAGGCTGCTTACGTAGTCATTGTCATGGCAACGGTGCTGCCAATTTTCTTTTCAGCGCTCTGGGCTGAACCAAAGATTTTCCCGATTGAATTGCGGGAAGATTAAAGTGCTTTTTTTCTGAATGAGCGATCCGGCCACAATACGTTTTTTTTTTGTTTGTTTGGGTTTTTTCGGAGATTTTTTAAATTTACCGTAGGATTTCCACAATTCTAATCTGAATTTAGGAAAATTAGTAGAACAAATTATTTTAAAGTATGTGCTGATAATTTCAAGTGCAGCCCTGCTGTACTTGCTGTATCCCACGAGCCGCCACTGATATCCGCATATTTTGGGCTTTTGTGCATATAACTGCATATACTGGCTTACAAACTAACTCTTTGGCATTTAGCAAACAAAAGCATGCTCGTTAAATTTATTTTCATGGGCTTTTCTGTTTTTTTCCATCTAAAATTCCTAATTCCCCTCTTTTCCGGAAGGCGCTGATACAAACCTGAACCTGCTTGAACTAAAATTTCCCTGAAAGCTCCATCTCATTCACGGCGGCTTTTAAAACCTCGCTTGATATACCCATTCCCCAGAACCTGTAATCACAAGATGGGTTACATGGATCCAAGCAGTACTTTACTCTATGATAATTTCGATTTGATCAAAAGGTTTGTTTGTAGCTAGCTATCTTGATCCAGCTGAAGCGGCGTCGATATAAAAACTGCGCAAGAGCTACTTATGCTATATCAACTAGCAACTACTACAGATGACATTGCGGCAATATCGGCGGATTTCTCTGTTTTACCAAAGACAATTTTAGCTCTTGAATCTCAGAAACTAACACTTTCCCAATCAGTTCAATATACAGATACTCTGTAGAAAAAATTTGAAGGGATCAAAACTGGATCTGATAGAAGAAAAACTTTCTTATACCCTGGCTGGAAAAATTCAGACTTTAAAGAGCTCAGGATTATTAAGCCAATTTTTGAAGGGGAATCTTCCTTTGAAGAGTTATCGAATTCTGAGGAACTGTGAATATAAAAGATGCATCAAGCTATAAATACGCGCCGATTGTGTCACGTGATCTAGAAATGTCTTTTTCCGTATTTAAAGAGTATTTTCTGAGAAAATCACCAATCTTGAACTATCCAATCCGTGAATCCAGTGTTTGAACCCTTAAAGCAATATGTAGTTATTGCATGTAATAAATAATTCTTATTTTTTTGGATATAGTTTATATTAGGAATGTATTTATTTTTTCTTCTTTGGAAATATGTTTATTGCATATATTAAAGGATATTCCATTATTTTTGAGTTTTTCATATTTTGTTTATGCATCTTTTTGCCTATTTTCGTGAATATTTCTCTAGTTTTTTGTGCATATAAATCCGGGCCCTAATGATCATTAAGCGTAAATCATTAATGTGAAAACCGTACGACTTGTGTTAGTTTTTTTCTAAATGAACTCGTTTTCTTGATTAAAAATTAAACCTTCTGCAAAAACAGTTTCCACTTTCGATAAATGTTTTTTTAAATCCCTTTGACAATGACCTAAAACCATCGAGTTCAACTTTATGGGGTACTGTAGGACAATTACACAACGCCCAAGAGGCAACAAAGCATGTATCCGCAGCCTACGCGCCATTCCCCAAGCTAATCGAACAGGTGTGGGAGTTCTAGAAATGAACTTGACCATGAATTCGACGTAGGATTTATCTGAACACCTGCTTTACACGACATACAATTACATTACATACATTACATCACATGATTTACATTACCTGCAATTAAATTTTCATGTAAAATTTTAACTGCTGAAATGGATTGCAACTTTGTAATCTAGGAAAAGAGAGTTTTAATGTCCAGTCAGACTGAAATTGGTCTTTTACTTCTAAAAATAGGGAGGAACCTTTTATTTTTTAATCGGGCGTTAAAATATTACCACCCATTCACCTTTTCGAGATTTCAGTGTTAAGGGTGTTTGTTCTACCTGAAAAGCGATCGTCGTCTAGGCATGGACGCGAGACGAAAAATAAGCGTCTCGCGTCTCGCAAAATAGCCTAAAAGCTGGTCTCGTCTCGCAAAAATCCCTATATCGTAATGTTAAAAATGTGTGTCTCGTCTCGCAAAAAAGCTGTAAATCTCTGTCTCGTCTCGCAAAAAAGTCGTCTCGCGTCCATCCCTAGTCGTCACAGGACTTTTGAACATTTGTTTTTTATCTTATTACTTTCCGAACATGTACCATGTAAGGAAAGTATTGTAATCATGAAAAAATTCGACTTCGAGATTTTGGTGTATTGACACGTTTTGAGGTCTTCTGAATCCATTTATGCTATTTTTATGAGATATATGTATGTATGTGTGTGTGTGTGTGAGTGAACACGATAGCTCCTAAACGGGGCGTTCGATTGAGCTCAAATTGGGTATATATGTTCTAAACCACCGTCGCAAGACCGGATTGATTTTGGTGTGTATAGGATTTATAGTTTTTCTACAGGGCTACGACAAAGATTTCTTTTACATTATGGCCTATGGGGCGAAATTCTTGAAAGTGAGCTATCGTTTAAACGGTACATTCGATTGAGCTCAAATTGGGTATATATGTTTGAATTATTCATCGATTAAAATTTATTTAAATGCTTGGTAAGGATCTTAATCGTAAGTGCTCGAAAAGTCGAGTGGAGTCGCTCCATTTTTTTTTTTTTTTTCGGGGGGGGGGCTTTTTTCAATGAACGGAGAGATACTTGTATACCTCCGTTCAGGGGCGTAGCCAGGGGGGGATATCCCCCGAAATGTTTGGATTAGTGATGAAATTCCGTCTATTTATACACATATAAGTTCATATCCCCCCCCCCGAAAAATTTTCCTGGCTACGCGCCTGCCTCCGTTAGATGTCACAACATATTTTTCTCCATTTACTTTTTTCACTTATTTGTTAAATGCAAAAAGGGATATATGTTTAATAGAGTAATTTCAGTTACTAGATGCTTTTTTTTTTTGTTTACAGTTTAAAACAATTCTGTTGCAAAATAAATAAAAATTTCAGCATTAATTATCCTTTGAATTACAGTCAGTCTTTCTTGTATCCTCCGTTCCAAATGCAATTAGGTACAAGAATTTTCCATAAGCGGCAGTCTTGTCACCTCATTACAGAGGATTAGAATCACAGGTATAGCCGTTTTCAATATCTGTTCTTCACGGGGAAGTTAAACAGCTTAATTTTGTAAGAATTTGAGCATTTTTCTCTCTGGAGTTAAGTCTTTAACTTTGTGTATCGTCCGTTCTTAATTTTAAAAAGTAAGAATTGTTATTTATTAAAATTATTTTTTTTAGTTAATAATAAAGCACTTTTTTAGTAAAATCTAAAATAAATGATGTGTTAACTTTAAATCATTATGATATAGGAAACAAAACATGACATTTTGTATTCTCCGTTACAATATAAATATAATGCGAAAAAAAAAACACTTTAAAAAAATCAATTATGAAACTAATATATGATTTTTAATTAGTCTAAATTTTGTTTTTAATATAACACACAGGTTTATTTAAATAAAGGATCATTAAAAAAAGTAAACTTAACAAATCACTTTATTTTTAAGATTGTAACTTTTAAGTTCTCATTTCGCCTGTAAATATCCATTAAAACAATAGTTTTTAAACGAAAAATAAAATTATTTGTTACATCTGTATTGAATGCTCTAGTAAGATATCATGCATTCAATATTTCTTTAAAAAGTGTATTCTTTGTTACAAGTGAGTATTCTCCGTTCATGTCAAGAATTTCAATTACAAATAATAATAATAATAATAATAATAATAATAATAATAATCAAAAAGAATATGACCAAGTATAAAATGAGAAATATAAATTAATTTTTTTAAATTAAAATTTAACTTCGAAAACTTACTTTTCTGTAGAATGACCCCTCATAAGCACAAAAGGGGCAGAGGAGTTACCCAATTGGGTGTATCACGAAATTCCTTATGTATAGCATTTTTTCCTGATTGAACATTAAGTTTCGAAGTCCTATTGTAACAGTTCACAGTAGACCTTGTAAAGAGACATTCTAAATTTTCCCGAGTCTCTACCAATTAATTTTTTTTTAATCTGTTCTTAAGTTGCATGATTTCCAAAAACAACAGCCTTAAGTTGTGTAAATATTGATAAAAATGTGCAAAATGTTACAACTGACTCATGTCTTCCCTACCCACAGAACAATAAATTTACAATAAATAAATAAATAAAATAATAAATTTTAAAAAATCATTGAATTGATATAACTAGAGTACTTTCCATATCTTTATTTTTGAGAACATATGCAAATTTGATTTTTAAAAAATCTTGAATGAACAACACACTAAAATGCAACATATGAGATTCACTAATCTTTATAAAAGGAAATAAATATTTTGAACGGATTATGTTCACAAAAGAAATAATGAAGTCATAAGATATTAATGAAAATGAAATGAAATTTATATATACGTTAACTACAGCTAAATCATCAACTACCAAAAATTAAAAGAATTTTTTTCAACATTTCAAAATTATGCAATAGATTATGAATAGAGAAAGCTTCAAAACATGTGTTCGTAAAGAAACCATTTAAACAGCTGAGTTTAAAATTCTCCAATATCCCAGCAAAATATATCTACAGTCAAGAAATGTTCTTTTCATTATATTGTTCCTTTTTCCCTTCAATAAAATTATCTTATATTTCAAAAGTATATGTATTATTATCTAAATAATAAAAGTACTGTTCATAACGCTGCCGGGTTCGACACATCGCCCCGGTGAATCTGTCGCAATGTTGAAATTTTGATAAAAACGACATTTTTATCTCTAACTAAAAGCAAAATTATTTTATACAGTTCGAAAGATCTCTAAAAAATTTACCTTTCTTAAACTTGCTGCTTCTTCACAATCTAAATATACAGCGCGATACCACGCCTTGAAAAAGTAAACACAGAATGGAAGCAAATGATTCATTCCTGTAATCTCAGTGGTGTAGTCGAAGGGGGACGCCGTCCCCCTACTTTTTCCCTTCAGCCCATACGTCCCCCCACTTTTTATTCTCAGGGGAGACGCTCATTTACAAGGTTTTTTTTTAATTCTTTGAAGAAATTAAAATTTTCGTTTTGTTCGCGCGAGTGCAAGTACATCGTTATAAAAATCAAAAGGAAACTTTTGACTGTTTGAATAGACTTTACAAATGGGATTGTAAGGGTTTCTTAAACACTTCAGTAGTGAAAACATATCCATAAAAATAGAACAGATTATAATCTTTCCGAATGCACTCTTGGTAAAAAATGTCTTTCCGAATAACCGAAAAGTGACAAAACTCGGGGTAGCGAATAGTCACGTACCAATCCAAAAGAAAATCTGTCACTTTGACATTGGATTGTTGCCTCACAATGGCACAGTGGTTATGTAACTGGAAATGGTAGACGGGCGAAGTGTGAAGGTCCCGGGTTCGGGTTCCATTGCACATCCGTCGACCCAACCGTTCGGAGTTTTCCGTGGTTCTCTCCGAAACTTTGCGTAAATACGGGTTAGGACCCCTTAGAAAGACCCCCACGGAGGGCACCCCCTCTTGTGTTGTCTTTCTGACGAGGATTTATATGCGGGCTTCGAGCCAAGCACACAAATCTGCTATACGTGTTCACAATAACAACAACAACATTGGATTGTTGACAAATGTAAATGGAAAAAATTAAGTAGCTCCCATCGCGCGTCCGTAACAGATCGGAGTTTTCCGTGGTTTTCTCCGAAACTTAGCGTGAATACGGGTTAGGACCCCTTAGAAAGACCCCAACGGAGGGCACCCCCCCCCCTCGTGCTGTTCTTCTGACGAGGATTTATAAGAGGGCTTCGAGCCAAGCACACAAATCCGATTACATGTTCGCAACAACAAATTAAGTAGCTTACACGGTTGATCAAAAAGACTTAGTTTAGATTATTAACAAGTAATCAATAATTTAACAATGAGTTCATTTTAATTAATTAATAAACAAATGATGGTTAAATTAGTTTTATTGGTTGTTTAAGGAATAATTACAATTAATGAATCCGATAAGTTTAGGTTAAATTTCGTCAAAAATGAGCGTCCCCCCACTTTTTTTCTTAGGACTACAACACTGTGTAATCTTGAAAAAAAATCACGGAACATAATCTCGGCGTAGATCGATTAGATGACGTCATACTCCTTATTTAAGTTCTATTTGACTGAAAATTTTTGATAGACTTTGGGCAAATTTATTTAGAATGCTTAAAATTTTGCTTGCACAACCAAGGCTATATTGCATAACTGTACTTCACCTAGATAACCATACTTCACAAATTTAGCCATCAAGTTTTGCCTTGGCACAACACTTAAACATCCATGAGTAGGAATTCTTTTTTTAGAAATTGGCAACGTAAACATATATTGTTATTGTTTTTGGAAGTCACGCTTTTTTTTTCATTGCTCTCACCGGAGTGTCTTTAAATGTTAACGACCTGACATTTTGTGAAATCGTGTTTTAAAAGTGTTTGAGTGTTTTAGATTGTTTATTTTGTTTTTGTTGTAACCGTTTATTTTGACCCAAATTCGTTTAACCTATAGCTTTCAACGTTGTTGGATTTCATAGCTTTTATTTATGTTAATTTGGTGTTGTTTATTTTACTTTTGTCGTAAATCTATAATTACTAGCCGGCGGACGACCCGCAGGTCACAAATTTCGGTTGCGAAGAGGACGTGTGCCGTAGGTTGCACAAGCCAGTCGCGAAGCGGCCAGTCTGCTCTAGGTTGCACATTTTGGCCACGAACGCCGAAGGCAGCTAATTTTCTATATATAGTTAACAAATACTAAACTTTTTTTTTAACTAGATCCTTAGTGACTGGTATGTTACTATATATTTTAATAAGCTGTTCAGAAGTTGCATGATTTTCAAGTGGAACAGCCTTAATGCGTAAACCACTGGGACAACTGCAAGGCTATAGATCTGCAATTTCGGAAAGGATATTGTTTGTCTGTTTCCCGTCGTCGAAACTGTTCGTCTAGATCACTTCTATCCATAAATAAAATTATCTGTTGCAGAAAAACAAAAGTTCACTTGCCGATGACTGAATTCGATGAGTCGATGAACAACCGAGCAGAAAACGAGCAGTCATTTCTACTAGGGCATCTATAGCAAGTGATAAGGCAGAAGCCAGTTGAATGTCTTCCACTTGCGTATGTGTTACATTGTAAGACATTTTAGCAGTTCTGTCTTGTATTGTTTTAGCAGACAATGGCAAATCTTTGATTTTTTTCATGATTTCTGTTTTGTTTTTAAAACGACAAAACAGTTCTTCTGATGCACGTATAAAACAATCTTTGACGTACTCACCATCTGTGAATGGTTTTCTTCTGTTTGCAATTTCTAATGATATTGCAACGCTTGCCAGATTTAGATTATTGGGAGATTGAGCCCAGTTACTTAGCATGGACCCAGCTCTTTTTTTTCGGAGGGGGCAGCTCTGCAGCTTTTTTTCGTGCGTCTTCGGTTTACCAGCAAACTGGCTGTTTTGTAATGAAGTGCCTCTCCAAACTGGGCCTGATTAACACGTTCTGATACTATAGGCCCGCTATCTTTTCGAGCCCCCCACCTATTCCTATCATATACCACAAGTATAAATAATAAATATTGTAGTTTTGGGGCCCCTAGACATTTTTTACTATAGGCCCGGGCCTTATGGACTGTTCGGTAATCAGGCTCTGTCTCTAAATTTAACTTCTTATTGTGTGCGAGTTTTTCGTGGCAAATGAGACTGGAAAGCCATCTGTGTTGCATATGAATGCAAACGACTCCGTCCAATCCTGATTGAATGGCTCGGTTTTCTTCTGCTGTTCTCTTATTTTTACCAGCTGCCATGCTGGTGGAAAGAGGAGCTGAAAAAAGGATATTTTTAAATTTTATTTAGCTGTCTAAAATGGCAAACAATTTATTTACGATTATTACTTTGTTAACACAATCCTCAGATATTTAATCCAATTCTGTCACTGATTTTATTATATTATACGCGTACATGCCTTTGAGAAGATAATTCGCTTCTAAATCGTATTCTTATTCGTAAACAACAAACGAATATACTGTTACGAATTTTCGGGGCGACCCGCTGCTCTGTGGCTTAAAATGGTTTAAAATGCGTATTCTACGTTTCAAATAAATAAATTTTGCTTTTTGTTGCATCAAAATCGGCCAATTAGAACAAGAGATATGGAGGTTTCGGTTTGCCATTGTTTTTCAATGGAGGCTCTAGAAAACTCGAGAAATATTGGTCCTAGAGCTTAGATCTCTTCACCTTTGGGGACATATTTTTGGCGCCAAGTTTGGCGGTATTTCGCCAAAAGTTGCCAAGCTTGGCGACTTTTTGGTCATTTGGCGCGATTTTCCCAATGGAGCCTGGAAGTTGTTTTTCCTGCATTAAAAACGCATAATAACCTAACGTTTCTCTTCTATGACGTAATCAAAATTCACGCTTTATGTAGAACCCTCGAGAAATGGACTTTTCTGGAAACCTCTTGTACCTCCTGCGTCGGCTATTTATAGAAGCGCGCGTCGCCCCGACAGTTCAGTGTTGATCAAGCTTTGAGAGAGTGAATACGCTTGCTTTGTGAAGGAAGCTGTGTTTCGCGCTGTTTGTGAAGCTTTGAATTTAAGTGCTGTGTGTCAATTCTTCATCGCTGAGTCTTGAGAGACTGTTAGTGTTATTTCTCGTATATTTTCACTGAATTCTTGCCAGTGAAAGTGTTCTATTTTGTGTGAGAAATACAGCATTTGTGAGAGCTTCTGATCTAAGCGAACTGTTAAAAGCACATTACTGCTAGATTGTGCTTGTGAATTGTGTACAGCTGATTGTTCTACGAAGTTCTAGAAGCAATAAAGTTTGTGTTCCATCCTGACAAGTGACTTTTTACTTGAACTTTATACACCAACTGGACTTTAGAACGACGAACCCCAGGAGTAGCAGAGTAATTCCGCAACAATACAAAAACCGCAAGCGATTAAATTAACACACATGCAACGTAACATCGACCGCGCTATCTGAGGATGACTGACTGACAACACCTTCAGGCATGGTCAACCTTTGGAAAATTTCGGGACCAAACTTCAGGACGTTAACGAAGTTGAGAGCGGTATAAATGTTATTTATAAGGGGTTTTGAATAGTTTATATGGGTTTTCTTTGATAATTTGAAATGTTCCACGGGCCGGATCAAAAGGTGAGGCGGGCCACGTCCGGCCCGCGTTCCGGGGTTTGCCCATATGTGGTCTAGACTCTAGACGGTGGCTGTTTGGGTGAGACGGAAATGGAATGCAATTGGCTGAAAGATAAACGCGGTCATGGAGTCTCATCTCTAAGAACAAAACAATAGTTCAAATTTATCTCAATACGGTCATATTAAGTGTAGCGATTTGTAATTAACGATTATGAAAATGGAAGCTATTGAGATATTAGGTACTTAAAAATATATTTTCTTATTTTTTAAACGTTTTGATAGTAGATTATTAATGTTTTCGTATGGAGCTGGACAGCCACAACTTTACATCTAGGCAATGCAATCCCAAACCCGCGGGAACGGGATCTTGCGGGATCCCGCATAAATGTTTGCGGGACTAGTCTCGCGGGATTAGGACCGTAATCCTGCGGGATTGAAACTGAGAAATAAATTGTTTTTATTACAATTTTACGCCACCTTCCCGATTATTGACCAAAAATTGTTGCTTATGTATGCCTCTGATCTCACAATACACGAATCAATAATTACAAATTTTAAACTTTTAATTTTCCTAATTATCCTCCAATGGGAGTTTGGATCAAATATTGTAATCTAAACTTTTCGAACTTCCCACTCTCCAAATGAACAGTTATATTTCATGCTAATTTATCTCTTAGCGAACAATCACGAATCAATTAAATTAAATCACGAATCGATAAAATTTAAAAGTTTTCCTTTTTAAATTTTATTTTTTTAATTACGCTTTTAACTATTTTACTAAAATTAGACCAAGACTCGGAAGACGAGTGACTCTTTACCGTTGCCTTTCTTACATTCATTTTTGGCAACTAAGAATATATTATTTTAAATATATTATTTTGAATATCATAACTATAATTTTTAAATAGCTGTAAGTTATTGTATTAATTATCAAATAGCATTAATTAGTACTATTAAACTCCTTAGTGCATAAAATCTTAACTTTCCTATTTTTCTCTGTCGAAATGAATTCTTAGCTGAATAAAATATCAATCCAATGAGACTTATAAATCCGGATTTATAAGTCTCCATCCCGAAATCTCGCTAAACGAAAAACAGTGTGGGATTGCATTCCATTTACATCAAAAGAGCCGCAGGTTGCCGATACCTGGTCTAGGTTACTATCGTGTGGTAACTTTCACTCGAAACTGCCAAACATGCGTTACAGAAAATTCTAGCTAAATTAGGATTTGAGGAGTCAACTGTGTCTATCGAGTGACTATTAACACAAATTAACGTTAGTTGGAAAGTAATTACATTTTTCTCACTTTTCCCCTTAGTACTTTGCGACAAATGACAAAATTTTCAAATTGCAATATCTCGGAGACTATTCCACTTAGACACCAAATTTTTAAAATTAATTTTCTTAGACAAAGAGCAACATTTTTCTGAATATAAGTGATATGAAAGTAGGGACTGTATAAAAATTAAATTTCGTATTTTAATATGTATACAGCCCCTAGTAAAAAATAATTGCCATATCTGAAAGCTACTCTTAATTTGACTAACTTTTCAAATTGAAAGTATGTTTCTGTCACTTACGGTTTACAAGATAATCACTGTAACATCTATTTTGAAACACCCGGTATTTTAAAAGCGTATCATAATCCATGCGCCGTTCCTAGATTTCTCATTTTCCCATTAAGTTGGAAAGTGTATCATAATTCATGAATGTGACATATTTTTTTTTTCCTTGTTCCATCAAATACAACTTGGGGACAAAATTTTAATATAATAATTCTTTTTTCCAATTAAAAAAAAATCGTACATTTTTTTCATATTATGAATCCTAATAAATGCTTCAGTCGAATAAATAGAAGCATATTTGGTTTGAGATAAGCATTGAATTTACAAAATGTCCCCAATTTTTTAAGAATTGGGGACAGCACTCTGATTTGTCAAAAATCTGGTCTCCTTAAGAAAGAGTGTCTAGTTCGGCCGTTGTTAAACAGACGTTAAATATTTTTAAAAAAGAAAAGAAATTAAGAAAAACTCTCTACATATGTTAAACTTGACACATGTTAATTGAAAAGCCAATTCTTTTTATACCGCACTTCACATAAATAAATAAAATCTGATTATTCTTTTTAATTGTCAGAAATTATGAAAAATTACAATGAATCGAGGGATTTACTCCTATAATTTTGAAAATATACTTATACATTATAGACAGGAAAAATATCTTAGATTCTTATCATAAATATAAAGAAGAAACACGGAATTTGTTATTTTCGTTTTGCTTAACATGGGCGAAGAAGAAGTGGCCGACGCTTAAAACCCGTTTTGACGTTGCATTAAGTGCGTTTGTACAGTTTGTTCAATTTTAATGAACTTTAAAAATTTTTAATTTAAAATCATAAATGATCTTCGTATTTTTACATGTATTCGTTACAATGCACATGAGTTTCTTACATCCGATGTCTTAAAATTGTCGGTTTACCTTCCTGAGTAACAGGTTTTTACGGTAAGTTCAATATTAATAAATTTTTAATTTTCGTCATTAGTTAATCTTTAACATAAAAAAAAAAAGCACAACCTAGAATGAAAAAAAAAAGGGGGGCTGATTTCGGCATTTATAAGTAGGCATTGTTTGTAAATAACCTTCGGAACTCAATGCTAATCTTTCGTAATCTCTGCCGTAAACTTGATTTATTTTGATTTACACCTGTTGCTGCAAGTTGTTTGTACTTACCTGAAGTAAAAGATCGTTCCCAATTTTTCGCTTTTAGCTTGTTATTTGTGGATTTTTCGCAGTTAAAATGCACAGGTTTAGTAAAAAGTAATTTTACATACCGAATTATTTTTATTTTAGCCAATATTTAATTGTTAGCTGTCATGTTAGCTTGCATTCATCTAACATTGCCCAATTTTTAAGTTGCGTCCCCTCCCTTTATTTTTCTCCTTCTTGTCCATTTAAAACGTAAATGCCTCCCATAACTTCAGATAAAATATATTTAATATAGTTAATAAAAAAGTTTTAACGAAATCTGTTTCAGTTCACTGGTTTTACAAATAAATTACACAGTAAATGTGAGTTTGTAGTTATAACTCATATAATAAACTTATCAGTCTTATAATTTGATTTCTGTTGATATTTGTGCATGCATTTCTTGATTGTATCTGGTTAAAATTTACGAATGTTAAAAGTTTTTAACTGTTAAATTAACTACTGTTTTATTGCATTTCATTTTGATAATGTATGTGTTGCATTTAATTTTCTAATGGTAGTTCAGTTTAAAACGTTAATCTAAAATAAAAAAAATACAAGTTTTGTTTAGTTTTTGTATGTTAAATTCACATACATTTTTAAGTAAGCCGTTAAAGCTATGAATTGGCATTAAATGTTCTTATTTAATTAAAAAAGGATACAATGACTCAAACATATTGCTAAAATTTGTAAGATTTATGATAAATATTTAATATTAACTTATACTGGTTTGTGTATTTATTATACTTGATGTTATGGTAATTGGATGAATTGACATTACATTTATCCCAATTGAGCACCTTTATTCTAGTTAAAATATTCTTGAAATGGCCATAACTTAAAGATTTGATTTGCTAATTGCATTATATTGATTCTCTGTTGTTTGATGTTAATGTTAACTGCTTCTCTTAAAAATATTGACATAATATAGAATTAAATTTTTATAACTATGAAATGTATACTTGCTATGCTTTCATATATTTTGTGAAAATTTTGTAAAGTTTGTAAAGAATAGTTAATTTTATTTAATAGAAATAGAATAGTATCTGTTATAAATTTTATAAAACGATCTGTTTAACAACTGTAACTTTAAATTATATTACTTTAATTGGTTATATAAAGTGTCTGTGTGTAAGAGATGCGACAGTACTGTAAAATATTGCTTGGATCCATTATACTGACCAAAGTTATATAATTTAGAGGCCAGGAAAAATTTTTGGGGAACTTTTTATATTATGTTTCCAAGATTTTTTTTTTTTTTTTCTTTAAGAGTTGCACAGTTAACCCAGCACTTGGATGTGATTATACTCTGCTTGGCATCCATAACTGACGCTTGTTTACTTGGAGTTCACCTAGGAATACTCATTTCTTGAAAGTGTAAAGTATGATTATAAAAGTTACCTTAAAGCAATTTTTTAATGTTATCCATCACTTTGAAGGTAAGAATTAGGGATGCACCGAATACCATATTTTACCGAATAACGAATACCGAATATTCTGCTGAATACCAAATATTTGATTAAAATTTATTAAACATTGATTACAATGATAAATTTAATTGGTTTGTTTTAAAATAGTGTTTAATATCCAAGTGTTTACTTTATAAATACTTGTGAAATATTTCTTTTATCTGCATATTTTATAAAAATTAGCAGCTAATTAACTGTACATATTTATGAACATTTTATATTACGAGTTTTTCTTCCTCCTGGTTACTGTTTCATATTCAAATTAGTTAGTAGTAGTAAGGCTATTATAATGTGCCATAAGATTTAAGAAAAATTGAAAAACAACAAAATTTTAATTTAAGAGTGTTTTCTCTTACTAATATCACATTTGAAGTAATTTTAATATATGTAACAGTTTCATTAATTTTGTACTATGGTACTACACTAACATTAATTCATGATATAAAAATATTCATGTTTGTTTAGCAATTGTTGAATATTTAAATTTGTTTACCATTCGGTTGCTGAATATTAAAGTATTCGGCCAAACCAAATATTCGATGCATCCCTAGTAGGAATAGTATATTTTGTGCCATTACATTCAAAGGTCTTGCAGCTAGTTTTCCGGTAATTCCAAGTTTTTTTTTTTGTTGTTATATGGATAGCTACCTATCTTTTTTAAGTCACTATAGCCCAAGCACGTTGCACAGATGTGTGCGCATATGCATACACACGTGTTCATATACGCACTATATATTTAGTTATCACGAACTATTATGAGTTTGCAGATAATTTTTTCTTTTCTCTGACTATGCCTGCAGCTATGAAACGAAGACAGTTTTAGGGATCAGTATTTGGTTAAGAGTTGGTATTTTTACTGTTATTAAAGTTTTTCTTTTCTTTGTAGATACTTGTAGAATGGAACCACCTGTTCTGAATATTCCTGGTGAAATTACATTTGCATTGCAAGCTGGTATTTTAAAAGAATCTGTTACCATAAATGCTAGTGACTTTTCCATGGAGAAATTGAAAGAACTAGCTTGCAGTTTCTTAGATAAAAAAGTATGTTAGTGTCAAAATTTGTTTCTGTTGTAAAATTGAACTATTTTTAAAAAGAGGTTTTTAAAGTAATTCTGAAATTTCTGTATACCAATATGTTAGAGATTGCACTGATCAGGCGCATAGCCGGGGATATGAACTTATATGTGTATAAATAGACGGAATTTCATCACTAATCAAAAAATTTCGGGGGGGGGGGGGGGGATATATCCCGATATCCCCCCTCTGGCAACGCCACTGGCACTGATGTGCTACTGTGCATTTAATAGGGATGTAACGGATATCCAGTAAGTATCCAGCTGATATTTCAACAGGGTGTCTACCGCTCCCTGGAAAGTCTGGAAGAAACCGGGAAATTCGATAATGGGTCTGAAAAATTTACCAAAAGAATCAATTTTTTGTGTTTCGTGACCCCCCCTTTTTTTATATATATATATTTTTTTTTTACGCTTTCTTTCTAATTGTCGGAATGGAAACCAAAAGCAACTGTAACACATTTTTCGGACCGCGAAAGCATCTAGCGATGTGTTTGTATAAGGAGGGGAAAATGGGGGCTCATCCATTGTGATGGGAGGGTAAAAGACAAATTACCTTACTTGTTAACGTATGGCTTAGGACCGTATTTCCAAGAACAGTTAATTCTATCAGAAAGTGCGACTACTTCTGTTTCTCAATTGATGAAAGCTTAATCCTGTATACTTCAGTTAAAAAATTGATTTCAAGAAGTTGTACAAAATATGCAAATATAAAGACAAGGAAGGGGGGGGCATTGTGCAATTTCCCAAAGTAAAATGCACTGGTCAGGAATTTTTTCCCGGGACCTCCCAAAAGTCAGGAAAAAGCCAGGAAATTGACTTACAGAAATTTGGTAGACACCCTGTTCAAAATGCAAAATACCATCAGATATCCAAATCATAACTACTGGATATCTGACTTCTCTGCCGGATATCCGGCTGTATGCTACTAAAGTTCTATCGATAATATGCATGGAAAATTACGTTTGAATATTCTCGATAAAGTGATACATAAAACAAGGATATATTTTTTTAACTGAAGAAACAGCAAATTTAACACTGGAAATGGATCATTCAAAATGAACACACAATTTCAGCATTTGCTCCATAGCTTCTGAAGCACATTTGCAACTGGCTGGGGCTTGACTGTTGCCAACCATTTTGCACGATCAGCAAAGTCAAGATATTTTAACACATTAAAATTGTACACATATTTATTCCATTAGCAAAAACATGATACACCATCCATATTTAACCTAAAAAACATCAGCAAATTCAGAAACAGGCAATTTAAAATGAGCAAGCAGTGGACCGTTTTTAACTAAAAAAACTACAGTGGATTAAGCAACCTCGTTGAACAGCTAATGTAAACTGGGCAAACACTGGCCCGTTTTCAACTCAAAAAAACATCAGTGGATTAAACAACCTAGTTGTACACCTCGTATAAAGTCTGTATGATTAGAATAGCCCATAAATAGCACTTATGACACCATAAAAACATCAAATATCAATTTAAAATTCACATTAAAGACCTTAAACATTGCAAAGATTTGTTAAAAAAAAGGACTTACCTTTATTTTTTTAAATTAACTGCTCAGAAATGTCTCTAACACCCACTGGCTTATAATGTAAAACCAGCATGCTTTCTTTTATTTACTTTTATATTGACACTGCATTTCTAACAAACACACACACCAGCCAATAACTTAAACCAACATGCTTTCTTTTATCTACTTTTATATTGACACTGCATTTCTAACAAACACATACACCAGCCGATAACGTAAAACCAACATGCTTTCTTGTATGTAGCTTTATGTTCACACCCTATTTCTAACAAACACACACACACTTTCTTTTCATACAATAACATAACATATTCCATTCCCTTCCATCCATAACATGAAACAATTTCAAAGAATATAGTCCCAGATTTTGAAAAGTGATTAATGGGAGAAATAAACTAATCATTATTATTCGACAACCTTGAATAAAAAAGAATTAGAAAATGCATTCAGAGTTTGCTATTATATTTGCACAAACACCCAAATTTGTGATATTCTGTCAATGAAGTAATTGACTTTTATTTATCTATTAGCCGAAATTTTTCAGGCTTTAAAAAATGAACCCGAACTCATCTCTAATGACTGACAGCAAAGATTTGTCATGGGTCATATTGATCCTCTAATAAATCTTGTTTCATCAAGTGATACAGGGTGTCTACCGTCATGCAAAGGTCACGAAAGTCACAGAAAAGTCAAGAATTTGAAAAAAGGTCAGGAAAGTCAAGAAAAGGCCAAGAAATGAAGCACTTGGTCACGATCAGCGACTCAACTCCCTTTTTCCATTTCATTCAAATTCTTAGTTGACAATTTTCGTAACTAAATTTCCTAAACTTTTGTGCACTATTTTTACAGTTTTGCTAATAAACGTATAGTTTACCGCATTCTATCGATCTTTGTTGTAGAGATATTTAATTTTGAAATCGGGGCTTATTCGCTGATCACCCTGTATTTAATAGTGTTAAATTTAAAAGTATAATTTTTCTTCATTCTATTAGTATGATGCAGGGGGGCAGAAACTGTTTTTACTCTCAACATTTCCCTCAATACATATGCAAATTTCCCCAAAGTTTTATGATATGTTTATAGACTTTTATCAGTTCTGTATTACCGTAAGTGTAAAAATATTTGCCTGAACAAGCTACATACATGTTTACTGAATAGCAATTGATCCAAGTTAAGAGAAAGCAAACTGCTGATCGGTGAAAGAGTTGAAAAAAAAAAATCGCTTTAAAAATAGGAATGGGAAAGAATAACTCGAAGAATTTTGTAATTCATTGTTAAAGTCGAAATCAGTTGTATATTTTCTGCAAAATTTCCCCCTATCCTAGATTGCCGGATCGTACATATTCTGCATCCCTGGCATGAATGTATTTTTGATATTAGTGTTCCGTATTTGTTATGGCCAAGAAAAGGTCAAGAAATCAAGCTTATTTTATGTGGTAGACACCCTGTGATAAAAAAAAAAAGTGACATAATACTATTGTCTAGTTTTAAATTAAATCTGCTAATTCATTAATGGGTCAGAAATCTGTCAAGCTTTAGTGTCAGTCTTTAGACACGTTAAATTAATTTTTCTCTTTCGTGTTCATCACATGAAAGAAAAGTATTTAATTAATTTTCTATAACAGAATAACACTAATTTTCTTGCTCGGCAAATATTGTAGTCTTGCTAATGGAATAATAGTAAATTAAGTAAGATTGACCATTTTTTAATATCCTATATGGTTTTTAAACATTTATTACTTTCTTTATGGTTCTATTTATTACTTTCTTTAAACTCATTATCTTTTATTATGTTTTTTTAAAACATTAGTCTAAAATATTTTCTGTCTCTCTCCCGAAACTCTTTTTTTTTGGGGGGAGGGGGGGGGAGGTCAGTGTCATCTTGAGTGCTAAGACTTAAACAAATTTTGCAGAATTTGTTTAGATCTAGGAGAAAGCAAATAAAAGGTTGTTCAAGCTCATTTAAATTATATGATGATTCTTCAGGTTGTTATGTAATTTTGAACATAATAATAATATAATTACTCAATAAACCTAAATTAAAAATTTGACTTCCATTTGAAATATTTATTTCAGTGAGTGAATGGTCATTCAGATGAGACTAATGAAGTATTATGTATGAATGTATTCAGGGATTGATGCAGACAAAATTTGGGTCCGTTTTACGGCCCCCTTCACAGAATTACAATTGATTAAAATGACCCCTTCACAAAAATGCAATCTATTAAAACAACCGGTTTCATTGGCAATTTACAGAATATTTTAATTTGTTTTGTGAACTATTTGAAGAAAAAAGTGACTTTTACAAAAATTTGTATGAAAATTCACAAAAATAGATGTTGAAATTCACTAAAATAGTTATTAAAATTCACAAAAACAGTTTTCACAAAAATTGCACCCTGGAAAAAATTTGATAGACCCCTGGTATTAATAACTAGTATGATAGAAATAATTTAACAGTAATCAGTATTGAAATGCCACTGAAAGGATAATTGTTGCTGTTTCTGAATAATTTGCTGCTGTTATAAAGATTTTTACACAGGCACTGTATTTTAAATCTTTGGTGTCTACAAATTTAAGAAGTCTGTGTACATATATAATTCATTAATTTAAAACTAAAGTCTATTGTTTGCACATTCAAAAACCTAAATTTTCGTAAATAATAAAAATTGCGTTAACATAATTTTCTTTTCAGTTTCCAGATCATGGAATAAGCAAAATAGAACAACGATTGCTTTTCTTCCGTCATGATTATAGTTATGAAAATATCTTGTTGCCACTGCCCTCTATATCTGATATATCTGAAAACACCCTTGTTGAAATAGTCTTATCAGGTATGAATGTTGTATAGTAAATACTGACATTTTCTATACTTGTGATGTTGAATACTTGGGGTATTCTATACTTGTGATAAGAAAATAAAAGTTGTATTGATTTGTTTAGACTGAAAAAGTCTTTTAATTTTGGTAAAAGTATAAATGAACTATGTCAGAGTTTTGAAAAATTTTAGGATGTCTCTTTACAAGCTGTTCTATATACTGAAACAAATGATGAACTCGTATCAGTTATGATGCCATAAAACATTCAAGAAAACTTTTAAAAATTTAAAATTTTGCAAAATGTGACACTTTTTAAGAATGTTGCTGCGTGATTTCATGTGTAAGAATTTTTCCTGAAAGTTTCATAAAAGTCACAGTTCTTTCGTTTCTTACAGTGTGTGATGCAGTTTATAAAAAAAATCCAAGGATCATGCTATAGCACATATAACCCTTAAAAAAAAAAAAAAAAAAAAAAAAAAAAAAAACCTGTTTTCTTTCAAACCACTACATTCCCAGGACTCACTTTTTATAAGACCTTAGTTATACTGGAAAGCCCACTTTTAGGTCCCAGTGTTAAACTTGTAGTAAATATTTTCATATTGTTACTGAAAAAGGACCTAGAAAATTCTGCAAGAGACTCCAGCTAGTTAATCTTATGAGTCCCTGACATAATCAGTTTATTTTGTGTATCAAGATCATGAAGCAGGTTTTATTTCTTTTAACTTTAGCCTTAAACAGGGTTTCTACAGACCTGAAAAGTCGGGGAAATGAGTTTTGGTCAGGGAAAGTCAGGGATTTTTGAAAAAAGTCAGGGAAATTAGCAGAAATTGAAGAAAGATCAGGGAAATGCAAGAAAAATTGAATTTTGCAGCAAAATCAAGAAAATACGTGCTGTTAGAACCTAATTGTAGAAATTGTTTTATTTTCATTTTCTCATTTAACCTTATAAATAATTTTAAAATGTGTTCTTTATGAGCAAATCTTGTGCAGTTGAAATATACTTAATTTTATCCTAAAATTATCAAACAGGGTTTTTGTTAGAATCCAGTGATGTCAAATAAGATTCTTGTATAGATTAATTTTATTATTATTATTTGTAAAAAAAGGGTCAAAATATATAAAAAGTTATTAATTAAAGGATGTAATGCTAAAAATAGAAATGCAAAATTTGGGAAAGCACGCTAGATAAAGTCAGGGAAGAGCGTGATAGATGTCAGGGAAGCAAAAGCTGTGAAATCTGTAGAAACCCTGTTAAAGCAAAAAGTATGAATTAAAATGCTCTAACAATAACTTTATTATTTTTCTATAGGTAACAATTTAAACGATGATTCCCAGATGAGACCCCATTCTCTGATGCTACATTCTTACAAATCACCTACTTTCTGTGACTTTTGTGGAGAAATGCTCTTTGGCTTAGTTAGACAAGGCTTAAAATGTGAAGGTAAATATTTTTGCTCCTACATAAAAGAAATTTTGCCTGCAGTTGATACATTTTTGTCTTTTGCTTATTAAGTATAGGATGTATTCTTTCTGTGTGTGCCTATTTAAATATGCTAAACAACTGTGTAATAGCTTTAATATTAAAAAAGTTTGGAAAATTTCACTACCATGCTGCAAAGTTCTTGATTTGAATTTTAGAAATCCGTGTGGTTATCTTGTTAAAATGCATCACATGCAAAAATTTTTTAATTGGCATGCGACTTTGAGCTGTGCAATTGTGGTTTAAACATATAAAATTGTCACCTCATTGAAGAAACAAGCTAATTTCTGAATTAAAGTTAGGTAGTTGTGTAGTTAACCAGATTGAGGATTTATATTTCGTATTCCTGTAGCTGAAACTTAGCAACATGGCAGGCAATAAGTGCTGCAGGTTATTTTAAAAGGGTTGCAAATTAATTCAACATTGTGGTTTCTCTTTTACACTTTTATTTAATTTCACACTGTATGTCAGTTAAATTTCATAGGATTTGCTTATTTCTGTCTTCAATTGAGCTGAAATTTTGCATACTAATGTACCTTAGGCAAACAATACATGAGTCAATTATAAATTTTTTAGAAGATTTTGTCTGTTACAGCTGTTGGAACCAGCCTCTAAGCTGCATCCCTTTTTCTATTTAATCTCTCATATATAAATGATTGTCATTCCACAACAAACACTGCATTGTACTTAAGTTTATTTTTATTAAGCTTTTAGTAGGATTATACAAATAACTTTCTATTGTAAGTCTGTACATTAGACAATTCTTAACATTTTAAAAATACTTAAGTTCTTTTCTTCGATGGTAATTTTTTCTTAGAAGTATAGTTGGTAACATTCCTAATAGAATTTCATTATAGTATCTATAAAAACTTTCCAAAGGCTAGAAAATGAAAGATTATTAATTTGTAAAAGATTGACTAAAATCATTTTAGTAAATTATAATTCCCTTCACAATTAGATTAAAGGACAGTAATTTTGTCAATACTATGAGGAGTTTTGCATTTTTCTTTTAAGTTGAAAGCTAAGATAAGAGTTCTTGAATATTCAGTTTACAAGAAAGGTTAGACAAGGTTTTTAACAATATTTTGATATTTAATTCTAATTAAATTTTTCCCTTTTTATTTTCTGACTAATTCAGGCATTCATATTTTTTTAATGCATGTAAGTGTTCAAGCTAAAACTTCTGATTTTATAAGTATCCAACACTTTTGTAGACTTATGCAGATGGTTGACATATCCTAAACCAGTTCATAATATGTTAATCATCCTCATGTAAAGTATTTTTTCTTTTGTTGCTCATATTTCAATTCTTTAGATAAAAGATAATAACTCTTGAACGATAATAACTCTGACTGACACAACTAGTATTAACTGTTAATCTTTCCTCACTTCCAATGCTGCAGCTTAAGGAAACTTCTTACTGAAGGCTTTATTAACATCTTATAGGGTAAGTAAGAGAAAAAAAGTTTTTGGTGTTTCACCTTTTAGCTTGCATGGCACAATCTCATTTTGTCAAAAATTCACACTGCCAAGAACGCTTTTCAGTTTAGTTTTGCACAATCGCTTGAATTCTCACCAATATCTTAAATCTGTGTTTTACTTTCCTAGAGCGTATTAAAAATCTATTCTTTTTTCAGGTGTATTGTTTGTTTATTGCTTTTGATTGTAAAATAGTATAGATTTAAAAGAACTTTCTGCCTATAAAAAGATAATTTAGTTCCTGTTATCAAAGTTAAGTTTCTGTAGGTGAAAATTAGAAATTTCAGGTAGGCTATAAATGTTCAACTTCAAAAGGTGTGCAGAAAAATGTGACCTGTTTTATGCAAACTATGTTGTATTGCCATATTTTTAATAGTGGTACATAACTAGACAAGTTAGATAAGTTCAAATGAAATCATTGATTTAAAAACTAACATCAAATGATATTGCTTGATGCAGCTTATCATTCCTGACTTACCAGTTTTACTTCTAGAAGAATTGTGATTGTAAGGAAGAAAAACAAATATAAATAGAGAAATAAATATTTTTTTTTTTTAGAAAAGGGGAGAGAATGGAATAAGCAAGTTGTTTGCCTGAAGGTGTATTTTTTAATCCACTATTTAAAATTTGAGTTCTTTTCTTTTTTTCTTTGTGGAACAAATTATTCCATTTTTGATATCTAGCATTTCTCTAGTTGGAACCTACCTTCTGTATTCTAGGAAGTCATATTTTGATTATTCTTCTCATTTTTAAAGATTTTTGCGTTTTGCATTGTTAAATAAAAGCTTCGTGTAAAGGAAAAAAAAAAAAAAAAAAAAGAAAAAGAAAAAGAATAATACAGCTCATATTCAAAGTATTAGAATAATTGCGAAAAAGTAATAAGAAAGAAATTGCTTTCCATTTACGTATTTTTGATACTAAGTAAATGTAATTAAATTTCTTATTATGTGTAATAATAAATTAAATGTGGAATGTTTAGATAAGATAATTTGTTAAACATTTTCAAAATATAAAATACAATAAATTAAGTATACAATAGCTTTCTGAAACACATCAAAATATTAGAATAAAATAGATTGGTTCAAAGTATATCATATATACATATTATATTTTATTTTATAAATATTAATTGTTATTAATTATTATAAATATTAATTATTTTATAAATATATCATATTTTATTTTATGCAACAATATTACGTTATGAAGATGAAGTACATGGTAGTTAAAATTTTGTAGCATCCCCTTTATCTTTAATAACAGCATTCAGTTGATCTTGCATACTATATATAAGGCGTTTACAAATATTTCTATCAATATTAGTCCAAATAGACTTTATACGTGCCACTAACTCAGTTTTACTTGAAGGAGCATTTTCTTGGCAGTTTTTTTCTTCATTATACATATAAGTTTTCGATGAGAACTAATCTCTGGTGAGTTTGGTGGCCAAGGAAGTACCTTAATGTTGCGTTTGGCAGAATCAATTCTCAGTTGGCGCCAAGGTATGTGGTGATGCTAAATCCTGTTGAAAGATTAAATCATCTTCAAATAAATCTGATGATGGAATCATGTAATACTCCAAAATTTCTTGATGTATCTGAGAGTTAACCTTTTTGTAGACGATTCATAACTTACCAGGTCCTTCTGGGCTCATGCAACCCCAAACCATGACATTAGCAGCAAATTTTACTAAATGTTTAAGGCATTCTTTATCAAATGCTTCTTGCTTCATTCTCCAAACTCGAATACCTTGATTACCATATGAAACAAAAAACATACTTTCATCACTAAATAATATTTTTTCCAATCTTCTTCGCTCCATAAGCGTCTTGATTTACATCAATTCAATCTTATACACTTTTGTTTTGCAGTCATAAGAGGCTTTGTTTTCGGTACACAAGATACAAATCAAACTTAAATTTATGGATAAAGAATAATATAGAATATAGAATTAGAATAACAGAAGTAATAAAGAATACTGATTTTAAATAAAATCATCTGAATTTAATCAATGATGCCACCAGTTGTGAATCGGTGATAATTAAAGGAAAATTAATGTGAAATATTCTAATATTTTGAACCACTTGAATAAATATTCTAATATTTTGATTTTTCAACATAATTTTTTTCCAATTAATCTTTTCAAAAATGGTATTGATTTTAAGAGAATAAATAAGTTTAATCAACAATAAGTTCTTAATAAAAATATCGTTTGCTTATTTACATTAAAAGACATTTTTAATTTGTAAAAAAAATGTAATTATTCGAATATTTTGAATGTGAGCTATGTATATATAAGCAAATGAAAAAAGTGAGCAAGTATGTAAAAATTGTTTTGGATGTCAGTAAAACTGACAAGAATGAAGTTTGCCATTTTGCATAGTTCAATTTTTTGTTGTTGACTGATCAGCTTTTGCTTTATTCACTAAACTGAAACATATTGAACTAGATAAGTAAATTTTACGAGAATTGTCATCAATTTTGGTTTGTATCATTTAAAATAAGTGTTCTAACATTTTTTTTCTTTTGATAATAAATGCCATCTTGTACTATTATTTGCTTGCTTGCTTGCTCATTGATGTCAATTAGTTATACAATATTTGCATTTAATTTTTATGTATAATGTGTATTTCATCATCTGATAAATTTTAGAGGCATTTCTAAAGATTATACTTTATTTCAGTAGTGCGAGTTTTCTTGATCTGCTGTTTCTAGTTATTAGCCTCCAATTTTAATTAGTATGCTGCTAGATTTTGCGTAATTTACGAGTATGCTAGGAAATAAATTTTCTACAAAATGTACTACAAAAGGAATCACTAAAATAAAATCCCATTTTTACTTCCTTTCCCAAGATAGAAAGAAAATGTTTAGATGAAGCATTTGTAAAGAATACAGTTTTACAAATTTCTTTTGTTCTTTTTTTTTTTTTTTAAATTCACAACTATAAAATTAACATACCATAGAACTGTATTTATGTTATTTTTTTCTTCCATTTGCTATAGTATTTTCTAAATAGTGTGTAATATCACCTCACTCATTCGCTTTGATTACAGATTATCTTTTGCATACTGTAAATTTAGTTGTGAATTAAATGAGTTTTGTTTCAGGATGTGGCTTAAGTTTTCATAAAAGATGTGTGTACAAGATTCCAAACAATTGCACTCATACTCGGAGGAGAAGGTCATCCACCTATTTACATTCACCTCATCAGTCCGATCAAGTAGGGCTATCACTGAGCATTCCAAATATGGCTACAGTATGTATGGCTTATTTATGTATGACTGGCAGTATGTATGCTTTTGCCTTTGCTTAATATTTTACTTTTCTTTTTGCTTTTGTTCTTTTTACATGGAGTAGTTTGTTTATATCCATTTGCAGTGATCTCTCTTGAAGATTTTTGTCTGTTGGGCAGTATTATGAAGTAGAAAGGTGTAATTGGAACAAATTTAAGCATTGGTAATTAAATTCCCTAACTTTTTTCCCATATTGTTCCACCTGGTCAAAAAATCTAGAGAGAACATTGCATTTGCCCTTTTCAGAGGTACTTTGGGCTATCTTTAACCCCTTCCGGCACAAGAACTTTTATTGTATTTTCTCATTTATGCAGATGCCTGGAGTAATAGTTAAATTTCTGATGTCAATTTAATGAAGCATAGATAATTTTTCTGTAAAATATCTATAACAGTTTTATAAATATGCATGACACTTTACCTCCTAATATCATTTTGTGCAAATTTTATTATTATCTGGTAAATAGACATAGGAAAATTAACTAATGCTTCTGAAATTTGTCATGTACACCATAAGTAGGTGGCTAGAACGTCTAGCCACCGCCCGCGAAAGGGTTAAGACTCGTTCTATAAAGTTTAAAATACTGTTTGCAATAAAAATAAAGATTAATTATGGCTGATATCGAGATAATAGTAAGTTGATAGAAAATTTTAACTAGGGGAAAAAAAAAATGACTGATAAACCAGACATTGCTGTGATCATTTGGGAAACTTTTCACTGTCGTGTCCAGTTAATTTCAAGATTTGCGAGTGAAGGAATTTATTGATTAGTCTCTGTTTTGAACTTGTGCACAGTGATGAATCGTTTGTAATGGATGCCTCTTAATGTCAGACAAAAGATGATGTATGTCTATAATAATATATAGGATTCCCATGGTCCTCGTAAATTCTAGAATTTCATTTAAAAAAATAAATCAGAGACCTGAAAAGTCTAAAACTTTCTCATTGTTTGGATTTTCTGTGGAAGGCAGGAGGAAGGGAGAATAAAATGCCCACAAGAGCTGATTAGATGAAGGCATATCCCAAATGCTTTTACACTCTTCTCAGCACATTAGAGTACAAAATGACAAGTTCAATTGAACACTCCTATGCTGTAGGTAGATCTTTTCACACTGGTGCTGCCACTTACCTGAAATTAATCTATGACTGAGAAATTGTCGGATTGCAGTCATCCTTTTTGAAACCAAAAAGTGCAAATACTGTGTTAAAACAAACTGTGCTTCCCTCTTTAAAAAAAAAAAAAAAAAAGAGAGAGAGAGAGGGATTTGATATATTAGAAAATATAGTTACGAAATCACCTTTAGAGTATTTGATTTATTCACACTGGAAATAAAGAAAATTTTTGAAACGTATGTGTTATATCTATACCAAACAAAGTCCTTAAAATTTTTCTTTTTTTTTATGGAAAGCCTAGTTTTTCTTTGAAGAAATGAATGGAAACCCTTGATATATGTTCAACTTTATATCACATATAACTTTAGATAACTTTATATAATCACAGATAACTTAAGATATCAGGGCATTAAGCTAGAGTATATATCTAATAATTATCCATGATTGAAATGCAGTAAACTATTTTACCACCATTTTGTACTACACAAATGAATAAACCTTTTAAAACTATGCAATTTCTTCTGTTTTTATGAATCTTTTTACTATAAAAAGATCTTCATGTATGTTTTAGTAATTTAATTATGTATGTCTAAGATTCTTTTTTCTTTTTAAGTTTCAGCCTACATCACCTAATCGTAATCGAAAATCTCCCTCTTTGCCCCCTGGAAGAACATTGGGTATCGATAAAGTTCCATCAGGAAAAATGAGAGTTCCTCATAGATTTGAAATCCATTCCTATACCAGACCAACAGTTTGTTTTTATTGTAAAAAATTGTTAAAAGGAATTATCCGCCAGGGTATGCAGTGTAAAGGTAAGAAATGAGAACTACGAGGTGTGATTAAAAAAAAAGAAAGGTTATAAGTCAAATAAAGAAATATCTATTAACGATAGACTGAAAATACAAAAGGAAATTAAGAGGCATACATGTCTATCACTTTTCGACATAATCACGGTGGCTATTTAGGCATTTATCAGAACGCAGAAACAACTTGTTTAACCCGTCTTGGTAGAAGTCAGGCCCCTGTCCATAGAGCCAGGTCTCGGTGGATGTTTTCATCACACTGTCTGAAGCACTGTGTGCCAGATTAAGCGCTCCTTCAACCTAGGAAACAGGAAATAGTCACTGGGTGCCAAATCTGGGCTGTATGGGGTGGGACTCCAGATTTCCCACCTGAACCATCACAGCAATTCCTGCATTGCTTGAGCAGTATTGGGCCTGGTATTGTCATGCAGGAAGATGGCACCTTCAAGAAACATGCCTGACATTTCTCCACAATATGTAGTTTTCAAATGCTATGGCTTGTAACCTTTTTTTCTGATCATCCCTTGTAGATTCAGTATATATTTTTCTAATGCTTCATTCCAATGTGTTATTTTTAGCTAAGTTATTTTATTTAAATAATAATAGTATAGTGAAACCTCTCTGAGTGGCCACCCCACCGTACCGAGAATATTTGGCTGCTCAGAGGGGGTGGCCACTCTGAAGGGTTTTATTTATTAGGTTGTAACGAAAGTTTCCCGCCACCGCAAACATCGTCAGCACACAGTTCTCGTTGGCGTATTTGCTCCTATTTTGTCAAACGATTTTTGGCATTTGAAAGAAAGAGGTTTACTTTATAACACTGTGTTGTGAAATCTGTAAAAAGTATAGTTATCATTAAGTATAAGGTGTCTCAAATGGAACTATCACTCTAGAGGATTAACCATCATTTACTTCCAGTTGTGTTGCAAAAAGTCAGCTACATAATACAACGAATTACGAGTACAGCTTTAAGTACTATTGTATCATGTGACACTGTGCAGGTTTGGTACCGAAAGTTCAAAAACAGTTATCTAAGGAGTTAGAAGTTAGTTTTTCAGGCAGATATGGCGGAAAACTTTCGTTACAACCTGATACTATTATAAGATAATTGCTATAATGCATAATATAAAGCAAGTCTAATACATATTCCTTATTTAAAATGAAATTTAAAACTTTTCTAAAGAGAAAATAGTACTTTAATGCTTTCTTACATTTTTTGAAAAAAGGATACAATTTGTGTCTGTTTTAAGTTTTTACTTTTCTCTGAAACTACTATTTTTTTCAAGTTCGTTTTTTACTTTAAAAAGTAGATCTCTAACCGATTCGCTTGCAACCGCTTTGAAATTTTCTATAATTTCATTGATTTTCCCTAAAGTCACTTGTGTTGAAAGTTTAGCTTGCTCGCCATTACAAACATTGGGAAATTCCTCGGAATTGGTGCCTGAAAGGGACAAAAATTCATTTGTAGGACACCTGCAATGCCTGATTGTCCAAATTCCTCCCTCAGTTTCCATGGATGGTTGAGGAGAATACAAAAGAGATAACAGATTCAATACCAGGTATTGCTGGGTCTCATATTCGACCATAAACCTGACCTTGAGTTTCTTCACTCAAAATTAAAGCATGGAGTGAGTAGCCTAGTATGTGAACGAGATTATAAACACCAGCACTCAATTTTAATATTTTGTTTCACATTTGCTAATGTGGTTGCCTTAGCAACAAATGAATAAAAAAAAAAAGGGGGAAGGTTCTACCTTGAGATTATTAAAATACATGGAGTTTATATTTGTCAACGAAAAAAAGTTTTCATCTGCTACGGTGTATATTTATATTAGAAAATAACTTTGAATTGATTACTGAGTTTTTTGTGTAAAATAAATTTAAATTTTCAATATGAGTTTAGCGGCAACGTGAAACTGTGTTAAAATTTATCGTTGCATGAAATAAATGTATATACTATTTGCATGTGATCAGCATTATAAATTAACACTTTTTAACGCTTTCTAACAAGGTTGAAAAGTGTTTATGATTTCAGTTTGTCTGCCTGTCCGTCAGTCATTATTCTAACTGTCGTAAATATCCATCAATTTCTACGACATTAATGTATGTTATTGTTATTTATTATTAAAAATATTTGCAATATTAACATGAAGTTGGAAAGTGTTTTATAATCTATGCAAAATGCATGATTTGCCTTTCTTGTTTTACCTTAGCTTTACCTATAAATATTATACTTTACAAAAGTTCTCCCATCACTTAATTTAATTAAATTTTTTTTAATTAATTAAGAATGTATAGATTATTTAATAAACAATTATGCTGTTATTTTGTGTTTAAAATCTTAATGAATCCCTAATATTTCTTTTTTATTCATTAGATTGCAAATTAAATGTACATAAAAGGAAGTGCCTTGAATGCATTCCCATGGACTGTACTGGTGAAGCCCCAAAGGATAGTAAGTAATGTGTTTACATTTAGAAAATTGGAGAGAAAATTGATAAATCATTTTTCTCTGAAAAAATACATGTGTTTTCATTTGTACAATCATCATTAATGCATGAAAATTATCCTTTTTAAGTGAAAATGCTTCAGTGTTTATTGTGGCCATGCTGGATTTTCTTTTATGCTAGATCAGCAAATTCTACCCTAAGTGAGTCACTTATTGTCTGTGTCTGTGTGTGTGTCTGTGTAAATGGAAATAAAAGAATAACCCAAACAAATTTATTTCACTAAAGTGCATTACTCATTTATTTATGTTGTATTTAACAAAATGACTTATCCATTTTCAACATAATGAAGATGTGTATGGTATCAAGTATTTGTAGGTTAAAAGTCAATCAAATTTTTGTAAACCTTTGAAAGTTTACTCTTAAAGTTTTACAGCAATATATAGTATTTTTTTCATGTAATTAAGTATTAATGTTTGGAAATTTTGCTTACAGTTCTCAATCTAAGCATTATTGGAAAAACATAATATGCACTGTTTTAATCCAACCATGTCTTTTTATAATTTGATTTAAAATATTTGTTATCATTTTAAGATTAGGGTTAATTTCATTTATGAAAAAATTCCATATTTTTCTTGATATTCTGCTGTAAAGTTTTGTAATTTTCAAAATTTGTTTGCAATTTTCTTAATTATACATTTTATTCTGCAAAAACATGTTTATAAAATGCATTACCTGAGTTCAACAAGAATACAATCGCTTTTATACTTTGCTTGAAAATAATTCTTTCCTTTTTATTGATTAAAACTAATTAGTTAAAATTTTATGAAAAATACCATGTCTCAGGAAATTTGTTTCTTTGTCTGGTATTCCACTGTGACGGCTCATTATTTTCAAATTATTTTTTAAGATTCTGAGAACTTTAAAAACGCCATGTCCGAAAATGATGGTGAGAAAAGTGATCATATTGATGAAGAATCTGGTGAAGAAAGTGATAATTCAGTTGAAAAGCAGTCTGCTCATCAAGACTCGCAAGATGATGAATCCAAAGTTCCTGTGCAGTAAGTTCTTGAAGCAAATTTTAGTTAATTCTATCATTTTTTAAATTCTTCAGAAATATTTAATTGAAGACGTGTGGGGGGGGGGGGGGATACAAATTTCTGAGACATTTTTTATTCTAATTGATGTAAAGATAAGAAAGGTAAAATTTAACTCAGGTAAATGTTCTCTAATATCAGGGTTTCTACAGACCTGGAAAGTCAGGAAATATCAGGGAAATGAGTTTTGGTCAGGGAAAGTCAGGGAAATTTTAAGAAATTGAAGAAAGGTCAGGGAAATGCAAAAATATTTTAATTTTGCGGCAAAATCAAGAAAATACTTCCTGTTTGAACCTAATTGTAGAAATTGTGCCCTTTATTAACATATCTTGTTCAGTTGAAATATTCTTAATTTCATCCTAAATAATTATCAAACATGGTTTTTGTTAGAATCCAGTGATGTCAAATAATATTTTTGTGTATATTGATTTTATTATTATTATTATTTGTAAAAAAGGGGCAAAATATACAAAAAGTTATTAATTAAAGGATGTAATATTAAAAATAGATATGCAAAATTCAGGAAAGCACGCTAGATAAAAAGTCAGTGAAGATAGATGTCAGGCAAGCAAAAGCTGTGAAATCTGTAGAAACTCTGAATATTCTCTAAAGTGTATTTTGTCTTAGGGGCCATCTACATATTGAAGCAGAACCTAATTACTGAGCATGCAATTGTAATCTCATGTTTTCCCTTTATATTTTAACTCAGCATAAAAAAATAAAGCATAAAATTATTAATTTGCGATAAATATACATTACAAAGCACTGAAAAAGTCCCCTCTAATATTGGATGTATTTTTTTCAATGTCATACTTCATAAAATCCCAAAAGTAACAACGTACATTAATTTATATTCATAAGAACAAGTATGCTTTAAAACCTCAACATTATTTTATCGATTTATATTTTGTGATTCTATGTGAACTCTAGTAATTTCGAAATTATTATCTAATATAACTAAAATGAGTGCTAAAAGGACTCTATTAGATTATACCATCCTCTGCATTATTCATTTTGTGAAGAGCAATGCTAAATATTCGTATAATCTTCAGTTTGATGATTTGCTAAATTTTCTCCATAGAGCTATGGGATTTTATATTTTGGTTAAACAAGGGTAAAAACAAACAAAAAAATATAATGTAACGAGTAGATGAAGCCTTTTGTAGAGGCAATTACAGTGAATACTAGATATATTTTACACTATAATATTTTAACACATCCATGATTTTATGAGGCATATGTTGTGAATGACTACGTTATGCGATTTAACATCTTTATACTATGTTTTATCAAAATTATGTTTTTAAAATTTGAATGATGGCTTCTGAAAACAATTAAATGCTCAGTTTAAATCTATCCATTCTTATATCTATGATTCTTGTAGGAAAACATTAGGCACTATTCCCAGTTTATTAGAATCTGATAAATTGTGGGATGATTTTGCCAGTGATGTAATTTGTATATCCAAGCCTTTCAATCTAATTGGCGTTCTAATACAGGTTTAAGCTCGCGACATGAAAATGATGTCAGTATATGACTTACAATATGTAGTTTGAATTCTTGAAATCAAAGAATGAACCCTCACTGTACATGCTGGTGGGTAAAAAATTTCTGGGTGTCTGTTCTGTTGTTTAAATTCTGATTCTAGACATTGAAAAACACTTAAATTTTCATTTTTAGTTCTTAAAGTTTGCTTTTGTCTGATTGACGTCGATAAGTCTATTTTAATTTATTTCATAAACGAAAGATGGCAGCACTTTGATTAACAGGAAAGTAAACTGTATTATTATTTGTAACTCTGTAGTATTGCTTGTAGTATTATTTGTAATATTATTATTTGTTTGTATTATTATTTGCTCATAATACAAACATAAAAGAAATACGAAAAATAGTCACTTCTAGACATTCATTTTTTGTTATTTTACATTTATATGTTATTGTTTATCACAAATCTTGAATAAAAAAGACTTTTATATCCAGCAAAAACTTTTTGGATCATAATTTAGAATGGAATTATAAAAAAATATAAAAATCAGTGATTTTTGCCAAAAATTGAAGAAAATAGCTTTAATTTCTACAAAAGCAAACTTTCATTAAAAAAAAAAAGTTATTTTCCTTAGTTTTGGCATAGGAGAAACCAAAATTTAACATGTAGAAGTCACACCTAAAAATAGTGACCAGTGTTATCAGATTTTTAAAGTAGTGTTACTCCCCCCCCCTTGTTACCCCTAGGCTTTTGTTTATAAGATAATGGTTTGTGTTGGAAATGTCAAAGTGAAAAAATAAACGTATTGATAGCTTTTCAGCATTTTAAATTTATGAGGAACAGCAGTGTTAAATAAAATTAATGAAAAGTGTTGAACTTTTTAAGAGCCCCCCCCTCCCCCCACAGTGGTGGAGAACCTATTGATGTTTTTGTAGTTCGGAACCTAAAATTAGTAGAGTTCCTTTGGTAATCTAAAAATAACTGCAAGTGAATATGCATATTTACGGTAACATATACGTGACTGTTTTGTAACCCCTTGCTGAAAATATTTTCTGGTTATGCCTCAGATTTACCCCTACTGCTATTGCAGTCAGAATATGTATTTCTCATTTCTCAACTTAATTTTTTATCATTAATGTTGCACCATTGTCATCAAGTTTTCTAACCTTAGTTCTATTTTTATATATTCAGTGAAGCATCCAGTAACAATATACCCTTACAAAGGATTGTCCAAAGTATTAAACACACAAAAGGTAAAAACTACAAAGTACTTAAGGAAGGATGGTTAGTGCACCATACCAACAAAGAAGGAATGGTGAGCATGGTCATTTTGATAATTTTAACTATTATTTTTAATATTCAGACTGGAAAAGTTACCTAAGTTATTATTTTTCCTTTTTTTATAGTCTGGATTTTAACCAGCCGTTTAAGGCCAACAGGAGTTTTGCAACTTCTCCAGACTGAAACAAAGCAGCATGCCTGTACCATTATGTAACATTTAAAATAATTTCAGCTCTAGTTGTACAATTCTGCCATGAAACAGTCTGCTATTTTGTCACAGAATGGAACAAGTTAAATTTAAAATTGTTTTGAATGCTGCTAAATGGTGCAGGCATGCTGTTTTGTTTTAGCCTATTGCATGTGGCATTGCTGCAACATCCCCAAGCCCGAGTATAAAGTAATATAAAATACAAGATGATTAATTTTAAGAGTACCCATTGGGTTTTCAAACCCTTTAGTCAGCAGATGTGGAGATTATTCTAACTGTACAGTATAGTTATTTGAATCTTGCTTGAGTGCAAGAGGTGTTTTTAACACTTGAACTCTTGAAATTTTAATTGTGAGTTGAAGAAGAAATGAAAATACTCAATGTCACCGATGTTTTAAAAGCTTTATTTAATGTGAAACTTTTAAAAAATTATAATTATTTTCGGCAAATTTTATAGATGGTGTTTTTTTTTTTTTTTTAATGAGATTTCCTTAGCTACAGATAGGAAAATCAAATTGAAAGTTAATAATAGTGCTCATGTGAATTTGTGCTTAAAAAATAATTATAGACATTAAATAAGATAAGGTGTTGAAGGTCTTGCTCATATATTAGAGATGTAGATAATACAAAAAACAAATATGTCTGCTTTCAGATAGATTACCTTTGGAATTATGTTTTCCTCTCTAGATGTGTTTGTTTGAAATAAACCAGTTTCATTGAAACTTGGGAACTCTTCAATCCACCTGAATTTTATAATTTAACCTAACCAAAAATATCTAATCTCAGTAGGTATGTTCTTGTATGCAGGTGACAGTGAGAATTTTCCTACAGCATAAGAAGTATTGTATGCAAAAGCCCCATAAATCCAGATTTTAAATTTTCTTTATAGTCAAATTACTAATGTCAGGACTACAGATATTCTGTTGTACTGAATAGAATGGGGTCATGTTTATGCCGCTGATCTGTCATTCTAACTTGAAATCTCCCAAAATTCAGAAGTTTATTAGGGAAGGACAAGTTATTTGTACTTACCAGATGCAGTTCATAATAAACATTTCTATGACTGTATTCTATTACACAGATATAATACTTATGTTTAAAATTACCTTTTTAGGGAAAAAGGCATTTTTGGAGATTGGATACAAAAAGCGTTACTTTATTTCAAAATGACACCAGTTCAAAGTATTATAAGGTGTGTATAATTTTCTCTTTCATAAAATAAATTTAAAAATACTGTGTTGTATAAAATATCCCATGAAAATGTTTTTCTTTATATTAGAAAATTGGACTTTTGTTGAGTTGACTTATTGTCAAGTTTCTAAATTTTTTAAAAGAAATTATTTTGATGACTTGTTAAGTATTAAACTCTTCCAATTTATCATTAAAAAAAAAAAATAAAATAATTTTCCTTCTCTTGTTTTAGGAAATTCCATTATCTGAAATCTTATCCGTAGAAATAACCAAACATAATATCTGTTCTGAACACAACCAAGGTTATTATCTCGAAATACGAACAGCTAATGTGGATTACTATGTGACGGAAGAAATCAATAACTTAAAAGCTTGGGATACTGCCATCAGACAAGCTCTTATGCCAGTGGATACTCCCAAGAATACCAACCAGTCAACCAATAAAGGTATCGTTGATACATCTCTAAAAATTTTGATTATGTAAACTTATTGATTTGTGTCAATATTAACCGGGGAAATGATGGTAGAAATTGGGGAAAAAAAATTATGAGCATTGGAAAAATTAGTAATAAGCTTTGTCTAAGATTGCTCTGTCTTTATATTTGAAATTATTAATTAAAAAAAATTACCACATAACTTGCTATAAAAAAAATGTTATTCTGTAAACAAAGCACTGAGAGTGTAGTTCCGATGAATGCATTAGACAGGTTGGAATGCAAATTTAGTCATTGTGGTATGACATTCTGTCAAGGTGTAGACAGTTAAAAAAACAAACAAATTTGTGATTGTGTAGTGCAGAAATTTTGTTGGTTTCTGATAAAACATATTAAGCACTTGACAACGGCTACGTACGATGCGCATGTAGCTTGTACTACATGCGTAACGACTGCTTTGTACGCTCCATACGTAGTGTCCTTTTTTCACTGTACACAAGAGAATCCTATCGTTGCAAGGGCAGTAAAGTTTTCTTATGTCTTGTAGGGGAGATAGGATGCTTATTCCACATGTGATCACACGGGCACTTTAAATCAATAGCATACCGGAAACATTCACTCCAAGAAGGAGGGGCAATAGAACTGATTATCTACGAGGATTTTTTTTTTTCTTTTTGTTGCTTTGTTAGTGTTTAGAGTAAGTGCATGTTTTCGTTAGTGATTTATAAATTTTGGACCATGTGAGTGTTTTTGCTTTGAATTTTATTTAAGAATTTGAATGAAATAGGGATGACAAAAATAGTAGTGGGTCGGAATTTATTCCTGATGAAAATGAGTTGAGTGATTTAGAGTTCTCTGATATAAGTGATATTGAAATTGAAACAAGATCGGAAGATGGGTGGCCTTATATACTTCTACTGATTTATTATTTTGCGCTTTGTATCTGCGTGTCTCCCTGAATCGTCTTTGCTTTCCTGCAAAGCCTGGTAGGGAGAAGCCATCCGCTTTTTTCGGCGAAGTACTCAGGTGGTTAAGTTAGGGATGTTTCATTCTCATGGAAATTAATATTGTTCCAATCATGCAGAAAATAAATATTAATCTGAAATTAGTTGTGTTATTTATTAAAATAGTTAAACTTTATTATTAGTAAAAGCTTAGTGTTTTTTTTCAACAGTACTTGATTTTATTTTGTGCTTCTGTATAATTTAATAGCATTAAAATGGATGAATAAATAAAATTTTATTTAAAATATATTTTTATTTTATTAATAAATATTGTTAATTCTGTTTTTGTTAATATGGAATGAACATTATTTCAGAACCATGCAATGAGATATCTGCAAAGAAAGACAATTCTGAACAGAGTTTGGTATGTATTTGTCGTACTTAATTTCAATAGCTCTCATAAATTCACATGATGTATTTTTCTTTCCTATTTTGTCTAACATAAATTCATAATTTCTGTTTTATTAGGATATTAGTCTGCAATATCAAATATTTCCTGATGAAGTATTAGGTTCTGGTCAGTTTGGCATTGTATATGGAGGTAATCAGATTTTTCAATATGTGCAATCGCATATTAGTTCTTACTGAGATTCAAAATTTAGTTAGATATGGATGATTTTTTCAGAATAACCCTTTAACTGCCCCAGGCATATATATGTGCTTTGTGCAATCGATGAGTTAACTGCCCTGGGTGTATATATATATATACACGTTTCTCAAATAATTTCCTCAGTAGTATGTTGACAGTAGTATAAATACTCTTATTTTTTTGGCATAAAATAACTTCAATTTGAACAGATGTTTGCCCAATACACCCTCATTTCTTTGAATTTGGGATGGGGGATTTCCTGAGGTGGCAGTTAAGGGGTTAATTATCTGCATGATTATTTAAATAATGTCAAATGGATGGCAGTCTAATCTTTTAATATACACACTAAGTTTTTAAAAATCTAAATTGTAGTTAAAGAGATAAAAGCATTTACTGTAAGTTTGCTGCTTAATCCTTTAAGACAGCATTCACATAGTCGTGAAAACAGAACACTGTCTTAGTCACCAAAACATTGTCCTATTCACTGACTCTCAGGCTGCAGTCCAGGCCATTACCGACTAAAGTCTATACCCGTTGAAACAGAGTACAAATGTAAACAGCATATAAAGTCATTTCTTAGTACTGGAAGATGGGTCATCCTCCAATGGATTCCTAGCCATTGCGACATTTAAGGCAATGAACAAGCTGACTGCTTGACTAGGGAGGCTTCAACACTACAGCAAACCTAGTCTACCTGCTCCTCTTTGAAATGCTAAGGGACTTCTCTGGGGCGATATCCGACACAAGAGAATTTCTGCTTTTGCTTAGAAGACCGTTAGAAAATCTTGGGCCTGTCTACTCGATGATCGGAGCCATGCTCCACTTTCCTTCCCCCCTTGAGTTGAGGGGGTGGCATGTTTTAGAATCATCAGCAGTCATGACTACTTGCAGGCTCATCTATTTAAAATTGGACTTGCTGATTCTCCTTTCTGCCCTCTCTGCAACCCTGTGAACATGACTAGGGAGTATCATTTTAGTTGTCCTTTCTTGATTGGCATTTGCTCCTGGGATGACTTTGAGATTCTTTCTCCATTCTAAAGCCTCCTCTCTCTTATATAAGATGTCTTCTGTTTATATATGTATTATTATTTAAAATATCATTTTTTAAAATATAAAAAAGACGATGGTGGGCATAATTAAAAAAAAAATTATAATTGTGTAGGTTAACAAAATATTTTTCTTACTTTTTAAGCATTGAAATTAAATAAATGCTCATAAATGAATGAACTAGAAAAATTAATTTTAAATAAATCTTTTCATTATCAATAACATCTGTAGTTGAATTAAAAATCTTAGGAAATAAATTAGCAAGTATGGCACTAAAAGGTTCAGTAAAAATATAATAATGCATATAATTTACTTTTGACAGAGTTAAAAAGGATTTATTATAACAAACAATTAGCTAGTTTTTATTTTTTATTTATTGTTTTAGCTAAGCGCAGTAAACCATACTGTGAACCAAAACAAATTTCAAATTTGAAAAGTTACTTCATTTTTTGAAAAAAAAATTATTAAACATGCCACTTTTTCGGAGAAGTCTGCTTTTTGGTTAACTTTCACTACAAATAAAAAATAAACTTACATTCCTAGAACAATGAAATTTTTCAGAATATTTCTTCGGAAACTGTACTGTGGACTACTGCAAATTTAAACTCTGAATAAGCAGTCAGTTTTCATAAAAAGAAAGAAGAGAAAACATTGTTTTTTAAACTCAAATTGAAAATTTGCTGACTGAAAAATTTTCTTTCAAAAGTAACTTTGAAGTATAAATTTATACATGTATTTAAAGAATGTTTTGGGGCCAAAAATGTACTGCATTTTGCTTTTACAGATTTTATAATTGAAACTCGTAATTGTTTATGAAACCTAATGAACATGACTTCTGATCAAGATTTAAAATAAAATGACAGTAGAAAAGCTACTGAAAAATTTATAATGGTTCTTCTGAAACTACTTTACGATGCTTTATGAACATTAAGTTTATAGGAGCCATTTAATTAAAAAAATAATTAAATAAATGAAGATGATATTTTAGACGGAAATTCAAAGAATTTCGGCAGTTTTATCGCGTTTCAATCGAATTTCATTTGAAAAAATCAACTCACGCTGATCTCTAATACTTACTACACTATTTTACATCAAGAAAAGTCCATTTTATCGTTTCAATTTTAAAGTTATAATTATATTTCTAAAATTTTCCAGAGAAATTCTAAAAAATACAGCTGACAATTGTGTCCATTACATGAATGAAGATGGCGCGACATGTATGCTTGGACTCCCAAACCACCCATATTTCACGATTTTCCCCTAGTCTCCGATTCGACTTTCGCTCGTCAGGTTAAACAGCCTTAAAGCTAATGTGAACTAATAGTATTTAAATATAGGTAAAATGATGTCGCTTTTTTGGGACACATTTTTCGGAGAATTTCGGGGGCGAGAGATAAAATGACATAGTCCTTAATATAAAGTCATTTCTTAGTACTGGAGATGGGTCATCCTCCAGTGGATTCCTAGCCGTTGCAACATTTACGGCAATGAACAAGCTGACTGGTTGACTAGGGAGGCTTCAACACTACAGCAACCTAGTTTTCCTGCTCCTCTTCGAAATGCTAAGCGACTTCTCTGGGGCAATATCTGGCACAAGAGAATTTCTGCTGTTACTTAAATGACCGTTAGAAAATCTTGGGCCTGTCTACTGGATGATCGGAGACATGCCTAACTTTCCTTCCCCCTTTGAGTTGAGGGGGTGGCATGCTAAGAATCATCACCGGTCATGACTACTTGCAGGCTCATCTATTTAAAATTGGACTTGCTGATTCTCCTTTCTGCTCACTCGGCAACCCTGTGAACATGATTATAGAGAGTATCTTTTTAGTTGTCCTTTCTTGATTGGCATTTGCTCCTGGGATGACTTTGAGATTCTTTCCCCATTCTAAAGCCTCCTCTCTCTTATATAAGATATCTTCTGTTTATATATGTATTATTATTTAAAAGATCATTAATATAGTAAAATATCATTTTTCAAAATATAAAAAAGACAATGGTGGACATAATAAAAAAAAGTGTAATGGTGTAGGTCAATTTTTTAAAAAACTTTTTAAGCATTGAAATTAAATAAATGCTCATAAATGAATGAACTAGAAAAATTAATTTTAAATAAATCTTTTCATCATCAATAACATCTTTAGTTGAATTAAAAATATTAGGAAATAAATTAGCAAGTATGGCATTAAAAAGTTCAGTAAAAATATAATAATGCATAAAATTTTGACAGAGTTAAAAAGGATTTATTAAAACAAACAATTACCTAGTTTTTATTTTTTTATGTATTGTTTTAGCTAAGTACAGTAGACAATTTAAAGAAATGTATCACAAAACGACTTGGCGACTCTTCCCTCTTCTCAATCTAATTGATAACTTGGGTGAATATATAAATATATACAGTGGGACCTGCTAAAGTGACCCCCTTGGGCAAGAGACCACCTGTCTATTGTGACCGCTTTTGCATTATTTCACTTTCCAACCGCTACGATTTACCACCTTAATAAGGTGACCAGTATTGTACTTCCCGAAGGTGGTCACATTAGACAGGTTCCACTGTATATTCTACAATAAAGTGAAAAAAATTAAAGTTTATTTTTGTTTTATAATATTAAAAAAAAGAAAAAATGCAAAATGCAGTGATCATAATTTCTCTGCCTGTCCCCAGTACATACTTGGTTTTAAAATGCCTCTTTAAGCATTATTTCGAAACAGGTGAAATGTATTATCTTGAATGTATGAAACAGGTGAAATGTATTTTCATATCATTATGCAGATAAAATATCATCATATAAAATATTTAAATACTTTTTTTGAGTTTCAAGTAAATGGCTGTCCCCTATAATCTTCATCATTCCCCTGAACAATGAGTGATAATTTTCATAACAGCCACATGATATTGATTTTTAAGAGAAGTATGTGTACCTTTATTTCCACACATCAATAGTTACTGGCAACTGAAATCTGCTTTTGTCATTAACAAGGATATTGTCTCGTAATTCCATTTTGCAACTGATTATTTTTATTTTGACTATTCTATGTGCTGATTTAAAATTGAGTATTTATAATAAAATTAAGGAAGCTTTTGATACATCAGTAGATTTAATAACTAGTATTAGATTTTAAATGATTCCCTCTCATTCCTCTGGCTTCAAATCAGCCAGGGGAATGCAGGATTAATGATGGAAATAAAAAAATGTATATACATATATATAAATTGCTGATATTTTCTTTTCATTTGTTTTGTGTAGAAGAAGAAAAAAATTCTAAGCATTTTCATGATACTTCAGATTTTGAAATTTTCATATGCCAAATTTTCTTTTTATTGAAGAACACACACTTATCCGTGACATATGTGGAATTTCAAAGTCAGGTTATCTTACCCCATTAAGTTTTTGCAGTATACTACATCGAAATGTATAGTGAAGAGGGGATGACTTTGTTGGTGATTACAGGAAATTACTAAATTACATTGTAACCTTACAGTCCCCATTCTAAAGATTAAAGCATAAATAAAATAAAAAAATTTCATATTTTAAATAAGCACTATTTAATATCTATTTAATAAGTACTCTATTATCTATTAAAGTATCTATTTAAATAAGTAGTATCTATTAAAAGCATATCATAATCCATTTGTAAGCCCAATTTGTCTTTCTTGCTTCATAACATTGAAAAGTGCATCCTTATTCATGAGTCAGCCCTGCAACAAAGCCTTGTACATTTTTGATATGCATCTTGCATTTACTCACTCTTCTCACTTGCTATTGGTATCGCAGAATGATTTGGTATGTGATGATGATTGCAAGGTGTATTAGACTAATACTTTTATGTTATTTGTCAAACTTCACAGCAAGCCTGGCTATTCCAGAGGATATGCCACTTGTATATATAAACAAATAAATATATATAAAAGCACATGCACATATCTTACTGTTGTCTGCAAAACATTTAGAAATTATTTTAGAAATATTTTAAGCTTTGAAAAATTGAATAGTGAAAATAATTTGTAAAATTGAACTAAGTTGCTATTCCTACTTTATTAAGGAAAAAAAAATATAAAGTAAAATTGATATATTTTTCAGGTGTTCATCGTACTTCTGGTAGAGCTGTAGCCATTAAAGTTATTGATAAAATGCGTTTTCCTACAAAGCAAGAAGCTCAGCTCAAGAATGAAGTTTCGATTTTACAAAATATTCATCACCCTGGTGTTGTCAACCTAGAGAAAATGTTCGAAACAGTTGAGCGAGTATGGTTCCTTTATCTGTTCTTAAGTATTTTGTCTTTTAGTCTGTCATTCATGTAAAACACATTAACTATCATAATTCATCCGATAAAATTGTTGGATTCTGTGAAACTTAGTAGTATAATAAAGATTACTTTGAAATATTCTAAATAGTTTGTGGATTAATAAATATTGACAAGCACACTAATTTTAGCTTAAGCATTTGCTTTTGAAATTATATTGCTTTTATAAATATAGAATTATTTCAGACCTGCCAACAATTACAGGTTTCCTATTATTTTTAAGATGTTTATAAATCTATTTTAATTGACTTCAATGACCCTTTGCATTAATATTTAATCTTATTGGTAACTTTAATTCTTTTGATTAAAAAAAAAATCAATTTATATTTACTCTGGTTAACACACACACACACACAAAAAAAAAATCTGAAGTACGTCTGTTTGATAATTTACTGAATATTTAGTAATCTTTACTAAATAGGTACTCGGTCGCACATAAGCTCGGATTAAAAAAAAAAAAAAAAAAAAAAAAAAAAAAAAAAAAAAATCCACAGAAAGAATTGCATGAAATTTGGAAGTGAAAAAATTACAATGCACAGGCATTGGTGAGGAATCACTAGTTAAATTAAAATTTTAAAAAATGCAGGATTTTGAAATTGTGGATCAGCAGAAGAGCTAATATCTCCACAATGAGGCTCTCTTCTGCTGGAAAAAAATGTTGAGTAGATGAAGGCAGCAATAAAAATCTCAGTGTTGCCAAAAAAAAAAAAAAAAAAAAAAAAAAAGATATAAGAAATAGTGAAAGTTGCCAGAACCAGAAATGAAAAAGTAGTAACCAAAAAAAAAAAAAAATGCAAACAGATAAATCATAGAGTCAGTGTGTTGTTTAAAATTTCATAATTATGCCCATATCGCATCTTCTCGTTATGTTCAATCTTTAATTCAAACAACTATTTTGTTCAACTATTACACTTAAGGGCCATTCCATCATGATGGCTGTGACATTTTGATTCATTTCAAGGTTTTATAATAATTTTTTTAACGCAGAATTTATTAAGTAATCTATTTTTAAAAAATGAGTACAGTGAAACTTGTGAAATCGACCACCTGTCTAAGTGGATCTAATTGACCAATCACGGAAGGGCTTAGTTACTTTAACATTAAGTGAACCCTTTGTAAGTTAGCCACCTGCCTAACTTGTATGTTGACCCGGTAATTAGGTAGAATTTGTCCAAAGCATACCTCTAAACCTTTGTAAGTTGACCACTTCGAAAACTTTTTCGATGTTTGTCTTCTATCTAATAACTTTTTTTTTGTTGTTGTTTTCTATTTATTGCTTCCCATCCACACTCAATACATAGTACCATACTGTTCTATCCCTGTGTAAAAACAAAACTTAAAGACAAATCAAAATTATATAAGGACTAATTCAGTCTAGATTCTTAATATATCATTCATCTTTATTCCTTACGTAAGTAAAATTATTTTGTAACTACATTAGTACGTGCACAATATAGTAGGTATGTGTACAATGCAAAACCCTTAATACATATGCCATGCAAAATGTATTAGTATTACAGTAATAAATTGAGTTTCATAATTAAATTAACCTTTTTCTGTTCAAGTTACTACTGTATGTAGTATACTTAGTAACTATATGTACTACAACAATATTCAATAATTAATATCTAATGCAATAATATGTAAGTATAATTAATGTTGAACCCTAATAAGCAACATTATTCCTATTTGTATCATTTTGATTTCATATTTTATAACTTTGCAATATACTCTGTATAATGCATGTACTTATGTAGTGTAAAAGTACGCAGATGATAAAATGAGAAAATCAGAAAGTAAATATTGTATTTTTGATAAGTTGAACCTGAAAACAAGGAACCCCTGGGTGGTTGGTCTACTTAGCAGGTTTCACTGTATGATAAATTAGCTTCTAACTTAAGATTCTAAAGCAGTAGCAAATATTTTGCACTGTTTAATTTTCTAAAAGAATTTTTTTAATTGCGTGATGGGTGTGACAGTTCCGTGACATGACATTTCGCTAGCATCTATATTTGTAAAACTGTCAGTTTACTATAATACTTGATTTTTTTTTTCATAGTTAAAACAGATTTAGCTGAACAAAATAATACCATTTTCAAAATAAATTCTACTCATTTAAACTGAAAACATAACAAAACAGCAAAAAAATAAATAAAATTCCTGTGACCGGTGTTACAGCTATTGTGACGGGTGTGACATCATGCAAGTTTTTTCATAATTAGACATTTAAACAACTGAAATAAAATGCAAAATGGATGACAGTGATTTTTTTATTAAACAAAAAAGATATTTGTAACAAAGGGCAGTTATTTCAAATTTTATAATAACAGCCTCTATTATTAATAAGAGATGGTGGTGGAACTTTTTTATTAGTATGTTAATTGGCATTACTTACATACAATATTTATACTCACAATTTAAAAAGACTGTTTAAATAGTATTTCTGAGTAAACGTAAATATCACATTTTTGAAACTTAATGATTACCAGATTTCTCCCATGTTAGAGGTCAAATTTTTGGAACGGTGATATTTGTACTAAGATTATTTTTTGAAATCCATACCCTACATTAAAATAACTTTAATTTGATATGTCACAAGTGATTATACAATCAATTTGAAAATTTGATATCCTTGTCCACTTTTTCATGGAATGGCCCTCAACTGATTTGACCATATAAGGGAATGAGTGAATCTGTGATGTCACCACAGCCTTTGAATTTGCTTGCCCCTGATTGGTCTGTTGCAAAAGTTGAACGGGTCAAACAAAATGCCCAATTTTTTTCGGTCCGGCTGGGAAAAATTGCATTTGTCGAACATACATATTGCATAAGGCTTTTCACCAAACTGTTGTGAAAAACAGGTGAACAAAAGTGTTACCTGGGTTGAAGATCGAGAAGGTGTGATATGGACATTATAGAAATCATTTTATATTTGTAATTGATAGTGCTAACTAATCATATATTATGTCGTAATTGGTAAGTGGAGTTGATATGGAACATATTGACTAATAAAATATTTAAATTATGACTAAATCAAAGGACTCTATATTAATAATTGTTTGTTAAAAATATTCTTTCAATGTCAAAATATTAAAATCAAATTCATATTAATTGGTACTATTTGGGTTGCTTATAATTATTAAGTATTTTATTATAATAAAAAATGTAAATTATTATTGTTTTTTTGAATATATAGATATTTGTAGTTATGGAAAAATTGAAAGGTGACATGCTAGAGATGATTTTATCTAGTGAGAAAGGGAGACTTTCTGAGAGAATCACAAAATTCTTAATTTATCAGGTATTTTTAATTTTTCTGAAATTTACCATAAATTGCTATAGGGTCAATTTTTAAAAGATTTGTTGTGAATATTACTTTTAATGTTTCAGATTTTGATGGCGTTAAAACATTTGCATTTAAAGTGCATAGTCCACTGTGATCTGAAACCAGAAAATGTACTTTTGTCTTCAGATTCTGACTTTCCACAGGTTTGTATGTATACATATATATATTTATTTACTGTGATATTCCTCTTTTTGGTGTAGAAATAATTCTCATACTAAATACACTTTTCTTAGTAAACTGTGCTTTGGTTTTAATAAGGTAAAATTCCATTCATTTAGAATTTCAAAATTTCTCTTTTCTTGCATTTTGAATGTGATCCTGTGATTTCGTGCAGCATGATTAATTCCAATCTTTGTGACATTACCAGGAAAAAAAAATCTGAAGTGACTCCACTCGACTTTCCGAACACTTACGATTAAGATCATGACCAAGCATTTAAATCAATTTTAATCGATGAATAAATCAAACATATATACCCAATTGAAGCGCAATCAAATGCGTCGTTTAAACGCTAGCGCACTTTCAATAATTTCTCTCCATAGGCCAAAATGTAAAAGAAATCTTGGTCGTAGCCCTGTAGAAAAACTATAAGTCCTATACTCACCAAACTCAATACCGGTCTTACAACGGTGGTTTATAACATATATACCTAATTTGAGCTCAATTGAATTATCCATTTAGGAGCTATCATATTCACTCACATACACACATACATCTCGTAAAAATACCATAAATGAATTCAGAAGACCTCAAAACGTGTCAATACACCAAAATCTCAAAGTTGAATTTTTTCATGATTACAATACTTTCCTTACATGGTAGGAAAGTAAAAAGAGAAAGAAATTGTACATCAAAGGGTGTGATGACTGGTGAATTTTATTATAGGTAAAATTATGTGATTTTGGATTTGCAAGAATCATTGGAGAAAAATCATTTAGACGTTCAGTTGTTGGGACTCCGGCTTATTTAGGTAAATATTTTACTTAGACACTTTAAAATATGATTCAGTATTTTTTCTATGTAACATATAATGCTTTTGTTTTAGCTCCTGAAGTTTTAAAGAACAAGGGCTACAATAGGTCGTTAGACATGTGGTCTGTTGGAGTTATTGTTTATGTAAGGTATGTTATTGTATTCAAATTCAAAGTAATTTAATTTAAAAAAGTGTAAGGGACAACTTTTTGTACATGATTTTTTTTTAATGAAAATTCTATGCATTTGAAATAATTGGAATGTTTTGCAGTTTGAGTGGAACTTTCCCTTTCAATGAAGAAGAGGATATAAATGATCAAATCCAAAATGCTGCTTTCATGTACCCACCTAATCCATGGAAAGAAATCTCAACAGAAGGTTTATTTTATAATTTTATTATTATTAACATTAAAAAAAAAACTTTATTGCATGTTGCCATTCCCTTTCCATTTTAATCATTTATCAGAAAAAATAAATACAGTAGAACCTCGATTATCCGAAGTAATTGGGACCGAACCTACTTCGGATAATCGAGAATTCATCAATAATCATCTAGTTTAAATATGTAGTATCGTCATTGAACTGTTGTTATGACTATTTTAACTGTAAATAAATTAAAATTATAAATGAAAATAAATTTATTTCTGAAACAAAAACTTACAATGGATTAAATGGAAGCTTCATCTGGTATAAATTGACCATCCTTTGCCGTGCAGCTCTATACCGAGGTTTTCTTAAAAGCATGATTTCAGAGGAATCACACTGCTCCTGTTGTTCCAACCAAAGAAGGCCTTTTGAGAAACACTCAAAAGCATCATTGTTACTGATCTTATTTACTCCAGAATTATTCTCATCTTCTTCTTTTGGAGATTTTCGGACTTCTGCTATTAATTCCTCATCATTGAGCAACTGGAAGCCTGCATCTTCCACGTCACAAGTCAACCAATCTGTGATTTCTCTGTCCCCACAATTTTCAGAACCTTTCATTGTGCTATAAAAAGGCTTGAAAACTCAGTAAAACTATCTCACAATGTCTGTAGCATTTTCATCTGCGCCAGTTGAAAAATTCGGCAAAAGTTTTCGCCAAGTTCGTCGTTCGATTTTACGCGTTAGTTTGTTCGATTGCGGCATAGATTCCCATCTGTCACTGATCATATAAATGCAGTCTTTGATATTGACAGTTTTCCAAAACTCAATTATTGAAACTGCACCAGATTCAGAATCTCCTTCAAAAAGTAATTCTCTGAGGAAAAAGAAAAAAAAAGTGAAGAAAACAGACTTCGGTTAACGGAGAGTTTCGGTTAATTGAGGTTCGGATAATCGAGGTTCTACTGTATTGTATTTATTATGGCAGAAAAGAATACACAAAAATGCATTACTCATGTCAATCAAGACTGTTTCCTAAAAAAAAAGTAGCTGATGAACATTTATAAGTATAAACACACTACGTCAGAGATTCAGCAAAATTAAGAATGTCTCTTCACAAATTGTATTATGATCTCTTACAAACAATGAACCAATGAAACTGAAACCAGTTCTTAAATACACCGATTTAAGAAATGTGCTGTTTTCAGGATTGCCCTATTTTGTGCACGATTTCCCCCCATCTCATTCAGACTCTCTTAGACAAAATATCATTTTGTGGAATGAAGGGAAGTTTTAACTCTTAACCCTCTGACTGCTCAATTTGTGGACCAAAATCGCTTCAAAAATTGTGCAATTTTTTTTTTCATGTTTCAAATCTATATACATTGGAAAATTGAAATGTGCATTTTTTCTTTCCAGAAAAGATTTTTTATGTCGATTTTTATCACGAGAAACTAAGCTTTAAAAAAACCAATTTCGGATGTTATTACATAATTTTTTTAAATTTCAATTGAATTACAGTTAATTTCCGATGCCGATGATACAGTTAATGTCCATATTACATAATATAAGAAAGTGCACCACTGCCTGACGCTTTGCAGGTTTATTGAATCATGGTCAGATTCATCACCGTCTAAACTGCACCGTGTCCAAAAAATCTAAATCACTATCACTATCAAAACTAAAATCTCTTTCAGAATCTCATAAATCATCCGTAATATACACTCTATCAATTGCTGAACGATTTCTAGCAGCCATTTTTGATTAGAAAAAGCGGCAAACAAGTGAAGTTAGAGCATAAATACCGAGTACTACCTTCAAATGCCGCAATTGAGTGGACGACTAACGATATCTGTTGGTCAAACCTAAATTAAATGTCTAACACTGTATCTAATTTACTTCACTGGTTAAACGGCGAAAACGGAGGATGCTCTCCTCAATAAAGTAAGAAAAACACCTGCCCTCGAAAATCACGGGATGAGCAGCCAGAGCGTTAAAATTGTTAGAAATATTTGAAAAATACAACTGTGGACTTGTTAATTCTTTTCTCAGTAGCAGATTGCTATTTATGCTTTGTTTTGTTAAATTAATTTTACTGCAAAGTATTGAGTACAATTAATTATTCTACTATGTAATGGATATGTTCTTTTTGGATTACTATATTCAGATTAATATCCAAAAATACAATTTTACCAAATAATAGTTATACATTTATTGAAATTGAGTGGGCCCCACCATGGCCAAGTGGATAAGGCACTAAGCATGGTAGACAGCTGAAGTGTGGAGGTTCTGTGTTCAGGCATACTGTGCAGCTGTCGATCTAAGAATCTGGAGTTTTAGCCGGTTTTCTTCAGGTGTAACTTGAATATGCATTAGAACTCCTTAAAAAGTTCTTCAACCCATCACCCCCTTTGCCGGCAGGTCCCTTGTGTAGGCTTGCTATAACACAAAACTAACAAGTCCAATTTGATAAATTTTTATTTTGTCTAGTTTCATCCAGTAGCCCAGACTTCTTTTTTTTAAAGTGGCTACAATACCAAAGCCCTATATGTTTCAGCCAATTTCATCCCTTATATAATTTTTTTTTAAAACTCCAAATACTTAATGTGCAGTGGAGAAAGTGTCTTTACAGATAATTATGCTACTAAAACTAATTTTAAGATTATGTTTGTATATATGTAAAATAAAATTTTAAAATTTGTCTCAGGATAAGTTTTTCAATTTTTCTTTTTATATAATAATAACGTGAAGTTCAGTTCTTTTAACTTTTTCATTTGAGTTTATCTCAAAATTTTCTTCTCATTAATAACTTAAATTTTAAGCATTTAGATTTCAGTTTGAAAATGACTGGCTCCTGCTGTTAATGCTCTCAAATTAATTCTAATAAGTGTCTTTTTAATTGCTTTTTGCAATGTAAGAAAACCAAAACTGCTTAAAATCAGCAATTAAACTATTTTTTAGTGACAACTTTTCTTTTTGTAATTTATCTTAAATTATTTCAGCTATTGATTTGATCAGCAATCTTTTACAAGTCAAAACTAGGAAGCGGTTTACTGTTGATAAATCATTATCGCACTCATGGTTGCAGGTAAAATATTTTTACATTTTTTTGTAGCTTACAATGAGTTTTTCTTTTACTTTAGGTTAAGATCATAAAAAATTAATAATTTAGGCCTTCAATAATTCTATACAAAATAGCTAGATTATTCAGATTTTATTTTTAGACATATAAAATGATCCTCAAAATAGATGTTAAGGCGATTATTTTTTAAGACGTAAATGATCGAAACATACTTGCAATTAGAAAAGTTTGTCAAATTAAGAGTAGCTTTCAGATATGGCTTTTTTTTACTGGGGGTTGTATACATATTAAAATATGAAATTTAATTTTTATACGGTACCGCCTTTCCTACCCTCCTACCCTTTATATTTAGAAGAATGTTGCTGTTTGCCTAAGAAAATGAATAAAACAAATCCCGTGTCTCTAAGTGAAATAGTTAGGGAGAAAATTAATTTTCAAAATGATGACTTACACCACTTTACCTACGGTGTTGGCGTGCATTTTCAGGCAAAAAAATCTTTACGTTAGGGGACCCACTATGAGTTGATAAAAGTTAAATAAAGATCCCATTGTCGGGAAAAGCAATCAAACGGGTTCAAATATGTGAAATGAACAGGTACAGTTTTACCTAAATGACCATTACTGCTTTATGAAATGAGCGATAATTTAGTCTTTTAGGGGTGGTCATCCACTCATTACATAACGCTTCTAGAGAAGGAATTCTAAAGTGCAAAAGAGAATGAGAAAATAAATGGCGTAGTTACTACAGGGTGTCTACCATCATGAAAAGGTCACGAAAGTCACGGAAAAGTCAAGAAATGGGAAAAAGGTCAAGAAATGAAGCACTAGGTCACGATTTGCGACTCAACTACGTTTTTTCCATTTCATTCAAATTCTTAGTTTCTAATTTTTTCTGCTAAGTTCAGTCAGAGAAATTATTTTATGTATCTTTTCTTAACTTCCTTAATTTGTGTTTTGATTTCACGAGTGATTTCCTGGGAGAAAGGAAGTTGATTTGTTTATCCTCTTATCAATGGTGTGTGTGTGGAGGGGGGCATCTGCTGAGTGTCCACTCTTCTCCCTCCCGACCTGAGGCGAGGATTAAAACCGTTCGCTGTAGCTTCTTTTTTTGTTTAAGAAATATATATTATGTGTGTTATGTAAATTTTATTATTTTATACTATTTAAACTATGCAAACAGACAAACTTAAGTTTTTCACGTGTTTATTTCATAAGAAAACTTTAAAATACTGTTCGTTTGCTATTTATAAAATTCATTTAAAATGTCATTTACATGTTATTTAGCAGAAATCATCAAAAATGATGTCTGCCAAATAGTTGTATAGTGAACTGACAATAGTTCAATATGTCAACTGCGTGTTGTTTTACACCTTAGGAATTTCAAAAGTTGGCAAGTATGTATCTTCAAACCTTGAGAAAAGTATATCAGTTATCCACCTTCCCTCCTCAAAAAAAAGGTTAAAATTGTTGGATTTAAATTCAATGTTTTGATTATTTTCCACATTTTCTTTTTTAAAAACAATAACTCGGATTCCAATTATAATTATCACTGATCCCCATGTTTCATAGCTAATAACTTATATCGCTTCAACTTTTATGATATATTATAGACCATAAGCTCTGTGTTACCATAGATGTAAAAAGATTTGCAATGTACAAGCTACATTGCAAATCTTTTTACGGCGATCAATGGTAAATCTTCTTTTTTTAAAATAGCAATTGGTCCAAGTTAACTGAAAGCAAACGGCTGATCAGTGAAAAAGTTGAAAAAAAATCGCTTTAAAAATGGGCAGGGAAAAGAAAAACTTGAAGAATTTTTTAATTCATTGTTAAAATCAAAATCAGTTGTATATTTTTCTGCAAAATTTCCCCAGATGGCTAAAATTTCCTCCAATCATAGATCACCGGATAGAACATATTCTGCATCCCTGGCACGATGTATTTTTGATATTAGTTTAGTATTTGTTATGGTCAAGAAAAAGTCAAGAAAAGGTCAAGAAATCAAGCTTACTCTTTGTGGTAGACACCCTGTACTATGGTGTGGTAACATTTACTAGAAACTGCCAAACATGCGTTACAGGAAAATTCTAGTAAATTAAGATTTGAGGAGTCAACTGTGTCTATCGAGTGACAATTAACATAAATTAACTTCATCTGAAAAGTAATTATATTTTTCTCACTTTTGGGACATCCCCTTATTGCTTGGCGACAAATGCCAAAATTTTCAAATTGATATATCTCGGAAACTATTTCACTTAGAGACACGGGATTTGCTTTATTAATTTTCTTCGGCAAGGAGCAACATTCTTCTAAATATAAAGGGTAGGAAAGGAGGGGCTGTATAAAAATTAAATTTTGTAGTTTAATATGTATACAACCCCAAGTAAAAAAATGCCCTATCTGAAAGCTACTCTTAATTTGACGAACTTTTCTAACTGAAAATATGTTTCTATCACTCAAGGCGATTATCCATTAAACCGTAACATCTATTTTGAATTACCCAGTCTGGTATATTTCTTTACAGACAGTATTTTTTCAATAGATTGAGCATTAATTGCTAGTATTACTAAACTAATTTTGAACTATTTGGTTCTTCATTTGCAAAGAACAACTAGGTAAAGGTTCACATGAGAAGCATGGAATCCTTTAATCACAAAGATTTTTCCCAGTGGGATCCACTGGTTAATCATTCTAATCCTAGAAAATCATAGCTACCTATGCATTAAATAGGTTCTGTTCTTTAAGGATGAATTAAAGTCTACACTTTCATTGCTGGTGAAGGTACAAATAACCCAAAAGCGGTCTGGCAGTAGTTGGTGATAGTTACATAGGAGTTGGGTTATAATATTACTCTGGCAGAGCAGTTTTATAGTTTTGTTCAGATTCTTATAGGATTTTTCAGGGTTTCTACAGACCTAGAAAGTGAGGGATTTGGGAAAAAGGTCAGAGAATCAAGAAAATATTTGATGTTTGAACCTAAGTATAGAAATTGTTTTATTTTCATTTTCTCATTCAACCTTATAAATCATTTTAAAATGTGTTCTTTATGAGCCTATCTGGTGCAGTTGAAATAGGCTTAATTTTATCCTAAATTATTATCAAACAGGGTTTTTGTTAGAATCTAGTGATGTCAAATAAGGATTCTTGTATATATTAATTTTATTATTATTATTTGTAAAAAAAAGGGGCAAAATACATAAAAAGTTATTAATGAAAGGTTGTAATGTTAAAAATAGAAATGCAAAATTCAGGAAAGCATGCTAGATAAAGTCAGGGAAGCAAAAGCTGTGAAATCTGTAGAAACCCTGGTTTTATATCGTAAAGTTAAAATGATCATTCTACTGAACAGCCATCGGTTATGTTATACTCTTTCCCTTTCTTCACGTTGAAAGGCTGAGGGGGGGCAGAGAAGCCAGCAGTTTCTTTAATTGCCCATTCCAGTGTTACTGATTTTTAAATCGTACTTCTACTTTAGGATTATCAAACTTGGTGTGATTTACGGAGGTTAGAAGCTGAAGTTGGAACAAGATATTTAACTCACCAGTCGGATGATGCTCGTTGGGAAGCCTACAGAAAGCTACATAATCTCGAGCCTCCACCGCCAGTGCCTTTGGACGCAGAAGAAAATTTAATGACATTCGATTCACCTTTAGAGCCCACCAGAAACAGTTCTAATATCTTTGCCCGAGTGAGACTATAGACTCTAAATTTTTATGAATTGTTTAAACATGATTAATACATTCCATTGAAAATTAGCATTTTTTTTTTTTTTTCTAACAACATGAAATCTGCAGCTTTTAGAATATTTTATATTTGTTGAAATCATTTACCATTGTTAAGGAAATTTTTAATTTTAGTGGTTCATATTATGCATTTAAAATTTTAATCATTCATATTACGCATTTAAAATTTTAATCATTCCAGCATAGCAAGTGCCAAAATTTATATCAGTAATCAATATTTTTTATTTCTCCAAATGGCAAAAACTATCTATCAGTCTTTGCTTTACTGAAACTGTAAATTTATCAGTATTTATGAGCTATTACTAGTGTACTAAAACTTATTTTTAATATGCCTTTACACTGATATATATTTGGAACTTTGTATGTCTGAAAATAAATATTTATTATTTTAATGAATAGTGTGTCTTTGACTCTTTCCTTCCATCACCATGAAGCAAGTACAGATCATTGAAAAACGTAATACTGGGCATCCACCATTGTCAGAGGCAAAAGCAGTAGCGTTAGTAGCAAAAAATAGTAGCATTTTATCCAAATGTATAGTTCAGAAATATTACCTGCATCATAACTAGAGTTGTAAAATTTCCAGGAATTTTGAAAGTAGCTGGGGAAAAAAAAATCTTTCCTCCCGAAAAGATTACTGCATAAATGAAATTTTACCATGCAGTTATATTTTCTTAGAATATATAAAGTACTAAACATTTTAAAAGTTTAGTCTTACTTCCCAGAATTGCCAGTAGCTTTTGTTGTTCAAAACAGCATTAGTCTGGCGAAATTCTCATTCAACCATGCATTTTGGGTATGTTATGTGTATGAGAAATCTTCTTGTATGAGAAAGTTAACATAAGTTTAAAATTCAATTTTTGGAATCAAGGGAGCAACCGTTAAAAATTAATGCAATTTTTTTTCATTAAATTTATGTAACTGTTGAAAATTTCACAGAACACACTTTGTTGATAGTAAAATTATGTATAACTTTTCATTTAAACTTTAATAATGAACCCTCTGAGCGTCTTGCAAATGGGTAAATAATGTAAAGTTGTTCTCACTGTAAAATTTTTCATGCAGCTTTAAAATTATTTAAAAAATAAAATTTTGATTGGAAGATTTGTAATTATTAAAAAGTTAACTTTTAAAATACCTATCAGCTTTAATATCGAAATACATTTTATGATACCTTGGTGTTATAAATAATTTAAATTATAGATGCATTGCAGTGGAAACTGAAATGAAGTGGACAGGATTTTACGTCTCAGCCACTTGGAGGGTTAAGGTGTTCATTAAAAAAATATTTCAGAGATAAAAACTATTTTGCTGATAACTTTAGAAAAAATTTATCAGAACATTTTTTATAAAGCACTAAAAAAACTTATTGATAAAACAATAGTAATATATATATATATATTGCTCGCCATATTTCCTACAATTTCATTTTATCAATATAATTATGAGTAATAAAGAATTAGGATAAAAAAGTAATTCGTATTAAACATTTTTGTATTATTCAATCAATATTATTTACATTCTGAAAGCAAATTTTAATCTTTCATCCATTTACACAATCGTTCATTCAACTACAGTAGACCCCTCCTATAATACAGGTCCATACAACACAGATTCGTAGAACACAGCAGAAAAATTGTGATAGTTTTCGTATAACATGTTAAAGAGACTTGTACAGCATGATAAAATGAGACAGATGTTTTGATTTTATTACGCTTTGACTCCAGTAATTAATATAACTTTTGAATGGCTACACTAAACACCCTTTTATTTTTAAGGTGTACAGATAAGTTTTGCAGTGATTATACAGCACATTATAGCACAGAACATATCTACCATGTTATAGGAGGTGTCTACTGTATATAAATGCAGCCAATTTTACAAACAAAAATATGATTCTTTCATTATTTTAAAAATGCAAAATCTTGTATTACTTAAGAAAAAGATTTATAGTTATAAAACTTGCCTTTATGAAATTTTAAATTAGCATATTTATTGTTATCCATTCAATATAAAAGTAATTCAAAAAGTAAAGGCATAAAGATAGTAACTTTAAAAATTGTTTTGATACAGATTTTTCACAGAAAGCTTCCCCCACAGTTTGTTCTGTGTATATATATATATATATATATTTAAAATAATACAGTTAGGCAGTTGTTGGAAAAACATTTTTGTATTTAAGTACAACTATTAGGAGAAAAATCTTGTTGAAGGATTCAATTTACATTCATATGCTAATTAGAGTGATTGTTTCTGCTAATTATCAACTATTGCTAAAATTAATTAGCTTTTAATAACTATGTAATAGTATTTGTAACGCAGAATATAATTGAGCTATGAACTAAATGTTTTTTCTCACTACAGAGTAATATTCATATTCCACAATTCAAAAATGTACACATAGATGTCAATATAACTTACTTTAGTACATTTTTTGATTTATACACCTTGCACCACATACTTTATCTCTTAAAGCCATTAATTATCAAAATAAAATCAAATAACTCATAATTAAAATGTGATTTCTGCCACAACACAAAATTTTAACAAGTAAAATGGTGATTATTTGCAATTTTTTCAAAAATATTTGTGTTGGCAGCTAATATTTTGCTATTATACTTCACTAGGCATCTTCTAAAACCCATCAACATTTCATCAATATCAGTGATTTCAATACCTGAATTTCTTGCAAATGAAAAATTCTTTGGCTATGATAAGTTCTTAACAGTGTCCTTTGAAAAATATTTGTCTTCATATACATATGGGGGGGGGTTTAAGGCCATTTCATTTCATACATTTTCCCTGAAAATTTGTAATTTAGTTTATACAAAATCATTTGGTACAGCTAATCCAAATAGCTTATGCATATAATTAAAATCACCTGTAAACATTTAAACTACCGCTATAAATAACACTTTGTAGCTAAAATGGATGAGCAGATTGCTACCAACTTTGTCACATGGATAGTACACTAGATGTGCTGAAGGAAGAGTTAAAAGTTCAGTTCTGAAAATGCTCCCTAGGAGGCACTTTGCATGGAAATTCCACTCAAGAGATGTCTCACATTATACAAGAGATGTCTAAATTACATAAATGTTCAGAGCTTTGGATCAATTTTGAAATTGTACATTTCATGGCAGTCATTTCCATTGTTAAATTTGCTGTTCTTCTATACAAAATTCCTTTAGCTCATCTTATGTCAGCCAATATACCGGCAATTTTCATTACAATCTAATTGGCCTGTACACACACAGTCATTCATTTTAAAGTGAATTATATTTAATTACTAGCTGAAGTACCCGTTCTTCGCACGGGAATGATTGGTCTTTTTTATATTACGATTTCTTGCGATTCCTGTTAATTGTAATAAAGAGATATAGCAAAATGGATATCGCGTTATATTGTGTTCAATAATCATGCATACCGAATTTCAAGGCAATCGTTTGTACGGTGAGGAGGCGATGCGCCGTAGCGCAATCTAGTGGCGAGTTTTAGCAAAACGGATACGGCGAAAATATTCTTCGCATTCAGATATTGATAAATACGAATTTTCATGACGATCGGCTGGATAGTCCTGAAGTTCATGTGTTGACGTGACATCTAGTGGCAAGTTATAGGAAAATGGATAGCGCTAAACTTTTGCCCGTGTTCAAATATCTATGTATACCTATTTTCATAGCGATCAGTTGCACAGTCAAGAAGTGATACACTGCAGCGCCATCTAGTGGCTAGTTAAAGTAATGATTTGCTACAGCGCCGTCAAGTGGCGAGTTATAGCAAAATGGATAACGCAAAAATATTCTCATTGTTCAAATAGCGATGTATACTGATTTTCATAGCGACCGTTTGAATGGTCAAGAATTTGGCCTGCTGCAGCGACATCTAGTGGCGTGTTAAAATAATAATGCATTTCAGTGCCATCTAGTGGTGAGTAACATCAAAAGGAGCACAGTTAGAATATATTCTTCGTGCTCAAATGTATATAAAACATTTTATGCTGATTGGTCGAACAGTATAGAAGTTGATGTGTTGCAGCGCCATTTAGCGGCAAGTTAAAGCAAAATGGATAGTGAAAAATATTCTCCGTGTTCTAATATTCGCGTGTACCAAATTTCATCGAAATCGGTTGGACGATGCTCGCATAGAAAACGGCTAAACGGAATAGAATTCGACGCTCTGCTGTGCCACCTAATGGCAAGTTAGAGGAAAACGGATAGCATAAAAACCTTCTCCATGATAAAAGACACGTGAACCAAATTTCATGGTGATTGGTCAATTGGTGCTGGAGTTTTTTAACCTCATACACACATACCAACATTCACTTTTATCTATAACCAGTGTTATTATATATCCCAGTCTCAAATAAAATCCAGTTTCAAATCTAAGCCTCGCCAAAGTGCCAACATACGCCATTTTGCAAGAGTTTTTTTCAGGGAATCATTCTAAGCATTGACTTAGCAGCAATCAAACTGGGAAATGGTTCGACCACCAAAAAGTAAAGCAGGCATTTATTTGAAAAGTGGAATCCCTTAATACAGCCGCATTTTTTAAATTATCAACTATAAAGTGTTTTATTCATCGTTACTCCGATGTACTAAATGCGAAGATTTCAATTTTCTGAAGTTTGGCGGAATTCCCCCAACTTAAAATCAATGTACTCACGTGGCGAGAATTCTGTAGATAGATCCCTTGAATTCCCTTAATAACTGCATTATTTCTGCATGGATTATTAAAATTTAACGCTGTATTCTAATATTTTTTCAAAAATCTATTTGCTTAAGCTCTCAGTAAATTGCGCCAATGCATCCATGCACGCGATATTATACTTAAAAAAAATAACCTTACAAATATAACCTAACAAACAACAAAAAAAAAATCATTATTATTCTTTTATTTTTACTTTAAGAATTTGAAACATTTTATTTGACAAAATTGCGACACATGTCAACCACAATGCTTATTTCACACGTTTTTCATTACAGGGGTTACAATTACGGTAAGCTTTCTGCATGGAGAACATAAAAAAATCTCTTAAATTCTGGGAACGGGTGGACTTTCAAAGTTTTAAAGTGGACTATCATTTATTCTATATTATTTTACATATCTGTGCAAAATTTCAGGCTGATAGGTCCATTTTTGTGAATTTGTATACTAATCAAATCCACAAATAAACAGAATTTCATTTTTATTTATAAGATGAACATCTTGTTTGCACTGCATTTTCTGGAGGAAAAAAACAGTAAACCTGGTTACTCTAGTATATATCAAATTACATTGAAAGAATAACAAAAAAATATCCTTTAAAATTTTTTTTATTAAAGAAATAAGAAAAGGAACTGGCACTATTCATTCGAACATTGTGATGCTTCAGAAGGATTATGTACATAATCTTCATCAAAGGAAATTACAAATACATTACTGATTCGATTGATTTTGTTTTTCCCACTGCTCAGGTGTTAATGTCTTTTGTGTGAAAGCGTGAATGTCTTCCATTTCTTTTTTAATGACTTCATTTACCATCCTGAAATAAGATTTACTTATTATATTAAAAAAGAAATTACCGAATGCTGCTACAAAGGAAATGAAACTGATTTGAGTATGTTGAACAATAACCTAGATAAAATAGTAGAATTACAAAGTAAAGAATATTTAAGAGCATTTATTGTCAACTAAAAACCTTTTAATATGTAAAAAGTAAAAATGGGTCAAACCAGGGTAATGAAAATTGATTATTTTTTGTGAATTTTCACACCAATTTTTAATAAAAGTCTCATATTATTAAAATAATTGATAATACAAATTAAAATGTAAATGTAGGGTAAAATGCTAATGAAGGATCATTTTAATCGATTGTATTTTTGTGAAGGGGTTGTTTTAACCGATTGTATTTTTGTAAAGGTGTCACAAAACAGACCCAATTTTCATCTGCATAGCACTGAAAAAGGTTAACAAGTACTTGTGCCAAAGTATATTACAAACTGAAATTTTAGTCTTATGTTAATCAGATTTATAGGAACCCATTTACTGAATAAACAACAGCAACAAAAAAGATTGGACGAATTAGCAGATGAATACAAAGAAAGCCCAGAATTCTGTATATATACAGTCGACTCTCGATATCTCGAAGTCAGCGGGACCGGGAAAAATATTCGAGATAAACAGAATTTCAGAAATAAAAAACTACACATAGTCTCTAGTATGGGGGTATATTTTAATTGTGTGATGAAAATACACAATTAAATTAAACTATGCAGCAAAATATTTTTACTTTTCTGAAGACAAATGCATAATTTTATCATTAGGGATAATACTAGAAGATTACTATATAATATGCAGAATGAAAACTATAACTAATTCCAGTTAGGATTGGGTTTTTCTGTCTACGCCCATGGCTTGTTGGCCATTATCATCAATAGAAACTGAAGAGTCATCTTCATCAGTTTCTTCTTGAACTGTTATTTTTGTGATAATGTCTTCATTGCAGAGTTCTTTGCACATTATTAATTCGTCTACATTTATGTAGTCATAAAATTGAGATAAGCAGAGCGATAGGTTTTTTCCGGCATCCGGCTGATTTTTCAATATCCGAAATACTGTCGGATATCCGGCTATATAATACTAAAGTTCTATCTATAATATGCATGGGACAGGATGAAAAATTATGCTTGAACATTCTTGATAAAGTGATACATAAGACAGATGGATATATTTTTTGATTGATTTCTTATCATGCAATCAAATTGATTTGCAATATCAGGTCTCTATCCAAGATTGAATTAGTGGATTGATTAAAAATAATCTGAGTAGGCACTATTTTTGAATAAAATCTATGGCTTTCAAAGAGCTTTAGACTAAAATAAAAGTAAAGGAAAACTATTGTTTAACTCATCGACTATAACAATAATTCATTGACAAAAAATGTAACCCATTAATTGTAGTTTCAAGGCAACCAAAGGAAAGTAAACTGCAACTATTTTAATTTTTTGAATTCATCTTGCATGTATTAGAGGCAAGTAGGTTACGGAATTCTGAAGTGGGGTGGGTACTGAAAAAAAAAAAAGTCTGGGGGGGAAAAGTATGTAGCTTGTAGGCATACACGTGACTACAGGTATATGCAATATCATTATGACTGACAATTCTGGATAACATACAATTTTATGTCAATTTTTAAAAATCAGTACAGTATTAAGAACATACTAATTGTTTTGAGATTCCAAGCTTTCATCAAATTCGGAAAAGGAATTGATAATATTTTACACAATACAAAAATTAAGTTTTATAGATTCTTATCTCAAATACTAATAATGTATTTCTTAATAAAATTCTTAAAATTGAGTAATTAATTAAAAATAAAAAGAAACTTTTTTACTAGTAAAACATTAGTCGGGATTGTAAATAGCAGATTAAAAAAAAAAAAAAAAAATTCTTTCCTCCAGAGAAAGCAAAACCACAACTACAATTTCAAAAGCAATTAATGAAGATTCCCTTCATCAAAATATATAAGTATGTTTAGAAAATATTGTTGAGATTCAACTTACTCTCTGAAGGAAATATAAATTTTTTAATCTATTAATTGCTTTAAAAGAAGAGAATAAAGAAAACTTATTTTGTAAAAGTTACTTATTAATATTTTCTTAAATCTTATCATGACATACAGTTAAAATTTTTAAAAAGCATATTCCAATGTGACTTTCTCTAGAGCTATACATCTTTATTTATTTATTTTATGAATTTGCCCTCCTCTCTTTTTATGCCATATAAGTTTTAGTACTGTGAAAGAATGCTCATTTATTTTAGAAGCTACACAATTAAACAGATCTATTTTTGTTTTTAACTTGTAGTTTTTTTATTAAAGAAATTTAATGCATAACCTGAAAAATCCTGTTTTATAAATATTTAAAAGGGATTTACTTTTTATTTATCAATCTCTAAAAGTAATTTAACTAAAAATAAAACTAAAAATCACTTAATGTAAATAAAACATAAATAAAAGCATTAAACCCATGTTTGGAAAAAAATAACTCATCTATCAAAGGTATCTTCTCAAAATATATATCTTATTCTTAAATAAATAAAAAAAAAGCATGCATTTCTTTGTGAAAATAATCTACAATTGCAGGTATTTTAATAAATGTGTCATGGTTAAATTTATTTCCTTCTGCCAGCACTGTATACATAAAAAGAATATTTTAACTGTTTACATTTTAAGTAACATTTTTTATGCACTTATATGTAAAGATATTTAGTTTTTGTAAATTATAAGTCAATTATTAAAAAAATACTTAAATGATCTGTTAAACAAGTTTACAATTTATTGTTCTGATGTCATTATAAAAAAAATGAAAAACACACTGAATAACTATATACACATTTAGTGCCGGATATCCGTATCTGGCAACCAAAGGAGCTTCGGATATCCAGTGTCCGGCAAAATCAATATCCGTTACATCCCTAATTGAATTACGTTACATCAATTTGGGACTTTCAAAATACATCGAGATAAGCAAAAAATTGAGATATCGAGAGTCGACTGTACTACAATTCTAAAGCATTACGTATTTATTTTGAGCAGAACAAGTTAGCTTATGTTGCTAATGAGGCAACACAGTGACTTAATTTTCATCTGATACAGCTGTTACTATTTTTATACTAACAAGGAGACCATCAAACATGATCATAAATGACTGTGATGATATTGCAATATATTAGTGAGTTCATAGCCTGATTCCGATGGTAAAGTATTTCATTAAAATACTGTGTACACACAAAAGCCAATAAAATGTTTGTAACATAAAATAATTGGAATTTTTAGATTGATGACAAAGTTACATGCAGAATTTGCAAGTTGCTTTGAAAATACTGGTAACTTCGACTGTGACTTGAGCACTGGCAAAACAAAACTGAAACCTTGTGTAAACTAATGCAACAGCTCTCAAGAGAAACTGCCATATGGCTGGTGCTATTGCATGTTCGATTTTCTCTTTCAAGGATCTAGTCGCATAACTATATAAAATTGTTAAGAACTAAGTTGGTATGAAGGACCATTTCAGTTTGCTTGTGTGTGTGTGTTAGCACTTACCAGAGGTATAGCAGCAGGGCAGACCTGTCAATATATTTTGTTTATGGTGAGTGGGAGATTGCAGCATTAACCCTTTGAGGTGCAACCCTTTCCCAATGCTGAAAAATGGGCAGCCGTTGCCATCGCTCAACTTAACTACCAGCAAGAGGTCGGGCGATCGAAACGTTCATCGCGTGTCACAGATCTAGAGACCCTTTTTTTGACGACAGCTGGCTGTGCGAAGGGTCTCTAGATCTGTGGCACGCGATGAACATTTCGATCGTCCGCCCTTTTGCTGGTAGTTAAGTTGAGCGATGGCAACGGCTGCTCTTTTTTCAGCATTGGGCAATTTTTCCAGCTGTTCTCGCGTTCTTCCATTTTTCAGTAGATGTCAGTGCTGTTAAAAAGAATCGTGACCATTTTTTGACAGGAAATGACGTGCTAAAAAGTAAAGGATTCTCATGGAGCTATGTCACCTGCAACTATTTTTATTGAAATCAAAACTATTCTTCGTGACTGGCAACAGTCAAAACGTCAGAGTTGGGTGTTCCCAGAGCGGAAACACTGCGCATTAAAGGGTTAAACCTGGTCATTTGTGGCAAAGCCACACTCAATAGGTCAAGGAGCCACAATTTGCTGACCACTAGCCCAGAATAATGATAAAGGAAATGATCTTTAGGCATAAAAAATTTATTTTACTGTTAATAAGTCTGTAGAGGGCATTTGGTATTTGTAAATCCCTTAAGAGTTTAATTTTAATATTTAGCATGCAAAGCTAAATATTTTCTTGTTGCATAGCTGCCCTATCTCCCAAAATTCCAAATTTTTGTAAAAATCATCGTACACTTGAAGCATCCCAATTTTGATCTTTCCACCACTCTTATTAGGGATATTTTATAAAAAATTCAGATTCTTAAAATCCCTTTCACTAATGATAAAAACTACACATGCACATGTAATTCATACATAAAACCTGATATCGTTTGACTACCGGTTAGATAGCAAAAACATCCAGTTTAGAGGCAGAAACGGGCATATCCATTAGTTGGTGGGGGCACCAGTCAGATGTGCGTTTGCCGCTAAATTATTCAAGCACAGTTTTCAAGAAATATTGATTTGTGTACTGCAATGATATTTTGAACACTTACAGTGAATCAGTTTATGCCTTTAAAAGAACACAAACCAGATTACCAAATTTGGTGTCAATTTTTATTTTAAAAAAATTATAGGTTTAAAAAGATATAGGAGTGTCAAGAAGTAGCAAAAATAACCCAGGTCTTAAAGGGATAATGCTAACTGTTTACCTTGCTCCATGTAATTAAAACTGCTATGTTTTTTGCCTGATAACTGAATATTTTCTCATTTCTTGCTTTTTATGTAATTTAAACTAACAGTGTCACAAAAAGTTTTGCTATGTAACTATTACATTCTATCTAGAAAAATAATTTATTTACAACACTGTTCTTCTCAATAGATTATTGCTGTAAAATTTGATATAACCTACCAGAAATGTTTTTCTTAATAATATCTGTTTACATAGTTTTTATCGTTATCCAATTCTGTTAACCAAGACAACTGAAACAGGTCGTTATGTTTTATTCTCAATAAATTATATATGTAAATTTCTATCAGTTTGATCAAGTCTAACTTATTAACTAACATTAGATAAATGCAAGCTTATGATAAAATATGCTTACTGAATACTACAACCTTTTTTCCGTTCTCAGATTTGTAAAATTATGCTACAGATTTTTTTCAGTGCCTAAAAAACTGTCGCAGATTGGCAAAAAAAAATTCTGCTTCTGGGGTCAAGAGAAAATATTAATTTTTAAGAGTGAGGATGGGAAGAGACTGAAATTTGGATATGTTTCAGCATTTTAAGGCTAAATTTTTTTTTGCACCGTACAGCAAATTAATAGAATACGCCATGCTGTTGTGCCGCATGGCATTCATTCAAATGATTAAAATGCACAAAGATTTTTGTAAAAGTTTGGGAGATTTACAAGTGTTTTCAGGAGTTGATTTGGAATTCGGTAGATTCCTGAAAACTTTGGGAGATAAGGCAGCTATGAAAAAGTATTTTATTTGTAATACAATCAGCAGAGCAAAACGATTATTCACACAATGGATATAAGCTTTGCTGTAAGACTATCTATATATTTTTTCACATTATATACCCTGCCATTTAAGATCTTATATAATTAATTAGAATAAGCTATGTTAAGGAGCAATGTAAAAGTAAAATAAAGTAGTTTGAAAGTAACAATCAATTATTCATCAGTATTGACAGTATTTTCAAAAATCAAGAAATTTTTGCTTAATTGCAGATAATTCCTATCATCAAGAAATAGGACTATGTAAAGGTCAAAATTAACAGTCGCCACTCGCCATGGGGCAACTGTATTTTTAAAAGCGGAGACTGCAAATTTATGTACCAGTCGCTACAGTTTATTTCCCCACCCCCTTTCCATTTCACTTTCTTTGAGTTTTTATGGATTGAAAGTAAAACAGAAACAAGAAACATTCAAACAGATGCTCTTGACAGGAAGCAAAAAAAAAACTTAAAGATTGATTTCAGTATGGTGGAGGGGAGGGGAGGGGGGGGTGAGTAGGGCTAGATCATTGATAAAGGGTATTAGTACCACTCGACCAATTAGCAGAAGTGATCATCTGTTATGGAAATATGCAAACAGGGATTAGGAGAATGTGTAAGACAGAAGTTTGAAGCAAACATCTGCACTTCTTTGTTTTTGAAAAGTTTGCTGCACCTGCAATTTGGAAGCTCTTTTTCTGAGAACAAAAATCCGATAAGTGGGGAGCATTCATTTATAAATTCTTTTCTTGTGATCAATTAATACCCCCCCCCCCCCAATAAAAAAAAATCAAGATTTATTCTGGTTTTAGGCTTATGGGCAGCAGAAAGCAGTAAATTGGTGACAGCTGTCCACCGCGGAAAATTAACAACATTCGTCATGAAAAAGACTAATGGAGTACGTAAATGCTATGCATACAAGGGATTTAAAAATTCACTTTGTTCTTGAAAAAAGTCACTTTTGTGTACCATGTAGAAAAAATTCAGAACTGGTTTGGTGCAATCTCAAAATGATTAAAGTTTATTCCTAAACCTTAATTTCCTGTAGGCTGTGACAAATTCAGATCAATGCACGTTACAATGGTGAGCAATTTTCTGACTTACAAAAAAGTCGTTTTTCATTTCTAAATGAATCCGTAATTCTCTAATGCTTAGTAAATATCTCTAATAACTATAGATTATTTGAAGTAGGAAGGCCAGATAAGGACTACACCAAGCAATCATTTAGAACAAAAACACAAAAGTAGGCAAAAAACAGCCAGTTATAAACGATAGAAGCTGCCATCATTTATACTAACAGCTTTCACTAAAAAGCTGCAGTCTAGAATAATGATTTTTTTAGTAATTATCAAATATATCACCCACATTATAAGATCAATGGTGAAGTTATTTTGAATCCCTTTCTTACCTCCAACTGAAAGTGTCGTGCCAGATCGCAGTTTTTTTATTGCTGAATTAGCTGAAAACAAACATCAAAGAGGTGCCTCTTTTTGGGTTATGTGAATGAAAGAAAACAGATGAAATGAAAAAGCGATGACTATCTGGATTCTGATGAGCACCTCAATTAGGAAAAAAGTAACTTATTTGTAAAAGGAAATTTCACATGGTTCCATTTAAGATAAATGTTTGATTGTGTTGCTTAGAATTTTGTGAAGGAATAGTTATACATCAATCTATTGAAACGACCCTTTACAAAACACGTATTTTTGTTATAGTATCATTTTAATACAAAGTGTTTTGTAAAGGGGCTGTAAAACGATTGATAATCTTGACTGTGATAAGGAGCAGAGGAATGACAAGTTTTAGAGTGAAAACATAGACAAACCATATCCCTTATATGACTTTGTGATTTATTGTACATGTCTATGATCAATATTTAAGGAATAAAAGACTAGATCAGTGTGTTTGGGACACCCTGTATATACTGGCAGGTAATTCTTTTTAATTAGCGGAAGATTTATATGCGTAATTTAAGAATTCTGTCCTTATTACTTACTTATATAAGCTGCGCATGTTTATTAAACTTGTATGTAAGTTGTGCAATATCCAAAAACATGCGAGTGGCCACTTAACCCTTTAAGGCACAGTGTTCCTGCTCTGGGAACACCCAACTCTGATGTTTTGACTGTTGCCAGTCACGAAGAATAGATTTGATTTCTATAAAAACAGTTGTGGGTGACATAGCTCCACGAGATTCCTTTAGCATGTCATTTCCCGTCAAAAAATGGTCACGATTATTTCTAACAGTACTGACATCTGCTGAAAAATGGAAGAATGCGAGAACAGCAGGATGGATTGCCCAATGCTGGGAAAAGGGCAGCCATTGCCATCGCTCGACTTAACTACCAGCAAGTTGGTGGACAATCGAAAAGTTCATCGCATGCCACAGATCTAGAGACCCTGTTTCGATCGCCTACCATCTTGCTGGTAGTTAAGTCGAGCTATGGCAATGGCTGCCCTTGTTCCAGCATTGGGAAAGGGTTGCATCTCAAAGGGTTAAAATTTCAAGCTCAGTGGCCACTGGCCACCTGCAAATTTTCTGAATTTTGACCTCTAAGGACTATGTAGGTTTTTTTAGTGCTAAGAGCTTCATGAAAAAAAAAAAAGTCCAAGAAGTAAATATTTATTATTTTTGAAAATTTTCATTTTTCACAAAACTAATAAAATTTTAAAACTTATACATTTTTAGAAAGTGATTCCATCAACCTTTCAAGTTATTAGGCAAGTTGGATAATGGTAAATGCCAACGGCTCTAATGCGAGAAATTTCATGTGGGAATCGTCCCAGAGTAGCTCAGTGGTAGAGCACCCGCACGGTATGCGGCAGTCCTGGGTTCGATTCCCAGCTCTGGAATTTTTCGCATAGTTGGTAAAAAATAAAATTAATCAGCCTATACACTCCAACTTGCCTAATAATTTTAAAACTTCTTTGGGATGGGGGAGAAAAACCCTCACCTCAAGATTTTGACTTGCTAATAGGCTTGTTGTTGATCATCGCTTGCTCATTAGCCAATTTTGATATTTGAAAATTCATTTTTTTTAAACTGCTCTAGTGGCCATTTCCTACATTACGCATATGCAACTTCTTCAGTAAAGATCCATTTCAAATGGGCTAAGCAACAAACTTTAGTTCTCAAAGAATTTTTATTTAAAGCAAACTCAAGCAAATCCACTTCAGAAATTTAAATGATTTTTACATTACTCATTCAATTCTTATGTTTTCTGATTATATAAATATTGACTATAGCAGCACATACATATATTTTTAAAAAATGAAGTTTATACATAACAAAAAATAGACAAAGAGTGAAAGGAAACAAATCCCCATAATCTACTTATAAAAGTTGCTATTGATCTGATGATATGACTGCAGCACGCATCTCCTAAAATCAGGGTTGTTATGATTTTGCCCAACCCAAAAAAACCCAACTAGGGTTTAAAAACAAACAAACAAACTAGATTTTTTTTTTCAAAATTTCAACTTAAAGTACATAGCTAATACATTTCTTAATAGCAGCACACCACTTTGGGATAACGTTTATATATTTAGGGTTTTTTTAGGGGTAAGTTTATATGGGGGGGTGGGGTAAAGTTTATATCCCCCTTCCCCTACCACCACTACCCAAGGGGGAATAAAAAAAGAAATTAAGAAATACTTTTCCCAGAGAAAATTTTTATGCCTATCATTTGAATTAAAATAAATAAGGATTTTTCAACCATAAAGTAACATTTATTTAAAAGTTTTCAGTGCTAGTATAGTACTTTAATTTACTTCTGGTTAATTATTGTTATTGATTTATACATTTTTAATGTATAACTGATAGTTGTTAAATTATTATCAATAGTATTAATAATTAATCACATTTTTTTATCAAATGGATTTTTGTAATCATAGTTGCTTTCAGTTGTATTTAGTAAGTAGCAATTTTTAAAAAATATTCCGAAACCCCATCCTTTTCCTTAAGAAAACCCCCAGATAAAACACATGAAACCCCAAAAAAACCCAGTAGGTTGTTTTTTTTTCTGAAAAAAAAACAAAACAAAAAAAAACCCGGGTTTTTAACAACCCTACCTAAAATTGCTCCAAATCCTGTCAAATTTGGTAACTGAAAAGCTTTCCAAATCTAAGCTAGCTTAGTGATATATTGCTTATATCTAGTGATTCTGGCTAATGCAATTCATTCAAAGAGAATATTAAAGATTCATAACTTACACTAATTAATGGATTTACATGCAACAAAATACAAACTTTGATTATTTATGTGCAAAACATTAATTTTAGACTGAGTTAAACCTTAGAAGAATAGATCCACTAAAAATATGCCACTATACTTATTTTTTAAACAGTGTTATAGTTTGTACAATATATTTTTTTAATATTTGACATTAGTATTACAGTTAGTTCCTCCTTCTCCTTTAACTCGCCCATAGAGCGGTTGCTTGATCTTGCTGCGTGGCAACTTTGAAATAAAGAAAGCTAAGCAACAAAAAGTAGACTGTGTTCAAACTTTTCAAGCAAACAATAATAATTTATTCAGCAGGTATGGTTCCAGCTATGGCTACTAGTATGTATGGCTATATTATCTACCTACACAGCAGGTAGATTTAGCACTGGTTATTAATAATACAGATCAACCAACATGCAATTTCTATATCAATTAAATATAAATAACCAAAACCATATAATATTTAGCTATTATGGAAGAATTATTCAGTTAATATAAGCTTTACCTATGCCTCTGAAGTAAAGGAACACCTTCAAATTTCTTTGTCACGATAATCGCATTAAATTTAGCACCACAACCATCAGACAAGTCTTCAACTGACTAGAAAAGAAAAAAAAAATATGAATAGGGATGCACTGAATATTCGGTTGGTATTCAGTATACTGCCTATTCAGCAGACAAACCGAATATTCGGTTCAGCCGAATACTTAAATATTCGGCAACTGAATAGGAAACAAAGTATTCACCAATTGGTAAACAAATACATATTTTTTATATCATGAATGAAAGATACAGTATAGTACCATAGTACTAAATTAATTCAAGCTGTTACTTACTAATATCACATGTGAATACATGTTAGAAACCCTTAGAAAGCCCTCCTACCAAGGCACCTCCCCCTCATCCTTGGCAGATCGCCTTAGCATAGTGTTGCCACAATCACACAAAAAACTAATATCACCATGAAATTAGTTTTAATGTAAGAGAAAACACTCCAATGTTAAATTTAAATTTTGTTGCTTTTCAATTTTTCTCAATCTTATGACACATTACATTAACCTTGCTATTACTATCTCATTTAAATTTGAAACAGTAATCAGGAAGAAAAAAAAAAAAACTCATATCATTAAGTGTTCATAAATATGTAAAGTCAATTAACTGCTAATTTTTTTAATAAAATATGCAGGTAAAAATATTACCAGCATTTCACTAATATTTAGAAAAGTTATTAATATAATATCTAAAGGAAACACTTGGATATTAAATTTTGCAGGATTTTAATTTTTGAAGTTTTACACCATATGAAATATTGTTTAAGAATAAACTAATTAAATTAATCATTGCCAAAGTTTAATAAATTTTAACCCGGTATTCGTTATTCGGCAAAATATGGTATTCGGTGCATCCCTATATATGAATATTTATACTGCCTCAAAATAATATTAATAACAAAGAATTTCTTCATTTCCTGAAGAAATACAGTTTATAATATATAAGATTTTGAGGTGGGGCACATGAACCTTTTCTCCATTCCCGACTATATACATATATCCCAGCCCGCAACAATATCCTAGCACAAACCTTTTGAAATAACAAAAGCGCACAAAATTTCCACAGAACAAAGCAACATACCTCTTAATGCTGATTGCTGACTCCTCAGTTTTCCATGCTTAAAAATGTTTTAAAATAAGCAGAAAGTACGGCAGCAATGATAAAGGAAATGAACGGTAGATGACAGAGCCCTATTTTCGTTATCCCCCCCCCCCCTCCCCCACACATACTAGTTCAATGTTTCTAATATGGGAGTAATATTGGGATTTACATTTTCAGTTAAATTCTTCCACTTACAAAACTTGTTTGTAAGTGCTTTCAAACAGTAGTAGAAAGTCTCGGAAATTACAGAGAAAAAAAATTCTCTTGTCACTCTCTAATCTCATACGACTGACTGACAATAGTGTACATGCTTGCTCCAGATTTTTTGCCTGAGGTGAAAAAGGGCAGACGATCAAAACGTTCATCGCATGCCACAGATCTAGAGACCCCTTTTCTGACGACAGCTGGTAGTTAAGTTGAGCGATGGCAACGGCTGCTCTTTTTTCAGCACTGGGCAATTTTTCCAGCTGTTCTCGCGTTCTTCCATTTTTTAGTAGATGTCAGTGCTGTTAAAAATAATCGTGACCATTTTTTGACAGGAAATGACGTGCTAAAAAGTAAAGGATTCTCATGGAGCTATGTCACCTGCAACTATTTTTATTGAAATCAAATCTATTCTTCGTGACTGGCAACAGTCAAAACGTCAGAGTTGGGTGTTCCCAGAGCGGAAACACCGCGCATTAAAGGGTTAAACCTGGTCATTTGTGGCAAAGCCACACTCAATAGGTCAAGGAGCCACAATTTGCTGACCACTAGCCCAGAATAATGATAAAGGAAATGATCTTTAGGCATAAAAAATTTATTTTACTGTTAATAAGTCTGTAGAGGGCATTTGGTATTTGTAAATCGCTTAAGAGTTTAATTTTAATATTTAACATGCAAAGCTAAATATTTTCTTGTTGCATAGCTGCCATATCTCCCAAAATTCCAAATTTTTGCAAAAATCATCGTACACTTGAAGCATCCCAATTTTGATCTTTCCACCACTCTTATTAGGGATATTTTATAAAAAAATTCAGATTCTTAAAATCCCTTTCACTAATGATAAAAACTACACATGCACATGTAATTCATACATAAAACCTGATATCGTTTGACTACCAGTTAGATAGCAACATAAACATCCAGTTTAGAGGCAGAAACGGGCATATCCATTAGTTGGTTGGTCAATCCAGTCCTGTAACCCATAGATATGGATAGGACTAACAGGCAGATGTATAATAGAGTTCTGAATGGCCTTTTTTTGGGGGGTGGGGGTGGGGGTGGTAGAGTTGCTATCTAAACAAGTTATTAGGACAAATGACGGGAAGGTAGGTGTAGGTTGCAATACTTAAGATGTGAAGGTTTCAGCCGAGCGAGATAATGAATTGCTGTGTGTACTTTCTCTTTCCCCTCTTTCTCCGCTATATTTCTCAGAATTTTTATTTTTGAAAGTTTACAGATTTCAATTTTTAGCTTTGGTAAACGATGAAACCGATTTTATTAAACAGAGTTTTAGTACACATTATATTGATTTAATTCTGTTCTTTGCAATTTGATCAGATTATGAGGCTGGTTTTATAAAGCAGTGATTACTGTATACTTTTAAAAAAGACATTTTGAAAAGCTTCCTGTTCTGAAATTAGAGTTGTGGGTTTTCCGGAAAAATTTTGAAACAGAAAAATTTCTGGGAAATTTTTCGAAGTTTTCTAAGCCATTAACACAATAAGGTTTTGTAATATTAAACTCGCATTCACTAGAAGCTACAAGTAAACAAAACTGGAGTATTATTATCAGCTCTGTGATGTCCTTTTGAGTTTTCCCCTTTCAACAAAATATAAGCTAAATTACATTTTTAACAAAGCACAGAAATTGTAATTTAAAAGTTCTTAATCATGTAGAAAGCTGATAATTTAAAATATAATTCTTTAACAATTATTCTACCCAAATAATGTCTCAATAATCCATTAAAAAATACCATATTGGACAAAATATTTTATTTATTAAATTGATCTATGAATAGCTGAAATGGAAATAAAATATGTTCCAAAATAACTGCATATTTCTCTACAAAAAACAAAAATATTAGTTATTCTAACACATTTCACGAAAACACAAATTACTATAAAAATATGTTAGCTTTGATTTCTTTTCTTTCTTTCTTTCTTTTTTTTTTTTTTTTTTTTTTTTTTTTGGTAAAGAAAAAATTTAGGCAATAAGAATTTTCAGGAAAAAAAATAATAAAATATTATTTTGAATATTTTAATCACAATTTTTTCTACCCACTTTCTGAACTGGAGAGCATGTGGTAATCTAAATCAGAATTACTACAACTAACAGAAAATATTGTGTCTGTGCATTCCTTCGATAGGTCATACTCAGAAGTAGAAGCAGAATTTGAAAGTATAAAACAGAACCAAACTTCAATTTTATTCATGTAGATTACAATGTTAGAATTATGACTTCTATTTTTTGTTTAAATAGTACAGAAATTGACTAATAAAAGAAAATATAGAAAGCTCAAATATGTTCCATGAAAAATTGTCTTTTGACATTGAAAATTTTACGGAAAAACATAGTCGAAAATTTTCCTTCCCACATCTCTATCTGAAATGTTAACTAAATTAGTCAAAGCTCAAAAATTTTAAGCTGACTGTTTCAAAACCAATTTAACTGAGAAAATGCATGCTAACAAATAGAAGCACAGCAGGGCTGTATTTCTAAATTGGCCAGAGTACGCCAGGACCTATGGTGGAGGGTGGTATTTCCTTTTTTAATTCACTGGTAGATTGCTGCTGTTGTAGACCTCAGTTTTTTGGTCTGGTTTCCTTCCTCTCTCTATTAAAAATTATTTTACCAAAATACATTCATTTCACTGAGACTGGTCACAGTTATAAACTATTTGTGAGGGCAAATGACTACGGATGGGACCCCTACAAAATAATATGTACATCAATAATATGTGTTCAAAATTATCTTATACAGTATAGAACCTGTTATCCGGAATGGTTGGGACCAGGTGTATTCTGGATAACTGGTTGGGGATTAGCATGACCATAGTGAAATAAAAGAAAAAACTATCTGCGCACATATCCGAAACTATCTGCAAACTTATAATAGTTCTTGATAACTAAATACATGGTGCGTATATGCATATGCGCACACATCTGTGCAACGCGCTTGGACTATAGTGATTAAAAAAGATATTTCTTTTAGGTAACTATCCATTTAAAAAAAAAAAAAAAAAAAAAAAAAAAAAAAACTTGTAATTAAAGGAAAACTATCTGCAAGACCTCTGAATGTATCTGCGCCCAGCGTGCACGCGTGCGTCTATATTATCTGTCTATGAGCATGACATCGACTGATTTGGTTGGCAGCATAAATGTTACTCTCTTGATTAGAATTAAACATTAATAGTTAATATGCTAGAAAAATAATATAAAAAACTCTTAATATGATTAAGTTAAATAATAATCATTTAGAGAGGAAGTAGTAAATATATGATAACTTCTTGAAAACAGTCACATACTAAAAAAATAAATAAAATACCTTACCAGATTGCATACTTTATAAATTCTAGCTGTAGTACTCAAAAATAAAAAGCAAAAACATAAAAAGTATAAAAAAACCCCACATTTTTTGCTTTTCTTTTGGAAAAAAACAGGAATTCAATCGATTGAAAAATGATTCTGGATAACTGGTTTCCGGATAAGAGGTTCCATACTGTAAAAAGACTACACCACTTCCAAAAAAAATTTCCTGACCTTTCAATTTAAGTCAATATTTTTCTATATAATGTATTTTTTAAACTGAAAGCCCACTAAGAGTATGCATGGAGATATAAAAGTTAAAGGACCAGGCTAAGGGCAAGAGATTTTAATTTTTCCTATGGGCAGCATGGAACCAAGTGCGGCCCCTGAAATACAATTCTTGACAGGAATGTTAACTATGAATTGGTGGTTTAGACAGTTTTGAGTTTAGGGTTAGATATCTATGCCACAGAGTACTTGCATAGAGAAACAGGATTGCCACAGATAATGCTATAACTATTTTGCCGTGTAGTTTAAGGTATGAGTTATATGACAAAGTGCTCTACGGCTATCTGCACAAGTTTACTTGATTGCTGAACCACGTTTTTCAACCAAAGGACGGGACGAACCTCTATTTGCTGCATGAGAATGAGGAGTGTCTCAGTGTTATGACAATGATAATTAAAGATAGTATGTTACGATATATTTAATTAGTTAAATACACTAAATAATACATTTGGCGACAAAAAGAAAGCGCCAAGTAGCGGATGTTGGCGAGAAAAAAAAGTCGCCAAAAATAGGCGACACCCAGTAACTGAATTACTCCCATTTCAGGGGTCAGTCCAGGTTTCTTTCCCAGGGTCCTATTTTTGTGAAATTTTACCTAATTTTGTGAATTTATAATTAATTTTGTGAATTTATAATTAATTTTGTGAATTTATACCTAATTTTGTGAATTTTTTCTATTTTTGTGAATCTTTCCTTATTTTGTGAACTTCTTCCAATTTTCTTTTTCATTTTTGAGCAAGAAAGCAATCACGAAATAGAATTGAATATATTTTTAAAAACTGCAAACTGCAATCGTAGGCGGTGTAATTTACCCCCCTGGCTTAGGGCCTCCAATCAACCTACCTCCCGTCATCAACATTGTTTACATTTAGACCAAGATATTATTGGGTGCTGATCGGCGATCGCTAAATGATAATAATTCCTAAACTCAATTGAAAAGTGCAATAGTTATTTTGTGAAAGGGCCGTTTTGGTCAAACTGAATTTTGTGAAGGGTCCGTTTTTCCGATATTGAATTTTGTGAAGGGTCCGTTTTTCTGATATTGAATTTTGTGAAGGGTCCGTTTTCGGACCCGATTTCGACCTGGACAGACCCCTGCATTTAATTAGTTAAATACACTAAATAATACACAAAACAACATCATGGGACACTTAATACTTTCTATACATAATATTCTATTAAGCGTATATAGGGCAATTCCATGGTGTCGGACGTAAAAAATGAACAAAAATTTCTCAGATAAATAAATTTACATTTTATAAATGAACTTAATATAATTAAATTTGCATATATATGATACTCAGCTCACCATACTTAATCAAAAAACATATCAATTAAAATACAAAAGATTTTCAAGTTAAATTTAAATGGTTTTAATACTTGGTGTCGGACGTATAAACAGTGTTTACGTCCGACACCAAGTATTAAAACCATTAAAATTTAACTTGAAAATCTTTTTTATTTTAATTGATATGTTTTTTGATTAAGTATGATGAGCTGAGTATCATATACATGCAAATTTAATTATATTAAATAAATTTACATTTTATAAATGAACTTATCTGAGAAATTTTTGTTCATTTTTTACGTCCGACACCATGGAATTGCCCTATAGAAACTGCCAATAGTTCTATAGGAAACTAATGAATTTCAATACAATTGTACAAGAAATTTATGTCATCCGAAGTAACAAACAAGAAGGAAAATGATACAAGAATGACCCATTGACCACGCTCTTTGAAGAACTCGGTAATCGAAATCATTCGTGATGGTGTTCAATTTATTTTTTCTGAAATGAGGAGGGGAAATATAACAGTAACTTACCACAAACGTTGCATCTAATTCCTTTTTTAATTTCTCTTGAATATATTCTTGGGTATAAACAACCATTTTTTTTTTTAAGTAAGAAGACTGTATAAACTTCCCTTTAAAAAAGTTTTTACGAAAACACGTCGAAGTGAAAGACAAATGGAATCAATGAATTGAAAGCATGAAAGTTTATAAACACAACAGTATCGGTCTGTCTCCTGCCATTGGCAAGAAGAATTATTGGATATTCCTATACAGAGCATGCGCCACATTCTGGATTCGAGTCTAGAAAATAAAAGACCACTTTCAGCATGTGATCAATGAAGCAATGGGACAAACAAACTTTTATTATTTGAAAAAATAAATAAATAAATAAATAAATAAACTGTTGGTGACGATAAAACATTCAATTTGCTAAATATACTTTCTATTTTCATTTTCTAGGAGCATACGAAGTTTTAAAGGTAATTTTGAGTGATATTTTTAACACCCCCTTTTTTAGGGGCATTTCATAAATTCAATAATTCTCTCTTCAAATAATTACAGTAAAAGTACTCCCCCTCAAAAAAAAAATTGAGTAAATGTATAATTTCTTTATTTAGTTTCGTATATTAAAAATAGTTATCATTAAATACGAATTAAATTATTATTTGAAAAAAAAAAAAACGAATTTTGAGCATGAAAAAAAAAAAAAAAAAAAAAAAAAAGGCATTGAAAATTAAACTGTTGGTGACGATAAAACATTCAATTTGCTAAATATACTTTCTATTTTCATTTTGCGGTGTTTCGCTTACTCACCAAGAACTGTACTCAAATGAAAAATCTAAATTAGATTCAATTTGGCGCATTCCACCTGCGCACCAATGGTACATACACCGGAACACCCCCTGGCTTTTTACTGGAAATTAAATGTGATCGTGGCTCCCAGACTGCACTTGCTAGACTTAAAAGTGGCCACCTTAAGTGTCTTTCGTACGAACATGGAAAGAAATTCCACCCCACTTGCATGAAATGCTGTGATCATCCATCCAACCTCTCCAGACCACATACTGAGTTGCGTCGGACTTTCTAAGGAGGACTTAACATCTGCTCCCCTTTTAGTTATAGACTTTCTGTCGGTCAACAATCTATTGGAGTTGATCTGACTTATGTCAGATCTTTAAAGAGGATAAGCAACAACAACAACAACAACATAATTAAAATATCTCATATTTCTGTCAAATTGAGCGTTTTCCGAAACTCATTATTTTTTCACAAAAGAAAAATAGGAAATTTCGCTTATACTCGAATACTTTTCTGAGAAGACGTATACCATATTAACATAACAACTTTAAAAAGTATGAGTAAAATTTTTCCCAACTGAATTTTTATGCAGGTTTTCTTAAAAGATAGCAACACGCTTTAATTTTTTATTTGTTAGAGATCAGTAGACAGGGTAAAAATTGAAAATGTGTTCAAAATAGGATAGAAAAAAAAACACTTTTGCTAAGAGAAAAAATTTCTCGTTATTTTTAAAAAAGTGACACGTTTTTATTTGTATACGACACCTGTATAAAAAAATACGCTAGTAAAATGTGCTGTATGCACTAATGAGGTGAGGTGATGTTAAAAAAAAAATGAGAATTATACCCTAAAAAGGGTCAGAGATCTGAAGATAAGGATATTCTGACTTAAACCATTTTTTATTAGTGGCTCTTGAAGGGAAAAAATCAGTTGGATGATTTCGTTTCAGGAGTCTTACAGGAAAAAGGAAAAAAAGTAATTTTTAGAACTATTTACAATAATTATTGTTTTGAAAATAACAATTCTATCATCGACCTATAAAAATACAATCGAGGCACACGACGGAAATTTGTACACCCTCCAAAAAAAGTATTCGAGCAAGAGAGAAATTTCCTATTTTAGATTTGCAAATTATAATTAAGTTTTTGAAAAACGCAAAACTTGATAGAAATGTGGAAAGTCATATTTATACATAGCCTAATTCATATTCTATGATAAATAATTTTTAATATACGAAACCAACGTAGGAAATTTCTCTCTTGCTCGAATACTTTTTTTGGAGGGTGTACATGAGAGCAGCAAAATACAAATAACAGAACGACGTTTGCAACGTAAAATACCAATAAAAAGCCAGGTGAGAATGTTGTCCTTCACTTGGGAGCTTATGCATGTCGACGAAATGACTGACAGCAGTGGCGGGTCGTAGCTTCAGTTATTGGGGCAGCTGCTTAAAAAAACTGATCCGTTGATTTGATGCTTCGTAAAAAGCAGGTAAATGTGAGGGGAAAAGTCTACACTAAAATGAAAAGCCAAATAACACTTTTTTACATTAATTGCTATAGTTTTAAGTTTGGCATTCATTTACCTGTGAACAGTGTTGTAACCGGAGATTATGTTATCTGGGGAGAACCTTAATTTTGGCACCCTCATCTTTGGAACCATTACTGATTTTGGTGCCATCCTCTCCAGTGCGATAACAGGGGCATTTGTTCATTGGAAAACAGAGAAAGTAACGTTAATGTCAGTTTTATTTTACAACATTTAATGCTAACATTATACACATAACTTCATAAATCGTCACGTAAACTTTTAATAGTAATTTTTCAAACACAAAACAAAGTGCAGGCGATATGTTAAATTTTAGCGCTAAATCCTAAACGTGATAATATTTAAAATATCTTCCCATGGCATAATTACTGAAATGGCTAGTTTGAGAGGAGTGCACCCAAATTTTGTATGCACACCTTAACTCTGTATTGCGGATGACTATTACAGCTATCCAAATTAAGTACAGTTTTTAAATAAATAATTGAAAATTATAGCACCTACCCAGCTAGAAGTCTGCACGTTTTTTACAAAACATATAGATTGTACACAATTTGTACATAAAAAGTGGATATATTTGAATATTTTGAAAGTATATATTTGTTATGCCAATTATTTGCAGTTTTTATGCATACCGAAACAAAAATTTAAGCAGTTTGAAACGATGTTTAGAAAAATCTCGAAAGCTAATCAAAATTTTTTAAAAATCCGGCGACCATAGCTTAAATTGAGTGATCAACTATCATGTCACCAAAGTTCATTTCTTTCGCTTTAGTCGCTATTACGTGATGTGCGAACAAAAATTTACGCAATTTGAAACAATTTTCGGATCATCTCAAAATCTAATGAATCTTTTAAAAATTCCATGTCAAGTTGAGTGACCACCTATCATGTCATCAAATTTTATTTCATTCTCTTCAGTCAGTTTTACGTGATGTGTGAATAAAAAAAGCGTCATTTTCAAAACGACAGACAAACTTTTTCTTTTACGGCTGTATTGGGGTTCTAAATGCTTAAAACGGATAGAAATCGCGTAACAGCTTTAGTATCGCCCACCCGCCATTCTTGGCACCTTTTGTTTTTCGCCAAACCTGTGCCAAGTGCCGTATTTCGTAAAAGGTTCACCTTTCAGACTCTTGACGCAACTCCCGAGTTTCCGAATGGCAGACATAGTCTTTCATGAGACAAAAAACATATTACACTTTCATCTATATTTACTACGCTATTATTATCCAAGAACACATAAAAGTAATGCATGTCATTTTCTATAGCTACCTTTTTTTATTTTTTTATTTTTCGTTAATTTTAAAATTATGGCTCCCCACCCCCACCCAACCCCTACAGAAGCATTTTTATAACAACAATACAAACAAAAAATATCAGCAATCCCTAGTCAAAGCAAAACTTCCTAAAGCTTAAAATTGAAATTCTCCTAATTGATTCCCTTATTATCTCAAAAAGTCATTGCATAAATGTATCCTATCATAGACGTATTCAAAAACCTTAAATTGACAATGAACTACGGGTTTCCGTGAATAAAATACAGCCATCTTGTTTCGAAACACAATATCGTTGATAATAAAAACATATTTAAACAAAATTCCTCGTAAACTCATACATTAAATACCTATTTTCTCTCTCTCATCTCTCACTTTCCCGCTAATTTGAAAACTGAAACGTAAAATGCCTAATCAAAAAGACTTACCTTTTAACTTCTCGGTGCCAGGGCCCAATTATGATCTACAGGGGCCCAGGGCATTGATAAATTTGGGGCCCCCCATACATGAAATTTGTTTTATTTTTCATAAATTTTGATATAAAAAAGAATATTTCAGAACAACATTTGAAATTGGGGGGCCCTTTGGAGTCGAGGGCCCTGGGCAAAGTCCCGATTTGCCCATGCGATAATAAGGCTCTGCTCGGTGCAAGTCCCTATTACAAATCAGCGGCCATTTTGTTTCTGGGCACAAAATTGTGGACAATAACAAGATATTTGAACTTAATTCCACGTGAAATCATACATAAAATACCTATTTGTAACTCTTGGCTTTCCCAAACGTTTCCACTAATATGAAAAAAAGAAACTGCTGTTTATATTCCTTCAAAATCCACTTACTTTCCCATCACAACACTAACTCTAGTTTTCAATAAGCCATAGCAAAGCACATGTTTTAGTGGCTGACCCGCACTCGAGATGCTACTTCCACCAATTTTCAATCAACAAGCAAAAACAATTTAATTACCGAAACGCACGAAACAGCGGTGCTGTAATCGACGCTCATGAAACAGTTTGGGTTGCCACATTTGACAGTTTATCATCAGGCTTGGCGACGTCTTTTGGTGAGAAATTTGGGTGGGCGATACTAAAGGCTAGCCGAAATCACAAAATTTTTTCATACCAAGTAGTGTAAAGGCAAAGTCTTATTTTATATATTTAGATACATAAAAGTTTCCATTCCGAAATTGAAACAACAGGTTCGATACCAGTCGCGGAAATTAGAAGGACTCAGTTTAAAAGTAACTTGAAGTTTTTGCGTATGATAACAGATGGCAGCACCAAAATTCAAAGACAGGAGGAAGACATTTTTGCAGACAAGAGCAATACCGTCCCTGGACAAGGCCTCGAAGAGTTCGTTCTGGAGGTGTTGGCAAGCGATGACGTAGCTATTACGTCACAATCCACTTTTTCCCTCATCCCAAAAGAGGGCTATTACAGATTGTTCGGATATTCTGGATATGATATAGATATCCATTCATGGGCTATTTGAGAAGTCTTGGGTATTTTGGACGTCTAATTAATATCCATGCTACTTGAACATAAATCTCTTTGAGACATCCTGGATATATTATAGACGTTGTCTAGTCCTTAGAGAGATCATACCTCAAATCTCTTATAGAGGTCTATTTTATGTTAGCTCGAGGATCTTGGACTTCTAATAGATATACTCATTATCCAACTCTGATGGCTTATTAGATGAGCAGTGGATAACTTTTAGAGATGAGTTCGGGCTCATTTTTTGAAGCCCGAGCCCGAGCAATATTATTAAATTTGGAGCCCGAGCCCGAAATTTCAGCTAAAGACAAATAAATTTAACTACTTCATTAATAGGATACAATAAATTTTGGAGCTTCACACACCTTCTAGTCCCCCGTGCCGCTATTTTTTAAAATAAGTACGTCTGTTTATCCCATGAATCACTTTTTAAAATCTGTTTCAAGGAGTATGTTCAACAAAGGAGAAATTTTTCACGATCCCGAGCCCGAACGCAATCGTGAATTACTGAGCCCGAGCCCGAGTCGGGTCCGGGCTAGGGCTCGGGCTTTCGGGCTCGGGCTGAGCCCGTCTCATCTCTAATAACTTTGTGCTGTGTGGGATGCCCAGTCATCCTTAAAATCCCATTTTACAGATATTTGCTTTTTTTTTAAGCAGACTTGAACTTGTCTTATATGTTAAGGCTCATAAAAAAATTGTTATCCATTGAAAATAGTGTAATAAATAGTTCTTTTACAGAAATTCTCAAAAGAATTCCAATATGTTACGATCTGAAGCATTTGAGAGACATTAATCTACTTCAAGCGCAGTAAAATGGGTATAAAAAATGTTTATAACAGTATCTCTAAAATCTCACCAGATTAAAGGACAATAAATCGCCAAATTTGGCTCAAAAAACACTGTTGTGCTGGAAAGTGTTTTATAATCGATGCGTCAGGCATTATTTATATTTCTTGTTATTACTTCTTTGTACGGAGTATAAGGAAGTAATGTGATTGCGAAAAATTTCGGGAACCACAGATTTTGACGAAAAATCTGATTTTGACTACCACTAAATTTACTTTTAAGAATTTTTGCGATGCATCTCATTGTACACATGCATTCACGTTCATATAATTGCCTGTACAACCCATTTTGACCGAGTCAGTTTTGATCAGTTTTTCCGTGCCGTCTGTACGCGCGTACGTACTGTTGCAGAATATATTCTGCTTACGTAAAGCATTGATTTCATATTCAACCGACTTTTTTGTTGATTTATACAGGGTGTTTGAAAAAGGTGGTAACGGGCTTTAATTTTTTATCTCTTAGAGATAAGTGGTCAGTGTAAATTGAGAATGTGTTCAAAATAAGGTTGGAAATAATACTCCGTTAAGAAAATATTCCTCTCGTCCATTTTCAAAGAGTTGCACTTTCTAAATTTTTATACGAACCCCGTAAAAAACATTCCCGATTAGTAAAATGTGCCCCATACACTCATGAGGTTATACACAAATTTGAGAATTATATTTCAGAAACGTTATACATACACGCTTAAACCCAAAGAGCGGAAAAAAAAAGATCTATCGCGAAGCGATCCGTTTCCATGGAAACCTACCGGTATTTCCGCGAAAGTGCTCTTTAAGTAGCCTTTTTTCTGAGAATTCCCGTCCTCGCTCCCTCTTTTTTCGGAGAATTCTCCTCCTCGCTTATCGTTATATTTCGCTACGCACTTGTGATCGAAAAACACTCCTAAAGGAGAAGCGCACTATTGAAAACTGGGCCAAAAATCGCTCCGACTGATCGAATTTCGCTCGTTTGGTTTAAGCGTGTAACTCTCCCAATCCTCGGCTGATCGCCCACCCGTAGCGTTGCCATCGCAACACAAACAAACAGGCGTGAAAGAAGACTTCGAAGCTTTCAAAAGTTGAATCAAGAAGGGACATGGGAAAATTCCATCTTTGGGGGTCGTTCCCAGCATCCTGCAGTCGGAATCATAATAAATTCTGCAAATGCAGAACATGAAAATTGGTATTGTATTTTCGAAAGCCCTCCGGCCAACTGCAGAGCGGGACCAGATAGATCCTCCATATAGAGCGAAAATAGCCGTAATTGGACAGCTTTCCTTTTTATCGATCCCCAGTGAGAGGAACACCGACTTAGCTCGGGTCTCCCTCCTAAATTTTGAGCCAATTTCACATGAGAGACCTAGGACCTGGATTGGCAATACCAAAGAGATATCGATTGAACGTGGAAGACATTGAAGTCATAACACATTTTTCGTGCATTAATTCCCCACAGCGTATACGATTCACAGAACCCTCAGTCGAGAGAAGAGTTTACCCTTCTAGGCACTAGCCGAGAAGGTGCTGCTTCACTTTCGGTGTTCCAATAGGATCCGAGTTTAACCCTTTAACGCGCAGTGTTCCCGATCTGGGAACACCCAACTCTGACGTTTTGACTGCTGCTGGTCACGAAGAACAGATTTGATTTCTATAAAAACAGTTGCGGGTGACATAGCTCCACGAGAATCTTTTACTTTTTAGCACGTCATTTCCCGTCAAAAAATGGTCACGGTTATTTTTAACAGCACTGACATCTGCTGAAAAATGGAAGAACGCGAGAACAGCTGCATAGATTGCCCAATGCTGAAAAAAGGGCAGCCGTTGACATCGCTCGACAGAACGACCCGCAAGATGGCGGACGATCGAAACGTTCATCGCGTGCCACAGATCTAGAGACCCCTTTTTTGACGCAGCTGGCTGTGGGCGCACAGCCAGCTGCGTCAAAAAAGGGGTCTCTAGATCTGTGGCACGCGATGAACGTTTCGATCGTCCGCCCTCTTGCTGGTAGTGCAGTCGAGTGATGGCAACGGCTGCCCTTTTTGCAGTATTGGGAAAGGGTTGCGCCTTAAAGGGTTAACCAACTGTTCTGACGCCGGACACATAAAAAATTTCTTCCACCTAATGCAGGTATGGGCAACCTTTGAAAAATTTCGGGCCAAACTTTAGGATGCTAGCGAAGTCGTGGGCCGTATAACTGGGATTTGTATGGGGTTTTGAATGGTTTATATGGGTTTTAATAAGGGGTTTTGATATGTTCCACGGGCCGGATCAAATGCCCTGGCGGGCCATATCCGGCTCGCGGGCCGGAGGCTGCCCCTATGTGAACTAATGTTTTGCTGTCTTTGCGAGTACGTTTGGAAAATCTTTCAAGATACCGGCGAGTTAGGAAGAAAAGTAGTGGGTCTATGAAGAAAAAAAAAACGTTTTCTAGGGAGTTGAAGTAATAAAAAGGTTGGAAATAACTGATATAAAAATTATGCAAAGAACATATGAAGCGGGCTGATAGTCTGCATTTGTTATTCTTTGTGTAAATTAAGTTGTAAAAATTTTCCCTTCCCCCTAGAAGTTGCTCATAAAAGAAGATATTTTGAGATGCTGATGCAAAACTAAAAAAAAATACTTCTTTTGTAAATCATGTGTATGATATATTTTGTGTAGAATGATTTCAATAAAAATTTTTGGAATTTACTTTTTTTAAAATTATTTATTAAACCGAATTTATGGTATATGCTTTTAAAAAAATATCAGTCTTTCAAACCGTAAGCTAGTTCTATAAAGTGCCAACAGTCAAGAATCTTTTTTAAATTGTAAGCTGATTCAATACAGTTCGAAAAGTCGATTTCCTATCATAAGAAAAGTTCTGATGTGAGCTACGCGATTTTCTTGTATGACTGTTAAATTTTACACATTTTTGATGCACTTCATTTAAATTTATTGGAAACTGAAATGCGATACTTCAATATCTTGTCAAGTATAAGAGATATTACCAAGATGATTTTAGCATTGAATTTTAGCATTAAAGTCCATGAACATTTTCGATACATTGGAAGCCTATGGTCAATCCTTGTTTGGGACATGCCCAAAATCTCGCCAACTGTCACCGGTCGCCAAGGCTGGCGAGTTGTGATGAAATGTAGCCGAATCTTGGCTTGGAAGTTTTTGAAACTAAACCGAACTTGGCGATATCTGTTGCGCAAGTAAACATCAAACCTTAATGAAGTATCGTATCTCATTTTCGAATGAAATAAGTTTGAATAAAGTGCACGAAAACTGTGCATAATTTATTAAAGTACGAAGAAGTCATGTGATGTCCAAGTCAGATTTCCTTTATCATTAACGAGAGCAATCCAATTTACGTCGGTAAGGATCTGCAAATTTCTCCCAAGACTCATCAAGAAAAGCAAATAGTGCAGTCTAGAGAGACAGAGAACAGAAAATAACATCTGCAGAATATACATGAAGGTCAAATTTATATTTCACCTCCAACACGAATGTTCTTTTTATTTTTTATTTAACAGAACTTTCCTCAAACACCACTTTCATTAACTGTGAATGTTTGCTTAATTATGCCACGGAAATAAGTTCTTCAAAGTCACACACACACAAATAAAAAAAAATAAAACCAGGAATAGGTGTCTCTCTCTGAAGCCGTATTGCGTGACATTTTCCTGAACAGAATTTTTCCCGAGAACTAAACTCACTTTCTGGAAATGGGATCCCACTTTAACGACACATGATCTTATGTCACATTTTCCCCCTCCCACTAAAAGCGTACATTTAGTTGTACTTCCGGATATACTCTCTCCATTAGATATATGAATTTTCTTTGGACCCTTTGCAGCACGTAACTATTATTATAGGTTGATGGCGAAGATTGGTTTGCGTTCTGTTCTGTGGGGGAGTGCCCCTTATCTGTTGCTGGTGTATTTAGATATATGACCTACACAGCGGGAAGCGTGTTTGATGTATTTTTAGTAATGTTTGCCGTACAGAAATCAAAGATATAAATAAAAGTGTGATCCAATTCCAGTTTCCACAATTTTTTTTTTTCCTTTCTCTTTTAGCGTATCGAATGTTTGGGTATAGTATTGGATTCGTTTACGGAAGATGGCATCAGACTAATCTTTTTCGAGCAGTTGGTTCTTTCACGAGGTATAATATTCGATAACTTTTTGAAAGTTTTGGAGTTTACCTGGACTCAGGGCCTCCGAGAAAAATTTTATAATTCGGGGCGAAAATCTTCCCGGCCCCTTTGGCAAAGCACAAAAGTTAAAAAAAAAAAAACAGGAACAGGAAGGATTTTTTTTTTTTTTAGTAAAATTACTCTTTTTAATGGTTTTCATATAAAATGCTAAAAGGAAAGAGTGGGAGGGAAGTTTTTCTGATATGTGATGGTACTTCTAATTCATGTTGGATATTTAAATGGTAGAATTAACATTTCTGCCATCCAAATCATTCTAGAATTATGTATTCAAAATTTAGTCTATTTAAAAAAGAAAGATTTTTAATTACGGATCTATAAATGAAATTCGAAACACATTCTGAAAAATTCACGGACGCACTTTAGCTGAACACGGGCCTTGGGGCAGCTCCCCGTCTGCCCCCCCTTCCCCCTCTCGCAGGACCTGCCTGGACTAGTGATGCTGTGGGATTACGGCCAATTATCTGCACGAGGGATCTAGGCTGAGAGGTGGGGTGCCCGCCGTGTGGGGTCTTTCTAAGAGGTCCTAACCCGTATTGACGCTACGTTTCGGAGGAAACCACGGAAAATTCCGAACGGTTATGTCGGCGGAAGCAAACAGTTTTGAACCAGACACCTTCCTTACCTAGGCTAAAGTTCTGCGGATATTAGAATTCGAAAACAGTAATAAGGTTCATGGGTCATCACTGTGTCCAGCAATGGTCTGGGCGCTAAACTCCGTTCCCATATGAACGCGGCAATTAGAACAGCATCCGGCTTGGCCAGTGCTTGGGAGGATCAACTCCCTCTCGGCTCGACTGCTGTGGGACCGTGTACGCTGGTGCACGTAAAATCCACCGTGGCTCCAATGTCCTTCAAGTTGTTAATCGATACCTCTGGGGGGGGATGCCGATTTCAGGGGGGTTGATATTTTACTGAAGTTTATAAAAGGAAAAACTCCCCTTCGAAGATAGCGCACGTAACACTTTCAGCTCTCTTGCGTGGTCTGACAAAAGACTTGCAATAGATTCTGGTTTCAAGAGCAGTGGTTAACATTAATACTTAAGGGTATTAATGGCTTTAAGCCCTTACCTGTGGAATATATTTGAGAAAAACGTGCCTGAAATGGATTTTTTTTCTCCCTAATTTTGTTAATTATCTCAGGTAGGCCATTGCAAAATGGGCGCATTAGCTTTGCCCGAACTGAGTTCGGGAACCTCAGGCAGGAGACTAACCTGTACTCTACCATAGCTGCAAAGATATGGGGGGTCCACAGAATTTATTACGCGGTAGAAAAGCAATCGCTGATTGGTACTTCGTACCGAGGTCACGTGATTTTGCGTAATTTGACTGACAGTTCCAGAAGCCACTCAGAAGAAACTCGCTTTCCAGTCCGTTGGTGATAAATGGCAATGACTCCATGACAGCTCGGCTCGACGTGTGAAGGTCGACTCTGGAATCGACTACTGGAAGAAGAATTGTCCTTGCCCTCCAACCTTCGACGAAAACCAAAAATCACGTGACCTCTCTTTCAGAATCCTCATATCTGTTTCCGTTCTATCCCTATCCAAATTCTATGGATGGGGCACAGGTTTTCTCGGGTATAAGAGCTGTAATGATACATGTGTTAGTGCATGCGCTAATGTTGGAAAGTGGTTTATAATCGAGTGGTTCATCACGATTATTTTTTCTTTAATATTTAGGAGTGTTTATTTCTTTTGTTTTAAGAATTTCAACATCTTCCTTTGTGCCTCTAGCAGCTTTATGTGCGTGCGGCTTTACCAGCTGAAGAGATGCTGTGTTAAATATATATATATATATATATTTTATTTTTAAAAAAAATCTATTTTTAAGAATGGTTGATTACTGGTACTTTTTCCTTTTTATGTGAGTCTGTAACCAATGAAGCCAAACAGAGTACTGTTCTACATAAATATTTTACAATTATATTAGCATAAATAGCAATAATAAATGAATATAATTATTATCAATATCATTACTGTTAATATTATTGCTACAGTTTTTCTCCATTTCCACAACCTCAACTAAGTACTTCTTAGCTACTGCAGCTAGTACTACGTAAAACATAGGCTAGCTATACTAGTGTAATATTTAATTTATTATTTATTCATTTAATTATTACCATTTTTATTTATATATTCATTACTTTTTTATTTATTTATTCTTTTCCTTTCCATACTTCCAAAGTATTATTAATATATCATTTTTTATTCACACTCCATGGCATTACTTGTCTATTGATTGCATTAAGCCTTCTCTGATGGCAACATGCACTAATACTGCCTCCATTACTGAGCTTTGATCTTCGTGTCTGTCCACTTCCTCGTTGTTTATTTCTAATAGCTACGGTCGCGCCCCCAAGTTACAAAAGGACCCTAATTTTGGTCAGGTAACTTGCAGAAACCTAGCTATTATTGTTTTTTTCGATTCAATTGAAATGTGTGTGCGGTGGCGCCTGATGATAGAGCACACCATTTCAATATTAATTCCATTTTCCGACTATTTCTGATTACATGTGATTAGGCTTAAAAGCACACCAGTTCTAATTGGCGCTTTATATTCAATTTTTCCACTCTTTCATTGCCTTAAAAGGCTATATTTAAACACTTATCCGGTATAAGCTCGTTAATTGGCACCATGTGCTATCTACTTTTTTATTTTTTTTATATTTTTTTCACTTTATCATTGGATTATCTTGGGATTTCACTTTACGTAAGTAAGCTATTATATATTATATATATATATATATATATATTATATATATATTGGGTTGGCAACAAAGTAATTGCGTTTTTTCCGTATGTCAATATTTCGCCTGGCCAAAACTACTGAAATTAATTATGCGAAATTCGGCACGTACGTGAGTTCTTCAACATAGCTGCTAGATCAGAGAGCATTTTCCAAAATTCGTAATCTTAGGGGGGGGGGGTAAGGGGCCAAAAAGTTCTTTTCACATATCCCGCGTGATCTCAAATAAAAATAGAGATATCCGTGAAATTCTTTCTGTAAAATACAGCAGTCACGAATACCTAAAAATTAATTTCAGGACATTTTTAATAGTGTCCTCTAAGGAGGATAGAAGCGAAAAAAGGGGGAGGGTGGCAATCTTTTATGGACAAAAAAAAATACTGCCAGTGAAATTCTTACTTTAAAATGTAACAAATATGAATCGTATGTTCAGGCACAGCTTACTTGTAATTAAAAACGCGTTGGAAACTTATTTGCTTGAATTTTATACAAGAAAACGCAATTACTTTGTTGCCAACCCAATATATTTCTACTGGCCGGGTCAGCGGCCTAGTGGAAACTTGACCACAACGAGGGTCGCAGATGTTGGTCCATTTCATTATGGTTGCCTCTTTGAGTATTCTCCTCATTTTGAACCATTTCCAGATGAGGGACCTAGCACCTTAAATCGGCACACCCGGGGAGGAATCGCTTGAACATGGAGAACATTGGAGCCATGAACAGATTTTACGTGCACCAGCTCTCATTAGCGTACACGGTCCCACATCAGTCCAGCCAAGAAAGGAGTTCACCCTCCCAAAAACTGGCCAAGCCAGTGCTGCTTCACTTTCCGTGTTCTTAATCCTTTGATGCGCAACCCTTTCCCAATGCTGAAAAAAGGGCAGCCGTTGCCATCGCTCGACTTAACTATCAGCAAGATGGCGGACGATCGAAACGTTCATCGCGTGCCACAGATCTAGAGACCCTTTTTTTGACGACAGCTGGTTGTGCCGGCACAGCCAGCTGTCGTCAAAAAAGGGTCTCTAGATCTGTGGCACGCGATGAACGTTTCGATCGTCCGCCCTCTTGCTGGTAGTTAAGTCGAGCGATGGCAACGGTTGCCCTTTTTTCAGCATTGGGCAATCTATCCAGCTGTTCTCGAATTGTTCCATTTTTCAGCAGATGTCAGTGCTGTTAAAAAATAATCGTGACAATTATTTTACGGGAAATGACGTGCTAAAATGTTAAGGGTTCTCGTGGAGCTATGTCACCCGCTACTATTTCTAAAGAAATCCAATCTATTCTTCGTGACTGGCAACGGTCAAAACGTCAGAGTTTGGTGTTCCCAGAGCGGGAACACTGCGCGTTAAAGGGTTAAGGGAACGGAGCTTAGCGAGTAGGCCATTGAGGGAGTGTGTCTATCTGCTAAATGGTATACAGTTCCCTCTGGGGACTAATAAATATATTCATCTTTTTATTTTTTTGAAAAATTCTTCCAGATGTTAATTTTTTTTTTTTCAATCTCGTCAAGGTTGATTATTTTCACAAGACATTCAGGCCTGAGGGTATCATTAGAAAGAATCTGCTGAAATTCTAAATGGCTAATTTAAATATGAAACGAACTTTGTTTAAAAATAAATTCTGCTTGATTTCTAATTTTTGTAAGTACTCCACGAGTTTAGAGATACATATATTTCTCAGTGTTCAATTCCCAGAACAAAACAAAAGTGCATAAAATCTTCGCTTTTACCGACACATCCGAAAATTAAAAAATCGTGTCTCAGAAAACTGATTTTTCTGTCTTTTCTTCGGTTTTTTGACTTTTAGTTTTCAGGTTTGCTGTTTGAAATGCCTTCAGTCATGAAAAATATTTTTGTTAAAAACAGTTTGTTAAATGACTTAGTTAACATTTTCAATTCTCTTTTTCTTTTGCCATTTCAATGCCTTTAATGAATGTTGTATATTCACTGTTTTATTTTAGAACGATATTAAAACCATTTGAAATAACTTACGTATTACTTTCACAAAGACGGAATCATTGTGTAGTGAAAAATGATTAATTGATGCAGCTTCTAAGAAATTTGTGCAGGTTCAGTGCAAAAAACCACTGTCATAAATTTCGAGTAAAATTTTTCTAAAACGTGATACAAAGTTGGCTCCAAAAGATGAGGAAACCTTGTTCCAACGTTTGTTGCTCAAACTGAATCATTTTTTGATCGCCCTAGCGTAGCGTTTCTATAATCAATCATAACAAGCAAACTGAATCATAAACAGATTATACAATGCTTTCCAACATCCCTCGTCCCCTCCCCCCTTCCCCCATGAAATCGTGACGTCTGTGGGTGAAACTATAGTACTGATGAATAAGCTGAGACAAAAATAACATTTATTTGATTAAATAAATTTGAGACGAAAAATAACATTTTTTTCAATAACTAGCAGCGTGGTCCGGCGTTGCCCGTGCAATGGAAGAGAAATGCGCATTGACCTTAAATATAGATTCTAAAGGGAAGGAACGTGAATCCTCCCGCTGCAATGATAAAAAAGAACATTGGACTTCCTGCTGCAACTAAAAAACAAATTGAACACGGCACCTGATAGTGTACAGAGGTTACAGGGAAGGGACGTGGCTAGACTGGAATGAGAATCCTCCAGCTGCAATGTTAAAAAAGGACATGGAACTTCCCACTGCAACAAAAAAAATGAACACGGCACCTGATAGCGTACAGAGGTTACCGGGAATTGGTCATGGCTAGGCTTCTACCCTTCTAGGTGTCTGTATTCAGTCACTTATCGATAATTCCTACGCAACTACTAAAAACAAATAGAGTCCAGTCGTCGGTATGAGATTGTAAAGGGAAGGGATGTGAGTCCTCCCGCTGCAATGATAAAGAAAAGGACCTGGGACTTCCCGCTGCAACGAAAAAAAGAAAGGAACACGGGACTTGCTAGCGTACAGATGTTACACTTTAGTGTTTTTTTAATTCCTGTTGTTAATTATATAATAATGAGGATAATAACAAATATTAGCAACTACAATAACTTTATAGCTCACTAAAGTTAATCATTACATGAAGTTTAACTCAAAGATTTGTTTTATTTTATTTTTTTGCAAAGAGAACTAAAGAAAATAACTACATTTTAAATACACAAATATATACCCTCAGGTTCACCATCCATTATAAAAGTTACATCCTGCCTGATATCAGAAACTCCGCCAGTGTCCCCCACCCCTACACCCGCATGGTTCGAGCTAGACCGATGCTTAACTATCGCCGCCTGTCTCTGGCGGAAAGCGTCCTAGCAGTAAAGCAAACCGTACAGGGACTCAAAAGATCTATTCTCCGCTCAACTCGCGCATGCGTACTTATTAGTTATTCTTGGGCGCGGGAGGTATTCCGCGCGCTGTTCATTTTGTTTCGTGCCTGTCGCTTACACCTAGTTGCTATGGCAACGCGCTGACCTTGAGAATGAAAAACCCGAGAGAAATGAGCGTTTTCCCCCCTTCATTCACGCTACGATTCCGATAAGGAAAAAGTGGCTGAAAATTGTACAAAATATAAAATAACTCAAAAACTATTAATCCGATTAATTTCATTTTTACGACATTAGCTTTCTCTTGTCCTATTTAGTCAGTGTGCCAAATTTGGTCCAGATCCGTCGAACGGTCTGGACGCGTATAGCGAACAAACGGACAGACAGACTTTCCTCTTTTATATATATAGATAATTTGGCAATATATTTCTTTGCTGCATAATATCAATAATCAATATTATCCTTGTATCCTTCATAAAATTTCATTTTAACAATTTAACTAAACTCTATTCAAAGTCGATTTCCCTGCTTTGTATCTAGAGGTATTTCACAGCTAGTAGTATTAACCGAATGTTCGCATCATCCATCAAACATGAAATTTTTATTGGTTGGTCAAAGAAAACTGCGTTAGAAAAATCTTAAAATTTGTACTTCAGTTCGATTAAATTACATCCATCAATCTCTCAATAACGCTAGAGGAGTTATTAAAAGGCACAAGAGAAGTGAAATGTTATATTTTAAAATAATCTAAGGCAATGTCTTCAGTTGAATTTATATATTCCGTATCTTATAAATTTATTTTGTGTTTAGGAGAAATTAATGTTTGTAAGCGCTTCTTAAAGTAAATTAGCTTTTAACGTGTTCTCTCATATACAAGCTTATTTCGGATTATTTATTTCTTATTGAAGTTTCCACATAAACATATTTTGATTGTAATTTAATTAAAACATTCTAACAACTGAATTACACCAAACGTGAAATTCAGTTGTTAGAATGTTTTAATTAAACTACGACGCTTTATATTTTATGTAAAATAAATGCTAAATGTACATGCTTAAAAAAAAATATGCTTTTAAAGAAAAAAAAAAATAATAATAAACATCAACTTACCATATAACTAAATTTCATTCATTTGTTTGACAAAACATTGGCAAATTATTTTGCTGTCTTATAGTAAGCAATATAATTTCGGTGAATGTAATGTGAACACAAGCTATAATTTCCCTAGAAAGAAATAAAAATCCCTTTCCTACAACCCCTTTATCTATGTTTCTATATGAAATTTAAATTATATCTTTCGATTTCGCGTTTGGTTGTTTATTTTATCCGAGATAAAATTGATAAATAAAACTGGAGTTTTTATTCATATTTGTTAATTTCGCTTTAAAAATATTTATTTAACCCTTTGAGGCGCAACCCTTTCCCAATGCTGAAAAAAGGGCAGCCGTTGCCATCGCTCGACTTAACAGCAAGATGGCGGACGATCGAAACGTTCCTCGCGTGCCACAGATCGAGAGACCCTTTTCTGACGACAGCTGGCTGTGCGGCACAGCCATCTGCTTCAAAAAAGGGTCTCTCGATCTGTGGCACGCGATGAACGTTTCGATCGTCCGCCCTCTTGCTGGTGGTTAAGTCGAGCGATGGCAACGGCTGCCCTTTTTTTCAGCACTGGGCAATCTATCCAGCTGTTCTCGCATTCTTCCATTTTTTCAGCAGATGTCAGTGCTGTTAAAAATAATCGTGACAATTTTTTGATGGGAAATGACGTGCTAAAAAGTAAAGGATTCTCGCGGAGCTATGTCACCCGCCACTATTTTTATAGAAATCAATTGTATTCTTCGTGACTGGCAACAGTCAAAACGTCAGAGTTAAGTGTTCCCAGAGCGGGAACACTGCGCGTTAAAGGGTTAAAAAGGATCGTGTGTTTATTTTTGCACATCCAACTATTAGCCAAATCTTATCGATCTTTGCCTCGCTGGAAAGTTCTTTTGATTGACTAGCTTAATTTTTTGCATTTTTAATGATTTTTTGCAAAAATGACCAATTTTTCTCAAAAATACTGCCTTTATCTTCTTTACACTACAAAATACATGAATTACAGTGGAGAACTAAAGCGAACTCCTCTTGAGCAACACTTTTCACCAACAGTATTGTTGCGCAATACACAGTGGGTGTATGTTAACCCTTTAACGCGCAGTGTTCCCCCTCTCACCAAACTCTGATGTTTCGACTGTCGCCAGTCACGAAGAATAGATTGGATTTCTATAAAAATAGTTGCGGGTGACATAGCTTAACGAGAATCCTTTACTTTTTAGCACGTCATTTACCGTAAAAAAATGGTCACGATTCTTTTTAACAGCACTGACATCTGCTGAAAAATGGAAGAATGCGAGAACAGCTGGATAGATGGCCCAATGCTGGAAAAAGGGCAGCCGTTGCCAGCGCTCGACATAACTACCAGCAAGATAGCGGACGATCGAAACGTTCATCGCGGGCCACAGATCTAGAGACCCTTTTTTGACGCAGCTAATATCTCGCAAATATATTAGTAACACATGAAACAGTAAATCATTAACTATCACAGCAACAACACTATAGAAATCGCAACGGTAAGCGTATAGCTCTGCTCTCTACATCACCTCCTGGATGTCCAATGCCCGAGAACAGAAACTTTTGCGTCATCACTAGGTCCACTAAAATGACGTCATCACACATTTATTTTCACAAGGTAAAACTATTCAAAGTTTGTGGTGAATTGACTCTCCCATAAAACATTTTAATGATTTAAGATAGAAAATTTAATTTTACGACAAATAGGAAATTTTAACTATCACTAACTACATAATATG